>CAJQZP010000693.1:15611666-16260000 GCA_907164705.1 Parnassius apollo
CCACATCTCTACGCAGCGCTAGCGAGTCGAGCCGATCAGAAAGAACTTGGGCGTCGACGATTCGAACCGCTCTGCGCTGGATGCGGTCATGTGAAAAAATGTGGGAGCTGGCACTGGGGTGCCCCGGCCCAGACATAAGAACGGTACTCCACTTGAGGCCGAATATGCGCTTTGTAAAGTGGCAAGCGATGTGCCGGCATGAAATACTGTCTCGCTCTGCTGAGCATGCAAAGCTTTTTAGAGGCCAATTTGGCCTTCCCCTCCAAGTGACCACGAAACTGAACACTATTCAATATGTCGACGCCGAGGATTCCGATGCTAGCTAAGGCAGCAAGGGGAGTGCCTTGAAACTGAGCAGATACGACAAAAGGGTTATTACTTAAAAACGGGTATTACTTAAAAGCAAACAATCGTAAATCAAAGAAAACTTGTAACTTTGAGGGCTACGATCACGGAGATACGATGTATTTGTGTGTTTGATTGCACCTACATTTCAAAGGTTTCTATCAATTTAAATTCACAATCAATTCGGACTTTATATTTTTATTAAATTTGATACAAATGGAATAATGTATGACTTCAGCATCATATCCTTTTAATTTAATCAGCGCTTTTGTGAAAATTAATCTCACGAGAATAAAAAGGCTAAAATAATTTCAAACTCAAACCCTTGTTATGGAAACATGAGAACTCTCTTCCTGACATTCTCTCAACAAGAACTTCACATACACATACACATGACAGTACTTAATTCGCAGTTTCATTTGCAGACAGAATTTGTAACATAATAAAGATTAGACGAGTTGTTATATAATAATTACTAATTATTGTTCTGATAAAGTAGTGTTATTCTAAATACATATTTGTAAATTTCCTACTAAAATATTTTCGTATCCTTTAATTTGGTATTGACCAGTGACAGAATTATTTTAAGTATGATAGTTGAAGATAGTTCAGGTGAAAAATATATAATTTTAAATTGTAAGTCATTAATATTTTAATACGTGTTAGAGCCACGCTGCAGCTATATAATGGTTGTAGAACGAATGGGTTCGCTCGACCGGGGAAGAACCACGATTCTACAAAATAAAAGCGTAAAATAGCAGCTTAATGCTGCTGTGTTTCGTATGGTGATTGTAGAGATCCGAAGAACCTTTTTTTTAATGGAATCGAGGCATTCCATTTTAGTCCTCAGGGGTGACAACGCATTTTCGTTTTTGATTCTTAATCGAGGATAAGTGTAGATGTTTATGGGCCACAGCATCCACTTACCATCAGGTGGGTGGGTATAAGTAAAAAAAATAAAAATTAATGGACAATTTTTGTTATTATTTTAGAACGTAATATGGTTCTTCGCTATCAGGTTTAGAAAAACCTTCAAGTTATATCCAGGAACATAAAATAAAATAACTTCTCTTAATACCAACCTCAGCTGCACCAGCACATTCGTCTACGTAAAAAAACAAGTTCTCATTCTGATTAAAAACGCATATGAGAGCGTTCGCGCTAAAGCGTTATCATAATCATAAAAGTATAATGAATGATGAAAATTTGTGAGTAATGATTATCCCCGCTAGATGGAGTGACGACCTGGTAAGACATGCAGGAAATCGATGGATGCAGGTGGCTCATGACCGTACTTTGTGGCATACCTTGGGGGAGGCCTATGTTCAGCAGTGGACTTGTGAAGGGCTGTAATGATGATAATGATGAATGATATTTCAAGATCTAAAGAAGACTCGTGTGGCAGCTCTTTACTTACTGCAGATACCGCCACTCGTCTTCCACCGCACTGCGCACACGCATGCGCGGTGTGGCGCGCTTTCAAAAACGAGGACATCTTCTTATTCATCTTCTACAACTCACTGTTTCTTCAAGTCCACTTTTAGATTTGGGTTTCTCCCGTTGTAGAGATGATTTACCATAAATCCACACAATTAGCTATTTGTGTATTCTGCGTTCTGACGCTTAAACGAGATTGATACCTATTGGAAGTCATGAAATCTCCGCGTGACTAAATTGGGAGATGGATTTCAACGGGGTCACACACCCTGCAACTATGTTTAAATTAGCGCTTGTGCCATCATCGCCATGCGTCATGCCCTGCGTCTTCATGAACGGTGACTTTGCGAAACTCGGGGTGAAATGCGTAGCTTTAACGTGGCGCATAACGTATTCCGTCTATAGAAGATTTCTCGGTGTTTGTTGACTATACTATATTTTTGCACTAATACTTTATGTACTATATTAAGCTCTACGCGATTAAGAAATTTATATTCAGATAATAAAAAAAATTGTCAATGTATCTGTTAAATGTACATAGAGTTGTATACTTTTGTACAACGCTATCAGGTAATTCATACTTCTACAATCATCTTATACAAAAGGTATGTAAAAAGTAAAACACCATTGGTTCAACAGGAATCTTATAAATCGTCGATGTTCTAGTACGTGCGTGCAGTCACAACACATCCTCTCCGCTCAAACTTAATGGTGCGTGACCAACCATTGATGACGATTCCTACATACCTTCAGGACATTAATCTCGACCTGAGGTTATGCGTGAAACGTTTGGACTTCGTAGTTGCCTCTTTTAATTTAAAAAAGTATATTGCTCTAAACACAGTTAATTAAATTAAAGGCTGAGATCTATAGACCGTACTTTATCTTTGCTCAGACTTTACTTTCCAAACTAAAAGTTCACGTTTGAAACAGTGATTTAACAGTGCTTGACCGGCTGGCCAAACGTTCCCTTTCTTTTTTACCGTTTTCGGTTTTTAAATTATTTTTTAATCTTAGCCGGATGCAAATATAAATTCATAATCAAAGATTATGCTCAGCATATACTAACTTAGCATTTCGTAAGTGATGTCTGCTGAGCAAAGTCAAAGTACGGTCTATAGACCTCAGCCTTAGCCTTCTCAGTGGTAGGAGCCGTGGTAGCTCAGGGCCAAATATCACGCTGTAAATTCCACAGTACGCTAGTAACCCGGCTTCGATCCTCGCCGGTACCGATGAAAATGTTAGATGCAATTTTAAGTGCTGATTTACCATGCGCTCGGCGGTGAAGGAAAAAATCGTGATGAAATCTACATGTCTAAGAAACAAGAAAAAAAATATATTACGAAGACATCTGAAGTTACGCAACATTGAGGCAGCGCGGCGGACATTTTCTTGCCCTAAAACTCTCACAGAAACGAGCGGAAGCCTGTTCCCAGCAGTTTGTCCTATACTTGGTGATTTTTTTACGGTCTAGAAAAAAATAGGGTGTAACAGGTGGACAGAATGTAAACCTAAGCACTGACATTTTACACACATTTTTCTTATTTTTTTATTTTACATTAAAGTATTATGAAATTGATCTCAGACTTTTTTGGCGCAGAAGGCAGATCGCACCAATTTAAAAGAAAATACTATAGTATTAAAATTACTTGCCGGGCTTTATGGAGCAGGAAGAGTATTTTGCTCCAGTACGTGTTGACAAACTTGGCATATCCCCTATATGTTTTAATTCTTTGGTCATGAAGGTTTCCTATCGCCGTTATCTTTCAGCGAAAAGTATTCGAGACGTTTAGCACTTAAAATTGCAGTTAATTTGATGAACTTAATTACATTGATTGATATGATTGTGTATACTGTATTCTATCTCATTCTCTCGCAGGCTAAATCCTATAGATATGTTTGTTTCTTTTTAGTGTCGCTTTTTCGTTTCATCGATTTTCAAATCAGTACGATTCTAAAGAAGTTTTCACTTCAAAGAACTGTATGTTGTATGTACCTATGACCCGGAGTGGACTTTATCTGAGTTATAATGACTAAAGAAAAATAAATGAACGATTGGATGAACTTAAATAGAAGGGCCTAAAGATGGTGAAGATATAGAAATGTTAAAGTAGAGCCGTTTTAGAAACTTTGCACTTGCCTTAAATTCCCAGTAAGGTAACGAATCTGATTTCCGCCTGCACCATTAAACTTATTAAGAGGATATACGGGAGGCAAGACATTTCAAAGACATTTTTGATAGATCTATTGTTGTCGCTTTGTGCCCGAAACAACTGCGAATGTCAACTGCAGCTCGGGCTAATTATACCTACGAAAAATTTACAAATCATCATCTCTTATTTCCCTGTTTCCTCCAAAACTGATCAATATTTGCTAAAGCAAATATAGCTAATTGTGTGACAATTATGGTAAATCATCTCTACAACGGGAGAAACCCATATCTAGAAGTGGACTTGAAGAAACAGTGATTTGTAGAAGATGAATAAGAAGATGTCCTCGTTTTTGAAAGCGCGCGTCACCGCGCATACCCCGCGGCTATGAGTGCGATGGAAGACGAGTGGCGGTATATGCAGTAAGTAGAGAACTGCCACACGAGTCTTCTTTAGATCTTGAAATATCATTCATCATCATCATCATTACAGCCCTTCACAAGTCCACTGCTGAACATAGGCCTCCTCTAAGGTATGCCACAAAGCACGGTCCTGAGCCACCTGCATCCATCGATTTCCTGCATATCTTACCAGGTCGTCACTCCATCTAGCGGGGATAATCATTACTCACAAATTTTCATCATTCATTATACTTTTATGATTGCGATAACGCTTTAGCGCGAACGCTCTCATATGCGTTTTTAATCAGAATGAGAATTTGTTTTTACGTAGACGAATGTGCTGGTGCAGCTGAGGTTGGTATTAAGAGAAGTTATTTTATTTTATATTCCTGGATATAACTTGAAGATTTTTCTAAACGTGATAGCAAATAACCATATTACGTTATAAAATAATAACAAAAATTGTCCATTAATTTTTTTTTATAGAATAACGGTGACAAACGAGCACACAGTCCACCTGATGGTAAATGGATGCTGTGGCCCATAAACATTTACACTTATTCTCGATTAAGAATCAAAAACGAAAATGCGTTGTCACCCCTGAGGACTGAAATGGAATGCCTCGATTCCATTAAAAAAAAGGTTCTTCGGATCTCTACAATCACCATACGAAACACAGCAGCATTAAGCTGCTATTTTACGCTTGTATTCTCTGGAATCGTGGTTCTTCCCCGGTCGAGCGAACCCATTCGTGCTACAACTATATATAGCTGCAGCGTGGCTCTAACACGTATTAAAATATTAATGACATACAATTTAAAATTATATATTTTTCAACTGAACTATCTTCAACTATCATACTTAAAATAATTCTGTCACTGGTCAATACCAAATTAAAGGATACGAAAATATTTTAGTAGGAAATATACAAATATGTATTTAGAATAACACTACTTTATCAGACAATAATTAGTAATTATTATATAACAACTCGTCTAATCTTTATTATGTTACAAATTCTGTCTGCAAATGAAACTGCGAATTAAGTACTGTCATGTGTATGTGTATGTGAAGTTCTTGTTGAGAGAATATCAGGAAGAGGGTTTTCATGTTTCCATAACAAGGGTTTGAGTTTGAAATTATTTTAGCCTTTTTATTCCCGTGAGATTAATTTTCAAAAAAAGCGCTGATTAAATTAAAAGGATATGATGCTGAAGTCATACATTATTCCATTTGTATCAAATTTAATAAAAATATAAAGTCCGAATTGATTGTGAATTTAAATTGATAGAAACCTTTGAAATGTAGGTGCAATCAAACACACAAATACATCGTATCTCCGTGATCGTAGCCCTCAAAGTTACAAGTTTTCTTTGATTTACGATTGTTTGTTTTTAAGTAATACCCGTTTTTAAGCAATAACCCTTTTGTCATATCTGATCAGTTTCAAGGCACTCCCATTGCTGCCTTAGCTAGCATCGGAATCCTCGGCGTCGACATATTGAATAGTGTTCAGTTTCGTGGTCACTTGGAG
Organism: Parnassius apollo; assembly: GCA_907164705.1. Lineage (NCBI taxonomy): Eukaryota > Metazoa > Arthropoda > Insecta > Lepidoptera > Papilionidae > Parnassius > Parnassius apollo. The sequence continues at coordinate 15,617,534 of CAJQZP010000693.1, forward strand.
GGGAAGGCCAAATTGGTCTCTAAAAAGCTTTGCATGCTCAGCAGAGCGAGACAGTATTTCATGCCGGCACATTCGGCCTCACATGGAGTACCGTTCTTAGTCCGGGCCGGGGCACCCCAGTGCCAACTCCTTTCACTTGACCGCATCCAGCGCAGAGCGGTTCGAATCGTCAACGACCAAGGTCTTTCTGATCGGCTCGATTCACTGGCGCTGCGTAGGGATGTGGCATTCCTTTGCATTTTCTATCGCATCTTCCACGGAGAGTGCTCTGAGGAATTGTTCGGATTAATCCCAGCCACCAAATTTCATGAACGCATATCGCGTCAAAATTCAAGATACCATCTTCACCATTTGGATGCTTGGCGGTCCACCACTGTGCGTTTTACTAGTAGTTTTCTTCCTCGTACAAATTCTTTGTGGAATTATTTAACACCGGCGATTTTTCCGGATCGATACGACTTGGGGACCTCCAAGAAAAGAGCTTACTCCTTTTTAAAAGGCCGGCAACGCACCTGCAATTCCCCTGGTGTTGCGGTTGTTCATGATCGGCAGTAGTCTAGTTACTATCAGGTGAGCCGCATGCTCGTTAGCCCCCTCTTCTATAAAAAAATATATTTATTGTGTGGTAATACTATTTTCCAAATAGAATTTTATAAAGGATAATTCTTGTATTACTATAAAATTGATAATACATGAGAATTTACTTACACATTAAACACAAGCTAGCGATCTACAGTTTATCTAATAAAGCGCTACTATTTTAACGCAATCTTCGTGAAATCTACATAAGAGCGACGGCGACGCTCGCGAAATAGCGTTGTGCCTTTTATTTTTTTTTACTTTTTAGTGCTTGAACACAATCTCACTTGGTCATAAATAATGAGGAAGACCTAGAAGGTAAATCGCATTGTCTTAGTGTAACAAGTTTATTAATTCTTGCCTTAAAGACACCTTGTAATTGACATAACTGTTTGTGGACGAAGAGACCGATATCGGAAAATTATTCTACTTTTTGCTGTACTCAACCATATGGGAAGCTGAAGCAAGAAATTTGTTTCGAACTTGTGGAATATCGACGATTAGATTCCCGCCAACCATCCGGTTGTTCGATAGTAAAAAGGAGAACCTGGGGTTTTAATATTTTATTTTGGCTTGCACAGCGAGGCGTTGGATTTTTATTTCCCGACCACTACAAGAAAAATACTAACTGAACTTTCTAGGCTTATCTATTTATTAACCAACACCTTATCAACACATAACATTAGTTAGAATCTTGTCTAAGTGTTGGCATATTATAAAAATAAATAGTGAAAATTCTAATGCAATAACTACATTACTAAAACTTATATTAAGTACATCAACAGTAACAGAAAAGATTATTATGAATGAGCTCCTTAAAGTAAATATTAATAAAAGTGATAACGCATGTCGTCGTTTCATAAGAGTATTTCTGATTTTTATTGAGTGCATGTTTCCTGATTCTAATAATTTATAGTAATGTATGTTAGTCCCTGAAACGAGAGGTGTGTGTCTAGAAGGGAGGCTTACATATTTTTAAAATTTACAGCTTCTTGTGATTGTGCAAATTATAAATATACTTAGAGAAGCACCCACAAAGGCAACAACATTTTAGGAATATGTAGGCCTCACTTCTGGACACACAGAAGTGAGGCCTACATATTCTTAAATCTTACAGCTTCTTGTGATTGTGAAAATAATAAATATACTTAGACCTTTATATATATATATTTTAGACTGCAGACCGAAATACCGAGACGACACGAGCTGTTTCATAAATATTACGCAAGTGTAGGGAAGTCACTTGTTTTCTTTATTTAATAAAACAATTCTTAATATTAGATTTTTCATATTAGAGAAATTGTATTTAGGTATTGGAAAACATTAATCTACTATATGAAATCTCTTAGCTATAGCGTTCTGTTTTAATTTTTTTTAAATGAAGTATAAAACAAACTTACAGTACACCTAATGGTAGGCGGTTCTGAGCTAATGACCTCGACGGCAAGCTTCAAGAAAAAAAAGACTACAAATGCATTGTAGCCCCTGAGGATTGGGATGGAAAGGCTCATATCCTGTCACAATATTGCTCTTTATACTCTTCAGACCGATAAACAGCAGTACAGACACTGCTGTTTGACTAATCTAGGCACAAGAGCACTCCTACCACCTAGTAGTATATGTTCTCAAACATGAATCTAAAATCATAGAAAAATTAAAGCATAAAATAGTGTATTGTTAAAGCTTGTTTTATTATTATTCTAGGTGTGTAATATTATTTTTCCTCAAAATTTTAAAGTTTTTCGTAAATAGTTTTAAGCTTCTTCACGCAGATAGACGATCACCGTAAACCAGAAGCCTTACACTTCTAGGTCATTTGAATTCTGGTAATGGTACATATATGGCGTATTTTGACAATTATTTGAGACTGTTACTGGTAGGTAGGTTTTATTTTATACATCTGATATTCTACGAGATGGTTACTCCGCTATATATAGCAGGAAACAAGATTTTTATGGTACATGGGTTGAGATGGCTCGATAGATTTCTTTATGCTAAATCAAGGCGGTCATTTCACTTATGTTAGATAATAATGTAAATGATAATGGTGGTCCTCTTCCACTCTTCACACACTACAAACAATCTCATTTAAATTTACTGATAATTCTATTGGAAAACGTACTACGTCCGAACCGTACCGAGTTTTATTTTCATTTCCACTTTTCAACTCACAAGATTACTAATCTAAGCGATAACTGTAAACATAAACTGCACATTAAAAACATATAGACTTCGATTGTAAACCCTCTATGCACCACTCTACTCAACATATTATCTTGTTTTACTGATATCAATTTGTTTTGGAATTAAGATAACTTTTAGCAATGAAAAAAAAAATCTATTCATATGCGGTAATGAAAATAGCATTCAAAGAATTTATCTATTTTATTTATATTTATTTCTGTTTACGAGACAGCCGTAGCAGGTACACCAAAAAACTTCCACTGAAATGGCAAAAATACGACGGACATTGGCAATTGTTTGCTTTTGTTTAATATTAAGTTGTTGTCATGGACAAACATTTTATGTACTATTTTGTGAAGTTTATCCCCCTTATTTACAAAAATTTTAAACGCTTGATTAGTTAAATAGTGTTTTGTCTCATCCTGACATTTGCGAGACACTTACTTGTTAGAAAGTGACAAAACACTATTTAATTAATCAAGTGTTTAAAAATGTTTATGAATAAGGGGGTAAATGTTGTCAAAATACATCAATCCATTTATCCCGTAAATGACTTAAGAGACGACTATAGGCAATGCAAATTTCTCATGGCCTTGGATAGATAGCGGATATACCGTCTAGTATATTCCAGATGTGAAATGCAACGTACAGCACCGTCAAAGGTGTTATCACTCGGTCACAATCCGGTGCGGGCCGTCCCATTTAGCTTGAAGGTTAGGAGATTTCCCTTTGCTGCCGACTGGATTGTGCAACCACACCAGTGAACCTCCGTCGAACCTTTTGTTGTTCATTTTGCGGTCATACCGGGTTTTCATCTTTTCAGACATTTGCTAGCCCGATTGTTTGACGTGCTCATAAATGTCATTCATTTTGTTCCGCAAGTCATTTGCATAATCGGTTATACTGCGTGGGGCATCAGGTGGTATCCCGGTGATCAGGTTTACAGGCAGCCGTAATTCTCTTTCAAAGTTTGCGAAAGCTGGTGTCACTGATGTACTTTCATGAATAGCGCTTCAATATGACAACAAAAACGGTTGTATGTGCTTGTCCCAATTCCGATGCCGATTGTATACAACTGTTGCTAGGTACCTATTCAAAGTCTGATTAAATCGTTCTACCATTCTATCAGATTGCGGGTGATAAGAAGTCGTTCTTATTTTATGAGTACCCATAACTCGGCAAGTTTCCTGGAATATTTGAAATTCAAAATTCCTTCCTTGATCGCTGTGAATCTCTAAAGGTACTCCAAAACGACAGAAGACTTCATGAACTAGTTTATCTGCAACTGTTAAAGCTTCTTGATTTGGAATGGCGAAGACTTCTGGCCACTTAGTGAAGTAATCCATCACAACCGTGAAATACTTGTTACCGCTTTCACTCTCTGGAAACGGCCCCGCCACGTCAATGGCTATTCTCTTCCATGGTGCACCAACATTATACAACTTCAATGCACCTCTACTACGAGTCTGAGGTCCCTTTACAGCCGCACAACTTGTACATTTGCGACACCAGTCCTCGACATCGTTTCGACAGTGGACCCAGTAAAACCGTTCTCGGATCTTCAGTAGAGTTCGTGTAACTCGCAGATGGCCTCCTGAACAATCATTATGGTACAGCTGTAGAACATCCGGTACTTTAGCTTTAGGGACAACCATTTGCAAATTACAGCTGCCTCCACGAACAATTTCCCATTTACGGCACAGAACTCCATCCTGAAGCAGCAAGCTGTCCCATTGGGCCCAATAGCTTTTAGTGGTCGAACTCATCGCTGAGACGTCGCTCCACTTGGGCTTGGGAGCACTGGCCTTCATCCATTCCAGAATCGGCTTGATGTCCGGATCTTCCTGCTGCGCATGTTGTAAGCTGTCCTTCCACTCGTTGCTGAGGTGGTCTGTCCTGAGCATCCTCACGGATACCACTTCCTTACTCTCTTGCCTAGTACAGTGCTTGCAATCTTCAGGACAAGGTCTCCTTAACAATGCATCTGCGTTTTCATGCGACTTCCCGCTGCGGTGTTCAATCACTAAGCCGTATTCCTGCTGCTGGATGGTGCTGTTAGCCGCACAACCCTCTTGAGATCGATCACCTTACTTTTTTACAGACCGCTTAGGGCAGCTGGATCGAAGATGGCCTCTTTCCCCACAGCCGTAGCACCTTGGACTGTAATTTTTATTGTGGTCGCGAACCGTAACTGCTGCAACCTCCCTAACGTGAGGGCAACGATGATCCTTCCGCCACCAGGCGGTGCCGTTAGCTGCACTACTCTCTCGAGATCGATCAACTTCCCTTTCTATAGTTTGCTTAGGGCAGCTGGAACGAAGATGGCCCCTTTCCCTACAGCCATAGCACCTAGGGCTGTATCCATTATTGCGGTCGCGAATTGTAGCAGCTGCAACCTCCCTGACACGATGGGAACGATGATCTTGCCGCACGGCTTCCACCTCCATTGCATGGGACAAGGCGTCCTTAAGCGTCACGTGGTGCCCGAGCCTCACAGCAGCTCTGACTTCAAGGTCGCGGATGCCGTCGATGAATGTCTGCACCAGGTTCCCTTCAATGAGTGCAGGTACAGACCGGTATGCTTTTCGTACAAGCTTCTCCACCTCAAGAGCCCAATGTTACAGGGTTTCGTTGATGCGTTGCTCGCGATCTTTAAGCTGCGCACGAAAGACGTCTTCCAGGTGAGCGTCGCCATATCTTGCCTCCAATGCCTCAAGGAGCTGCTCATAAGTCACTTTCTCACCGAGAGCTTCCAGAACAGTTAAGGCCTGTTCGCGCAGGCCTAGTATGAGAGCAGTTATGGCCTGACTTTTATTCCAGCTGTTCGCCTTCATAACGGCTTCAAACTGGATTTTGTAAGCTGACCAGGAAGAAGTCCCGTCGAACGGTGGCACTTTGAACCCACGTAGCGAAGGTGTTGTAGCTACTACGGGAGCTGTAATTCCATCCCCCAGTTTGAGGTCGTCCAGAGATTTCTTCACATCAGCTATCACGTTGTCAACCCGATTGTTCACTTGGTCGATTCGAGTTTCAGCTTTCTCGATTCGGGTTTCAGCTTTCGCGATTTGGGTTTCAGCTTCCGACAGGCGGTTGTCATGCTGAGCAACCCTATCCTTCACCTCTTTTATCTCCTTCCCGAAGGTAGCGTGAAGGTCCTTCATGAGGAGCATCTGCTCTTCCAACCGACGGGCCTGTTCCTCTTATCCGCCCCGCAGCTGCTCTTCCAAACGACGGACCTGTTCCTCTTGTCCGCCGCGCAGCTGCTCTTCCAACTAACGGACCTGTTCCTCCTGTCGGCGAGCCTGTTCCTCTTGTCGGCGAGCCCGTTCCTCCTGCTGCTCTTTCAACCAACGGGCCTGTTCCTCCTGTCCGCCCCGCAACTACTCTTCCAATCGGCGTGCCTGTCCCGCCTGCTGGCGAGCCTGTTACTGCAACATCATCATGAAAGCACCTAAGTCAGGTGCTGTAGCTGTTGGAGCTGCTGACGGGACAGCCTCCGTGGTTGCCAGTTGGCCCCACGACGTTTGCGGCGTTGCACTACCAAATCTTCTCTGGTCCGTCTCCTGCTGACGTTGACTTCGTGTACAGACACCCTCCGTTTCCTCCTTAGGTAAAATCGGCATGATTTGATCCCACTTCTGACACCAATTGTTACGAGCTTGAGGTCCGTGACAGTAAAAACTGCCGATTGAATTATCAAGATTTACACTTTTATTACCGAACACCAATTAAAACTTAAAACACTAATAATTAATCACACTGATTCACTTTATTTCGCTCCAAAGCTTCGCTTGTCTCGCCAAATTCAATACTGCCCCAATTGTGGCATGCAGCGGGTTTAATAACACTTTTACACCGAATCATCCAGAATATTCCATTAGATACGGGCGCCAACCGACCAGATGCAGAAAGTTCGAGTGTGGAGCTTCTAGAAGGCTTAAATCTTCTGTTCGATACTAAATGGCGCTGTTGGTCGAAAGTGAAGATTGACATTTTCTAGGAAGCCCTCCTCGCTATATTCCCCGACACTAGATGGCGCTAGTGCCAGGTACCTGACGTCAAATTACGCGCGCATCATTATCCTTTGCGAATATCCTTGTTACGAATTAAGCCATGCAGAGAAAATTAAATCTTTACGTGATATCATATCATGACGCGATAAACGAGCACCCAGTCTATCCACCTGATGATGAGTGGATGCTGTGGTCCATAGACACTTATATCTATCATCGATTTAGAATCAAAACATAGATGCATTGTTATCCCAGAGAAATAACAGAAAAAGTCTCATTACCAGTAAAATAAATCACCGAATCATCATACAAAATACAGCACTATCAAGCTGTTATTTTATGCTGGTATTCTGTGAGAGCGTGATCTTATCTTGTTCAAGCCGACCTATTCGTACTGCAAACATCATATAGCTGCACCATGGCTCTATCACGTCAATATGTGGTACTATCGAGCATGATGATAAGTATAATATATCCTGGGATGGAAGAGGCCGTTGGAGGTTCTATTGCCTTAACACCATAACCCAAGGGCCCCTACAAACATACCAAAAAAATCTTATTACGTTATTTTATACGCACGAACCGTATGCTATTACACATTGTATTACAAAAGAAAAAGCTTGTGTGTTCAATGAATTCTCAAAACTTTTGTTTACCTCAATCATTACATCAAAAATCAAAGACCGCGGTATGAATGACAGGCATGCAATATCTCCATTTCTTTTCCGGTCCTAAGAACAGAACGATTGGAGTCTCGCACGCTAGGCAATTGACTGTAAATTATTTTTTGTTTCTATCTCAGTAAAATACCGGAGAAAGTTTTACATCGCAATTAAAAACAATAGGCGGTAATCGCAAACGATATCTCAGTGTTACGGGGAAGTTATGCGAGAGATAGATATTAAAAAACTAAAACAACGTACTGGCTTTGATTGACTTTTCTAACGCTTTAATATCATCAGTCACGACATCTTACTCTTTACCCTTTCCCTTTCTATGATCTCTCCCGAAGCACTGGACTTGATCTAAAATTATTTTCTAAGACCACTGTAACAAATTCGCGGCGACAAGTCGTCATCTAGTTGGTACGACATAACTGCTAGCGTTCATCAGCGTGGCATTCTATCTCCTGTGTTATTTTATATGTATTGTTATTAATTTCATTACCAAAGATTTGCAGTTATATTCATAGGCGACAATTGACTGTGTTTCGATTGCTGTAGGAATGGTAGCCTGGGACCAAGAACATATCAAGGGCTGGGCAGATAAGTATGATTTACTGGTTAAGTTCCAAATGTTTAGCTATTATTGTCGGTAGCTTAACAGGTTACCTGTTCACGATATAGACACAATAGTTAAACAATTATAATGTTCAGATATGATTTGCTGAAAATTTGCTGCGATTCAGCGTGACTACATTTACAGATGTTTTTTTTCCACACGATTAAGTCACGTTGCAGCGTATTACGCACAGCACGCATGAGTTAGCTCGAAAGGGGAAGGACTAAACTCGCACCGAATATAAGCGTAAAATTTCTGTTTAATGCTGCTCATATATTGAGTGACGAGAACGGGAAATACCTTTTACCTGGATATTTTTCATTTTTTTGCGTTTTGGAATGTGGAGGAGCCATGAGTGTTTTATATATACCATGGAGGTTAGAGAGAAGGAGAACCATCGCTACGTGCTAAAGCATAGCCCGCCTGTCCCTGAACTGCCATCGTTAAGTTGTATCTGCGAAGTTAGTTGCTTATGAGTATAAGTAGATGAAGTTAGTCGAATAATGTACAAATTTTCTTCGCGGTATTGGTGAGAAAATAATGGTGCTCCGTAATTTTTAAATTTTTGACAAAAAGAAACATTAAAAAATGGTGAAATATTGTTTTGTGCGTGGATGTGCGAGTGATTTAACATCTGATCGGAAAAATAGACTGTATTAGACTGTATGACTTTTATTCAGACAACTTCGCGGTCGCAGCGCCTTACTTATTTTGTCCATATTTCTGGCACACTATTTTCTACAGCGATCGATCTCTTTCTCTCTAACCTCCATGATATATACAGTAATCTATGTTTACCGAGTTTTGGCGGGAACTTGGCCGTAGACGGATTGTCGCTCTTGTTTTGTCGCTTGAATAATGGTTTGAAGTAGATTTTGATTCGTAAAAGTGATGCGATTTTGTGAATTAAGTGTCCGCGCGTGTGAACTATTAGAGAAAACGACGAAACAAGTGCTTTGATGTCGATATAAACCTCAAGTTCTTTTGATCGCATGGGCGCCTTATGAACTTGAGTGGCTGTCGTTATCAACACTACGCTAGGTTGAGCTGTCGTCAAAATCTCCCAAGGGCTTCGCAATGTGACACATCAGCATATTGTGAAGAAAAAGAACATAAAATGAAGATTCCAAAAGAAAGGATAGGCTCAGAAGGTCTAGAAACCAGAGTCGTAAAACCAGTAAAGAAATCTATGTTTACCATGTATTTATAGTCAACCAAATCCATCAAATCTAAGAAATACATTTTGACAGCTGTCAAATTAAGTAATTATGTTTTTATTATAATTTAACATTTAAGTACAGGGTATACAAGCAATATTTGTGTATTTGTTAGATAGATAGAACTTGAGAATATTAAGGTGATACCTCAAAAATTTGGTGGTTTTTCTATTTAACATATTTTTTTAAGTTTTGTAGATTACAAACCAAAATTTTGGTATATGATTTTTGAATATATGACATTGGTTTGCATAAAAGGAAAATACGATATCATGTAATTTTCTCGAAAGAAAAAAAATTCAAATTAGGCTCTAATTATTTACATTTCTTGATGACACCACAATATTTTTACGAATAATTTCATGAAATAATTTTTAAAGCATAGTAAATAATCATATCTAAGTTCTCATAAATCAGTTTTTTAATCCATAACGAAGTTTTGTTAAAATAAGTAAAAATGTTTAGCACTTACTTAGTTTTTTTTCGAGCGCTTGCTCGGTATGGCTATCTCATAATTTGCGTACTATGAAGTCATTGCATCACTTTCATTTTGACCCTCCCGCAGTGGTCCGTTAGCTTCACCGACAAAGGAATAAGTCACGCCCTCACAACTTCGATTCATTTTCAAGGTATCCTCTTAACAGTACACTAGTTGGTAAGTTGCTTTTCAAGTTAAACATGATTTCATTTTCAATTTCATGAAACTGCATCTGTAGTCCAGTTGGAATCAGGTGGCACGAAAAACTGATATTGAATAATGTTTTAAGTTAATTAAATTTGATTAAAGTTTTAAGTCTACATGAACATCAACGTTTCCTAAACAGAAACTTAATCACAGATCAACCACAAACATACATAAATTCACAGGCCTCCCCGTAGATTGCCTCACAAGGGGGATATTTGCCATTGTTGGCGGGCGCTGTTGCTCCTGCTGGTCTCCTGGTTTCCCTCTGTCTTCTGATACGACGTCCACGGGACGACATGGCTCAGAACATTTTCTTACACCGCCACAACACGGCTTAGTGTACAACACGGAGTAGTGGGCGGTGTAAGAAAATTTAAATAGAGGTAATTTATTAAAGGCATATTTTTCAATCATCAGATAAAGGTTATTGATATGAGTATTATAAAATATAACATAAATGTATTAAAACTACAGATGTAATGAGTATAATTGTTCATTTGTTTCACTTCTATTTTATTTCAGGTTATAATTTAGAATATGGAGAGCTTTTATCTAATAAAGAAATAATCTAAAAATTGAAAATTAAAAAAGAAACCTAATCAAATTTTTTACGAAAATAAACACTAACTAATAACACATTCTAACAAACGGAAAAACTAATACGAACCTTGTTTTTATAATTTGCTGAAGTACGCGAACTTTAACAATTAACAAACTAGAAAATAACTAATTTTACATACGGGTCTTAAACATTTTAACCAATTTAATATTAGCAAAACTTACGGCTAAGATATTAAGCTAAGATAAAATAAATACAGGAAGAAGGAAAATTAGAATTTCTCACAGTTTTTATGTTTTTATTAGGTACTTCAACAAAAACATATAAGATAAATATCACGTACGTAGAAGATTTTCGTCTTTTTTGACATTTCTACATTTTTCATTAATTTTTATTTAAAAAGTATCAAGTATTGACCGTTATTTGTTTATTACTTCAAATTTTATGGTTGAGGAGTTGAGGTTGCTTTTTATAAAATTAATGACAGGGCTTTTTGATGCGCCAATAATTAACACTAAAGTCCAGTCTTGGACACAGGGATGAATAAATGATTTATGAAAATTATAGAACTTAGAGAGGAGTATATAATGCAACATAGAATCACATATAAATACGTATAATAAAATTATTTGTTTAATGATAATTCTTGGGTAAAAACCAATCACGTACACTTTTATTTGAAGTTGCATATATTATTTTCATCAAGGATAGACTTTAAATGCTTCTATCAATATTCTCACATTTTATCATACTCTTACAATTTTAGCAGAAGTACCTATGTAGTGAAAATATTGACTTTGCATTACATTTACATAAATACCTACTTAAAATAATTTTGAATTTAACCGAAATAAGACCCATTGGTGGAAAATCAGATGCCAGTAGGCAGTCAAAACTATTATACATGATTTTCGGAGACGTTAACTCAATTGAAATTTGCTAGCACTTGAACAAAAACAATAATGTCCTCAAGACTGAATTTCGGTCACGACGGCAACAACGGAGACTAGCCACCTGCGTATTATAGGATTATAGTGCCAAAGTGTATGCGCAAGCACATGTGCACTCTCTATACCCTCTCTAGTCAGATGGGATATAATTCGATACAACCAGAGAGAGATCAGGCGCAGGACCAACGGCTTTACGTGCTTTCCGAGGCACGGGGGTGAGAAACCGCCAACTTCCTAACTCCGAGCTGCTATTGAGAATTTCTTTACAAAACCTCAATAAGTTATTTTGGCCCAATTCCGGATTTGAATCCGGGACGTCATGATCAGCAATCGCGTTTATGACCACTACTCTCTACATCAAAACGAAAGAAGAAGAGAAAGTTGAAGGGATAAAAATCACGCTTTCAGAGAATACCAGCATAAAATAACCGCTTGCTGCCGCTGTATTTTGTAAGGTGATTCGGTGAACGGACAGTCAAAATATACATTAGTTTACTGAGAAACAAAAATATACATACATACGTTTGTGTAATTCTAGCAGTATTGTTCAACATATTTGATACCTTACAAACATACATAGTATTTACCTTATTTTGTTCATTCTATTGTGTACACTCCTTTTCGGCCTTGGTATCAGCTCGGGTGGTACTAGTGTTGCCCAAATGCAAGAACAAGACGAGACTTAGCCAGTCTTGGTCTTGGTCTTGCGCCAATACACCTGGTCTTGTTCTTGGTCTTGGTATTGCGCTCTCAGTCTTGTTCTTGGTCTTGGTCTTGCAGCAAGAGTCTTGCAAGTCTCGCAATTACCTATTTGCCTATTGTTATTTATTAAACGTTACTTTAGATCTTAGAACAACTTAACAGATTAGGCACGTTTAGAGCTTGAATTAACATAGCCATAGGCCTAGCCATAGCCTAGCCTAGGCATAGACCAACCAAATTAATAAATGTCTAAACATTTAATGAGAAATTTGAAAAATCAACTAACTACTAACTGAGCTGTCTACGAAGTCTCACGGCCACGGGAGTTAGTCTGTTTCTTAATAAACGTTTACATTTAATAAGCTTACATGAATGCTAAAAGTTAATCAAAACATTATAAAAAACAAATTAATGACATTAAACTTGACTGTATTATAAAGATACAAATTAATCTGATCTAGAAAGAGATTGATAGAAAACCCTTATATGAAATGGAATAAAAGAGTTATACAATTTGTCACCAAAATTTATTTAAATAAAAAAATAACCAAAACAATACAAATTAAATTACATAATGAAAGAATCTAGACTTTTGTATTCTTTATAAAGTTCATTAAATTTGCGCAGGCTTTCTGTTTTAATTTGCTCCCCCATAATGTGATGTCAAAAGTCTGAGTCTTATGCCTTGGGTCTAAAATTAAAGAGGTACAATAAATCCAGTTGACCTTTTTATAATGTTTAAGCATTTTGTCTCGAGCTGCTTGAAAACCCAGAATGAGCCTTTCATCCACTTCGCATCGATTAGGTTTCTCATCTAATTGTTTTACCATGGATTCAATTTTATCGAGCAAGAGATTGAATGATACAATGACTAGCAGTAATGTAACATATTTTTCTCCACCAAGTATCGTTGATAGAAGTTTAAAGTTTATTAGAAACTTATGTTTTTTTTTCGAGTATTTGCCATTCACTATCTGTGATTTGAAAATCATTCAATTCGGTGACAGAAGTGCACAATATGTTAATGCCAGTTCTCACTTTTAAACCAAATCCAATCATATCATGTGTGGAATTCCATCTCGTTGGACAGTCGAGTATGTGGTTCAGATTTGATGGCACGCCAGCTGCTTCACAAGCAGACTGAAACTTCCTCTTCAGTATCTCACTTCTTTTTATTTTACTGGAAATACTGCGTAATTTTGTTATAGCTGTACGCGAGTCAGCAATATTTGACGCATATTCTTCATCTTCCTCAGTTTCGTCTTCATTATCTTCATACTGCTGTTCTTGTCCCTTATTGTCAGTTTCACTGTATAATGCTTTCTAATCTTTAATAAATCTTGTACACCAAGGTTCAAAATGTGAGCAAAGCACCGGAAATGTTGATTGTCTGAATCAAAGTGTGGCAGCTGTTTGTCCAATTCATACATAAATTTGGTATTTGCAGTTGCGTTGTCGACCGTGATACCCTGTATTTTATCAATTATGTCATATTCCAATAAACATTCGTGGAAAATCGTTGCAATATCTTCCCCAGTATGTCGACCGTGTGATGGTATAAAATCAAGGACTACAGATCGATACTTCCATTCGTTGTCAATATAATGAATAGTGACCCCGTATTAACTCCTACCAGCAATTGACGTCATCCATCAATGGTAATTGACATTTTAGGTGAAAATTGTATCGCAAGATCATTAAGCTCTTCAAACCGTTCTTACCTCCCCACCGCCTGTGTAGCTTCATAAAAATAGAAGGGAAGATATTTTTAACCATCCAATCAACTGTAGCTGTCGTGATGTTGTTACTGCTATTTTCAGACTGAAATAAAACAGTAAAACATGTGTCTCGCCGATTATAAAAACAAATGAAAATATGAGTGAATTATAAATACATATTTAACACTTATATATATATATATATATATATATATATATATATATATATATATATATATATATACCACTCAATGACTGACTATAACGATATCTCAGGAACTATAAAACATACAAACTTGAAGTTTGTAAGGTAGGTTCCTTTTATGCCATAGAGATCAGTTAAGAAACGGTTTTGAGAAAATCTATCCCTAAGGGAGTGAAATGGGAGTTGAGTGTTTGTATGAAAGTTCTACGTTTTTGAAGTTAGAGACACGAAAATCGGCATTAAAGTTATAATTTTTCAATAATAAAATCCTGAATGAGCTGTTTTATGAAATCCTAACCCTAAGGGGGTGAAATTGGGGTAAAATGGTTACATACAAGTCCTACATTTTTAAAGTATAGATATGAAGATCGACATTTACTTTATTAGTTTTAAATAATAAATACTTGCATAGTTAAGCTTTACCTATATAGCCTCTTTATACTTAGGTAAGACTTTTGCAGCGAGAAAATTTCAAAATCTCATAGGAAATCAGATATTGTACGCGGACGAAGTCGCAGGCGGCCGCTAGTTAGTGTTTCTGTTTTTCATTTTTATTTTAACCTTTTTATGTTGGCATAATTTACACTAAGCAATTTGGGATGCATGAATTATGTCGAAAAACTCATCAAATTTACTTTTAGGTATTTTAGATCTATAGCTCCAACTCTCACTACTCCGACTAGAACCATTCGACTCTTCGTCACTCATGTCAAATTGTAAACTTATCACTCCGAGAACAACAAGGATTAGAGTAAAAACAATTAATACATTAGACTCGAAGCAAAGCTCAATTGGTAATGACTGGAATTAAAATAAATACTACTATCTGTAAGTACACGCCGAAAGATCGACAAAAGAAAGTTCGGCATCCTTTGATAAAATTAATGATTCTTCAGAAGATTAATAAAGTAGATGCGTTGCCAGATAGGTATAGTGCGCCTACGTAAAAATGAAATGTAAATATGTAAATAAAATTGTGTATATTATGTTCTTCTTGTGATTGAATTAATCTACGTTAATTAAATTAAATTTGCCTTCACTCGTTTGAAATTCAAAATTCAAATATGTTTTATTCAAGTAGGCATTAAAAATACACTTTTGAATAGTCATATAATCACTGTTTTCCCCAATTTTTATTTTCCATGTCCAGGGGTTCTGATTCTACTGAGAAGAATCATGGAAGAAAGTAAGAAACTCAGTAGTTGCTCTTTTCAAAATATTTTTACAATAGTTCTAAAATTATGTAAAGCGATAAGTCAAACATAAAATGTCGAATGTGTATATAGATACCAAATCGGTTTAGAAATTTCTAGTTAGTCCTGTGTAGTACAAGAGGTCAGTTCCAAGCATTTTTGTCTGACTTAAATTGAAAAGGTGAAAGATCTAACATTTCTTTTGGAATCTTATTATAAAAGCGTATATCGCTACCCAAGAACGCATTATATACTTTGTGTAACCGGAAAGCAGGTATTGTGATTTTATTTTTATTTCTACTATTAAAATTGTGCAAATTACTATTATTTACATGAATTCGATGAAATCAATTTCTTTAAACGGTTCTCTAATAGATGCTCGAGCTCCTAAAAAGTACATAGATCTTATTTTACGCTTTTTATTTAATATGCACACTTTTTATATTATTCGATTAGCATTATACAAAATGTTTACACGTTTCAAGTGTGTTAAAAGTGTCTACAATATTTATCAAATGGGTGACGACATATTCGCAGTGGTAAAATTTAAGATTTTGTACAACCGACTGCAATATAAATAAAATGAGAACATCGTCAATTTCGAAGTCAATTAAATTCCCGTTATTAAGGATAACTCAAAAACTACTGGTCAGATCTTGGTCGTGGAATTTCTATGGGACTACACGAGAAGCACCAGCATTCAATTAAAAAAGAAATCATCAAAATTGATTCACCTAAAAAAATACACATACAAAAAACATACAGTCGAATTGAGTACCTCCTCGTTTTCGAAGTCAGTTAAAAAAACGTTTCAATGACTGAACGTAACCCAATCAATTAGCATATTTTCTTAATATTTAACTAAAACATTATATTTTCTTTATAATATCAAGGTGCCCATAAGATTTAGCCAGCTCAACTTCAGCTCATGGAGGTCTAAAACTAATTTCAGTTAAAAATTTTAGATATAAGCAGTGAAGCAGCCACTCCTGTGTACAGTGTGTTTGTACAGGACGTATTTCCAGTGATGAAAAGAATATAAGAAATGGTCCTTCAGTGCCGGCCCACTTGGAAAGCTCAAGATCGCTCAACGAGCTGTGGTTAAGGCTATGCTCGGAGTTTCTCTGCGTAAAAGATTCTCCCTCCCCGCTCCACAAGATAAGACATGCAAGAAGATGATAGTCAAGTGGACTTGTGATTAGCTGTGATGATGATGATAATGTCACTCTTGAATTCTAGGATGAAATGCCTCTCAGCCTGTAACACTACAGTACAGTGGCTTTCATTTTTTTTATTATATGCGAGCAGCTATGCAGGTCTAGAGAAAGAGACCAGTATCACTGCGACCTATAAGATCTATTGTGATCGCTGCTATGGCTATAGTTCACGGCTAAGCCCTATATCTTCAATGAATAGAAGGAGTTGCTTAGCCGTGAGCAATTTCACTTCTTCTGGGCGGAGTACATAGTTTCCCAGATGAGTGTTACGTTTGCGCATTAAGGGTACGCAATCGTTAGGATGTGTAGAGGCGTTTCTTCCATTATGGAATAGAACCGACACATTCTTGAGTTGCTTAGTCCCGGGATGGACATGTGCTTTTTAAGACAACAGTGTCCAGTTAAAAACAAGTCCAGGGCTCTTGCCAGAATGCGCAAGTGGCTTTCATACTCTTACTCTTAAAAGAATGGTACCACCTAGTGTTGCCCAAAATCGGTCTTGGTCTTACAGTCTTGGTCTTGTTCTTGCATTTTTGCAAGACCAAAAACAAGACCGCCTAACTTTAGCAAGACCAAGACCAAGACTGACCGTGAAAGATTTGAGCAAGAACAAGACTAAGCCTGCGAGACTCTTGCGTCTTGCAGTTAGGAATGAGTGTCGTTTCAGGGAGTATAGGAGTTCGGGTGTACGCTTAGGGACTATGAGACGCAAAAAATATATAAAAAAAATTTGGAAAATTGGACTTATGCGCATTACGAACAATACCATAAACATACAAAGCGGATGAAAATATCCATTAAAAGAAAAAACAGTGCATCCCTAGTTTTTACCATCGGCACTTTGATAGTGCGCGGCGTCTTGTTGTCGGCATCATAAAAGGTCGAATACTGACCTGTCAAAGAAATTTTGCATGTATTCGGAAGTACAAGGTCAAGATATACGCGCCGGCGGCTTCTGTTGATAATGATATCGCATTCAATCGTCGCCGCCGCGCCGCACTCACTACATTTGACACTGTTTGAATGCCGCCACAGAGTACATGTTCCAAAGAATAAAATAAGTTTCCGGGTGCTCTTCTGTAGTAGGATTTCACTTAGTATTCATTAAAGTAAAGCCAAACCGAAATAAACCAAAGAGATTTAAATATAAGTTGTATACTACTATTAATACTACTACATATTAAATATCTTTGAAATAAACTCTTACTCTTGACGGGAAAACAAGTCGACGCCATCTAGTGGAAGTTTTTCTACACATGGTATTTTGTGATAGGAACGAAATTATATGTTACTAGTACCAAATAGTTCACTTAAACTTCAACAGATGGCGTTGTCATTTTTTCACGTAAACCGATTTTTTTTATATTTTAGATTAAATAATAAAATTACTTTAGATACATAATATGTTTGTCCTTTGCTTTTAATTTTTTTAATACATTAGTTATTTTATTAAAAAGACGTTAAGAATTGTTCCTCTTCTCGCAGATTTTCTTACTTTCAGAATTCTTTTATTTTACGTAAAACGAGGGCTTACAAAAAGATTTTTTTTAAACACCCAGGAACTAATTTAATGACGGCCAAATATTTAAAATGTTATATATGTCATCATTAATGGAAAATGATGTTTGCATTTAATAAGCATATCTCTAAAAGAATGGGGAATAAAAGCGAATTCAAGAGAGACTCAAGTAAAGAAAATAAAACGATATGTGAAATAATAATAGACGAATAAATGGTTAAGCAATTGTAGGATGTGCTTGTATATTACATATTTATTAATCTCTGTGTGTATTTAGGGTGTGTGTTTAGCAAGGAAGGTATACATGATAAGAAAGATATAGATAGAACAAAGAGTGAATGTAGGATACAGAAAAATGGGGCTCTTCACTTCATTGTGGGATATCAGAATGTGTCAAAATGGCTGGCAGGTATGGAAATTCACAATGCTTATGTTATGTGACCTGCGTTAATGTATTGTTGTGAAAGTTGTATGGCAGACGGTATGATACTGAATGATAGGATCAGAAATATAATTGTAGGAGAAAACTGTGTGCAAGACGATGTTATGACTACGATAAAGAAAGGATGCTTTGATGGTTTGGACACGTAGATAGAATAAATGAATGAGTGGCAGTTTCGGAAAAGGACATTTTATAAGCAACTACTAAATTCGTTCTTTCAACTAAATTCGCCGTTTCAACTAAATTCGCCTTATGCGGAAGATGGGCCAAATGAGAACCCTTAACTTAAGAGCAAGTATGCAAAGATATGTTGTGTTAGAATAGTACCAAATGTCAGTCCTTTGAGTCAGGCTTAAGTGTTGATGTATGATTAAGTTAATTATAAATCCATGTGGAAAATTTATAAAATAACAATTACAAATTTTACAAGATACATCACGTCATTTAATTCTCAGCCAGGGATCGTAGTAGGCGACTGTAAGAAATAGTTTTTAAAAGGTTGCAAATATACTCGTGAAGAAATCCTTTTAGTGGTTTTGATACTAATTGTATAATAAAATTTGGTTTTTGTAATAGAAATTAAATCGAATCCTAAATGAAGATTTGTTATCCAAATTAATTTTAAAATTGGAAACGCTAGAATGTTCTCATCTCTTCCGATGAATGGCGGTATAATCGCTCGTTTATACCAGATGCAAAATATCCAGATCGGAAATTGGAAAAAAAACAACGTAATAGGTCTGTGCGACATTTCCGGTAACTTTAGTTTCAGAAAGTCTTTCCTAAACTGGAAGAGGACTATGTTGGGTAGCGGCTTTTGGTGCTGAACTTTTGGTGCATAATAAATATGGTGAAGTTGGAGATATGTTATGTTAGGATCACCGTTAGAGCTTGCACGAGTTCACACGAAATGTATGCAACTCGTCCAAGTCCAAAAGTATCTCCCTCAGGTTGAAGTCCGATCATCCTCATCCCTCCGTGCACTTCGAAACTTTAAAAAGGCAAGGCCTAAAGTGAATATGGGATTAATTAAATCGGTGATTCTGAAAGTGGGTGCAACACCGATATTTGAAGTCCTTCGGAAGCTGTTCTATTCAGTATGTTAGCGCTACCCTAGAGACGTCGAAAACAACTGCGATAGTCTTATTCTTCAAGAAAAGCTACAACGATTTATTGAAGAAATCCCTTCTGAGATTCTAGAAAACAGAATTTCGACCGTCTCACATGCACACTTGACGACTTATAGCATCAAGAACAATCCAATATTGACCACATGGGTACTCTGCGGTAAATTGTATTGAAGACGGAAGAGTACATTGAAGCTCATCAATGTAGACGGATTTCCTTTCTAAGTGAATACGTGCTGTTTTCTAGGGTCATTACGAATCGTCTCACTTGCACACTTGAAGACTGTCAGCATCACAAGCCAGCACAGATCACATACATCGGTCGTATTTTGAAGAGCTGAAGTGTTTAAACAGTATGGCTCTCCAGAGTATGAAACCCATAGAATATTATAACACATACACAAGAAACCTATCCTACTACAGAGAGGTGTAAGACACGGGGACGTTAGCTTTGAAATTATTCATCTCTGCATTGGAAGACATTTTCAAGATACTGGACTGAAAAGGATACGGTATCAGCATTGAGAATAACATCATTGGAGAATAAATCATTCACCATCTATTTGCCGACGATTAAGTGATAATAGCAGAGTCACTAGAAGATCTGAGCACTATCTTCATTAGTGTTTCTAAGCGAATAAGTTTAAAAATTGACCAGATGACACTTCTGTTTTGGTAGGTATGGAAGCAGTACGTTCGAAGTTGTCGAATATGTGTACCTAAGAAAATAATCCGACGAAGTAAGTTCAACTACGACAGAAGTTCAAGTGTTGATCCAGCTCGGTTGGATAGCTTTCGAGAGACGAGATACAACACGTATTCGTCATGTATTTCTTAAGACGTGAAAACAAAAGTGTACAACTAATGTATATTGCCAGTGATGACGTATGGCTCTGAAACTAAAACTTTAGGTTGTCCTTTACCAGCGACATCCTAAAGTTTTATTTTATCATCCTTTTGGAGAGTAAGAAATGGCTTCAGCTTCCATCGTTTCTGGTACCCAATTAATATCAACAAGTACCTGATCTGATATCCGTAACCACGCACGAGAAAAGCCAGTAAGTGTAAATCTCTCATATTTATCTAATGGAATTGATGTGCGTAAGTTTTTATACATCGAAACAGAATGGCACATTTTCCACTGCTCTCTTAATCCTGATCGAAAGCACGTGCAGTACGAGTAACTTACACTTAAATAATATTAAGATCCCAAACCCTGTCAATGGTCTTTGAATGATTTTCAAAATATTTAAAGTAGTGAAAATGCATATATGCATAGTAGGAATAAATAGTCGGGCAGTAGAGCTAAGCGTTTCTCTGCTTTCTTTGACTACAACTACTTACACTTGTAATCAAAATATACGACGTCACAAGCTAGCTAGCAATTCACATATTATAAAATAAAACACATTTTTTGAGATATTTATAAACAATTATTATCAATATTTACAATAAACTAAGCAATAAATCAATGCTCCTAAGCTACAAATACATAAATGACACTGAATGGCATTTACAAGTCAGAGGTACTGAGCTATTTGTGTGTATATAAAATTTCCCTAAAACTTTTAGTTTGTCTTGATACGAAAATAATTTACTCATTTAATACTACAAAATTTATCATATACTTGTTTAATTACAATTTAATATTAGAATGCACGGCCAAGTTAATAAAATAACCAAGCATTTATAAACATTGTGTATTATCACAGCAAACAAAATCAAATCTGCTATTTTTTAAATTTTATTAAAACCATTGTTAATTTTACGCCTATTTATTGCACTTGGTCTTTAAATGCTTACAGATGATCTTAACTTGTAATTTTATTACATTGGTACTTTAAAGGCTTTAATCATAAATATTCGATTCTGTTTCTCTCTTTTCTGTTATTTAATTTAACCACCTAATTAGCTTATACTTATCCGATTTATTTGAGATTATGACTTTTTTGGTATTGCTGGAAAACAATATTTTGTGCTGTCGTGCTGAGAAAAAAGCTAATGAGATAATATTGGCAAAACTTAATAACATAGTTATTATTATTATTTATTAGCGAATTACAATTATCTATCTAATTCTTATCTTTGGGAGAATTCCTAACTTACTTTATGAGCGGTTTTACTGCATGAGAAAAGAAGAAATTACAGTCAGGTACAGAATTATAAATGTTTAAGTCAAATTATTGAGAAAAAGTTAATTATTTCATTAAAATGATCAGTCATTTAGTCATTATTGGATAAATGGCACACTTCAATATAATAGACGAATTTAAACAGTTAATACAAGGTAAAAGTCTTATATGTAAGGAATTATTTTTATTACATGGGACGAAAATAATAATTACAGATGTGTTATAAAACTTTTAAACAGATCGATATATTTCAAGGCCATTATTTAACTTTGTAACCGTAAAAGTCTTTTACCTTGAAGCAATGTCAGATACTAATTGAAATTAATTAAAAAAACAATTGGCTTCGGGTCAAAATAAATTAGGTAAGTAATTAATTGAGTTGTAATACATTTCATCGAAAATCATTAAAACTGATAAGAAATGGTGTTCTTATTACTGAAACATACAGTCTTAAATCTCAAGTTAAAGAAGAACATGAACCAAGGTTATTACAATATTTTACATGTCAATGGCATATTATCCTACATGTCATCACCTACGACTGTTCTTTGAAGTAAAATCAAGAAAAAATCCACAAAATCTACACGATTTCTTCTGAGCGAAATTAATGTGTACGAGAAATGTTATCCCAGCGAGGTATTATTATAACACTCAGTCGTCGTCATTTAGTAAATCTGTACAAGATTTTGCTTTGGTTGATCTGAAAATAAGCAAATAAAATAAAATTAACTTCTTATTACTATTTATTATAATTAAATAATTACTATATACCATTATTAATGAATAATAATACGATATAAAATTTAAGTAAAAACTTATTTTCGATTTGTAAATAAAATTTTGTCTCAAATCAGTCCTCAACGTATTCAGTACATTTCGTTGATGAAATAAAATAGAAAAATGTCATTTGTTTCTGGTACTACATTCGAACCGCTCTACGATCTTATCGTATAGGCATAACATGGGGCTTTGTATTTGATTTGTGTTTCATATTAACGATTAACTGGAAAGTGATGGATACAAAAATTTACAGAACGTCATTATAGAAGCTATTCGTTCTTCGTTCTTTTTCTCTTCAAAATATTTTTATTTTAGAATTTACTTAAGGAAACCAAACAATTAAAATTTCTATTTAAAATTTAGTGTGTTTTGTTTTCTGAAGGATATTTTATCTGAAGGAAAAATCTATAAGGTTGTTCCTTTTCCAAAAGCTTTTTATAGTATTAATAAGTGGTATAGTAGTAGAGATTACAAGCTTGTAACGTATTTTTTTTTATGGGATAGGGTTACAAACGAGCACACAATCCACCTAATTGTAAGTGGTTGCTGTGGCCCACAGACATCTACATCTATCCTCGATTACGAATCAAAATGCAGTTGCGTTGTCACCTGTGAGGAGTAAGATAGAATGCCTCATTTCCAGTAAAAAGGGTCCGGTTCTCTACACTCACCATACGAAACACAGCAGCATTAAGTTACTATTTGACGCTGGTATTCACGTATGATATATTATTAAAAAATCGACTACAACAAATAGAGATAATTAAAAAAATATTACTGTGCATTCTTGATTCTCCTACAGACTCTGAGTTCAATAGGACCACTTCGAACAGCTTTAAAGAGCGCCAATGCTTCAACATGCGCCAGCTCGTGGCAAGCCTGACCATTCACTGCTAGCACTTCGTCACCTGAAAGCGAATTTACATAAAGTTAACGTTATGAGATAATAAATATATATTTTTAACTTTATCACTAATAAAATATATCAGAAATCACTTAAACATTAATTTATGATGTGTTATATTATATTAGTACTTAAGTAGGTTTACGATATTATACGTACCAATCCCTAACATTAGTAACTTTAAATGACTATAACATTGACTTGTTAGGAGACCTATATGGTGAAAGTAATACAATAGATGTTTTTAAATTATGAATGCTAAAAAAGAGGGAATGCATAAGATGATTAATGGAACTCTTAATTTATTAGTTGTTACAAAGAGACTCGTAGATTCTAAGAGGATTGGACAACAAAATTAGTTGCATTAGATGTATTATAAAGGTATAATATAAGGTTATAGGTCCAAATCTAAATCCAAACATCTTTTCTCAATTAGGAATTTAAAATAATTTGAAAATTGTGAATTGACATTTAAAAGTGAAAGCTTGCTAACTGTAGAGGTCTATTTGTTATAGAGCTCTTGTTTTTAACCAACTTCATAAAAGGTAGGAAGTTCTTCGAAACCGGCTTTTATTTATATTAAAGACAAAACTTATATCACTAATATTATGTGCGTACTAGATTATAGAGTTTTTGGGTTTTGGGTGGTTAGTGGTTAAGGGTATGAATTGAAAACCTCAAAAGTGGTGGCGTAGTCGTTAAATAAAACAGCAAGCATTTTAGCTTATTAGTGTTACCAACACTGCTAGTATTTTTTCAAATGACACCGTGTGGCGTCGGTCCTTTTCTTTCCGCGGGTGTCATTAAGAGACAATGAGATATTTCTCAGCAGTATGATGGCTTCCAGTAAATCGTATTCTAACTACATAAGATGTAAGATTTTTACGGTGAGAGAACATCCTCAAAAGTGCGATTCGTCTGGTACTTTGATCACCAACCCGCTTGATAAGCAGTTATGGTAAATACGCCAAGTAATGGGAAAGAAGGTTACGGTCTGATGATGAACAATATTAAGATAAATTCCCGCACTTAGTGTACGTCTTGATAACGTAACAAGAATGTTATAATCATTCGAATTATTTATATTTTATAAAAGTTCCTTACTATACTTATTAACATGTATTATATGATATATAAAGAATGAATCAAAATTGCCAGACAAATAAAAATTAATTCATAAGTTAATGAGTGATATTAAAAATTACCACATTTAGTTTTCACGAAGTGGTCTCTAATATGTACATATATATCTTGCCTTGCATTAAAATAAATCATATTAAACTACTTATTAACACATAAATTTACAAACAATAAAACTGTTTGTGATTGCGCACTTAATATTATAGTTCCAACAACCAATGGGGCCTCCTAACTTTATCAAATTGCATTCCTCGAAATTAATAATATTAAATGATGCGTTGCTATTGTGATAAGCAAATTTAATATAAGATAAGATTTTAATACCTGCTTTTAATCTGCCATCTTCGACAGCCTGTCCCTGGGGAAGGATGCTCTTGATGAAAATACCGAGAGGTCCCCGTGGAGAATCACGTCCCCCCACAATAGTGAAGCCGAGTGGTTTCTTCCCATGTCCTTTTTCAAATGTTATTGTATGGTAAGTGTGTGTTGGTGCACGTGGTCGTCTAGGGAGCGTGCAAAAATTCGCTGTATTCGGTGTTTGTATGTCACTTTCACCGTCATGTTTATCTGCAGTCCGATCTGTTGCACCATCCGGCGTATCCACGTCAACTACATCACCGGCACAACTAAGTGTAAGACCGTCTTTATTTGTACCACCATAGCTCACAACCTGCCGCCGCAGTAATTTGTTATTCATACTGCTGTAGCTCGCGTTGTGCCCCTTCAGGAAATGTGAGTGCGTGTTCATTGTACTGTCGCCCGCGTCGTCCGCAGCTGATAGCGCGTCGCGATTACACATGGATTCGTCCTGTACTTGCCGCCGGTCTATTCTGATGTCATATTTATCGACACTTCTTTCCTTTCCTAAAATAATAGCGTTTTCGTAATCTACCGAACTCTCCCGCATAAATATATTGTTTCTTTGCGTTGAGTCTCTTTGTCGCATTTCCACAGATTTTTCACGTTGTCTACATATAACAATATCTATTTCAGATGCCCCTGACCTTAAAGCTTCTTTGGCTTCGGGCATGGTCAGATCTCGAAGTCTGCGTCCATTTACATTTAGAAGCTCATCACCTATTCGTAGTGTTCCCTCTCTGGAAATATATAAACAAAAGGTTTATTTTGTGATTTATACATCGATAATACATATTAAATAAAAATAAAAATATAAAACGTAATAAAAATATTCAAATTAATATTTGACAAGGAAGACTAATAGTTTTTATGTATTTATCATTATGATATATGTTTTTATCCTTATAATATAAAATATAAAAAATTGCTTACTTTAATTAATGTGAGTTGAAAAAAATGTTAAACGCGTTATTAATTATATACTAATCATCATCATGGTCAAATTCTAACGTTTTCTACTATATATAGGCTTTTTTAAGAAAACTCCACTAGTGGATGACAGGCTAATGTCGTTAATGACATAAGTTAATCTACAAATTCTACATCTACGTATTATAAGTAAGGTATTTGCTAAACATCGTACAAGCGTACGACTAGTTCTATTTTGTTCTTATTTGTTACAAGTTTAAGCTTTTTAAAATTTGTTTAATGTAAATATTAGCGTCTAGTTTTGCCACGTTGCAGCTTTATTATGACACTAGAATAAATCGGTTGGCTTAACCTGGAAGGAACCAAACTCTCACAGAATACCAGCGCAAACGTGTAAGCCGTTTAAAGGCTGGAAACACACCTGTAATTCCCTGGTGTTGTAGTTGTTCATAAGTGGCGATAGTTACCATAAGATGAGCAATATGCTCGTTCACCCTCTACACTTAAAGTACCATATACAATTCAATTTGTACAATAGTACATTGAATACCTTTATTCTAGTTCTTAGTTTAGTTCAAAGAGTAGTTGAAAGTAACTATTGAGGTGGGTGCATTAGTATTGGCAAATCGCCTAACATATGTTCATGTTTTACAAGCCTCTACTGCAGCTTGACATGATAACTTCATCTATTCTACGTACTCGAACACGTATCTATATACTCGAACGCGGATTTACAAAGGAATACTCACTTTGCTGCAAGTCCTCCTGGAACAACGTGGGCAACCAAATATCCTATGTGACCTTCATCAGATAGTTTAGTTTTGGCAATAAATATTCCCAGTTCATCGTTAGGATTTCTTCTTGTTATCCTGACTACTTTAAACTCTGGTTGTACTTTGTCAGAATTTCCTTTAGTTTGTTTACGACAAGGTGGAATAGGCGGGATACCAACATCTCCACGACTAGCATCTCTTTGTCTCATTTTTTGTTTTTCTGTTAATTGTAAGTATTGAGGTTCACTATAGTCATTATTATTTTTAGGCATACGCCGAAGTATTTCTTTACGATCCAATGACAACGCTCTCTGATTATGACGAGATTTTGACTTTACACAATCATTTCTTTCTCTGCCTCTTCTTCCTGAAATTCTGGTTTTTGTATATGTTTGGTCACCAGAAACACTTCTTCCGTGACACGTAACTTGAGGATTTGAATGAGAAGCAGAACTTTCACAACGAGAAGATATTCTATCACTATCAAAAATCGATGAAGCTGCTGATTCATTTACTAAGATACCAGAATCAGTATCTTCACAATCTTGTATAAGAATATTCTCGTCGTCACATGAGACATGATAAATATCCTTATGGAATACTGCACTTTGACCCTTTTGGAATTCATCTAAACCAGGTAAAGCGCCATATGAGAAACTTCGCAGTTTTGCTTTAACACCACCTCTTCTCTTTCGACTTTTGCTTACGGTACTTGTTGATTTAATTACATTATCACTATAACCGTTCACTGCTTCCTCCTCGTCTCCGTTTTGCTTATACAACTTTGATAAAAACCTGTTTGTAGATGATTTTAAGTATCTATCTGACATCGCTCGTAATTTAGCTGACAAACAAGAACTCGGTCCAATAGTATCTTTGTCGTTCTTAATCTTATGCTTATCAGTCTTTTTATTAGATTTAAGTGTTATTGCTAAATTATCCTCATAAGGTTCGTGATTATCATTAAAGATTTGGTCACTTGATTTAGAAAGCTTTGCTCCTGCTTTAGGTATAGCATGGTATCGGTCACACTCAGAACCTGAACTATAACATCTAGTGCCTCTGTTACTAAATGACTTACTTTCTCTCCATTTATATTCATTAGGACTAGTTACACTTTTGGCGTAAAAAACATCGTCATCGTAATTTGGCATTTTGACCCAAGGGTTATGATTTTCAAACTCATTGTGAGTTTCTGGATAATTGCCGGTATATCGACCGAGAGTAACCTCCTCTACATGTCCAATGCCACTGCATTCACTACCCGAAGTTGATGCGGCATCTTCACCGTTTCGCAAAGGACCATTCGATTTAAAACATGATAATTTGTTATTTTTTACTTTATCTAAAAGTGGATTACGCCTTTCTTGATAAACCATATACTCTTTTTCTAAGGAGGCTCCACGGCTTTTGCGACAAGCGTTATAGTTTTCTTGTGGTGAGGTGAGGCTGTTTTGTAACGAAACGCGCCTTGTCACTGGTGTTTCTCGTTCACTACATAAATGAGGAGATTTTTCTACAATAATTATCTGATCACTTAGATTGTAGAAATTTGTTTCCACCGAGCTGCTGCTACTTTTTCGATTTGAATAGCGCACTGGGGACATATCTGAAAATAAAATTGTCTTGTGTTATTGTTATTGTAATGGAGTTCAGCTAAGGCGTAACGGATTTTACGAAATTCCCTTTTGACCACGTTTGGATTCACGATTGGAGCCGGTAGATGGCGCTGTTGTCAATCTCTAGAAATCACCCGTGCGAATCTGAACAGTATGCTAGTTTTACATAAAAGACATGTAATTGGGTAATTTTATACTATCGCGTTCACCTCGTTTTTTGGCTCTAGAAAATCGAAAAATCATCCGATTTCGATGATTTTGTTAAAATATTCGTCTTTATGGAGATTTCTCAAGATTTCATAAAGTTTTATGACTTTAAATGTGATCATAAACGCACTTATTCGAACATAATCGTTCATAACTTTTTTGCAAAGCATTAAACGAAGTTTATCTACACAAAAAAAAAAACAAACATTTGAAAAAAGAAACATTTAAAAATGTTTGTTTATTAATTTTTTATCTCACTTAAAGTTTGATATGGTTTTCAGACTTTAAATGTTATCATAAACGCTCTAGAAAATCGAAATAATTATAAAAGTTAAAATTTTGGTGTTTGATTGAGTGTAAGATCGAACAAAGCGAGCTCGGGACTTAGGACATCCCGACTCGGACAGGTTAAGTTAGAAGGAGATGGCGGGGTCGAGTGAGCGAGCGGAGCGAGTGAATAGATCCCGCCATCTTCTTCGTGGTTATTTTTTTATAAACCACTCAGAAGCAGGCTCCATCGACCGGGCTTCCCTCGTCTGCGCTACGGAAGAGAGTTGGGGGAGGGAAGCACCACGTCACTCAACGTAGCGCAGTCGAGGTAAGTCCGGTCGAGGGAGCCTCGCTTCGCGGGTCTCCTACTTCTGAGTGGTTTATAAAAAAATAACCACGAATAAGATGGCGTGGTCGAGTGAGCGAGCGAATATATAAATAGGTCAATGGAGCCTGCTTCTGAGTGTTTTATAAAAAAATAAACAAGAAGAAGATGGCGAGGTCTATTCGCTCGCTCAATCGACCACGCCATCTCCTTCTAACCTAACCTGGCCGAGTCGGGATGCCCTAAGTCCGGAGCTCGCATCGCTTGATCTTACACTCAATAGAAACCAAAATAAAAAATTTATAAACCAAAATTTTAATTTTTTCAATGTTCGTTTTTTTGTGTAGATTTTGAAAAAAATATAACAACTTAATTTAATTATTTAAAAAAAAGTTATCAACAATTATACGTGAATGTGTGCATTTTCATGAAAATTTAAAGCCTTGAAACCAATACAAGTTTTCATTTTTTTATTCTTGTAATTTTTTTCATGAATCCACCATAATGAAGATTTAAAAAAAATAATTGAAATCTGACGATTGTTCGATTTTCTAGGGTCAAAAAACGAGGTATATTAAATCAACCCTTTCCAATATAAAAAGATGTAGAGAGGATGGGATGTATCCTGCGTAGATGATAACTCACATCAATATAATTTGTTTGTTATTATACTTATTTTAATCGTAATAACGACAATCTCATCAATGATTAAAATTATACGTATGTGTTTATTTTTCCAAAAACCGTACCAATTCTGGATCTGCGAGGTGAACGGGTTTCTGTGTCGGGCGACACGGCTAGCAGCCGCGGCGGCTCTCCCTTCCTGAACCACCGCATTGTCCGTGCCACTTACTCCATAACGAAACTGAAACAAAGCACATGTATATAAGCAAGAATACAAATTTAGAAATTATCTGAATAGTAACGGAACGTCTTTTGTTCATCATAATAATAATCGTGCTTGCCGTATGGATACGGCGTGAGCACGTCTTCCTGCTTATCTAATCCTACCGATGTCGTAAGAATTAATTAGAGGCTGAGAAGATTTTGTAGACTACGATGGGGGGGGGGGGGTAATAACCCTATCTCTCTAGACAGTACCAAAGGCAAGTCCAAAGTACCTAGACCAGTGGTCCAGAGGCACCGGCGACAATGATACGAAACGTCTGGTATTGTGCGTCAACTACATCAATACGTACAGTGTGAATACAGATTTATTTTCTTCTACATTAGAATTAATAAGCTAAAACAAAGCTACATTATTTAAATCAAACACTGACAAGGATCACGGTGAGGATGTTGACAATTGCAAAATTGCAATGCCGTGAGCTTTTGCGAGTTAAAATTAATGTATCTGAATAAAATGTAACTTTTAATAACTGCTCGAATAAAAAGCTAAAAATACAGAATATTCAGAAAAGATACTGAAGCAAAAAACAACGAATTGTGTTTTTACACTAAGGTTGGATTCATCCGGGAAGAGAACTAAATTACGTGACGTATTAGCTAGGTACTCTGATTACGTGGTCATCGAATCGAATAGAATCATTTTATTCTTTAATTTATACAAGTAGTAATTCGTATAGAATTTTTTTTTAGATTTATACTGATTCTTGTGTCTTGAAAAGAACCAGCAAGAACCCCAGCGGGACTTGTAAAAAAAAGTAAAAGTATACAATAAAACACAAGTTGTACAAACTGCTTACAAATGTCATTTCGGAAACAGAAAGCGACTAATTCATTCTCAGTCTCAATTACTTCAGTCTCAATTTTTATCAACCATGTTTTAATTTATATTATATTAACATTTTTAATACAGTTTTTGTTCACAAACTATTTCAACTTAGTAATAGAGCGACCTTGCATATTTTCTAAGAATTTGTTGTAATTGCGTATATAAATGAATTACCGACTGTGTGGAGTCATGTAACTGGTCATGACTCCACACAGTCGGTCATCACTAGCTTTCCCAGTTGATTGCCTCTGGTCTAGTGGTTGTAAACGCAACTGATGATCTCGAGGTCCCGAGTACGAATCCCGAACTTGGAGAATTTTGAGCCGAACGGTTGGATTCGTAAAGAGGGAAATAATTTGCCAGCAGCTGTCTTTTCATCCGATTATAATGTGAATTTGTGTGTAAGATACAGGCAAGAGAGAATAAGCTTTTATTAAGCTATATCAGTACGTTTTACGATCTTCGGCTACTTCACCACATGCCATCAGATAGGATAGTAGTCAAGAGTTGGCTTAGAATATATAATAATATTATCCATACAATATCCGATAAATGCAATCATGTCTATACTAACATAAGTCTATGTGCTTTTAATATTATATACGTCAATCAAAAATTGATTACTTTATGAAACATACGTCTAATAAGTGAACAGCTAAAGCTTACTGCGTAAAATAATTGACTGGGAAATGATGTCAGTGACGATAAATTACTAAACATGTGCGCGTAAGCATTATTTTGTTACCTAAACACATCTGTTATGGAAAATTAACCTAATAATCTGTTTTAGCATTCAAATCAACTTACAGCCTGACTAAATCTAATTGTAGGTAGCATTGGTATAAATTTCTAAGTCATATTTACACTAATATAAAACTGGTTAAATTCAAATCGACACCTTTTGCAATACTTTAATTGTCGTTTGTTTACTTGAAAATTAAAATCGATAGACCTGTTCAACTCCTTTGAAAATTGAAAAAAATATTTATTGGCCGATGTGTTCTTAGAGTAGCAACACTGTGTGACACTAATAAATTTACTCATGCGATATTCATCATCGATATGAGGCTGTCGTAAGAATTGGCAACCGATTTGATTATAATCACGTAACGTCTAACCTTACATCTGTCAATGGTTGGTATATTAGGTAACCGATATTCGATGTATGTCGCTTTTATGTTTCTTTTTGTTTATGGTAGTGCTGCCTTTTGTAATTAATTTAAAACACCGTTGGAAATACAAATAGGATGTTTTATGTTTTTATATTACAATTGAAATCAAAATTGACGTCTTATGTATAGAAGTAAATAAAATTGAAGTGTCTCTTATGTTATGTCAAAGTTACAGCTTTTTACTTAAAGCATGTGAAAGCAAAGATGGTACTTATAACAATAAATATATGTTTGTCTGTTTCTTGGCCTGCCTGTCTGTTTGTTCCGACTAATCTCCAAAATGGCTGGACCAATTTAGACGGGAATTTTACTGGCAGGTTCCGCGCAACAAAATTGAAACCCATGAAATCCAATCACAATAAATTCCACGCGAATGGTGTCGCGGGGAGCACTAGCTGCTTTTATATAAAATTCAGTTCAACAATATGTATGTAAAGCAAACATTTTAATATAAAACCGTCCAATGAATAAAGGATCTGGGGGTACGGCAGTGCCCACGCCAAGTCGAGCAATTAGATTATCTATATGAAGAATTAATAGGATAAACGTTATATAATTGTGGCACGTTACTTTTTCTGGCATATATTTCAATGCTTTATATATCAAATGATGGAATGGAGATTGCTTATGTAGTGAAAACGTATAACTGATTTTTAACCAAATCTCATCATGTTCAGTTCTTATACGTGGTAGAGCCATGCTGCAATTGTATTAGTAGTATAGTTGTAGCACGAATGGGTCGGCTCGACCGGGGAAGGACCACGCTCTCACAGAATACCAGCGTAAAATAGTAGCTTAATGCTGCTGTTTCGTATGGTGAGTGTAGAGAACCGGAGACCCTTTTTACTGGAAACCAGACATTCCATCTTAGCCCTCACGGGTGACAACGCATCTGCATTTTGATTCGTAATCGAGGATAGATGTAGATGTCTATGGGCCACAGCAACCACGTACCATCAGGTGGACTGTGTGCTCGTGTATCACCCTATCCTATAAAAAATGTTCAGAGGTTTAATTGTCAGTCGGAGAGCCGTGTAGATATTCCACGTCTACAGTAGAGCAATTTCATCTTACGGTCTCAGATTAACATTACTAAGTGTCCCTTCTTTGATTGAATTTATCCAAAAAAAAAAAAAAAAAAAAACAAGAAGGAAAATGCGTAGTAGTATGTCAACAGTAACGTGATAAGAATTTATTTTAAGGTTCTGTCATTCATTCGTATTGTAGAAGGACGATTTTTTCCTTTAACGATACCTAGTCTATGTTTATACAATAATTGAAATGCAAAAATGGTAACTACTGTTTATGAGGTATGAAGCTTTCAAAATGATCAATAGTTACCCTATAATGTGTATAATATTTTGTATTATGACCTCTGACATATAGATCTGTTAAGTCATTTACTACATTAATTTATGTTTCTTAATTGTAATCATCTTATTATTCGTTTATTACAATGACTTGTTTTCCGTTATATGCATGTGAGAATGACATTAATACATATTATGCGACACAAATTTAATCAATATTATTTATTTATCTTACTAGGAGACTGGGACATTTGTTTAGGTGTATTGAGACCAACAAACTAATCAAGTTTGAATTGCTATTCAAAACAAAATACGCGTAAAGTAATATTAACAAAATAGATAATATTGTCTTGGTTTGTAGGATAATACATAAACGTTAGTGGCGTATATTTGCTTTTAAGTTATTATTTTATGTGTGTTAGTAAATTCAACATTATTAATGGTATAATGTGTTACGTTTAACAGAAATAGGTGAAATGAATTTGTGTGTACTTATGTGTTAAAAATATATGAAATAAAAAATATGTTATAATAATTAGATGTTTTTCCATCTATGAAAACTATAACACAAATGCAAAGAATAAATAATGCTATAAAAACGTTAACAAGATCACTTAATATTGCACAAGAAATCAATTAAGAAGCTAAGAGACATTTATAACCCACAATATATGGTGGTATCCAAATTACCTTGCGGTTCTTACCTTGAAGGCCGCTGATAAAACAAGTCAACATTTATGGGAAATTAATATATTACGTATTAGTTTTTTACGTGGTAGAGCCATGCTGCAGTTATATTAGTAGTATAGTTGTAGCACGAATGGGTCGGCTCGACCGGGGAAGGACCACGCTCTCACAGAATACCAGCGTCAAATAGTAGCTTAATGCTGCTGTTTCGTATGGTGAGTGTAGAGAACCGGAGACCCTTTTTACTGGAAACCAGACATTCCATCTTAGCCCTCACGGGTGACAACGCATCTGCATTTTGATTCGTAATCGAGGATAGATGTAGACGTCTATGGGCCACAGCAACCACTTACCATCAGGTGGACTGTGTGCTCGTTTGTCATCCTATCCTATAAAAAAAATTAATGCTGTTCATACAAATCTTGACCAATTTCACTTGTAATTGACATGCAAACAATGATGTCCTTACAAATATGATATATAATATAATATACAAGCAGATAGGAAGTAATTTAGGTAGATGTAGATATATCGACCGAATTACACACACATTATCTCCGTAAAATTATTCAACTAGTGATCCGCTCCGGCTTCGCTCGGATCATTTCTGCATATCGACAAGAGCGCCACCTACCGCGTCCAATTGTGAAACTAAACCATCCAGGAATCCACTCAAACGCACACAAAAATTTCATCTAAATCGGTAGAGCCAGTTTCGATTTTAAGCGAGACTAATGGATAGCAAGTGATTTTTATATAAAGACTAGCTTGCCAGGCAGACGTTTTTCTGCTCTTTTCGACGACCCTTTGTCATTGTCTATTAAAAATCCTTAAATTCGCAAAAAATATTGTGGGTCACTCATGGA
Organism: Parnassius apollo; assembly: GCA_907164705.1. NCBI lineage: Eukaryota > Metazoa > Arthropoda > Insecta > Lepidoptera > Papilionidae > Parnassius > Parnassius apollo. The sequence continues at coordinate 15,652,332 of CAJQZP010000693.1, forward strand.
CAAAAAAAACTATCCTATCTCTGAAGTTGGACCAAACTGCACACGGTGTGCAAATTTGACTAAAATCGGTTCAGTAGTTTAGGAGTCCATCGCGGACAAACAACGTGACACGTAATTTACAAAAAAAAAAAAAAAAAAAAAAATTATATATATATATATATATATATTTTTATATATATATATATATATATATATATATTAAGATAAAGTTTTAAGACACTATGACTTTTGTCATTAAGCAGAAGTTGTTCCTTCCGCAATATGTTTCTTAACCCATCCATCCTTCCATTATAGCCTATAAAAGTCCTATCCCATAGACTGCCAAAGTTGCAACGTTTGGCTGGCGGGTTGGCAAACGCAGATTTTTATAATATTAAATTATTATCAGATAGACACTGCTGCTCTTCTCTTGTTTAACTTTCTCTCTGACGTCTTTTGCTGCGTCCACTAAACGATATGGGTTAGCGGAAAACTGTGAAGCACTGTATTTACCAAAACCAGAAGAAAAGTAAAAAATACCACAATAACATGAAGAAAGAGTCGAGTTACATATTGCTTCCGATTGTTATCTCAATCGCTTATATCTTTTACTCATATATTGCTTGTACTTATGCTTAGATCATTGGTCTAAGTACTTATGTAACTGTTATGTTACTTTGTATTAAACTAGCTCGGCTGGGCAGCGTTCGGGAGATTACGACACATATTGTCGTCACTGATACCTAAGATTGTACAACCAGTGCGTGTTGTCAGTGATGACATATGGATCTGAGACGTGGCCCGGCCTTATGAGGACACTCAAGGTCGCTCTGCGAGCTATGGAGAGGGCTATGTATGAAGTTGAGCTACATAATACAAAGTGGCAGTGGGCTGGTTAAATATCTCGAAGAACTGATAAACGATGATGAAGAAAGATTTTCCAGTGATAGCCTCAAAATGGCAAAAAAGTGTAGGGCAGGCCTACACAGAGGGACTACATAGAGGGACGACCTGGTAAGAGATGCAGAAATTCGATGGGTGCAGGTTACTCACGATGATGGATGGCATTTCTTGGGGGACACTTCTGTTCAGTTGTGGACTTGTAACGTTACAGACCATCACCATAGTGAAGATGATGGTCGGCATCTTCTAAAATCGTTGAAAACCGCCGCGAGCCATCGATAGTAATCATACGAAATTTATAATAACGCTCTTGTAACAACTTTGTAGTCTAGTGAATATATGGTAATTCCGTGGTCGAGTCAACCAGTTTACTTACCCTGTTTATAGTGTGGTAATAAGTTATAGGTATTTGGGTTTCATCATAGTGAACCGGAATTCCTAGCACCGAAGAAAATTCACAAAAACTCGTATATGTGTGCGGAAGATCTTGTTTCCTATGTGACATCACCTTCGTTATCGTAAAGAATAGAAGCCTTTGTTGTATAGCTTCTTATTTAATTAATTATCTTTAATTAGTTATGCAAATATACCTAATTATAAATTTACAAATATCTAGCAAAAGCTGTGACGATTAAACAATAACATTCACAACACTCGATTATTTTTCATAACATAAAAAGTCACAAATAATGAGAAACTTTCCCATGATACTTAGAAATGTTGCATAAGATTCGTCATTCTGTGTTCTAATTGTATTAAAAATTCTTCATAATGATAAAACTTCATTAGAAAGATAAATATTATTTTATAATTCTTAAAGATAGAATAAAATATAAAGTAAAACAAATAATAAATTGTACGTATATAACCGACGCGTTATCCCATCGCTTCATTTCGTTTTTAAAAAGTAACCAGGTTAAACGAAAATCCATAAGAACCTTGTGGTATCCGCTTCATAACAAATAATCTGCATAACCACCATAATAAACTGATACCGGATACTGATATCGGAGAGCAGTTTTGGTAATGCAACTAAGAAGTTGACAATTGATTTAAATCACTAATTGGTTGAGGGTTAGATCTTTATTCTCCTACATCTTTATCTGCCCGTAGCAGTCCACTGTTGGGCGTGGGCCTTACATTACGGAGACCGCCGTGCGAGACGCCTCGTACCTTTGACGTTGCCTCCTATTTCCAGTTTGAATATTTTATATCTGGCATATTACAACCAATTTTACTCTATAAAGTAGGAACACCATAAATGTAATGAATATTTATCTAAAGACCGAGGCCTGTAAATGTTTTGCATGACTACACTGCAATTTTATTACCTAGGAAATGGCCGAGATCGGTGCTAATGCTAACAATGGTTCTAGATTAGCAGTTAATATTGTAACCTGTTATGATAGCCCGTTCCCAAGGTTTCCAAACATTAACTATGTTACTATTTTTTGTCTTAAAATTTAATGTATTAATACAGTTATATTTACACATTGAATGATTAATAGAATATATTTTGCATATTATCATTTACAATTTTCTAGCAGGACATGGGTAACGAAAAACGGAAACAAGAATTTTTAATTTATTTTATGAGTGTGCAGATTAGTTAAATAAATAACTTAAATTAAAAATTATAAAACCCCCCAAATAAAGCAAGCTGATAACCTTCAAGCGACTGAACGGATTTTCTTGAAACAGCTAAGAACGCTCTCGATTAAGACACGTTCCAAACGAAAAAAAAAATAATCAAAACTGTTCATCCATTCAGAAGCAGTGGTAGCACAGACAGACACGCTGATATATTACACAGATATACAGATACACACTAAAACCTATAACGTACCTCCTACCTCATATTATATGCTAATATAACTTCATACCTGTAGATGTAGGCGTAATAAAATAAATTTGAAATATATACTCGTATTTATTGCACGTTACTTATCAATTTAGATGATGAATAACAATTAACGCTACAAATTGGGACGTTCTATAAACAAAGGCATAACTACAATAAACTTACACATACGTTATGCTAGTTTTTTCTTAATTGAATGCCTAATTAAGATCTAATGAACATTTAATAAATATTTAACGCATAATTTATTTAATTCATTTGAAATATTATTATTTATTTTAATTATGTTATTTAGAGGTATGAAGTATTATTATTTAAATAATATATCTAATTCTTATTAAAATAATTAAAAATTAAGATTCGTAGGGAATACTAAAATTTTAAGTGTAGGTTTTACTCCATTAATTACTTATTATTATTTATTTTAATCATGTTATTTAGAGATATGAGGTATAATTTTTAAAGTAATATATCTTCTTATTAAAAATAAAGATTCGTAGGAAATACTAAAAATTTAAGTGTAGGATTTACTCCATTAATTACTATAATTTATGATAATGCTACGAGATTCAAATACACTGTTTATTTATTATTATATGTGTGGGTTACCTAGGACCTATGAATTGTCATTACTTATTTTGTTATTAAAACACATTAAAGACGTAAATCTGTCATTTCTTGGGAAATGCGTAGGCCTACGTTGGCGGTCAAATATAGAGATTAACGAGGTATGTGCAATCTAGAGTGACGTCACTATTATCGGCCCTTTCCTTTCCATTTTAAGAAAACATCGAGATACAAGACGACGGAGTTTATGAGAAAATAGTGACAGATACATTGCTACTATATTGATTAACTATGAAATCTGGTGACGTAACATCCACTCAAATGAAACTTATGTGCTACTTAGTAAGTGACAAGAACTATTTTAGTTCTACCTAAGTTACGTAACATTTAAAGGGATTCGGTAAACGCCATATAAAAGGATTTAGTAGGTATAAATTTTAAATTAATTTTCCAAGTCGTTTACTTTGAGTAATCACCGGTGGGATTACACTCAGTCTGATGTTTATTTGTATCGTATCAAATTTGTCTTTTTTAATTTTTTACATATTAAAAAAATACATCCTCACTAGGGTGATCTTTTCGTGAAGGCATTTTATAACATGAATTGCATTATGACAAACCTTAGATTTCACTGTGTAGTGATGGTGTAGGAACAACCACTCTATATGGTCAGTGTAGTAAGAGGCGACAGAAGGAAACAAGGTGGGGTCAACGAGGGGTCAAGTGATGGCCAGCAGCTTCCAGTCAACCCGCCAGCCTATCGAGGCAGCTATGGCAATTATCTCTCCCCCTAAGAGGCAATCTATAAGGAAGACCTATGTCCAGGTTAGCCACGACCCAGTAGCGGTGCTAAACCGCATATCAATTGAGCTGCTGAGAGCCGTTAATCCCAACTAATGGTTGGAACATTTACTGTACATTGTCATAATTTATAGACTCAAAACAAAAACAAACCATGATTAAGTACGTATCGTAATCTTGTATTACATAAAACCAGACGCAGTACTTATTTTTATCGTAAGATTTTAACTGTCACTTCACATTCACTGATAAAATTGTGACAAAATATGTTATAAATTTTCATTTTGTGTTAAATAATTTTAAAATTGTTTATTTCAAGTACTTGCGAAGTCTTGGTAGCTCAGGGACTAAGCGCTCACCGAAAGTTACAAAGTACGTGAGCAACACGGGTTCAACAATTTGCTGGCACCAATAAAATTGCAAAAAACAAAAAATGGAAAAAAAATCGTGTGGAAACCATTTCTAAGGCAAAATATATTTGAACATATGACTAGCCAACACGTACTGGAGCAGTGCCGTGAAATCAATGGATGTGGCTAGTTACCAACAGTGGGACGTATACGGGTTGTAACTATACTTTTAATTTATGTACTTGTGCGCTATTGACTTATATAATCACAAACACTGTCTTCATTTGAGCTGAGCGATGATGAAGTCTCCGAAGAATAAATGTAGAAAAGCGAATTAATCTTCAAAAAGGGAAACGTGTCCACCGGCCAAATTGCATAAACATGTTTACGCATACATAAGGACATTTGAGACAGGTGGGTGGCCGTTAACCGGGCCCTTGGAGAAACCCTATACCATTAGAAAGTAACGAAGTAGTTCTATTACACTTTAGAACGAATTTATAAATCTAGACTTAATGAGCACTTGGATAATTTGAAGACAACTTAGAAAATAATTTCATTTAGGTTAAAAATTATTGCACGCATTGATACTGTGCATTACACTGTTAATTTTCATTTAAATTGGCAAAATAAGATTATATTATATCGTCTCATTATCTTGTTGCATCCAGTTACACCAGATTGTAAAAAATAAAAATGTCCATTTCTTTATAAACATAATAATACACAAAAAAAACTCAATAATTTTACATTTAACAAAACAATTTAAATTTCATAGAAAAAAAGGTGATATTGAACACCGTTGTGATTCTCTAAATTTTTTATTAATGTTTTCTTTTATCAGGTCTTGTGAAATAACGGCACCCATCTCGTACGATATTTCGACATTATATAACTATTATTTCAATTCTAATCAGGTTTATAAGCAACATCACGTTAGGTACCAATATTATTTTGTTAACGTTTGTTTCCAAGTTTCTGTATTTTATTTGATCAAAGACAGCATGACCAAAACGCTTGAATCGAACTGTAGTTTGGACGATGAATGAAATAAATCAAGGTTCTTGCGTTAAATATTTCTGGCCAGAGTATCTGACGTATCCGACGTAAGTCCTGGCTCCCCTGGGAAATAACATTTCTGGTACAACACAAATGTTAGTATTCAGGTGCGGTGGTTGAACTTGTGTCGCTTTGACTATCCGAGTCTACGTTGCTTCTTATATCAGAAGTTTATAGAATATCTGTAGGTTAAAACAGGTTTGCATCTTTCTATTTGGACGTACAATAGAAATATCAATAATATTAAACGAGGGAACAGATCCCTAAAGTTAAATGACCTCCGCTTCCCCATGACAACGCTAACAACAAACTTTGACACCGTCGTCGTTACCCCTTAAACAAACAGTAATTATATAGTAATTCTAATTATCCCTCTCCCTTACTCTTCAAACCGGAATACATCAGTGAGCGAATGAAAACAAAAATAGATAAAAGAGTGGAAATAGACTTACCAAAAAGGACACCTAAGAAGCCTGACCTAGATTATGTATACGGTAAATGAGAGAGAAAGATTACTTTTGCAGACAAGAGAGAGCAAATGAGCATGCGGATTACCTGATGGTAAGTGAATAATGCTCCCATGAACAACTGTAGTACCAAAGAAATTGCAGGTGTATTACCGGCTGGTTAAAAAAAGTAGGCTCTTTTCTTGAGGGTTTCTAAGTTGTATCGGTACAGAAGTGATAGCCAATTCCAAAAAGATATTGAGCGAGAAAGAAAATTTAATATAAATCGCACAGATGGATGGATGGTCGTATGGAAGAGAATGCCTAAAGGCCTAAAGTCATTTACTTCTTTGTAAACCTTTTTAAATGGATTAAAACAGTTAATGTTACATAATAAATGATTATTTATTATTTCGATTTACTGACACAAATTCATCTTTATTGCAATATTTACAGTCATTTTTCAATCGTCAGACAAAAATTATAAAATACAACCAAAACAAATCAAAATGACAGTTTTATTAATAAAATGATTTGTTTGATTTTTATATTCAGTCAGTTAATCATTTTTTTAATGGGTATAACTTTTTAGTAACGATTGAAAAATCGGTCCTAATAACTAATTACACAGTTTTTAGCCGTAAATAACACTTAAAAAATAACTATAACATATAATAAGCCATTTTAAATTGTAAGAAAAGACTTTTTAGTTTCAATTTCTTGAATGAAAGAAAATAATAATGTGATAGAAACACCACAGATGTAAACTTCAACATTTTATGGTAATTTTTATTGTTTCTGTTTATTACCCATAAAATAAAATTCGACATCTTAGTTCTGTTGCCGTATTGTGTCATGTCGAGTGAAATCAGTATATTTGGAAACATATATCACGTATCAAACTGATCAATATTGATGTCGCGAGCTGTGAAGGCGTTCTGAATGTAAACATGGAAACAATACGGATGTTACACTAGGTTGTAGTCCTTAAACAAACTACAGACGAGGAAAATGGATTTATGTAAGCACACTTAGTGAGAAGTGGATGTTTCGTCTTCGAATAAGCGATATTAATACGTAATTCATATACAACGTAAAAGCGTTTGCAGGAGAAATGCTATTATTGAGAATAATATGTTTTAATTCGTGAAAGCGAACAATCGATTGATCGTTTGTTTGTTTGAAAGGAACGTAACGAGAGAAACTGCTAAAAATATGTATGCAATATGTAGTAATCATTACGCTCTAGCTGTGCTTTACTCAATACTAATACCGTGAAGCGGCGGTGTGAAAATATTCACTACCTCATTTCTTCCCGTGAGTGCCGTAGGAGGCGACGGAGAGAAACAAACCAGGCTATAGGCAGCAGCGTCTCCTTAATATCGAATTACAACAAAAATATATAAAAACCGCGGTTGGGGACTCCCCGCATCGCGTGGCAACTATAGTTAATTCCCCCTCATGCGGCAATCTATGGGGAAGCATATGTTTAGCAGTGAATTTAGTCGGGCTATAACGAATGAATGAATGAATAGTTTGCTATGGTATGCCCTGCGGTGGTGTACGAATCACCTCCATTCCGACCGGGACTAAAGGGAGCTAGGTTCAATATTTTTCAACATTACCAATTTTTGCTACTCTATGTTGAACTGAACTCGGTGAAGTGTTGTGCTGAGAGGCTTATTAGTGACCTTGATTTGGTGGAAACCAATCTTGTTAGTCTCGCACAGGCACGTACTCACGCCATCGAACATCCAGACAGGCCAGTGCGTCTCTAATCCTTTGCTGTCGATATTCAACGCATTCGTACCAAACGGTTTCCTTTGTATTTCGTAATCCGTACTGCAAAGAATTAGAATAATTTTTCGGCTTCTGTCTTTTTGTCCGACAACTGGGTGTCTTCAAGTCAAGTGGGAATAAGCTTATGTTGCGATACAGTGGGTTAAGCTGAGATTGTAAGCAAACACCGGCTTTTAAAATTTAAAATTAAACTACTATACTATTTCCTCTTACAATTTAGTGTAAATATTTATAGAACAGACCATTTGACGTAAATTTCCCAGTAAATCAGAAATTAGTAAGGTACGGCGTTTAAATTGCATTAAATATTTGACATATACACATAAGGGGGAATCTCATCTTCATGTAATAAGTAGTATTACATGAAGATGAGATTCCCCTTATGTGTTAAACCCTCAACTACTTAATATCCATGAAGATCGTCTGTACAGAATTAAGAAACTGTTTCAATGCGACTGGAGTGACGATTTCTGATTACTCACAAGTGACCAACTGTATAGGTTACATAACAGTGAGGTCACTTATCCTCATTATAATTTATTTGATTAGTACTTTTATTGGATAAAAGTACGCTCAGCAACTCAATAATACACGTATCTATTTCCCATTGGATATTTCAATATCTGATGGCCTTGAATAAAACTATTATTTACGGATTTTATCGCGTTTAATTACTTTAATTTGTTTTTACTATCCCGACGTTTCGGGTGCTTTACAGCACCCATGGTCACGGGGGAGACTGAGATGTTTGACGTCCCAATGTCATAGTTAGTCCGGCTACCTTCAGTTTTTGAAGTATTAATTTTTGGTCCGATTTACGCAAAACGAGCTTACAGTATCATGAAGTCTTGCAGTGGTATGCTTGGGTTTGGGTTTAATTTTGTTAATTATAGGATCCCAAGCTGCTGGCAGCACCCATCCATCTTCTCTATTGAAATTTGGAGTTTTTTAATTTCAATAGCCTCGCGTATCATTCTTGGTAGGAATCGGTGTTCTTTTGCGAGGATTTGTGGTTTATCAAATCGAATGTAATGGTGGGGACGATCTTGAACATGTTCGCAGACTACAGACTTCCCGGAGCGTCGGTACTTCATGTCAGCTATATGTTCCTTCACGCGGGTTTTTATAGATCGTGTTGTTTGACCTATGTAAGAGAGACCTAGCATTCACAATCTAGCTTGTACACACCTGCATTCTCTAGAGGAATATTACATGTAAAAATTGACTAATCTTCTTTGCGCGGCTTGTAGTATGTTTTAATGGAAGCTCGCTTCAAGATGTAGCCAATCTTGTCTGTGACTCCTCTGATATAAGGTAGTACAGCAGGCGCACGCTCGACTGTGGCTGGCTTCACTCGTTCACTGTGACGTAGGCGCGGGACCCGAAGCTTGTGAAGCACCCGAAACGTCGGGATAGTAAAAACAAATTAAAGTAATTAAACGCGATAAAATCTGTAAATAATAGTTTTATTCAATGTGTAGTGTTCGCGTAAATTTAAGAAATCATTATCTGATGGCCTCTTAGTTAAGGTTAACATTTATTTATCCTCAGATACATTTTAAAGTTAAGTTGACCGTTTAAAACCGTCAAAGGATGTTTGGTAAAATAATTCTACAGGCCATCCTTTTTCTTTTTAAATTATAGAATGATTGGGGCAAACGGGAAAACAGTTCACCTAATGGTAAGTGAACACTGTGGCTCATGGACATCAACATCTTTCCCCGATCAATAATCAAAATGCAGATGCGTTGTTACCTCTGAGGACTAAGATGGAATACCTCATTTCAGTAAAAATTGCCTAATGTTCTCTACCTTCAACATATAAAACACAGCAGCATTAAGCTACTACTTCGCGCTGTTATTCTGTGAGGGCGTGGTCCTTCCGCGGTCGAGACGACTCAATCGTGGTACAACCAAAATAATTTTTTTAGTAAAAAAAAACTCTTATTACTCACGGATTGATTAACCAAAGACATAACTACATAGAAAAATGAGACTTAATTAATCTGTTTTTAATTACAATTTTGTCTTTATCTTGAGCTACCTAAACGATAAATAATCAACTAAAAACAAATTAAAAAAGATAAAAGTTATTATTACAACTACATCACGACAAGAACATTTTATACAAACGTGTAATTGTTTTGTGTATGCAATAGTTTATTTCTATTATAAATTGATAAATGTAGCTCTAACTAACCCCCTTACGAGTATTCATAAACATTTTTAAACACTTGATTAGTTAAATAGTGTCTTGTCACTTTCTAGAAATAAGTGTCTCCCAAATGTCAGAATGAGATAAAACACTACTTAACTAATGAAGCGTTTAAATTTTTTTTATGAATAGCCCCCCTTATTCATAAAAATTGTAAGTGTATATTCTAAAATATTTAAAACGCATACTTCGTAATAAGTACTTTCTAGCCCTTTTTTAACTTTATTCTATTTACTTACTACGAATATACATCATACATAATTTTTATTATATTCTTAATTACTTTACACAAAAAGAGGAAACAATACATTTTCATCGATTGGCACAAACAGTTTCAGTCAACCGTGTAGAAATAACACGAGGTAAATTCAGGTCGCTTGACCCGTTAGTATCGGGGTTAATTCTCGTCTCTTGCTAGCAAATTCATGGAATCAATGTCTATTTGCGCGTTGACAGAATACGGAAGTACTTTCGCCTTAGATGCATTGCATCTCATTAAATATGCTCCACAATTATTGGAAATGAATTTTTATAAACCGTCTAAGCTCTGAATGAATGTGCAATTGCTTTATTCGAGTATCCAGAAATATAGAACAGATATAAAAGTCTCTTTTGTGTTCTATCTTTGCAGTTTTTCTGTGATCTGTACCAATTGGTGAATTTTTACGTTCGCATTTAATCGCAGGTTTTTTTAATTAAAAAAAGATACACATAAGAATATTCTTTTGAATCGTAGAAACATTTTACATACATAAATTGCACACGAACTTACATCTTTTTTGATTTGTGCGGTATTCGAACCCACAGCCCCACAGCGTCGCAGCTAAATGCTTAGCCCCTGCACTACCGGACCGTCACAATGTACTACTATGGTTTGTAAATCTAGGTATTATAAAAATATTGTAAGTGTTATGTTCATTATTAGTTATCAAAAAAAAAAACACGCGGTTGCCAACCGCAGGCGGGCAACTGAGGAGAATATTATCTCATTCGATGAGGCAACCGACCCACAAGGAGAGTTATGTTTTTCAAGTGTATGAATGAATACTGTATGTCTGTCTATTTTTTTGTCACGGCCTTCTCATATTTCTCTCTTTTCCCTCTTTCGATACCGATGGGATGATATGGGATAGTGAATTCACTTACGCGGCAACCACACGGCGATATTGTAAATGAATGTCTCTCCGTCCGACAATCGAACGATTCACAAAACAATTTGATCAGTCAAACTTTAACAGTACCAATTTTTAAACAACAAATAAAACTGTATTATTCTATCTCATCCTTGATTCTTAGCCGATAATAGATGTTGGCATTCTACTTATGTCCACGGTCGTTGCCCGTAGCTCTACAAATACTTACCGTACTTCTCAACGCAAAGTTGGCACTGATAAAATATAAAGGACACGTCAACAAAGTGATGGCCAACATGTTTCATTATAATTTGCCATGAAGAATAAATAATTTTAGATAATTCTTAAGTACGTATTTCGACCCTACTTACAGGGATGGAAATGCCACATTGTCTTCCGATTCAATGACTTATTAATTTAGTATGCATGCGTCAAATTTCTAACTTTATTGTTTTTAAAGGTCAAGTATACCTATGACATGATATTTTTAAGGCACATTCATTTCAATCAAGGTATGATAAAAACAGTATACACACAACGGCAGGTAATTATGACATCGCAACCCGCGTTCTTATCACAATACCACACCGGTTGCAATGTCATACTTTCCTCCCTAGTGGTATAATATACTATTGTATTACCTTTGATAATAAAATAGTATATAATAATAATACTATAATAGCAAAAGTAGCATGACATTATATTTACAATAATAAACACCAATGCGTAACACAGTACGACACGCAAATGTTCGCACTTTTAAATAAGGTAGTACTTATAGCTAGTAACAGCGTCCCACAGCTGGGTACAAGCATCCTCTCACGTCTAAAAGGTTAATTTTAAATAATTTAGTAAGATTCGCCATGCTGCCTCAATACGTATAGGTGGTCTTCACACATCTCCGAAATTATTTTTATTTACCAAACATGCAAATTTCCTCACAATATTTTATTTCCGTGCCAAGCACGTACATAATTGCAATTTACGCCGTTGGTTGGTTTACTATAAAATTTAAATTTTTTTTGTACGTATTTTGTGAAGAAAATAATGATGTCAGTTGTCACACACATAAAAACTATACACGTCCCAAGTGATAGTTCTTCATATGACACGATGACAGACTGCATTCGAGTAGTAATTGCGTCCACTTCTAATCTTTTATCTATGAAAGCTAAACCAATTAAAGTTGTTATTTACTTAACTTGAATAATAAATGAAACACCGATATTAACAGCACGAATGGATCAGCTCGACCGGAGTGGCCACGCTCTCACAGAATATCAGCATAAAATAGCAACTTTATGCTGTTATGTTTCATATGGTGAATGTAGAGAACTTCAGACCCATTTTATTGGAAACAAGACTTTCCATCTTAGTTCTTAGGAGTTAAGAGTGCCACGCCCTCTTTATTTGGATTCTAAATCGGGGATAAATGTGGATGTCTATGGGCAACAGCATCCACTTACCATCAGGTGAACTGTCACCCTTATCCTATTAAAAAAAAGTTCAGCACAAACATTTCCTCCTTGAATGCATGAATTTAAAAGGGTGGATGTTTATTTCTTTCTTTATTCATTATCGCGTATATGCAGTTGCATCGTTTTATAGCTAAGATGAAGGATGGTATATTTATATAGCACATTCTTTGACCTAAACCGGCTTAGGCTTTCACGCGGAGTAAAGGGCTTTTTCTTACCTTTCATTTCGCGCGCGGGCAGTTCTATTGAAGTTTGGACGCATATTGTGCGATCTCAATGGGCCGGTACTCGTAGTTAATAAAAAGGAATCGAGAAATACGGTACCATATTTATTGTCGATTGAATCTTTCTAATAAACGCTTAGCCTAATGGGTACACTTTCAGTCTTGTTACAACAATTTTACTGTTGAATAAAAAGCCATAAATACATTTAAACAGAATTATGTACACAATAGGCTAAGTATCCTTTATTCTTCAAATACTATACAATTGTAACAAATATGTGATAACTAAAATTTGAGTACTTAGATGATAAAGTTTGAAAAAAATAAGTGCACGTTCCTACATGTATGATTTTTTTTAAACCATATATGTGATATTTCATCAGTATGTACGAGATAAGAGTATCTATGCCCATGTTAACTATCAGTCTCTAGTAATTTTTATTCAAGTATATAGTAGTAAAACATCTATATTTAACATGAAATGGCCATGTCCAGCTATGAAATTTCACGGGCTATTGATGATAATAAATAATTAATACAAGATTGTAAGATTAGGTTTCTATACGTTAATAGACACTGTCACCAGTGCGCGGCATGGAATAGCGCGTTAACTGTTATTCTAATTGCAATCACCACTTCCCTATCTTAACTTTTAGTATTTAATGAAGTTTCTATGTAAAATTATAATAAACATCTTATCAGGAACGTAATATAAAATACATTGAGCAATTATTTATATCTTATTTAAACCAATTATAAAGACGCAAAAAATGTCGCATACATATCTCTATCTCATATTTTTTCATCGCTACATCTTAAACAGTGGTTTGTTAAATACTAGCGATCGAAATCGGCTTTGCACAGGTAATTTTTGATTTCGTCAATAGCGCCACTTACCTGGTCCAACTATAGCTATGAAACATTCAAGACCCCATAAATATCCCATAAAATTTTCATCAAAATCGGTCTAACGGTTTATACGCAGAATTACGAACTGACGCACACCACAATGTTTTATAAAAAGATTATAATAATAATTTTATGAAAATTAATTTAATTAATTGTAATTATAAAACATGGGACAAACAGGGGATGAGTCGCTCGCGTCCGTAGGCTTCGACCACCTAACCTTAGGCCCACCCTACACGTATACCCCGGGTGGTGCTAAACGAGCGACAAAGCCGAAAAAATAGACTCGGCTCCTCGCCGTATGGTAGCGGCGTAAAATCTACCACCACCCCTTGTTCGCACATGACTCAGGAAATAAAAGAAATGGCCCCGAGTTCCCGGCGCCTCTTTAATGGGGCAGGGGTGCGAAGAATCTCCGGGAGAAAAACCGGCGACGAGGTTCGCCACCCGTCACGTTCTGTCATCCCGGAGGAGCGAAAAGTGGATTGCGGAAACCCATCTGGCTACGCTGAATGTATGTGGAGGAATGAATGATAAGATGGATGAAGTATGCGAAATGATAAATGACAGAGGAATAGATGTGTTATGTGTGAATGAGACGAAACGAAAGGGAAAGGATGCCACTGCACTTGGCACGTATACCGCGTATTGGTCTGGTGTAGACGAGACCGAACAGGCATGCCAGGGAGTCGGTTTCATCCTTTCAGAAAGAATGGGTCAATGTGTGAAAGAGTATGAAAGTGGGCTTAAAGAAGCTGTTCCTGCTAGGGGTGTACGCCCCAGACATGTCTAAGCCCACTTACATCCGAGAGCAGTTTTGGGACATGGTAAGGATGGTGTTGACAAAATGTAAGGAAAATGAAAATATTGTTATGTTAGGAGACTTTAATGGAAGGGTTGGGGTGAAGAGGTATGGTTATGAAAGGATATTGGGAACGTTTGGTGATGAAAGTATAAATGAGAATGGTGAAGACCTCCTCACCGTATGTGCGGAAAAGAATCTTTTTGTAACGAATATTTTTATTCGTCATAAAAAGATTCACATGTATACATGGGAAAGAGGTGATGATAGAAGCATGATAGATTTCGTAATTGTGGATGAAAGAATGAGGAGCGCAGTCGTAGATACAAGGGTTTACCGGGGGTCCAACGTAGGGACGGATCATTTCTTGGTCTTATGTCGTATTAATGGTCTTTTCAAGCGTTGGCGGCATCGGACATCTGTGTCTACAACTGCGTTACAGCGTATAAGAATAGAGAAGTTACAAGATGAAGATGTGAAAGAGAAGTATAAATGTAGACTGAGAGGAAATATTAGATGTTTGAATGAGTTGTGTATGAATGATTTAGACTTGAATACTGTGTGGGATAATATTAAGAAAGGTTTGGCGGATGCCGCCACCGAAGTATGTGGTGTAAGTAAGACAACAAATGAAAGGAAAAGTAATACGTTGTGGTGGGATGGTGAAGTACGGGTGGAAGTTGAATCAAAGAAGAAAGCATGGTTAGATTTAATAGTAACCAAAGCTGGTAATCCTTCTGGTATAAATGATGAGATTGAAAGAAAAAAGGCAGAATTTGGACGTCTAGATAAGAGAGTAAAAGAAGTTGTTGAAAGGAAAAAGAAAGAAAGAACGGATAAGAGTGATAGAAGGATATCTGATAATTTCCAGGCTGACATAAAAATGTTCTGGAAACTCGTAAGAACTACCAGGGAAAATACAAAACAGCCTATAATGAATGCTATAAGAGACGAGAATGGATGTATTCTGAATGATGAATTTTCGAATTTAAACAGGAAGGAATACTTTGAAAGCGTGTTTATGAGTGAAGAGTCGTCTGAATTAAACGAACTAGAAATTCCGAAAGAAGTGGAAAGGGGTATGGAGATAAGTGTAGATGAAATAATGAAAGCAATGAGAAGCATGAAAGCAGGTAAGGCAGCTGGATATGATAGAGTATCACTCGAGATGCTAAGGGCTGGAGAGGGAGTGGTGGCAGGCCTGCTGTACACCTTGTTTAATTTATGTTGGGAATTAAAACGGGTACCGGATGACTGGTGTAAAGCAGTTAAAGTACCAATATATAAAAGAAAAGGGTCACAGTAGGACTTGCAAAAACTACCGTGGTATCAGCTTGCTTAGTATTGTGGGTAAACTGTATGCTAAGGTGTTAATTGAAAGAGTTATGAAAGAAACTGATGGAAAAATTTGGGATGTGCAAGCGGGTTTTAGAAAGGGAATGGGGTGTACAGATCAAGTCTTTTCCATGCGCATGATTGCGGGGAAGTTTTTGGCCAAAAACCAGAAAGTTTTTTGTGCGTTCATGGACTTGGAAAAGGCTTATGACAGAGTGGACAGGAATGTGTTATGGCAAACACTGAACTCATATGGGTTGAGCGCTGGTTTGATACAGGCATTAAGGTCTCTTTATAGGGACTCTAGTGCTTGTGTCAGGATCAATGGGGTCTACTCGGACTGGTTTGGCATCCAAACATGTGTCAGACAGGGCTGTGTAGCTTCCCCTTGGCTGTTCAACCTATTTATGGACAGGTGTTTGCAAACTTTGCAAGATGAAGAATGTGGGTTAAGAATGGGCGAGTTAACCGTCAAATGCCTTTTGTATGCCGATGATCAAGTCATATTTGCGTCATCGGCGGCTGAGTTGCAAATGATGGTTACATTAATAAACTGGCAATTAAAAGAAAGGGGAATGAAAGTGAACGCAAGTATGATGAAAGTGATGGTTTTTGGAAGAGAAGAAAGCAAAACGGTATGTGAAATAAGAATAGAAGGAGAGTTAATTGAGCAAGTGGATGAGTTTGTGTATTTGGGATGTGTATTTGGCAGGGATGGTAGATATGATAGGAATATAGAACGACGAGTAAATGCAGGGAATAGAGTGAATGGGGCACTACACCGATGAACCAGAATGTGTCAAAAAAGGCACGTATGGTAATTCATAATGCTGTGTTAGTCCCTACTTTAATGTATGGTAGTGAAAGCTGGGTGTGGCAGAAGAAGCACGAAAGTGGAATAAATGCTGTAGAAATGCGGTCTTTAAGGAATATGCTAGGGTTCAATCTGAATGACGGTGAGAAATTTCGTGAAAAGAGATAAATGTGGTATGCAAGATGATGTTGTGACCAGGATTAAGAAAGGAATGCTTCGGTGGTTTGATCATGTAGAAAGAATGAATGAGTAAAGAGTGACAAAGCAAATTTATATGGCAGATGTGAACAGCCGAGTCGAGAAGGGACGCCCTAGAAAAAAGTTTATCGACCAAATTGGCAATATTTTGAAAATGGGCCACGTTAGAAGTACCCTTAACCGACGAGCACGTATGCGTAGATAAATGGATGTAAAGGAGATGAAAGAGGTATGTCAGGATCGCGCCAAATGGAAGTCCGTAGTCTCTGCCTACCCCTCTGGGTGACAGGCGTGAGTGTTTATGTATATGTATGTATAAAACAGCTTGTATTTTGTTATTATGTATAAGTAATTATTAACAAATCTTTTGCAATTTACGCAAACCCACTTTCAGGATCGAATTATTTTTATGAGGTTTTTACTGTTTGTGTCGCGTGAACATTTTATAAACGACTGTTTTATTACTGCGAAAATATTTGCTACTTTATTTAACAGAACTTCTGATCACGGAACATACTGATAGCTGTTATTTTCATATTTAAAAAAAGTTATTAAAACTAAATTGCAAGAAAAAATCACTTGAACATTTTTTTACATTTTTATTTGAGCTAAAATGAATTTTTATATATTGTGTTAAGTTGAAAAACAAAAACAAGTGTGGTGTTTTACCTTTCTGAACATGCAGTGTTCAGATAAAGGAATGTGAAAAATAACATCATCAATGGCTTATTCACAATCCACAATGCACACATATTTGTACTGTTTTAACTAAAGATGAAGAACTGTACCAGATTTTACTTGCCGTCTTTTGTTAGCAATCAATATTAATATATTTATTTGTTAATCAACTATATGTGGATATATGAGGCAAACTATGGCATGGCGGCCTATGTTGTACAACAGTGGACTTTTAGACGTAATGTATAAAAAAATATATATATAATATATATAATATATATATATATATATATATATATGGGTCGAGGGTTATGGAATCGTTAAAGCCATCATCATTGAGCGATATAGCAGAATGAAACACATTACCATAATACTATGATATTATGTAACACATTACTCTAATATTATGTTTACATAAAAATATTTTATTCGGTTTAAAAAAAAAACACTTACTATTAACTCATTCTTTAGTAAGACATTTCCCAGTTGTCCGAGTCATAGTCTTACATGTTTATGCTGGCGAAGTGTAGCTTTTACTGTAAGCTGGTGATGAATATTCATTATATAGTGGTTTTTGTTTGGCAAATAGCTTTTGCGCCGCAAGAAAACGTCTTTTAATCTAAAATCATGAAATATTAACAAGTCGCTTTGTTCAGTTACATTGTAAAACTTTACGGTAAACATACTCATTAACAAGAGAATAAACCGAACGTGTGTAATGAAAATTTCGTAAGGAGAAACACCGAAGTCTCTTTTATATTCCTAAGTGACATGCCTAGCATATAAATATATTGGGGTTTGTTATGGAAATGGAATAACACAGGAAGAACAAAGTTATAATTATAATAAGTTAAAAGTTTTGTAATTTCTTGATCACCATATGTATTTTACTACAATCACAACCGAGGGTATAATAAAATTTGTGATATAGCCCTAGAATGCAATGTTTTCCATTTATCAGATGCATTCGAAGATCGAGACACTTCAACACCACGAGCACGTGGCGCCCCTCAATACTGATGCTTCAGGCCACCACACGGGTTCATCGACATCATCACCATTTGATACAGCTTTTTACAAGTCCACTGCTGAAAATAGGCCACAAAGTATACGGACTTCATGCATATCTTACCAGGTCGTCACTCCATCTATTGGGGGGGCTGTCTTTAACTTCGCTTACCGTTCGTACCTTTCTTCCCCATCGGTTCTTCGTTTCTTCGAGCTATATGACCACCCTATTGACATTTTAGCTTCCCACTCGGGTTGCCTGGCCCCAAATTCGCCTAATTTATGTGGAAGAACCACACTGCAGCTATACTATGGTTGTAGCATGAATGGGTCGGCTAAACCGGGGCAGAACCATGCTCTCACAGAATACCAGCGTAAAATAGTAGTGTGATGCTGCTGTGTTTCGTATGGCGAGTGTAGAGAACGAGAGACCTTTTTACTGAAATCGAGGCATTCCATTTTAGTCCTCAGGGGTGACTGCGCATTTGCATTTTGATTCTTAATTGAGAATAAATGTGGATGTCAATAGGCCACAGCGTCCACTTGACATCAGGTGGCATAGTACCTTGTTTGTTACCCAATGCTATAAAAAAATCTTAAATAGTAGCATATAATGCTGCTGTAGTTTTTAGTTTAAGTGATAAAACGGTGTGTTGTCAGCAATGACTTACGGAACCGAAATGTGATCCTTCACTGCTGGCCGTATAACGACGCTAGCTCAAGTTCGCCTAGCGAGCTATGGAGAGAGTAATGCAACTTCAAAATGGGAAGTTAAGGATATGGTTTTTAAAGTAAGCTAACCCATTCCATTTGAAACTAATTTCTACCTAATTGGATTACTTCAATGGTAGTAAAAAAAAAGCGAGTCGGCGTAAATCAAAAACTCCGACCCAATGAGAGACGATCGAAGAGTTAGCAAAGTTCAACGTTCTCGTTTACTAAAAGCACAATATTATTATAACCCTATATAGCCTAACAGTTAACGCCGCTCTGAAACAGATCAAGACCGCGCGATGATTCAATTGGTACTTCTATTTTCTCGTGATCTACATTATTATAGGTTATAGCAGTTCTAGTTACAAATGACGTATACTAATATAGGCTTTAATAGTTCCTTAATAACAACAGCGTATGTTGCACTTTTATAATGCAGATTAATTATATTAATCTGAAACATGGTTTGACTATTCCAAAACAAAACAATGACGATGTACACGAGTGTCGTTGTTACGAAAGTGATTAATCTAAAATGAAAATGTTCTATCTTTTTATTACACTGCTTTATTAATTCGTTTTCGTGTATGTCTGTTCGCGTCGTATTTAATGATTCACTTTAAAGTACGTTTCCGTTTAGCTGGAGACTTGAAATTTTGATACTGTCTGAGAATCGGAGGAAAATTGATGTAAGAATATAAAAAAGAACAACGTATATTATTTTTTTTTCAATAATTTGTTATTAATTGCTTGCTATTGCTGTCACTTGGTGAAATTTCGGCTTCATTTATGTGTGTCAATACAAATCACGAAAATTTATTGTTTTTGTAATTAAGGTTGCAATAAAAATAAAAGAATAATATCTTTTTTACAATATTTCACACATATCCAGTTTTGTAAAGAACCTAATTATATGTAGTTTGTAATATAATCAATTATAAATTATATTAGTTAGGGTATTAGATATATAGCGTTTATAGGATACATAGCAAACAATTACAATAACCAATCGTCCGATAGACTTTATTTGGCGAATAACTCGATTTAAAAATACAATTATGTGTATCTTTGACGACCAGATAGCCACCAACTTCAGATAGTTTCTTTTGATGACAGATGAAGTTAAGCAAAACATTTTATATTTTTAATATGATTAGAATTATTAGAAACGACCAGCGAATTAAGATAGAGGTTCTGCTAAATGGATTAATATAGAATAAAGAAATTATCGGATCCAGGTTAATCTAGGATAAGAGAAAAAATCGAGTACAAAACACGAAAATAAGGTTTCAATCGTTAGCACAAGAGAAAACAGTGAAAGTGAGAAACGAGTGGGTGACAATTAAACTACACAACGATTACGGTTAAATATTGAATTATAAAGAAAATAGACGCGCTTAAAACAAACTATACAAGTGATAACAAGGAAAACATAACCACTAACTTAATCTCACACTTGAAACTTGAGAGTGATGTTTTAATATCTCATAAAAAAGAAGTTTTTCTTGCTCCGAAGTTTGCTTATGCAATAATTTTCTTTAAATTCCGAGGAGATAGCGTTGCTATCCAATAAATCGGTCAGATAGTTATTTGTGAGATAAATCACAATTGAAAAATTGGCAACCAATTATTCGACTCTTAATCAGACAAATAATTTACAAGAACGTTTACTTTATTATCAAAGGCATAAAACTTGCAACATGACATACCTAAGAATGGGTAAGGGTATAACTTTATTTATTTAACGTCACTTAAACGTGACTTAAACGCAAATTATTGTATTTTTGTTACCTATATTTATTTATATCCTTCTCGTAATATGAAGTGTTATAACTTATAAGTACATCTTATATCTGAATTTTCAATACGGATTGGTATCTAATTTAAATTAAATAGATCGTTATAAACTAAAGCGTCAACATAACGGCTTATGTGCCGTACAATAACTTGTTTGAAAACAAATATTTCAACACCTGCTTTTGCAGTTAGATAAATAGAATACTTGTAGTTACGAGTATAAAGGTGCATAAATTATGAGTAACTTTGTAATTATACAATGAACAATAGCGACACGATTAAATTAAAAATATTTATACAACAATGCAACAACTAGTTTCTTTGAAAAAACTAGGACTGCAGATATAACAAGGAGTCTGCTGTAGCTAAAAGCACGTATTAATTTAAGGATCATGTGTCAGATAAATTATATATGGGTTGAGTATGTCAAACGACTACCAAAGAAATTGAAAAGATAAAAACGGTGCGCATAGTTTGAATTGAAATGTAGCCTTAAGGTATTTGGGGCGATTAAATTATGTACATTGCCCCATAAAATAAGTATCCTTTTTTATTAATTGAACTAATTGAGATCTAAATTGTACATGTGGAGCAATATGATAGAAGAAAACTTGACATACTTAGTCGATTAATGTTGATTGTTTGGTAATCTGCAAGTTTTATAATTGCTAAGATTATCTTGTCTTTATGCAATTCTATCCAGATTTTGATGAAATTTTGTGTGATTCACAAATGGACCCGGTAGTTGGCGGTGTTGTTGTGATCCAGAAGTTACCATCGACAGTTCTTCTTATAGATATATTGTTTTTAAATATATAGACATAAATGAAGTGTAATAATCTTATATTTAAGTTGTGGTATAAATTTGCATTATAAAATTGACAAGCATTTAATTAATAGCACTTTCTTTATTGACTTTAATAGGCGTTTAAATTACTTTAAACGATAAATAGTTAACATTATTTACTATTTTTCTTATATTTTCAAATTGAGATTATCTTGATCGAATGAATTGTTTATTTGGCAGTTAAGTAATTTATTTTGTAGCAATTTTATTTAATCATACGATCATATAAAAGTAATGCATTATATCTTCGATCAGTAACTTTTACTGATTTTGACATTATTGATCGAAACATTATGTCTACTTGATATAGTGACTATCTAGTAAGGTGATTGATGCAGGTGGTTCAGAATCATACATTGTGGCAATCTACATGAAGACCTATTTTCCGCTGAGGATTTTATTGGGTTGTTACGAATATGTTGAATATATATTACCTATAAAATATACCTCGCACCTTGATACAACAGCTACGAAAACTCACAGAATACAACGATAGAGTGTACTCGTTGGAATTCCGAGTTAATTACTTGTTTTTATTTTTGTACGAAAATCTCTCAGTTTCTGCTTTCTTACGAATAGTTGTGCACGATTAAGCTAAGATGATTAGATGCGGTTGCCAGCTTCCTGCAACATTAGTCGTGATCCTACTTACTCAGTGAAAGTTATATTTATACCATAAATGTCGTATTACGATGACGATCGCTCTAACCGGAGACTGCTTGCAGTGAGAGATCCACGCATTGAACCATAGCTTCTCTAGTAGACTAAATTTGATCCAAGCTACTCTGAGAATTCAACTGGTATCTTTTAACAACTGGCCCGTCGACTACGTAATTTTTTATAGGATAGGGTCACAGTCACAGTCACACACACAGTCCACCTGATGGTAAGTGGTTGCTGTGGCGCATAGACGTCTACATCCATTCTCAAATACGAATCAAAATGCAGATACGTTGTCACCCATGAGGTCTAAGATGGAATGCCTCGTTTCCAGCAAAAAGGGTCTCCGGTTCTCAACACTCACCGTACGAAACACAGCAGCATGTAGCTACTATTTTACACTGGTATTCTGTGAGAGCGTGGTTCTTCCCCGGTTGAGCCAACCCATTCGTGCTACAACTCGTACTTCTAATGTAACTGCAGCATGGCTCTATCATTTATCCATTGACAACGCGCATAAGCAGACCATTAATGAGTAACTCCAGCGTTAGTCATTATAGTATCAAACGAGCAGCCCTTGGCGATGATTTGGAACAAGTTAGAGCCCTCCCTCCCAGTCAATCAGACCAGGTATACAACAAGCTATACAAATGAAGCTTATACAAAACTTGTGTCAAATCCAAAAAGAGCTGTCAAAGGCCTTAGTGACCTCAAGAGAAACAGCAAGTCCTTCCCCACAGTTCTAGAGGGCTTCGCTCCATACGTGAGTGGCATTCGCTAGATGGTTTCTATTTGACCTATTTCGGCGAAACTCTGACCGGCGGTGAGGTCATTCTATTCTAGGTATGCCATGAGGTGGGCGTCCAATATACGCTCCATAATCTTACATAGTATTGAGGTAATTCGTATTGAATGTTGGTAGGGTCGACATGGCTGCCTTTTTAACACAGGCTGTACATTGGCTAGCTTCCAAGACTATTCCAGTTGTAAATGGGAAGAAGAATAAGCGTGTGGATACATGAAAAAACTCAGGTGCATCAGCCTTTAGAAATACTACTGGTATACCATCTAGTCCACAAACTTTGTTCTCGGCTAGACTCCGAAAGGTTAGAACCTCCTTTTTAATGATGCGGACTTCTGACGTATAGGTACGTGAAGTAATTAAGGCGGTACGATGTTTATTCCCGTCTAGAATTGTGTGAATGTAAATTTCTGTCTGGAATTTTTATAAACATCCTTTTCTATGAACCAACTTAATTATAAATTAATCCCTATATTATTATTGTAGGAAGTTTTTTTATATCAAATCCATTTATAAGAATATCAGTGATGTAAAATAAGTTGATAACTGAAAGGTCACAATTCATCAGATGGTAAGTGACCACTGTAGCTAAGGATATCTGCAATCAAAATCAAACAGAGAAGGTCGAAAATGTGTTATCGCTCCTGTGGCCTAAGATGCCTCACAGTCTGTAATTATGCTAGTTTTTTTAAACTTTTAAACAGAAATACAATATTGGATGTTTATGGACATTAACGCTTGTTGGAAGAAATAAGCGAGAGGATAGTACAAGCCGTGAAATATTTCTATGCAGATAGGTGAGCCAGTAAAAAACCACAGGTGCCTCTCCAGGGAGGATTTGCCATAACTGCCACGCCTGGCGTATTGGCGTTATGGCGAGCTGAGCATCAGAAGACCTCGACGACGATTTGACTCACAAAAATAACATCACTTTGAAAACTTTACTTCAATTTGTCTTTTACGGCGAGATATAGGGATCTTCAAACATTTTTCGAAGAATTTAAATTAATATTTTAAATTCTCTAATAAAGATGAACTGTCAGGGATATATTTTAATTTATTATTTCATCATTATGGTAAAATATTTTGGACAGCAATCGAAATTCAAATTTTAAATATTTATTTGTATTTTGAAGTAAAAATAATTGCCCTTAATAGGTTAAAAATATTTTTTTATCACAAACGTGATTTATTTTTGCAACAGCTACATTGTAGTAATACGATAATTATGAATCATGTAATGGAATGTTGATTTAACTTGACCTTTACACTGACTTGTTACATAAAGTAGTGTAAATGGCAAAAAAATATATTAGTCATCTTTTACTACCTATAAAGTACCTATGACTAGTTTTAAGTCGCCATACAAATGAAATGCTAAACGTGTGTTGTATTAAGTTAGTAAATGTAATTGTACGAAAATTATATGCGATATGATTTAATAACGTTTTTAAATTATTATAATTTTATAGTTTTTATGTATAAAAATATAAATTTTAAACATGATAAATACCTACCTTGCAAACATGGTAGGTAGTTTCAAAAAGAAAATATTTATGTGGGCACAACTCACAAATGTACGATTTATGTTTCTCTTTAAAGAAATCAGTTTAATTAACAAAATTCACTCATAAATTCAAACTTTTTTCTTTACAACTTCGCCAGCGAACGGCGAAGCGTCCATTTCAATACGAACTCTGCACAAAACTAAGCTCAAGTTATTTTGTCGGCATCGTGATCGGAGCAGTCTGTAGTCCGTACGGACGGATACATGCTTATTAGTTCGGAGAATGAATTTTAAAGATAACATTTTATCCATTTCCTTTTCAATATACGCACATATAAAACTGAGTGTCTACTACGCCAGCAGTGTACATGTAGTTGTAACTTACGTCGTGCTACCAAGTACAGTATAAGAATTACCGTCTGAGATACGTCGTCAGGCGGCATTTCTCGCACGTGAACAAATTCGATTCAAGAATGAGATTATAATAGGTACCTAGGTGAAAATTGTGGAAGTGGAAATGTATTCCCATAGTTATGTCGAACGACGATTGTGGGAACCGTTTTTAAAAATTTAATATGCGCAAAAATTTTAAAGATGTATCGAGTTTTCAATATATTTCATGGACAATATTTATTTCGCAGAAGATCTACTTAAGCCTTTTGTTATTATATGCAATACGGCTTGTAATCCAACACTTCCATGCCAACTCATCTGAAAATGTATTCATTTAGCACCTAGCATTGGCGACGTACGTGATATGTCCATGAGAAAATAAGCAGAACGATAAACAATAAAAAAACTATTCACACTCAAATATAAAAGTGTGTTTTTGTAATAATTCACTGCCGTCAAAGGAGAGATATTTCAAAAGTTTTTAACCGTTTCGTAACTAATATTATTTGACACTTTCACATTTTCTACATAATCCAACATATCATCATCCTTAGGATGTTGTAAGTGTCGGTGCAATAGGAATAATGAAAATGTTCTCTAAGCACAATGATAATGATAAATCTTATCACCCTGGAAGAGGTTTTTGTTCATCAGTAGACTAAGTAGACTAATATCATACGAATGTATGTAATTACTCTAGGACTATTATACAGATTACACACACACACACACACACATACGTTCAAAAATCTTTACACGGGTTATAAAAAAATTATTATGATAAAAAATTTGTGTTTATGGCTTAGGATAAGTTATAAACAAATTTGATAAATTTTTAAGCCAAACGTGTAAATGACTGTAATTATGTAAATCTGTACATCAACTGTAATGATAAACAAGATTAAAATTATATGCGTACTTACTTTAACCGATGTCCTTGTTTGGCTTTCATGGCATTTCATTCATTACACGGGTTAAGAAAGTTAATCCGATATATTTCACGGAAAAAATATGGAACGAAAGAAGGGAGAGTTAAGTAAAAGTTCATTGAGTTTACTCATCGATTGAACGGGGTCACTTCCGTGGACGTCAGGGGAACGGCCAGGAATCTGATTACCTACTGGCCGTGCTTACTCTTCCGTTACGCTCAACATAAAAAACGCTAAAAAGTAGGCAAGCAGTAACTTATAAAATGATACCCCGAATGAAAAAAATACTTAAAATTATTTAGGGCTGTAGCAAATATTATAAAAATTTTGGATATAACTTTGTAGTGAAAATATTTTGATTCTGATTTCTGATGTATGTTAAACTCATCTATCTGTAAGCAAACGCTACGCATATAATGTGATCTCCTTTCCTTTGTCCACTCATGACCCGTTGCTACTCGTATTATGTACATGACCACTAGATTCCGTTATTACTAAAGTTCCTAACCCAGTTGGAATCCCATAGAAAACTAACAACGAAATAAGAAAAGTGGGTTTAGTAAGTTGAGAATTGAAAAATATTAGTCTATTCAATCGATCGTTACTTTTTATGCGAATAAATCTTAGGAAATTTTACTAATTATTGTAAAACAAAATTTTATCGAAATACGGTACAAATAATTATATTGAGCCTTTCGTCTCACACGTCTTAGTATTACAATTATTTATAAAAGTTATAACGAATATTTTTATAGAATGCGGGTGATGAACAAGTACACAGTCCGAGTCCGAGTGAGTAGATATTGCAGCCCGTAATATACATTTACACCTATCCTCGATATTCAGACGCGTGTCACCCCTGGCTTTAATTCTTCGATAGACAAAGCTGAACTCAAGCTGAAGCATCAAATAAAACTATCTAGTTTTTACCGATTATATCGCGTACCTATATGAACTTATTTTATATTCTCGACGAGACGTTTCGAGCACTTTACAACACCCATGGTCGCGGGCGGAACTGTAGTGACTATGGGTGCTCGAAACGTCGGAAATATAAAATAAGTTAATATACGTGATATAATTCGTAAAAACTAGTTTTATATATTGTGTAGCGTTCGCGTTAACATAAGACATCATTATCTGAAGCATCAACTGACTATTAGCTATTACTTATGCAATTATTTTATTGTTTTTGCTTAATAAAGTCGGTTATACTTTTTTAAAGGTTTAATTATCTTATATAGATTGAGTGACTATTATGTAAATGTAGAAAAATACTATTAAATTATTATTTACTATTTTATCAGTTGGTATGACAATGTCGGTCTTAAAAGTCATTACTGAAATCTCTCTATTTTGTAGGAGATATTAATTATATTCGATAATCTCTTTGAGATTATTTTTCTGTGAATGTATGGTACATTATCTCTACTCTCATTTTATGTAATATTTCGTGATTTTTTGTAATAATTATGACAAAATAATTATAAGTATACAAGTAGAGATAACATTTTTTATTGTTAACGCGAGTTGTGCACTTTTAGATTTCCCGAATATATTTTAATTTATATTTCACGTTTAAAAAGTAGGCGATATTTTATGTATACATAATTGTAGAACAACATAACACCATTTTTCAATATATCTTGCTGTTGCTATTAATGGCGTCTCAAAAAGAATTAAAGTTATTGCTATTTTACGTCAAAATAGTTGGGAACATCTGCTCCAAATTTGTTTAGACACCTGATACGCGCTTAAATACGCACTATGTAAGTTATTTACAAAATTAGGGTATGAATAGGCACTAATTTATTAATAAAATATGAATATTAAATACTTAAATTAATAAAAATTATTATAATTTGAAGAACGCTTCCATCTGATTCACTAAAAACATTCCCTTTTTGTAAATTTTAATGGATTTTTGTACAATTTATCTTTTAGGATATGCGTGACAAAAA
Organism: Parnassius apollo; assembly: GCA_907164705.1. NCBI lineage: Eukaryota > Metazoa > Arthropoda > Insecta > Lepidoptera > Papilionidae > Parnassius > Parnassius apollo. Next base: position 15,680,502 of record CAJQZP010000693.1, read on the forward strand.
GAACGTAAGAAATGTACAATCGTAAATACAGCCATAGACATCGTTTGGAAACTGTAGAATTGAACTCCATGGATCTAAAAATGCAGATAATATGTTGAATTTTGGACTTTCAATAACTCTCCGAATGCAATATCTCACAAATGGGAATTTACCAAGCTACTACTATATTTGCCATACTCGCACTTTTTTATAATGTACTTACATACGGTTTTTTAAGTATGTACTTAACTTATAGTTTTTGTAGATATTATATTAAGTGAATTTAAATTAGTAAATTAATTTTACTCATTGATTCTTCTTTAACTAAAAACATATTTCCATCGGTCCAACGTAGTTAGTAACGTAGTTGCTAACTAGTAGCATGCACGCACACAATGTACTTTTCGATACAAATGGTGATACAAATGGTATCGTCTATTTAAAGTTACGAAACGTTTTGGACGTTTGGTAACAAATGGACGATCTCAAGCCATATACGTCAGCAACTTTTAGGTTTACAACGGCCAGGAGACTGCTCACGCAATGCTCTCTGAGAAAACCGCAGCCCGTCAATATGATGAATCAAAGAGTTGCTAAGAGTTCTTTGACCTTTCAAGGTTGTAGAATTTATTGTAATACGTATTCAGATGCACCATTCATGTGAACTTTTTAGTTATGATACTGCATTATATTCAAATATGTTTTTCAATATGGTTGAGGAATGTTATTGTTTTGTTCAGATTTATAGACAAAGAAATAAAGTTCCTATTGAAGCCTCATACACATATCACATGATACTAACGGCCATTTACAGTTAACTTGTAAATTCTGTTTCCAACTCCTGGATCTTATTTAAGTGCTCACCGCAGGGTGCGTGCGTGTTGCCAGGTTATAACTTCAAAGGTGACAATCGAACCACTGCCGTAGATTCTCTTCAACCACTACCCCGTCGTTACAATGGCCACAACGAAGCTTGAAATAGCGGGGCCGCTGGCCGCTTTTTATATCGTTTACGTTCATGGGGGGATTTCGCCATATTTATTCAGTCAGCGAACTCACGCTTGGCAAGCGGGTTAGTAGCCGCAGCCTTTTTACACACACGGTCAGTTCAACTGATCATTCCAACCGATCAGTTCAAACGAAAACTGTTGATATTCTTTAAAATATTGAATTTTCGATATATCGATAATTACAAATACATCAATATCGGAGTTTTATATATAAGTTTACTTATCGATATATCGAAAATCCAATATTTAAAAAAATATCAACAGTTTTAGTTTGAACTGATCAGTTGAACTGACCGTGTCTGGCGACCATTAGGATAGTCATGCATTGCTTGAAAAATTTGCAAATTTTCCAATACTTACCAACGGCAGGCGAATTGGTGCATGCATTTATTTTATTTTTTATAGGATAAGGGTGACAAACGAGCACACAGTCCACCTGATGGTAAGTGGTTGCTGTGGATCATAGACATCTAGATCTTTCCTCGTTTGCGAATCAAAGTCTAGATGCCTTGTCAGACTTGAGGACTAAGATGGAATTCCTCTTTTCCAGTAAAAAGCGTCTCCGGTTTCCTACACTCACCATACGAAACACAGCAGCATTTAGCTGCTATTTTACGCTCGTATTCTGTGTGAGCGTGGTCCTTCCCCGGTCGAGCCGACCCATTCGTGCTACAACAATTGATATAGCTGCAGCATGGTTCTATAATGATACTTTCGAGCTGCTCTTCATCAACAGTGTGGAAGTGACGTTTGATTTCATTGTTTTTGGGTGGATTTTCACCATCGTTCAGTCGCCAGAGAGTATTTCAATTACTCGTATGCACCGCGTGCGGTGAAGGTTGGTACATGGAACATAGTAGTATAGTTGTAACACGAATTGTTTGGCTCAACCGGGGAAAGACCACGCTCTCACAATATACCAGCGTAAAATAATAGCTTAATGCTGATGTTGCTATGAGTGTAGAGAACCGGAGACCCTTTTTATTGGAAACGAGGAATTCCATCTTAGTCCTCACCGGTGACAACGCATCTGCATTTTGATTCATAATCGAGGATAGATGTAGATGTCTATGGGCCACAGCAACCACACACCATTAGGTGGACTGTGCGCTCATTGGTCACCCTATCCTATAAAAAATGGAGAAAATTATTCATTCACAGTTTATCATTACAGCATATCAAAGTCGACTACTAAACATAGGACTCCCCAAGGATTGCTTATTTTCCGTATTTATTTATTTGTCAAGCTTATCAGGCGCGTTGGTAAACCTATTTATTATTTTGAGCTGCTGCCAGTAAGATGCTGCTCTCAATTGTCCTTTTTTTCCATCTATCTCCTCCTAGGACACCCACAGTATATGAGGTAATGAATTCTTATACGCCGCGACTGTATTACGATCAACTTAGTTGACTTAGAGAATGAAACGTCTTACAAATAAAATACCATGATTTTGACGGCAACGTCCGTTCAATATGACACTGTAATTAAAGCATATTACACATGAGTAGGTACTTTTCTGAAGCGAAACAGAATTCTAGATTATGCTGAAAAATGTTGAATTAAAATTAACATTAATTAATTTTATAAAAATTAGTATATCAATTACTCAGGATTTTTAAGTAGAGAGAAAATATTAGGGAATTTATTTTTTTATAAATATATCATATCATTTATTTATTTATAAATATATCATATATTTATTTGAAATTCTTGTTCATTTAACAAAGCAAGAATACCGACAAAGGTGATAACTATAGGTACAATGAGTGCATGATATCATCGTAAGAATGCCTAATAAGCTGTTGCCTTGACTACACACGATGTGACAACTTGCCAAGTCGACGTTTCTTAGCGTTACCCATGTATACTGTACTTATTATTTATGTAGATCTCAAGGTTTTCTTGTACATGCAAATCTGTTTAATTATTTAACACACAAAACATTTGTGAAGCCAAGGCTCCGTGGCGCAGTGACTTAGCAATGAGCTGAGCTGAGAGCCGCGAGTTCGAATCCCGCACGGAAGTATTGCCTACTAATAATTGTACCAGGTGAGGAAGTTTGTCCTTATAAAATTTATGTATATAAACTGCTTCTACGATATAGGAGAAAATCCTAGTGTGAGGCAAATTCGTTTTAAATTAATAAAGAAAGAAAAAATATTGTTAATTTCTTACACTGGTAAAGTTTTTATTAAGTTTCTATACGTATTGGACATATAAAATCGTTTGGAGTTAGAGATCCCCATCCTGATTTTTCGCAACATCATAAGCCATAAGTCACGTTTTGGGTAGCAGAAGACCATAATCAAGGTTTAGGCATTGCCAAATGACTTAGTTGCGTCTCCGAGTGGGATCTGGCCTCTCGAGATCCCACGTAATGGCTCCATCTCATGCTAGGCACACCGCAAGCGTAATTAATTAACTGTGGAATTCTGTGCATATATTATGTTCCACCCATCATTGCATCCAGTCTTTGAAGGCCGGCGGGATTGCCTAGTAATATTACCCCATGGAGTATCATGGCATAGATGTTGTCATCGTGATAACATTGCAGGGTTCTTAAAGTAGCTAGTATTACACCGGCACGCGCTAATCAAGCATAGCGATGGAGGAGGTATGAAAAATATCATTATCATCATCGTCGTTATCTTTGCTACCAATCGCGGGTCTAGCGCTGAACATGGTCCCCCAAGGACGGAAACGAAGCCCAGTCCTAAGACATCTGTATCGTTCGGCTGTGCTGGGAGCCGTCCTACACGCTGCTTTAGACTTGTATTCGAGAACCTCCTTTTCGTGATTGTCGGTTTTCATTGATAAATGGTTACCCAAAACCCACTTTTTTATAGCATTGGATGACAAACGAGCACATAGTCCACATGGTAAGCATTTTCACCTACATTTTGATCAATCAGGAGATAAATATAGATGTCTATAGACCACAGTATCCACTTACCATCAAGTGGACTGTGTACACTTTTGTCACTCCCATTCTATAAAAAATAATTAAAACTTATGGATCCAATACCTAACATTTTACACATTCAAATAACGTTAGCCCTAATGTGTTTTTCAAATCGATATTTTTAAGTAACTGGATAGAAAAATGTAGCACGAATAAATAAACAACGTGTAAATCATAAATATAAATCGGCTTTGCATTGGTGTAATCGCAACATTTAAAAATCCCGCCAGCACGAACCTCTTGACATTTTTTCTTCAAAATAATTATTAAGTTTTTCCCGTTTTATAAAATAAAATATCATTTTTATGGGTCAAGTTTTACAAAACTGGTTTCGTTGCACTTAAGCTTCAATGAGGAATGAAACCTTTTTTATATTCATCAAATATGCAGCGAAGTATTATTGTGGGAATTGAAACAGGTCAGTAATTAGTGTAAAAATCATCTAACAAGGGTCTCGGTAGTTGTGAACGGTCCTTAGCTTGCTGATTGTACGTGTTGGTGTTCCTGCTCCCCTCTTTTGTATAATGGTACTTTGCCACTGGCCTTGTAACGACAGCTATTTCATTTTAAGGTTTTAGAAGCGTGCTCGTACATGTCTTTATGAAGTAGCTCATAATAATAACTGTCGTTCAACGTTTGCAACTTGAATTTTTAGCACTAACGGGCGTTAATGTTTAATGTGCCGTTTTGTTGAATACCTTTCGGTAAAATATGTGTTATAATAAATATTTTGTGTACATTTCGAAGTGTTTCGGTTGGTTTAAACTATTATCATCTGCGAATAGTGACGACAAAATATATTTATAAGATCTTAAAGAAACGGAATATATTCAGATAAAATAGTTTGTTTCAAATTCAAATGCGAAGACTTGCACATACAAAGACAATTCCTAGCTTAATTTTACTACTACCCACCATGCCTAAGTTTGATATATTATGTATCTATACGTTCATATGCTTGTGAGTGTATCTTGAATCAAGAGAGTTAGTTTACCTAAATAAGACGTTCAAATTAAATTTCATAGTTGGTACGATTATAATTGTCTAGCTGTCAAGGAGACTGCCAATTATGTTATGTAAGACAAAACTATAGAAATGTTAAACAAATGTGAACAGATTCTACAGAGATAGGAGATTATTAACCTGTAATCAAACACATTATATTCAAAGTTAATAAGAGGTAGCATGTAAATGAAACACCAGACAGTTCGCGTCATAAAAAGGTAGTGTTAGGGAAAACCCTGACGTAACTAGCCATAAATACTAAAGTGTGAACTTTAAAGAAAAATATTGCTTAACTAAGTAGCCAGTTTGGTATTTTATTCGTCGGCCGGATATTACGAGTTAAAACTCAAAAAGGAACAGGTTGATTTGCCTAAAATCTAGAAAAGTGTACGAAATGTCACTTGAATTAAATTTTATTTTAGTGGAAGAGTCACGTTGCAGCTGGTATTAACAATAATAGGTCAGATCGATATCGAATAATAACAAAAAAAAATCAGCATAATGTTAACTCACAGCTCCTTTTTACTGATGACGAGTCTTTCCATTACCCCACGTGTCACTTCTGACAATGCAACTGTATTTAGATTTTTCATCGAGGATATAGTCGGACGTGACCAAAATTAGATGATAAATATCATCAAGTGAACTTTGTGTTCCCTTTTCACAGTTAATAGCATTTTAAAATAAATATAAGGATAAACAATAATGCCTGTGGCACTCCGGTAGACATTCAAGTTGATTTCAATTCGATCTATCAAAAAGACTTCAGAAATAATAGGAATTGTTATTGGCGAATTTTACCGGCTGAAAATATATATTATCCGGATACTGATTAAATGATTTTTTTTAATTAAACGCTAAAACCTAAACCTAACTATTCGCACTTTGTTTTTCTTTTAAATTAACTATGATAAAGTTGCAGCCGTACCTACGCTGTTGATTATACTTAGGTTATTAGTTTTATTCATGGTACCGGTAAAGCGATAAGATAAAATGAACCTAGATTTAGCTGTGTTTATTTAAATTGCCTTAGACGTTTGTGTAAAAGCCGAAAATTTGAATGCTATATTTATATCTGCGGATTTGTAGAAGTCCACGGTTTTCTTCAAATTCATTTATTTCAGACAACAAAAGTCCAGGGGTTAGTATTACATTATTGCTTAAAAACTAAGTGTTAGTATTGCGAAAAATAATTTAAATTAATTTATATTATATAATATTTAGAATTAAATTAAATTATATTATGTTTAAAATTAAATTAAATCCAACGTAGTCAAATTAAATCAAGATTAAATCAGACCAAAGCAGATAAAATAATTCCAAATTAAATTCTAATTTGTCATGTACCTAAGATGCACTCCGTGCGGTCGACACCTCGAAGAATTATTATCCACTGTATAAATCATCGTTCGCACAAAGTGCTTCACAATTGGCGCATGCGGATCATCTGCCACTGTTCTCAGGATACTGCTGTCACTTCTCCGTATCCTTCTCATCAGCGACCCTACTTTTTCCAGACTACGACATGAAAACCGTCAGTTTGAGTCTGAGCAAACATACCAGAGCGAAAGAAGAGAAGAAGAAGTAGAAAACGTTATTGTACTGGACGAGCAGGGTGTTTAGCGATTTTTTGGCATACCCAATCTACAGACCACCCATGGACAGACTCTGGCAATACGCTTTGAATAAGGTTATTTTAACCTGATCTGAACAGCGGGTAAATCTACTGGCCAGAAGTTTGGAATAAGAAGTGTTTTGTCTCCTACTGTCGCTTATAGGTACTATCGTATTTTTGACACTAACAGAAGTCATAGTTATTTTAATCTTTACGAGACCTACTTTAAGCCGAAAGAAACCAGGTACGATGCTCATTTTTTGCCATGAATGAACTAGGGTGTAAAAGTCCTATTTCAATGCACTCAGATGTCTAGACTCAGAATCTAGTTTACGGTTCATTAACCACCGTAACTACCTATTTCACCTCACTGTTTTTCATATATATATATATATATATATATATATATATATATATATATATATATATATATATATATATATATATCAAATAATTTCATACTAAAGTTAATATTTATATATTATGTATAAATATTAATTTATATATTAGGTATATAAAAATATTAACTTACGTCATAATTAATTAAATAATTTATGTTATGAAACAATCTTTTAAAGTTAAAGAGTATTCTGGAAGCCACAGTCAGGCAATATCTACCTATTTTATTTTTTGTTACCGGAAGTCAATTAAAGTCCCGACTGAAAACCAGTGCTGTGGTACCCTACGGATTATCACTGAGGATGGACATCACACAACTGCTTGTAATTTGTAAGAATTGTTGTGTGTTATTCAATTAAATGTTTCTTTCTTTATTTCCTTTCTGTAAAGCTAAGTAAATTCAAGTGAACTTAGTCTAAATGGTTACGGGTACGGTCGTGGTTCAAATCCCCTATTCGACTTCTGTCGTAAATCACTTCTAGCACAAGAATTTTAAACTAATAAGGAAAAAGAACAAAAGCACTGCTAGCATTCTTTTTTAACAAAAAAAAAATAAAAAAAAAATAAAAGCCATGTCGTGGTAAGAATATTCACTATCCGATATCATCCCGTGGGTTATTATAGAAGGTGGGAATTACAGAGGGAAACTGAAACATTAGTTGGGCAGTAGCATCTTCCTGAGGGCACCACAAAATAATAAAACATTGTGATTCCCAATCCGCCGAATAATAAGTTATCATAACATGATTTATTGTTAATTAATGTCAGTGATGATCACGGATGATCAATTAAAAGGCCGAACTAATTCGTTAACCATCACAACGGATCCACGGTCGAGATTCATTCTGTCACGAGAGCGGCCGGTCGCGACGCCCGCGTCGGTGAACTCAAAACAGTCCACTGCACTTCGTCGTTAAAATCCTAGTGATTTGTTCAAAACAATCCACTTGTGCAAACATAAAACAGAAGTTCTATTTACTAAACAGGTCTAACTTTGAAACAGTCAAACACTATTATAGTTGACCGAGAAGATATCCGTTGTTCTAGATAATTTATCTCATGTTCGGAAAACAATTACGACGGAATACATCGGTTTATTATTTCGATGACAATGCTAAAAACACGTTAAAGCGTACAAATTTGTTAACCAATGCCGTAACGATACACGCACGGAACTGGTTCTGGTTAAACGGAGATGGGAAATGAGTTTTAGGATTTTATATAAAATATAAAAGCTTTTATTAATTTGCCATAAACTTGTAGCTTTTTTGTACCACTTTATGATTTGAGTTTGGACATTCATGAAAGTAGCAGCAAGGATTATTATTTATTTTTAAATATGTAATGCTCACTCGAAATTCTTATGACAACAAACTGTAGAGTATTACTTATCTGATGTTAGATTAGTACTGTAGTTTGTTTAGAGATTAGTTTTTATCATACTGTTGTCGAATTAACAAGAACTACTTAACACATTCAAAAATAAAGTGACGCGTGACTTAAAAGCATGTGTTTAAAACCTATCTTGAAACTATAAACGCTCCGAACTAATGGCTGTGTAAGTAACCTCAGGTGTGGGGAAGACAATCTCGGCTGTCGGCAAAGTTCAGTGCTCTTTCGCTCTATGTTCTTATACTTCCACGTTGCAAGGCGAACTCTACTTTATTTCTTAGCACTTGAATAACTTTTGAGATAAAATAAGCTAATGACTGCATTTTCACAGATTTTCATATTATAGATAAAAATAAGACCACATATTACCTTATCCAAAAACAATAAGGATGTAATTAAGTCCGACCAGTACCGATTAATAAAATATTTAATAACGAAATTAAAAATAGTTTAGTGGCGAATCAAAGTAAAAAGAATAGTGTTTAGTTGCTCTTGCAATTAAAAAACATCGTAAACCATAGTTTTAATTACTTAAGAAAATAACATACTTAATGATTTCTTATATTTAAGCGAACACTACACATTGATTAAAACTATTTTTACGGATTTTATCGCGTTTATTTTACTATTATTTTTACAGTCGAGCTACAGTCAAGCGTGTGCCTGCTGTACTACCATATGTCAGAGGTGTCACAGACAAGATTGGCTACATCTTGAAGCGAGCTTCTATTAGAACATTCTACAAGCCGCCGAAGAAGATTGGTCAGTTCCTACCATCAGTCAAGTGTCATATTCCTCTACAAGATGCAGGAGTGTACAAGCTTGATTGTGAATGTGGTCTCTCTTATATAGGACAAACAAAAAGATCAATTAGAACCCGCGTAAAAGAACACATAGCTGATGTGAAGCATCAACGTTCCGGGAAGTCTGCAGTTTGCGATCATATCCTAGACGGCCCCAACCATTACATCAGATTTGATAGACCACAAATCCTCGCGAAAGAACACCGATTCCTACCAAGGATGATACATGAGGCTATAGAAATTAAAAAACATCTGAGGCTGGGTACTACCACCTGCTTGGGATCCTATAATCAATAAAATTAAAACTAAACCCAAGCATACCACTGCAAGGCTTCAGGACATAGTTCATTTTGCATAGATCGGACCATAAACAATAATTAAAGAAGCTAAAGGTACTCCGGGTTTAACAACGACATCGGGACGTTAGTCATCTTAGTCCCCTGTGACCATGGGTGCTGGAAAGCGCCCGAAACGTCGGGAATTAAAAATAATAGTAAAATAAACGCGATAAAATCCGTAAAAATAGTTTTAATCAAATAACATACTTAATGACGGCTCACATATGTACATTGCTAACATTTGCATGCCTCACTGGCGTTAATTATGTAAATGCTTCTGAGAATTAAACCGTCGTTGTGACGTTGTCCGGCAACTATCTCATTATGAAGTAACGCCATGTGCATATTTAAAATTAAAATAAAAGTGATTTTTTTGTAGGTCCATTATAAACATATATATTGCCGCTTTATATATATATATATATATATACTAGTTGTTACCCGCGGCTTCGCCCGCATGGTCACTGGGAAATGAATTATCCATTGCTTTTAGAATTGAAAGAAAACTGAGTTTTATAGATTTGTCAGAGATGCAGCCATTAAAAGGAAACTGAGCAAAATTGATTCGTCAGCCTATTTAAATGTTTTGAAACGCAGCGTATATGAAAGTAGAAAAATAGCCTGTTTATTCCAAATGGAAATGGGATATTTTTTTAATTAAAGGAAACTGAGCATAATTATCCGTCAGGGATGCAGATTTTTGAAAAGAAATAGAGCTAAATTGATTCGTCAGTGATGCAGTTTTCTGAATTGAAAGGAAACTGAGCCAAATAAAAGATCGGTCAGAGATGCAGCCTTTTGAGTTGAAAGGAAACTGAGCTTAATAGGTCCGTCAGAGGTGCAGCATTTGGAATTGAAAATAAACTGAGCTAAATAGGAAATTTTGAATTGAAATGGAAGATCTGTGGGAATTCTGATTAATTGATCGTGGGAATTTTGAAAAAAAAAACTAACTGTACACTATTTTAAGACGCACTACACAATGTTATATGTTTTTCCATTCGGGGAAAGAATGTGGAGATTCTGGGTATTTGACACACGCGAACATGCTACATACAGCTGACCATGAGAGAAGCACGGTTTTTCTAAGTTAACCCCCGTTACCTGTAGCGTTTGCCCTTCATCATCATCATCACAGCCTTCACAAGTCCACTGCTGAACATAGGCCTCCGTTTTACTTTTCTAACGTTTGCCCTTGCACTTTATTTATTGTCATTGCAAAACTGAGCTTAATAGGGAACTGCAATCTTTTGAATTGAAAATTAAGATCTGTGGTAATTATAGGGATCTGTGGTATAATAACATTTCCACCTTTTCCTACGCCTGTCAAAATTGAAGCACCGATTATGTTCCGTCCAAGATGTGTCACACGCAGCCTTGTCCCGTTACATAACCAAGGAGCATCTAAATTTCGCATTAGCATAACTGGGACGCCTTATTTTAATTGAAGCTTATGTGAGGGCGCACCTGACAACTCTAGAGAATTAAGAAACTCTACGGGATATGAAGTGCTCTGTTATATGTCCATAACTGTGTCTACTGACAAATACTCTGTTATTTCTCCTGCTACTTTGCTTAATATATCTGAATTTATTTTGTTAACGCTCTCATTTTTGGTGCAAGAATCGCCCTTTCATATAAACATTTGTCTTCATGAATGCTGTTCGTTAAATCTGAATAAACGCTCGCAATTAATTCGGAATGACTCTGTACTAAATTACAAAAATCTCTCGTCAATTTAACGCAGCCCTCAGCATCCGTTTCCAACCCCCCATCGCCAATTTTTAATAGTGTGTCAGCATAGTTTCCAGCATTGATATCATTATACAAATGCACTCTCATATTCGTAGTTAAACTGAATTTTGTTGCCTTGTTGCATAAAATAGACGACTTGAGGCATGCTTTAATTTCATCTGCAGGTGTGCCCTTTTGAATGACAGGTAAAGCTTGGCGAAAGTCACCAGCCAGTAAAACCACCATTCCTTCCATCACATCGGTATTGCTGCGCAAATCCTGGAGCGTTCGATTTAGTGCTTTTACAGCTTTTTTATGCGACATTGTACTTTCGTCCCACACTAAAAGTTTGCATTGTCGTAGCATTCATTATACCTCGTGCACTATTTTTGCTAAAGTTGCAGATCGGCGATTCTTCCTGGGCTAGATTTAGAGGAAGTTTTAAAACAGAATGTGCAGTGCGGCCCCGCTTAGCAGCGTGGCGGCTATACGGGAGAAAGCTACGACCACAGAAATGTTTTTATCTTTCCGTACTTGCGCTAATAATAAACTTAACAAAAATGTCTTCCCAGTTCCTCCAGGGGCATCTAAAAAGAAAAGTGCACCATTTCCTGATTCAATTTGTCCTAATACTTTGTCAAAAACTCGTTTTTGTTCGGGAAGCAAGCGCGGTACAAATTCGGCTAATTGCTGCTGCAAAGCTAGTATATCGTAGTTTGTGTCACGTATAATTTCATCACTTAGTTCATTTTCGGTTGTTCGCTGAGGCCTTATCATTCCAAAGTCGCTTAATTTTTTGCCTACCATTGCCATTACTTTATCTTCAATTTTTACAAGTGCTTCATTATAAATGTGTTCATTGTATGTCATGTTCGCGTGTGTCTGCTGTAACCTTCGCAAAATATCTTCTGCCATGTGCTCTTTATATTTTTCCCGCAATTCATGTGCATTAGATAGCCCGCAAGGTGATATGAAAGTTGCATAAAGATCCCTAATTTTGGCTGGTGACTGGCACTGCACAGCTTCCTCCATGGTTTCATCCCAGTGATTATCGTTTTCTAAAAGATACAGAGCTTCACATGCTTCTCTATAAGTTGCTCATTCCTAGCCGTTGATAGTTTTAAGGTTTTTATATCCTGTAGGATCCCGAACATGGTGCAGCAGCAATCGTAAACAGAATCATTCAAAAATAGTTACATGGACGGTATACACACGACCAAGGGCATCTGATGACTTTACACCGGGCCAATTTGCAACAGGCGCGCCTTGAATACGGCGTTTCCACTCCTACCTAGATGTGTTCCAAGTATAATAGCGGGGGACTTCAGAATATAACAACGTTTTTGCAAAGAGGGGTCGGTTTGGCAAAGTTGAAAGAAGGCTGTTAGTGTAGTTTTTGGCGGTGATGCAATTCTTTCTTGGAAATTTCTTTCGGTGAAATATACACGCTCTCTATTTTCTAAGTGCACAGCAATGTGAGTAGCTGTTGGGTGCCTTTCGTGTAAAGGGAAGCCAAGGAGACGCCACGCTGCCTCGTTACTGCTGACATAACGCCCCGCTTGAAATGTCTGTACTTCATTAACGGGATTTGCCTCACCTTCACTCCTGAGATTATATTTCTTGATCGCTTCCTTTATTTATGTACTTACGGATATACTTGATTGCGCGGACATAGCTACATGCTTCTACATTAATGTGGGCGTTAAACATTTTACATAGAATGGGCGCTCGCTCGAACGCTCCAGAGCGAGATTTGATTGTAACTTTCCTGCCACCATCTTCGGGAGCTCTGCGTCTGTATAAAAGGTAGCCATTGTCATTGTGCACAGTTTCTTTTAATAGCTGTTTAGGGAATTTCTTTGCATATTTTCCTTCTTTTATACATGGCGATATTGAATTTCGTGCTCCATATGGACCGTGAATCATATTTCGGACGATTGTATCATACAATTCTTTATCTTGCTCAGGATCCGGAAACTCGGCGCTTATTATGTCGTCTATTTGGCTGGGCCGCAGCTTCTTCTTAAGCCATATTAGAATGTGGGCATGCGGTAATCCACTTTTTTGCCATTCAATGGAATACATGAAGCACTACACCTCTCCGAAATTTTTCCATTTGTTAATTACATATATTAATTTTTGTACTTTCAATCTAAATACTCTAGCAACTAAATCGTGTCTGTCATTACTTTTTTGGCCCTCGGTTATTTCTTTCCATGTGTGATTGCAAGTAAAAGTAACAAAAAGATCAGGTCTTCCTTAAGTTCGTACATAGGCGAATGTGTCTTGTGTGTACTCATGTAGTTAGCAGGGTCTGTTAACGAATGATGAGGGCAGAATTACCATTTTACCTAAATCTCTAGGGTTTACATTGGCGTCGCTAGAAACTGCATCTTGTAGATGTATATAATTCTCAACGCGCAGCTTTCTTTGATTTAAAGATATATAACGGAGATGTTCACTTTCTACCTTCACATACATGTCTACCAAAAATTGATGAAATAATTGTCTACAGTGGGCTGACAGGTTAAAATCATTTTCTCGCAACATCATATGATACGCATAAAAATCCATACATGATACTTTTTTGTTCAGAGTAGGCTCCTTTGTGACCGGGTTAACGGGTGGAATTTGAAAATGATAACCCTCTTGTCCTTTGAAATAAATCGATGGGTATTGCAGAGCGTCATAAAACTTGAGTGTATCGGCTACCCGTTGCATCATATCATCACGTGCTCGCAAGACAATGTCTCGTGAAGAAAATTGATCTCCACTAATTACGGCTGCTATTTCGTTTATCAAAGGTGCATTTTAGCACCTTTCATGCTCTCCTCGAGGGATCCGATCTGCGTGAATGACGACTTTATAATCCTCTTCAGGTAGGTTTTCTAAAGCAGTTTGAAATGTTTTGACTAAAATGTCTCAACTCCCTGGATAAATTGGCAGCGACGGTCTACCTCAATTTCTTTGTCACCCATAAAATATACTTGTAAAAACTTATGCTATTCAATTTCAGCTGGGAAAAGTAAACCTATTCTATGATAAATTTGCCCTTGCACCGTAAATATAGGCGAAAATCCCGGCATTATTATTTCCCGGTCAACTCCGAAGGACTTCATTTGAAAGCATGAGTTATATTTCCGGATCCTGTTTAAAAAGCGCCATGACTCATTAGCATCATATAAAAATCAATATAAAAGAAAGTTTTCAAAGGTTTTTCTGGTTCCCAAACTAACGGAAGAGATACTTTGCCATTGGAACAGCACATGCCTGCGGTCTCTTTTTTCTATTTTAAAGCGCTGCAAAATCGACACGCCTTGTCCATCAGTCCGATAACAAATAACCTGTGATTTTTATAATCAATCAACGGATCATAATTGAATGTTGCGTCATTAAAAACCGACCAATTGTTTCTTTGAAAATTTTGTCGACGTTCAGCTTGGAGCTGTACATTTGCATCTCTTCGCGCCTGTGTCTGTTCTGGTGTTTCAGATGCCCTTATATTAGATTGACGTTCAGCTTGCTCAATGAGTCTGTGTTGAGTTTCATCAGGTGTTTCCGCGGCTCTTAAGGCGGCCTGACGTTCCGCTTGTTCTAATAGCCTTTGCTGACTTTGAGCAGGTGTTTCAGTAGCTTTTATTGTGGCTTGATGCTCTGCCTGTTCAAGACGTCTTTGGTGACTTTGAGCAGGTGTTTCAGTAGCTTTTAAAGTAGCTTGACGCTCTGCCTGTTCAAGACGCCTTCATTGACTTTGAGAAGGTGTTTCAGAAGCTCTTAAAGCAGCCTGACGCTCTGTCTGTTCAAGATGCCTTTGCTGACGTTGAAAAGGTGTCTCAGATGCTCTAAAAGCAGCCTGACGCTCTGCTTGTTCTTGCCTTCTCAGTTCAGCATCTTCTAAATATTCTAGCTCTCTTTTCGCTTGTCTTTGAGAAGATGCTCTTGAAAGGCTGGACTTATGTTTGCGAGGCATTATAAAGTAACAAAAAATCTATTTATAAAAAAAACGTTAAAATACCTAATTAAATTTCCTTTAATATATATTTTTTAAAAGCAAATCCAAAATATCTAGAAGGAATAAATATTCCCTTTAAATATTTTTTAAAATCAAAACAACAAAACCAATTCAAGACACAACACGAATACGAAAACGATATCCAAAAAAAATCGAATCAACTTAAACCAAATCACAAAACAAATCGCAGAAAACCGAAATCGAAAGCAGTAGTCAATATAAATATAACCAACGAAAAAAGAAGTAAGTGTATAGGTACCGTATACACTATCTATACTATTAATATTGCTTTGAAATATTGTTAAACAACCTAAAACAACGAAAACAATTCACGATTCTAAATAAACAAAATCCAAAATCAAAGCCAGAGTCTAAATATGTATAAAGGAATACCAACCAAATCAACAAAACCGATCCAAGAAAATACACAAAATCTTAACCAAATCACAAAGCAAATAACAAACAACCGAAATCGAAAGCAGGTAGTCAAATAAGCTACGAAATAGAAACAATTTAAGCGTATAGGTACTGTATGCACTATGAGTTGACGCGCGGCTCAACGGCGTGATTTAAGCATGCACCTAGTAACGACATCTAGCGGAATCAATTTAAACTATGTATACGTTAGTTAATAAGAACTCTCAAAAATATTTTGCTGATAATTTTGCATAATTTTTCTTATTGTAATACCGATTCATTCATAACCACATATAAGAACTGTATTCATTTCCGTTCAATAAATATTACTAAGGCTTATTAATAAGGCTTACTATGAACTGTTTCTACCACAGTTAGAAGATAGAAGTAAATAGTAGTCTGTAACCCTTGCGGAGTAGGAAGAGCATCAACGGATTACTTAATATCGTCTGCGAGGTTATCGCCTATTCTGTGAATTACAATGCACCAAAACGTTTGAAGAAAACCTGCTGGTGAATTTTATGTTTTTTTTTATCGCTATCTTCCCGGTCCTGCATGTAAAAATACAGATCCATACATTTGTTATCTTAATTTTAGTAAAAAGACATAATAATCCAGATATTCTGACCTTCTGTGTTCGTCCATCGTACCGTCGTCCGTCTTGTAGAATCACGGTGGCGCCACCTAGATGAATTTAATTTTGCAACATATTCGTTTTTCCCCACGGGAATGATATGTTTTTCCGCTGAAAAAAGTACCCTATGTCACTCTACAGTCACCGAACTATCCCCATACCAAAATTCATGCCATGCCGATGCTCTGTTGCGACGTGAAAGAAGGACAAACAAACAAACACACTTTCGCATTTATAATATTAGTATGGATATATATATATATATATACCGCCTGGATGAATCTACTAATTAATATGCCATTACTTAGAATATAATCAAAGACCGTTAATTTTATCAGTTTTCCCTCCCAGTTGATCACTCCTGACATCGCTCTGTATCTGTTATCAGATAGACAGCATGTATAGACAGACAAAATATTTTTAAATGGTAATTTGTGTCTTAATAGCATGCAAATAATTTAAATAGAA
This sequence comes from Parnassius apollo, assembly GCA_907164705.1. Classification (NCBI taxonomy): domain Eukaryota; kingdom Metazoa; phylum Arthropoda; class Insecta; order Lepidoptera; family Papilionidae; genus Parnassius; species Parnassius apollo. The sequence continues at coordinate 15,697,271 of CAJQZP010000693.1, forward strand.
CAGATAGACATTTCAATTTTATTTATATGTAAAGACAAACTATTATTGTCCATAAAAAGTCTGTTAGACAGCCATTTCATGTAGGGACTTTGTCGTAATTTTGATTGTGGTTTTCGTAAGTTTGTTTGTTGGTCAGCGGATTGGATGAATAGAGTAAAAAAATCATTTTAGACGTTGCACTGAATTTCTGAATCAATTTAATATAGTGCAATTAAAAATAAAACGGAAACCAAAAAAAAAAACAGATTAGTTACTCCATCAGCACTAAATTATTCTATACTAAATATTTATTCCTTTTAACTGAATACAAGTTTGTGTTAATAGTAGTAGTAGTTATTACTCTACGATACAAGTAGAAATAATTTCATTCCGTCGATAATAATATAATCCTCATAATCATCACTACAGCCCATCACAAGTCCACTGCTGAACATGGGCTCCCACAAGGAATGCCACAAAGCACGGTCCTGAGCCACCTGCATCCATCGACTTCTTGCATATCTTACAATATCGCCATTCCATCATGTGGGGGCCGCCCTACATTTCGCTTACCGGTACGAGGTTGTCACTGGTGAACCTATCTTCCCCGTTGTTTGTCGGTTACGGTTCTTTGAAGTAATTTTGTTTTATTTTTTAATTTTATTAAGCTTATATTTACCACGCGCCCGGCGGCGAAGGAAACACTGTGAGAAAACCAGCATGTTTTAGAAATTTGAAAATATTTTGAAGACATGAAGTGTAGTTTTCCAACACGCATTAGGTTGTGCGCCGCACATTTTCTTGCTCCAACACCCTCTTAGAAATGGGATAAAGCCTGTTCCCAACAGCGGTATGACTAAGCTATAACTTTATTTATAGGGATGGCTATCCCGTTAAAAAGAAGAATGAAACCGGAGCGGCAAAAATTTTGATTTTGGCTTCAAATCATTTTACTCTCGTAGATGTACGTCAACTATAATATTTTACTCTCGTAGAAGTTATAAATGTTTTAGAATAAACCCATAGTTTACGTTATGATAAGCAGTGACTGAGGTACTTGATGACCATGTCCAAACGTTTATGTTTGTTTGCATTACCAATTAGTGTCGGTTCTTGGCACTAGTATACGACTAATATGATGCTATTTTACGATGGAATTTGATGAGAGCATTGCAAATTACAGTATAGTGGTGGTGTAAGAATATCCACTACGCTATATCATCTCATGAGTGCCATAAGAGGTGACAGAGGGAAACAAAACAGGAGATGAGCAGCAGCATCTTCCTAATAACGTCTAAAAAAAACAAAACTGAGGTTGCCAATCCGCTTGCCAAGCATGGCAACTATGGCAAATATGGAGACGATCTATCGGGGATGTCTACGTTCAGTAGTAAACTACGGACTTACTACGGTTTACTACGGACACAACTACTCAGGTATACATTTCTCCTAAGCTTCTTTCTTTCATTTTAAAATGCATGAATATCTGTAATATTAAGTTTAAAATGTTTATATTTTTTTTTGATGTAAATCTAAGTTGATACGATTACGTAGGAAGAGCGAGACTCTCTCAACACAAGTATCTTATGATTACTTTCTGGGAGGCCTCGGCAAATAGCTGTAAAATGATTTACTGAAATAAAACATTTTTAATTTTAATTAATTTTTTTAATTTTAAAACTTTAATAAGCTGTAACGGTATACGGTAACGGTACAGCAAAATAACAAAAACAAACTTTTGAATTTCATATCAAAAAGAAAAAAATTAAAAAATATAAATTAGTCGTTAATTAATCCGTCCTGCGAAACACCGAACATGAACATTTTCCTATCAAACTAATAAAAGTGGTGGGTCATTTATCTTTAGATATAATATCTTTAGAATATAATAAATCAGTCTGTAGAAAAAAGATTTGTTTCACGATTCACGTAAAAACTACTGGATGGATTTCCAAGAAATTTGGTGTGTACGCAGTAAATGATGCTGTATAATAGGCAACTTTTTATTCGCTTACGGAAGACCAAATAGAAGGGTTCTGTATTTTTTAGTTTATTGTCATAATGGTTGTGGTGGCTGTATTAGTCATAAAGAGGATTAAGCTATACGTATTACGTTAAATAAATCTATAGAAAAATGTGTATATGTGTTTGTGCGAACTCGTTGCGTAATCAACCAGAAAGGGTAGAATAACGTCTGTTGAGCCAGCTAGTTTTTTAAATAAAGTTATACCTGAAGTTTAAGAAAATTAGATACTTTAGTATTATTTTAACCGTCACTGTATTGTAGCAGTATCTTTACAAATAATAGGTAAGGAAGAAAAATAGATGCAGAAATAAATTTTATTTTCATACAGTTCACACCAACAACCTTAAATTAATTAGTTAAATTTTGGGGAATGGTATCGTTTACCTTCCCCGAGGCAATGTTCGGCAACCCGGTCAGCAAACGACGGGCGCCTGGTAAAATAAGCACATTATTTATAACATTGCCTACCCTACACGCTGACAGGTGTGCGATAAACCCTTATAGACGTTAACCATTAAACATGTTTCACCAAATTGCTGAATTGCTTAAATTAATAAATAAAATACGAAGCAATAAAAATAAAACCTGTTAAAAATTTTTACGTTTCTGTCGTTTTATATGTGTTATTAAACGTTTTTTTTTTCATTTTGGTTATTAAACGATAAAAATTGTTATCAATTATTTTATTAAAAAATTAATACTAAAAATGAATATTAAAAAAGTTGTTTTACAGTTGCAGTACGAGTACAGTAGTTCGGCTCTACTACAAAAGGATAAGGTTCTCATAGAACCTCCGTAAAAGAACATCTTAATGTTGCTGTGTTTCGTATAAGAAGTGCAGAGAATCGAAGACCCTTTTTAGTGGTAACGAGGCATTATATCTAGGTCCTCATGGGTGGCAACGCGTTCTTCTGAAATTTTGATTCCTAATCGAGGATAGATGCCTACGTCTATCACGTGTCATGGGGCTCAGCATACATTTACCATTAGATGGGCTGTTTGATCGTTATTACACTTATAAAAAACATTAGTTTATTTATGTTTAAAGTACCTAGAAACGGGCCCTTTACAAAACATTCTAAATGACAAGTAAGAAAACAAAAGAAACTATAGTATCTGAATCACTTACAGTGGCAGAAACATGTCAATATTAATGATAAACTTTTTTATGCCGATGTTAGTTCAACACTGTAGGAAATATTTAACTGTACTGAAAATTTTATAAATGCAATTAAACACATAGAAAGGTGTCCTTAGTCAACTGTTGAACTCAAGTAAATTACAATTATCATCCTTAATTGCTTGTAGTTAAAAAAACTGCTAAGGTAATTCTTAATACTTCCATAAGACAGTCATCAGAGGTAACAACAAAAAACGTTAAAAAATTCTGAGTAAGATACGATACAATAAGAAATATTTTTTTTTAAATAAAAATGAGATGACAAACGATCTTACGGGCCAGCTAAATGATTACTTTTCAAACAAACAAGGCGTATCTGTAATACGGTACTATATCTGAGGACTTGGATGGAATGCATCATATCATGTAAGTATACTGGCTTGCTGCCTCAGATCAGAACACAGCATTTCACGTGCTGCATCCATCTTAATGGACTCCAGGGAAGAAGAGGAATCTTATCACTTGGTATTTTTATGCAAATATATAAGTAATGATAATTATCAAGCGATAACTTATTGATATTTTAAATGTGTACATACCACCAGACATTCCGCTATCCGTGGCGGATGTCTCCAGGACATTACCCTACCTTATCTCCACTGTTCTAAAGATAGGAATACGTAATTTGTTTATTATTTCCTTCGGTAAGTAAATTACATATCGTAAGTAAACATTATCGGGACGAGAATAATGTCAACTCGAGGCGACGTTTGCATTATTTGATAATTTAATATTTGTTAGCTACTCTAGAAATGTAACGAATTTATTTTTATTTTTGTAATATTAATAGAATTTCAGTAATTTATTCAAGTTCATTTTTGGTTGTACGATTTCTTATCTAGAACTTCGTTTGTGTTGGAGCCATCATCTTACCTACTTTTGTTAGCAAGCAGTATTGCAATTAGGTAATACGTTAAAGAGTTTGTGTATCTGGGGTCAAAGTTTACAAGAGATGGAAAGTGTGAGAGTGATATCGAAAGAAGAGTGAATGCAGGAAACATGGTGAATGGAGCTTTGCACTCCTTTATGAGCAGTCGGAAAGTGTCTAACAAGGCTAGTTTGGCTGTGCATGAGGGGGTGTTGGTTCCGACACTCATGTACGGAAGTGAAAGTTGGGTATGGCAGAAGGAACATGAAAGTAGAATAAATGCAGCTGAGATGAGAGCATTAAGAAGTATGATAGGAGTTAAACTGAGTGACAGGATAAGAAATAGTGAGATAAGGAAACGTTGTGGCCTGAAATAAGATGTAGTGACAAAAATTGAGAAAGGTATGCTGAGATGGTTTGGCCACATCGAGAGAATGAATGAAGAACGATTGACGAAAAAAGTGTATAAGGCGAGTGTGAATGGAAGTGCTGGAAGGGGTAGACCTAGGCGGACGTTTCTAGACCAAATTAGGGACGTCTTGGAAAAAGGCCAGGTTAAGAGTACCCTAAACCGTAGAGCATGTATGAAGGGAATAATGAAAGTAGACGAAGCGAAACAAGTATGTAAGGATCGTAGCAAGTGGAAAGAAGTGGTCTCTGCCTACCCCTACGGGAAAGAGGCGTGATTATATGTATGTGTATGTATGTAATACGTTCATTTACTGGCAGAAGAGCAGGTAATAGCCATACACCTACACCTGTCCTCGATCAAGAATCAAAATTTAGATTTGTTGTCATCCTTAAGGACTATGATGGAATGTGTGTGAACGTGTGGCGGTGTAAGTATATCCACTAACCAGTATCCCGTGGGTGTCGTAAGAGGAGACAGAGGGAAACCAATCATGATATGGGCAGCAGCGTTTTCGTAATAACAACTTAAAATAAAAACAACTGCGATTGCCAACCCGCTATATAAGCGTGGCAACTATGGCAAATATCTTCCCCAAGGGGCAATCTACGGGGCAGGCCTATATTTAACAGGTGCCTTTTATTGGCTGTTACGGTACGGTGGGTATGTGTATGGGCTTTCATCGATCAAGCTAACACATTCGTGCTTCAGTTAAAATTCATCTGCAGAGTGGCTCTACCCCATGCATACAATATGTGTGTTACGTGATGTATATAATTTATATAGTACCTAAGTGATGTACCCCTAGTGAACGGTAAAAAGAAAACAGCACAGAAATTAATATAAAATGCTAAGATATCTCAATCAAAGTTTGTAATTGTTCATTCGTATTGTGAAAATCGTAAAAAAACGTGTTTATGTCTAAAATATTTTTTATATAAAATATAAAATTTTTATGTAAAACAATTTAAAAAAAAATTTACTTAATAAAAACTTTAATTTCGATTTCCAGCATTAGAAGATAATCTAGAAAGACATATTTACTATCATAAAGCCAATGGCCGGAAAAGTGACAGAATTTTAATTAATGTAAGAGAAACGATCGCCCAGACTGTTAATTAATTCATGCAATCCGTAGAAACATGAAATCAATTAAGTTGAAATATGTAGTTAGTCTAAAGTAGACTAGTGTGTTCAATTTAAATGTACATAAATAAAGGTCGCAAGTTACAGTTACATGAATTTAAAACAAAATTTCTGTGATTTAAGTTATTATGTTATTACATATTAAATAGTCGGATTTTTAGGCTGCAGTAAATTTCTCCTTAGCGTGTGTAACCATATTATAAAGTTTATTAAATTAAAACCAGAGCAGTATCTACAGCTATTTGAATTTATCACGAAGAGATGATATTCAATTCCGTAATCTTTACCTTATTTTATTATACATAAAGCTTGTGTACTAGAATTGGAATAAGATCAGAAATACTATGTATGGCAGCAGGGGATATTTTGCATTTATTTTTTTATTGTAGCTACCGAATATAGGCACCCAAAAAATCACTAAAATTTTATTAAGAAAAGCTTCTCAAGCATTCTCATTAAAAAGCATTGGAAAATTCTATTAGGGAAAACCTACAGAACCTTCCAGAGATTTGTCAGGTTTTGGAGACTAAAAGGAATATACATAAGTCCAATAATGCAGAGCAGAAATAAATAGCGCTGTGTATCATAGGTTCATAGGACATAACGCTACTTGTATTTACTAAAAGTATTTTTCCTGCTGTAAAAATTGTTATCAAGCAGACTATATTGTCTTTGTAAACAAATTATTGTATCTGTCTAGCTTATATGCTAATAAATTACTTTGTTTGTCGTTTGTTTCAACCAAATCAAGGTTACCAATGAGCCTCTAACCGCGTCTATCCATTGATTCCAACGCTGCCAGGTGGTATTTTGCGGCACTAACCCATATGTGATAGCAGTACTCCATGCACGAGCGGACTTGCGCTTTATATAAGTATAAGGTAAGAAGCTGCTCCGGCGCGAAGTTCCGTCGCACCCTTGCAGGAACACCAAGTTTCTTTGCGGCTGCTTTGGCTCTAGACTCAATAAATCACCCATAGTTGGAGGTTCGGAAAAAATTCGACTCCTAACAAATGAAGGCGATCGATCCAAAGATACATTCCGGAAAGCAGGAGCCATGAATTGCCTCATATGGGCGATATTTGTTACAGTTGCTATGGGCGATATTTGTTATAGATAGCTAGTTGATATTAGATTAAGTTGTTATGTATCAGAAAGATGCTCCTGGCCATTTACTATTTCGGTTCCGCCCTATCGTTTCTTAGGACACATGCGAAGTGGGTTAGAAAATTCTCTAACACTGCCTCTATAGGGTAGAGGTATTAATTTTTTTTAATTAAATATTTATAATAAATAATAAAAGCCTTTTATTCAGACAATGTTAGTTTATACTTTTTTCCATATATTTTCCTTTTTATAGACTAATTTTGCTTCAACGTCCCTGTCTGTGTGCCTCTTTTGACAAAGGCCTCCTCCAACTGTGACCATATATCTCTGTCACCAGCCACTCTTGTCCATGTGCCACCTGCAACAGCCTTTATTTCATCGATCCATCTTGTGGATGGTCTTCCTCGTTTCCTTTTCCTGTTTCTTGTGAACCAGAACATTATTTCTTTGACTATTTTTCTTTGCCCCTAATTGTACGCCCTATCCATTTCATTTTAGTTTTCTTATGGTTAAATATGGTCTGTAATGTCCCTTGTTCCGGTGTGTTTCTTTATGGTTGTAGTTCTTATTTTATCTTTCAGTTTTTTTTTATTTAATACTTAAAAGGTAATAAATATTATGTATTATGCAATAAATTACTACCCCAATAGATGAAGGAACGACCCAGTAAGACATGCAGTTGAGTAGCTCAGGACCGTGCCTTTTGACATTCCTTGGGGAGGCCTGTGTTCAGCAGCAATGGAACTTTGAAATGATTTAATAATGATGATGATGATGAATAAATAATGTTTAGGGATAGTTTCGATATTCATTGTATAATTCAATTCACACGGATATATGGCGGTAAACTTGCGAAGGGACTTACGAAGTACCAAGCTAACGGACCCTTTTTATTAATATACGGGTATATACGCGACTCGTCCGTTACAACATACTGGTGGGAAACTATCTAATGTATAGAATAGTATTAACTACCATTTATTATATTTAATTATTATTATAAATAATAACTCATACGTTTATAGAAAAACGTAAAATTGTAGTAGATCTTATGCTGATTTAAGGTATAACTAAAATTATAAAAAGCGGTTTAAAAATAAGTCTTTAGGAGAGTGATTTAGGGGAGTAAATTAGTAGAAACGTGTACATGGCAGTTTTTAGTGATTAGTTTTTAATTCATTTCCTTCAGACTGAATTTCTGTTACGGCGACCAGTCTCAAATGAGACTAGCTCACTTCGAAGGTTTATAATCCTGTTAGTGTAAAGCGCCAATATATTGTATCCTGACTAAAAGCTGCTGAAGCTGAAAAAAAAGAACACGCATTTGGCATTTTTATACCTCCCACGAAATTGATTACTTTAAAAAAGTTTGTAGTTGTTCATCGTAATTAATATTGGCTTGAAAAACATTATCACGTTGTGGTATATTATTATTTGGAAGCATTTATCTGGGTTCTTTGTTGTGAATAAAATAAGGCGTTTTATTTTCCGTATGAGATAAGAAAATTAACATTCTATAAAGGTATACAAACCTTGAAATTTGGTAATATGGCGGAGTTTTTTTACTTATATCCTGAATGAAACGTATGAGAAAAAGCAGAGTGGTATCAATTTATTTGCACTAATAACAATATCACTAAATTTTCTCTAAATGCTAACCACATTTACACACAGTGCATTCTGCTGATTGACGGACAAGGCTTAAAAGTGCAATAGATAGTGGAAAGTTCAGAAACTTGTGATGGGAGCAGCATTACTGTTAGTGTGTATGGTAAAATCTTCCAAGTAATGGAATATAATACCAAACAAAAAAATACCTATTTTTGGTTATTACTTTACTTTTCACCAGTTTTTTTAAGTGCTAAGTATATGACTTTTAATAGGATTTTAAGTCAAATTGCTGCTTAAAATCCAGTTTGGAACAAGTTGGCGAGGGACATTTATATATTATGACATACTATGGCATATTATGCAATTAATAATTTTGTTCGAAGTGATGCGCTCAAGTGTCCAAACAATCAACTGATAAATTAAATAACTTAATAGCATTTATTATATAGTTATATTATACGACAGTTTTTATTAATGTTTAAAAGATGCTCGATGGAAACTTGCAAAGAGGAAAAAACATAATAACAAACTATCATCTGATTTCGAGAACTGGTTTTAAAACGACGGGTGAGGTAAGTCGATAGACGTATTATGCGGAGGTTCCTTTTTTGTTATCTGTACAATACGACAAAAAGTATTAATGATGCTCCGGAGCGGAGATTTATTAACTAATTAATCTGCTATAAAGTAATCGTGTATATGTGAATTTGATTTACTAATGAACAGGTATTTTTCCATAACTGTACATAAAAAATGTTTTTATTATAAATAGCTGATGCGTTCATTATTTTTGACAAATAACAACAGCAGAATTGAACGTTTGCTTACCTACAGCAAACAGCAATTAGTTCCACGGCACAAACGGGGCAATAAAAACAAACTTCCCCCGTTTATTGGTCCTGTCACGCTGCGAAAAATACACTTTTCAGATTATGAATGTAATGATCATATTGCTTTTTGATATTTTGTCTCCTTTCTTTACTAGTTTCACTTCACTTAACGTCACAATCTATGACGAAGAGAATAACTTTGGCGTAAGCGCGTGCGTTCGAACAAGACGTAAGCATGAAACGCTTGTTGGATTTCGACTGATGTTCGCCGTAAAAACGCACGGGTTCGATCGTGTATTGTCGATTTGCGAAGCCCCACGCTATAATCTAAAAGGGTGGGTGCAATGCAACAGAGCTTCTGAAGTTCTAAACTGTTTTAGGACGCAATAGTGAATCATTGAAGGTGTATTATTTCTATACTTGATGTGCATTGAGTTTTAGCACACTCGGCGCTTACCTTACTCCTAATTCATGCTGTTAGTGATAAGAATGATTTGGGCTAAACAAATTAATTAATTGGATTATTAATTCTCCTTTCGAGAGTTCCAATTGTCTTTTAGGTTTTTTATTACTCTTATTCGATACACATATATTATGTAAATGTATAAATTTGAAACTGAAATTTAAAAATAAAAACTAATTTTACTTATAAAAAGTTTTATTTTCTTTAAACGGATGACGACGTTGATTATATTGGCCGTATAAACATAATAGAAAAATAAAAAAATTTAAACGTTGTTTATACACCTATAAAGTTAGACTCACAAGCCCTTTAGGTGTTAGGTAGGTAGGTACATCAAGTGGAAGTTAGTTAGTCAGCAAACAGATCTGTATAATAAATCATTGCTCACAGATAGAGTTTCTATATTTTATAGTTATAATTATCTCTAACGTCTGGTGTTATTTTAATCCCGTTGCGTGTGGTGCTTGCACTTTTCTAAACTTGCACGTGCGTTATTTAGCCAAGTCATTTGTCATGATGGCATGATGTCATGACTTATGACGTCAATGCACTTGTATACCAAACAGGGTTGCCTTTAATGTATTTACGAAATATGAATATTTATGAGCTGTTATGCAAAAAAACATAACTTTTTTTCTTACGTGGTAGAGCCACTCTGCAGCTATTTTATGGCTACAGTGCCAACGGGTCGGTTTGACCGGTGAACAACCACGCACTCACTTTATACCAGCGCAAAATATTCCGTACGACAAGTGGGGACAACAAGAGACCCTTTTTTACTAGAAACAAGGCATTCCATCTGAGTCCTCGGGGGTGACAATAACGCATCTGCATTTTGATTCTTAGCCGGGGATAGGCTATGGACCACACCATCCACTAACCATCAGGTGAACTCTGTCCTTGTTTGTCACATTTCTTCTATGATTAAAAAAAGGATGTAATGTAGAATTATTGACATCGTTTGGTGAATGCAGAGAACCAGTGACTTTTTACAGGTAACCAGACATTCCTTAGTCCTCAGTTGCCATAAGGTGGACTCAGTGCCCATTTATCACACTAATTCTATAAAAAAATGTAGGTACCAATTTCTACGCCAATTGCTTATTACAAGGTTTTGCATAACGCACATAATATTATATTAAATTCGTGTTAATTTTTCAAAATATAAATATCATTATTTTGATCCAAGAAAGAGAGGTTCACGGGGCTGCAACGTTATTCTAACAGTATTTTAAGGCTTATTTCTAATAGTACATATTTTATAAAAATTACTTACTTTACGCACGAAACTCAGTAATATCGAATTCATAAATATTTGTAGCTTTTTGTATTTATGAAAATAAAATCTTTGTTCACTAACACTATTAGAGTTTTTAAATGCTTTGTCGCATAACAATTTTAATAAAAACTCACGTTAGATACAAACATTTTGGAGAAGGTTTTAAAAGTCAAAGTGATGGATGGTGAAGCCTTGGTCGAGAACACACTTATACGTAGCTGGCACCCACCGTCCAGTGTGTTTTAACGACTATGGAATGCAACATAAGATGTTAAATTGAAAATATGACGCATAAAAGCTGACTGGTGTTTGTTTTTTAATGTAGACATTATTAGTCCGACGTTTCACAAGCAAATGTAAAAACTGCGGGGATGATTCTCTCTCGCCCAGAGGTTAAGTATAGTCAGCTAGAAACGTAACAAAAATTTAAGACTCTAATATCCAAGGTAGCTCAAAGGCTAAGCAATCGCTGTAAATTTTACAGTACGCAAATAACCCGGGTTCAATCCCTGCCGATACCGATGAAATTGTTAATTGCTATTTTAAATGCTAATTTACCACGTGCTCGGCGGTGAAGAAAAACATCGTCAGAAAATTGGCATGTCTGAGAAATAAGAAAAAAAAATTCGAACACATATGTAAAGTTCACCAACACGCATTGAGGCAGCGCGGTGGACGTGTCCCTTGCCCTAAAAGTCATCAGAAATGAGCCAGCAGTAGGATATATACAATCTGTAATTTTTACTTTAACTTTTACTTTACAAAGATTAAGTTTAAAAAACAATCTTTTGATATGTTATCCATTATTAATTTAATACAACGTTGAACTAATAATGGTACATATCAAAAAAATTAATTTACTCAACGAATTGAATTTGGTATGCGAAGTGGCATAGATAATAAAATCGGCAAGTGTGGATAAGACTTGCGCAAAACTAAGCCAATTTATCGTCACTCAATTCTATCTATCATAAAAAAAATGTACAGATATGTTATCAACGAGCTATAATGGTTTCACGGTGTCAACAATTTCATTCCGATTTAGGTCAGGGCTTTTTCGATATATTGTTTAAGATGTGAAAACTGGAGGAGAACTCGGTTTGGCAGTGGACATTTGATAGGTTGTAAATTGTAATGAATAAATTAATGAAGCAACCTAACAAAAAAGTATTACAGTGTTTTACAGGAAATCCATTAAAATTGTATTAAGAACATAGACTATATATTTACAAACTATATAAAAATTAAAAACTACAAAAAAAAAATACTATAAAAAGGGTTATTTTAATATAAATGAATACATGGTTGAAAATAACCCCTGGGAATGAGGTGGTCGCTTCCAAGCTGTTTCTAAAATAAATTTTGGAAATATTTTGTGACCATTGATATTGTAAAAAGATTTTTTTTAAAGTTGTGTTGCCCAAAATCTTTTTTGTTCTTGCAGTATTGGTCTTGTTCTTACATTTCCGCAAGACCAAGACCAAGAACAAGACCGCCTAAATGTAGTAAGACAAAGACCAAGACTGACTGAGCAAGAAAAAGACTAAGCCTGCGAGACTCTTGCATCTTGCAGTTGGGGCTGAGTGTCGTTTCAGGGAGTATAAGAGTTCGGGTATATGCTTAGGGACTCTATGAGACGCAATATAAAAAATAAAAAAAAAAAAAAAGTATATATATATATGCAACCTATGTACCTATGTAAGTAATTATTATAACCCCATGTATTTAATATAATAATTACTAATATAATAATATAGTTAATATAATAATTACTTACTAGAATAAATTATTATGATATCTACCTATCCTTACCATTATCTAATTACAATATTCCTTGTGAGATCAGCATAATGTATTCTTTGGAACATGTACTCTGTGGCGGCAACAGTGTCAAATGTTAAGCGTGCGGCGCGGCGGCGATTTGTATGCGATATCAAATCTCGATTATTGGAAGTGTGTTTTATTACTCTGTGTTACTTTGTATTAATTCTTGGTCAAAAAATTAGTATAAAGTAACAGTAATGTCAAAGCTATTGTGTACTGTTATGTAATTTATTTTGTATTGTGTTTTATATTTTATTTATAAATCAATGGTAAATTGTATAACTCTTTTATTCCATTTCACATAAGGTGAGGGTCTATGAATCTCTTTCTAGACAGAACAGAATGTTCTTTAAAATACAGTCAAGTTAATGTCATTATTTTTTTATTTGTTTTAACCACGTTTTAGTACATGTAAGCTTATTATGAAACAGAATGACTCCCGTGGCCGTGGAACACGATAGATAGCTCAGTTGGTTTGAGCATCGGCATGGATCGCTTAGGTCGTGGGTTCAAACCCCACCCGTCGTCAGTCGATGTTTTGATTTTCTCATTAAATGTTTAAACATTTATCAATTTGGTTGGTCTTTACTATGGCTATATTAATTAAAACTCAAAATGTACCAACTCCATAAAGCCATTCTAAGATATAAAGTAACATTTAATAAATAGCAATAAGCTAATACATGCTTGCGAGACTTGCGAGACTCTTGCTGCTAGACCAAGACCAAGACTGGTAGCACAATACCAACACCAAGACCAATAGCAGGTGTATTGGCGCAAGAACAAGACCAAGACTGGCTAATTCTCGTCTTGTTCTTGCATTCGGGCAACACTAAAAAAAAGTCCCGCTGGGTTTCTTGCTGGTTTTACCCAGGACAGAGGTTTTTTTTCGAACCAGTGGTAAAGTACTAAAAAATGACTTTCAATAAGAATTACAACGTGTAATCTATATTGATTAAAAAAATATTCTATTCTATTGGAACGAAGTTCCTTATCGCGCGTTGTGAAAGGGGGCTAGACGGAAAAAATTAAGACAAAAGTTGTAACGACACTTTTTGCTATAGTTGTAAGCCGATCGGCGTGCGCGTGTTTCTCTGTCTGCCTCTATCTCTTTCTCTCTCTCTCTCTCTCTCTCATAGAAAGCAAGCTAGTTATTTTCGTTTCGTCATTCTATTTTGCATTGAACAGTGTGGTGTCGCGAAGATTATTTTTGTTGAGTGTATACAGGTTTTTTGTACATAATAAATAATAAAAAATAATAACAATAATGAATCCTGACAGTGTTTCTGCACAAGTTCCGGATATTACTGATGGAGTTAGGTAAATAGAGATTTTATACAGAAAATAATAAATGCTTATGTATTTTTATCAAGTACGCATTATATCCTCTCTTTACTATTGTGCTAACCAAGTCATACGCATTATAATCTCTCCATTATTGTGTGTTTAGCAAGTATACGCGTCATAACTTAAATAAATTTAAAAGCATATATATATATATATATATATATATATATATATATATATATATATATATATATATATATATTGTGTGTGTGTGCGTGTGTGTGTGTGTGTGTGTGTGTGTGTGTGTGTGTGTGTGTGTGTGTGTGTGTGTGTGTGTGTGTGTGTGTATGTATAAAGGAACTTCGTTCCATCTGGGTGTCCCTTGACACCTTTAAAGTTTTTTTCTATTCTTTTCTATTTGCAATATTTAATAATAATTAAGACCTCCACGCATATTTGCGATTAGTGTTGTCTATTTAGTTTCTCGGTGTTACTAGGTGTTTAAAGGGCATCCTTTCTCCATCCATTGGCAATTAGCATCAGGTGGACTGCTTTCTCGTTATTATTGAAGAAAAATTTTTGTATTCGTAGTGCAAACATACTTACATCCAGAATTAAATTATCCTTGCATTTAGGAGACGATTAATGTGCAGAAGTTATCGCCACGCTGGTCCATCGTGGAATCGTGAATTTTATAATATATTTGATTATTATCATCAAAGTATATTACTAAGTACCTCTGTTTTATTATAATATTCGTAAATTAATGGATATACATATTATGATACATAAATGAAGCCACGGTAACGAAAGGAGGTGAGTTTTATGAATTCAGCCTGAAATTCATGTTTTATGGTACGTTGACATGTGATCTTCAAATTATGTTAATGATAACGATATTCATTGTTAATGTACTTGTGTTTTTATTATTTTACGTACTACTTATATACTAGTATATACGTAGTACGTAAAATAATACGTACTACGTATTTATTACATAAATAAACTTCGTAAAAATAATGATTTAAATCAGTTAAGCCATTTTATAGAAATCTGAGAACAAATATAAAAACGCGTGGAATGTAGATCCTCTTCGTTTTTATTTCCATTAAAAATTTAAATTTCATCTTTTTTATAGGATTAGGGTGACAAGTGAAAACACAGTTCACCTGATGGCGAATGGTTGCCCATAGACATCTACTTCTATCCTCATCAAGCCTCATTCAAAATGCAGATGCGTTGCCAGCCGTGAGGACAAAGATGGAATGCATCTTTTCCAGTAAAAAGGGTCTTCGGTTCTACACTAACCATACAAAACACAGCAGCATTAAGCTGCTATTTTACGCTAGTGTTCTGTGAGAGCTTGGTCCTTCCCATGTCAAGCCGACCGATTCGTGCTACAACTATACCATTAATATAGCTGAAGCATGGCTCTACCACGTATATATTATGATACATAAATGAAGGTTATAATTCGATAATTGTTTTCACATGGCAGCTGGAGCACGAATAGTGCGGCTCTATCGAAGAAAAACCGCGCTTTCTCAGAATATAGACGTAAAATGATAGCGTTCAATGCTATTACAGATGTTTGATATGACGAAAACTGATGACGGTTTTTACAGCTAATGAATGGATAATAAAGTCCTCAGTGGTAACTAAGGTATTCTAAATTTTGATAAATAATCGAGTCTACTAAACACCAATCATACACCTACACCAGATGTTTATTTCACCGTTTATATAAGTAAATGTATTAAATAATTGAATAACGCGATTGTTTGAAAACTAAAAGCCGTTTCTTTTCAGTAAATTATCAATGCAGGGAAAAACTGCTTTAGTAAAAAATATAAAAGCAATTGATATTTCAATGAAATCTAATACGGCCCCTAATGCATAGCTACGGCTATGCTCTGAAAGCAATGAAAAGGAAATCTCTAATGGATATGTTGTCATTAACTCATTAAGCATTTCCGAATGACGGATGGTGGTGATGCCAACTTTACTTTTATATTATTTGCTTTAGTTTAACACAATTTTTTTTATAAAAAATATTATTTATTTCTACAGAGTTTTAGTTAAAATTTTCAATTATCAGCAATAGAGCACACATCTGGATGTTTGTCTGTCACTGAGAGTTTTCTCTAAGTTTTCACGGATATGATTAAAATCACACATAGTTATAAAATGCGTTTACCGAGGTACAGACATGGGGGCAAATTTTGGGAGCAAAATGTAAACGCGATAAGGTTGGCATGTGGTATTAATTTTGTATAACATGCACTTGGCCGCTCTTTATTAATACATAAACCGCAAAGACATAGGTAACTAAAAATATTAAAATAGGATGTATTTTTGGAGTATGCCGCGTAATAGCCGCGATGAACAGCCCCATTTTATCCTGTTCTTGTCGTAATAATTGACCATGGGAAAAGTTAGAAAAATATTGTGGCTCCCAGTAGAGCATAATTACGTCAGACTTAAAAAGACCGGCGACTGACAGTAACTGACAGTAAGCAGCATCAAGACTCGAGGCGACTGGCAATGCGTACGTCAATCCGAGTGTGTGTGTGTGTGATGTGTGACGATTAAGCAAAATCCATTCTTGGAAAGACCTATGTTTAGCAGTCGATTTTCGTTGGTGATAATGACGAAAAATATAGAGTATTTTAAGAATATGAAGGACGAACCTTATAGATTATTGAATTCTCTACCAGTCAACCCTGATAATTTGAGAAACTGTTTCAGTCGCAAACATTTCACTAAATCAAAAAATGTAGATAAAAAGACTTTACTTGGTAGAGCCATGGTGCAGCTATATTATGGTTGCAGCATGAATGGGTCGGCTCGACCTGGGAAGAACCACATTCCCACAGAATACCAGCATAAAATAACATCTCAATGCTGCTGTTTCGTGAGTGTAGCGAAGCGGAGACCCTTTTTACTGGAAATGAGGCATTCCATGTTAGTCCTCAAGGGTGGCAATGCATCCGAATTTTGTTTCTTAATCGAGGATAGATGTAGGTGTTTATGAGCCATAACATACAATTACCATAAGGTGGACTGTGTGCTCGTTTTATAGAATAAACGTGTTCTATAAAAAAGAAACATATACTTCCATAATATTATTTACACTATGGATGTAGTCCCAAAAACCTCTTCTGTTTAACATTTGTGTTAAAAATGGGTAGAATATTTTTGTATCATAATATTACGTTAATACGGGTTTTTATGGGTAACGATTCAGCGATTTGCGTCGTATAATGTAGTTCGCCAATAGCTTTAATACATGCCAACATTTAACAACAGGCCTGGCTTGGCCAAGGGCAGAAGCTTACATAACATACTTGAAGATTGAAGTACGTACTCAAATAATAATATTTAAATAATATAAGCCAAATCCAATAATCATCAGTTCTTACTGAAGTTTATATGTGACCATTCTTAAAGCAAACTCTATCAGAAAATAAAAAATAAGAAATCGGTTAGGTACCTATAGAAGAACATATATTTTGATAAGCTTCTCATTTTTTTTATTTTGTTGAAAATAAAAGAACTAAACACCTTGCCGTATTTTTTGTCAAGTTATATATAATGATTTTTCGAATGTACAATAAGAGCAGTAATGGTGGTCGCACGCGTGATTATACTCGTATTTTCCCATTTTATTTCTTCGTCTGATCAAGAGTATGAGAATTAACATATAATTATGAAATTATATAATATAAGTTACCGTGATGTAAGATCTGCGTAATTATATTATTACTGTTATACAGTTCTAATTTCCATAACATAAGTAAAGTTATGAGCAGTTTTGCTTCGTTGCGAATAGAAAACTTCCCAAAGAGTTCGCTGTCAGAACGCTCGTTACGCGCCCCGCATCTCTCAAAGGACAATAGGCTATAGTTTGTGCTAAGAATGGCAAACAAAAACGCGGATGCCAAGCGGAAGATGCTTCAAGCATAAATAGGCAATTATGTATTCCACTGCGAAGCAATTAAGGTTTTCCGACCAGTTAATGTTATAATAACTTTACCATAGTTCTGTGCAAATTCTCACGATCATACTTCCATTGATGACTTTTCTTCAATTATCTATTTACATTTTGATGATTTAACTGACGTAAAGTTGATACAGCAAAATGACAAACTCAAAATCGCCTGCATTTCTCTGTTTTTTATTAACTTTTATATTTCGTTATATTTATTTATATTAAAAAGTTAGTTAATACCTTTGGAAGCCCACATAGAATAAAAAATGTTTAACATTGAATTTCAATCAATAACGAGACTGATTCAAAATTATAATTGTAAGTATTTTATAGTATAGTTCGCTTTTTATTTTCGTTCATACATAATTGTCAATGATGTTAATTTGCCTTGTAGAGTTATAATTTACTCACAAGCTATTTCATATAGGCACTTAAGCTTACGGAGAACGCTCATAAAGATTGGCGAAACTAAAAAAATCTATGGTTAAAGTTTTTATGTTGTCTGTTCGAAGGCATCTTCCGGCAAATATAACTTTAATACCTTTAAGCATATTTTAAGGGCATACAATTGAGTCTAAATCTAAATAAATGCTAAATCAAGTCTATAAGGAGGTTGACTCAGAATCTTAATGGATTGTCATGGTGAAGAATTAGTCCCCGCAGCTCTGTATTTGTTCGCTTGTTGTTTACATCAGTAAATACACCCGGCAAGCATTTAAAATTGATACTACTTGAATTTCGTAAAGAAACTAACGTCAGGTAAATCGTCAAATTGAAGAAACAAGACATCAAAATCATCCCAAATTTTCTAAATTGTTTCACTTTGGTTGAAGTCAGTTCATTTTGAAACAACAATCCGTCAACTGGTGCTTCAGTTTTGGATCGTATTGATAAATTCAATATTCATCACCTGTAATAATTTCGTAAATACATCGAGACGAGCCTGCTTTTAATTTAGTAATAATGTCACGCCACCATCCCACGCGGGCCTGCTTCTGATCATCGGTATCGGTAAGTTTGTGCGGCACCTAACGCGAGACTATCCACTTCTCACAAAGGCGCCCGTTTGAAATCAACGGGAAATATTAATTAAAAGTCGATGTGCAATATGTGCTGAATCTCTTGATACAAAATTCGCCTATTCTCTTTAAAAAAAAAAAACGCTGTACTCATTTACACTACAGAAATTCTTGATACAGTAGGGGTAATATTAAAATGTAAAAGGAGCCAATAATAATACAAGTCAACCTTCAGGTAAAATTATGGTATTTTCGCTTAGTATTATTACGATACTATGTATTACAAACTATGTAATAATGGTACAATTAGGATAGTTATACTACGAAATCCGACCCTGGTTACGTTGTGTTTTGATATGACGTTTGTATTCTGACAGATGCGCTACTTTTTCTTGTATGAAAAAGTTATGAGTAAAATGTTTAGATGGGCCTATCCTTCCTTTTGAAATCATTGGCTGCAAGATAATCATGGAATTCTATAAAGGCGTTAATCACTGCTTCTTTGAATTAGATTTAGAATTTGAGTTTTGAGTTGAGAGAATTGAGATATAGAACATAGGTGTGAAACGCAATTGACGAAACCCGACCATGTAGGTCGGGTTTCGTCAATTGCGCCGGCTATTTACATAATTTAATTACTTAAGTAATTATATTAGTAAATATTTGTATATTATCGATAAGTAATATACTGTGGATGCACCCTGAAGCTGGAATCAACAAAAATCGAGGATACATCATTCAGGCAAACTAAAATTATTATAACCGGTAGCTTTTATAAATAAATTTATGGGTATGTTCGATGAAACAAATAATATTTTGTTTGATGAATCAAAACATTATTTGTTGTAGTATTCATGCAAATATAAGAACAAATTATCAAATCAAAACTACCAGGCACATCGTCGATTACAATTGGTTGGACTTGAATGTTTTATATTATGTTATATCTAAAACGTCTTTATGTATCTTATACATTCATATATTTTAGGTTTGTATTATTCACACTTCACTATTTAAATAATTAGTTTTTATTTTTAAATTTTCACAATTTTACATTCACCATATGAAACACAGCAGTATCAACGTTGGTATTCTGTGAGAGCGTGGTCCTTCCCTAGTCAAGTCGACCTATTCGTCCTATCGACTACCATAATATAGTTGCATCAGGGCTCTACCACGTAAGTCTACTACGTAAGTAATACAGATAATTTGGAATATATCAGGGATGTGGAATTTCATCAGAATCAGAATCACTATTAACGCTGAAAAATATTTTTAACGTATTTTCCTTTATATAATGTAGTACTAAGACTAAAAGTAAATAAGGTATTTCCAACTTAACATTCCAATTTTTATGTGCATTACAGCGATTTTTGTAGTTAGTTTTTTACTTATGCATTACTTTTCTTCTTTTTGTATGACATCCCACTTAAACAGATGTTATAAATAACTTAAAGGTTTTAGTTAACACAGAGCACTGTTCTGATGCTGGACTTGTGGATTGTTGGTACCGCGAAATTCTGAGATGTTTGGTTTAACAGGTCAGGTACCTATTGTTGAAATTTTTGGTTGCAAGATTGAAGAAATGATGTATGATGAATCGATGTGATTTATCAATGAAATTAATCGAAAATAAAGGGTCCAAACACCTACGATCTTGGAAATTAACAAAAATTACAATCAAAGTATACATTTTTCATTAAACTTGAAATTATTAGTTTCATGTAATACCACGAGCCTTTGAATACACGAGTACAATGACCCAGTTATTTTAAGCGAAATTGGAAGCTTATTACTTACGATATTAGTAACTTATTAATTTTGACCCTATAATTAATAAAACCTTCAATAATTTCAATGAAACACGAATGGAATTTAACAGAGTTGTCGATCAGTTGGTACTTACATAATATTAACTTATTATAGTGCGTAAGAATGTTTTATAGCATGAGGTTTATACTTAGACCATTCAATGGTCTAAGGGTTTATCAAAAGTTATATGTAAACTTTCGGTTTATTTGCGTTAAAAATAGTTCTTTAAAATAAGTTAATATAATCATAATGGTATCTGTAATAGGCAAAGTATTTTGGTTTCCTAATTTCCGTAGTAAATGGATAGTCATTAGATTTCACAAATATTATAATGTACCATGTACCACTTCTGACAAACAAGCTTTCTTAACTAATAAGCGTTCTTTTTCAAGACAAAAAAGAACACTTATTAATCTGTGTAGTGTGTAGTGATCCACATTACAAACTACTTTAAAGCTTGATAATTAAAGATAATTATCAAGCTTTAAAGTAGTTTGTAATGTAGATCACACCTTATCTTCTTATAAACGCTATTCATAAAAGTCTTGAAAAAGTTAGTCTTATTAAATAATTACGATTAAAATATATATCAATCGCGAAACCCAATCCTCAACGTATTCCAATACGTATCTGAAATAATAAAAAAAACATAAACACTCATGCCTATCATCCAGAGGGGTAGGCAGAGACTACGGACTTCCATTTGGCACGATCCTGACGTACCTCTTTCGCCTCCTTTACATGCATATATCTACGCATACATGCTCGTCGGTTAAGGATACTTCTAACGTGGCCCATTTTCAAAATATCGCCAATTTGGACGATAAACTTTTTTCTAGGGCGTCCCTTCCCTACTCTGCCGTTCAACGTTGCTTTGTCACTCTTTCCTCATTCATTCTTTCTACATGACCAAACCACTGAAGCGTTCCTTTCTTAATCCTGGTCACAACATCATCTTGCATCCACATTTATCTCTTATC
This sequence comes from Parnassius apollo, assembly GCA_907164705.1. Classification (NCBI taxonomy): domain Eukaryota; kingdom Metazoa; phylum Arthropoda; class Insecta; order Lepidoptera; family Papilionidae; genus Parnassius; species Parnassius apollo. The sequence continues at coordinate 15,719,082 of CAJQZP010000693.1, forward strand.
ACGCAATTTCTCACCCTGTCATTCAGATTCAACCCTGGCATATTCCTTAAAGACCGCATTTATACAGCATTTATTCTACTTTCGTGCTTCTTCTGCCACACCCAGCGTTCACTACCATACATTAAAGTAGGGACTAACACAGCATTGTAAATTACCATACGTGCCGTTTTTGACACATTCTGGTTCTTCCTAATAGAGTGTAGTGCCCCATTCACTCTATTCCCTGCATTTACTCGTCGTTCTATATCCTTATCATATCTACCATCCCTGCTAAATACACATCCCAAATACACAAACTCATCCAGTTGCTCAATTAACTCTCCTTCTATTCTTATTTCACATACCGTTTTGCTTTCTTCTCTTTCAAAAACCATCACTTTCGTCTTACTTGCGTTCACTTTCATTCCCCTTTCTTTTAATTCCCAGTTCATTAATATAACCATCATTTGCAACTCAGCCGCCGATGACGCAAATATGACTTGATCATCGGCATACAAAAGGCATTTGACGGTTAACTCGCCCATTCTTAACGCACATTCTTCATCTTTCAAAGTTTGCAAACACCTGTCCATAAATAGGTTGAACAGCCAAGGGGAAGCTACACAGCCCTGTGCACCTTTTTGGATGCCAAACCAGTCTGAGTAGACCCCATTGATCCTGACACAAGCACTAGAGTCCCAATAAAGAGACCGTAATGCCTATATAAAACCAGCGCTCAACCCATATGAGTTCAGTGTTTGCCATAACACATTCCTGTCCACTCTGTCATAAGCCTTTTCCAAGTCCATGAACGCACAAAAAACTTTCTGGTTTTTGGCCAAAAACTTCTGCGCAATCATGCGCATGGAAAAGACTTGATCTGTGCACCCCATTCCCTTTCTGAAACCCGCTTGCACATCCCAAATTTTTCCATCAGTTTCTTTCATAGCTCTTTCAATTAACACCTTAGCATACAGTTTACCCACAATACTAAGCAAGCTGATAACACGCTAGTTTTTGCAGTCCTGCTGTGATCCTTTGCCTTTATATATTGATACTATAACTGCTTTACACCAGTCATCCGGTACCCGTTTTAATTCCCAACATAAATTAAACAAGGTGTACAGCAGGCCTGCCACCACTCCCTCTCCAGCCCTTGGCATCTCGAGTGATACACTCGAGTGATACGAGTGATACATATCCAGCTGCCTTAACTGCTTTCATGCTTTTCATTGCTTTCTTTATTTCATCTACACTTATCTCCGTACCCCTTTCCACTTCTTTCGGAATTGTTTCGTTTAATTCAGACTACTTTTCACTCATAAACACGCTTTCAAAGTTTTCCTTCCATCTGTTTAAATTCGAAACTTCATCATTCAGAATACATCCATTCCAGTCTCTTACAGCATTAATTATAGGCTGTTTTCTATTTCCCCTGGCAGTTCTTACGAGTTTCCAGAACTTTTTTATTTTAGCCTGGAAATTATCAGATAAAATAAAAATGTTCTTCCTTCTATCATCCTTCTATCATTCTCATCCGTTCTTTCTTTCTTTTTCCTTTCAACTACTTCTTTTACTCTCTTATTTAGACGTCTAAATTCTGCCTTTTTTCTTTCAATCTCATCATTCATACCACCAGAATTACCAGCTTTATCCAAGTATTTGTTTGTTTAAAACTATTTTTTTTAAATTCTATTTTCTCATAAACGCACTTAATATATAACTTAATATATATTAAGTGCCCGTATAACAGTGCCAGTATAACACACCCCAAGTGGTCGGATTCGACCGCGTACACCCACAACTTTTTAAACCATTAATACTTATATTTAGAGACTACTTTTCTATGAAGAAGTTTGGCATTATAGAATCAATATGAAGTTTTATATCCTATAGTGCCATAAAAAGTGAGTTACTCTGTGGATATTTATTTATAATCTACGTTCATTACGTACGTCATTTTCATTTGAATGTTGTAGTGTTGATTTTTGGATTTTTCTAGTGTTTTACTGTTTTATTGTAAAATTGTTATAAACGTTTTTGTATGAATATAATTTATCTTTTTGAGTAAATAATATCGAGTAATATGCAGAAATATAATATTGATTTTCACGCTGCTGATATGCGCTTGGTATGTATCTGTTTTTTGTTATCAAAATACAATAATCTTTTTGTAATGAAGTAAAACCTGACTTTTGTTTAATCCACAGGATAGAAAATTTTGTATAGATTTTATAATGCCAAACTTCCTTATGAAAAAGTAGTCTCTAAATATTAGTTTAAATGGTTTAAAGTGCTGTGGGTGGGATTTGACTAACGCATGCGACTGCATGGGATTTTTATGGCGATTGAAGGATTATTATTATCCTGAGATTGATGAATCTAGACAAAATAGCTCTGAAGATAAGATAAAATTTTATCACTATTTTATTTTAGACCTATATACTTACGAGTAATTTAAGCCAAAATCTAATGGTATATTGCTTTAAAAATGATAATATTAAAAATGAGTTTTCATAACAATGTATAAGAACGTCCCACATCCGTATCTTCTGGTCAAATAAATCTTTGCTATTGAGACATGACATAATTTATTTACAAACGTGATCTTTATAGTATAGCCTGGAAGATTGCATAACGTCAACAATTGGAATACATAAACAAACGCGTGAGTCAAGTCGACGCAGACTACGACCTAAATAAAACCAAACGTCTAATATTTACGAAGAGAAAGTGATGTATCGATGGCGTAGAGATTATGAAACAATATCTAGATACCTATGTGGACTTAAGGATGCCATTGACCGGAGTGAGTGTGATGTAAGCAACAACAGTAATTATGTAGTTTCAAATAAGCCACGGTGATAGTGTACAAAGTGTGACAATAATTAAGGTACGTGAGGGTAATATGGTCACCTTAAACTTTGTCGTTGTATAAAACCAAAACTAGGAGGAGTACAGAGACAAAAACACAAAGTTGTCTACTATAACTAATATATTAAGAAAAAAAAACAAACAATGCTTGGGCGATAATTAGGAACACTTCGAAATATCAACTTAAAAAAAACTAATCAATCTGTACCATACAAAAATTGACTAAAATATTTAGTATAATGTCGACTGTCAAAATGGCGTCGATAAAGAAAGCGCCTTTTTGATCTTTTATTATTTGATTGACTGATTAAGAGCTACCGTATCACAGATGCATCCATGCAAACAAGGCTGTAGTTTTTGAGTTATAACTTATTATATAGTGAACATATTAACTGAATGACCATATTAACCTCACGTATTGTACATTATTATTATTGTCGAGGATCTTACACATTACTTGCTTTCCTAGACCTGTACGCGTCCACTATTGAAAATAGTATTGGACTTGTAAAGCACTGTACTGATGACGATCATCATAATGATGACGATGGTTTTATAGATTTTAATATATAGATATTTTATAACAATAGATTTTAGCGTAACTTTTTATCGGAGTTTCCTACTATTGAACATAGTAAGAACTGATGATCGTAATATTTTTCAAGCTTTGGGAACGAAACTTATCTAGACGGCATCATCATAAGACTGAGTTATTCAACAATGCCGTGTAGTGGCGGTTAAGAATATCCGCTACCCCATATCTTCCCGCGGGTGTCGTAAAAGGCGACAGAGGGAGACAGGCAGGAGATGGGCAGCAGCATCTTCCTGCTAACAGCAATTGTACGACAAAAAAACTGCGGTTGGCAACCCACTCGCCAAGCGTGGCAACTATGGCAATAAACCCCCCCATGAACAATTACACAAATAGACGGCCCCCAGTCCCCGGCGGCCCCGCTATTCCTGGCTACGTTGGCGACCATGGTAACGGCGGGGCAGGGGGTGATAAGAATCTCCGGTGGAGGTTCGGTTGCCACCTACGACGACTCGACCTGGCAACATTTAATGCACGCACCCTGTGGACTGACGAGAAGATACTGGAGCTGGAAGAAGAGTTAGACAAGTTGCGCTGGAATATTATAGGATTATCCGAGGTTCAAACAGAGGGAAAAAGAGGAGGACACGGTGATTCTCGAACCGGCAACTTGTTCTATCACCGGGAGGGTGACCATCTGTCCCCAGGTGGCGTCGGATTTATTGTACACAAGTCTCTCGTCAACAACGTTGTAAAAATTGGGAGTGTGTCGACGAGGGTCGCGTACCTGATACTCAGAATCACCAAACGGTATTCGCTGAAGGTCATACAGGTTTACACACCAACCTCGGCACATCCCGATGAGGAGGTGGAGGAAATGTATGAGGATATTTCCAAATCCATGCATTCCTCCAAAACCCACTACACGGTGTTGATTGGAGACTTCAACGCAAAACTAGGTACAAGAGATAACGGTGAGCTAAAGTTAGTGAAATTTGGAGTAGGCCAACGGAACCGAAGGGGCCGGCAGCTGGCCGACTTTATGAAGAAAGAGGGACTCTTTATGATGAACTCTTTCTTCCAGAAGCGGCCCCACAGGAAGTGGACCTGGTCGAGCCCCGACAGTTCGACAAAAAATGAGATTGACTTCATTACGATGACCAGACGCCAACTGTTCAGTGATATCTCAGTGATCGCAAGGGTGAAAACTGGCAGCGATATATATATATATAGAGGCACACTGAACCTAAACGTTAAGTTGGAGAGGTCTCGTCTAATGAAGTCAACGCTCCGTCCCCCTCGTGCTCTAATCCAGAATCCCGAAAACTTTCAGCTCGAGTTACGTAAGCGCTTTCAATGCCTACAAGATTGCAATGCAGTGGACGATATGAATGACAAGCTCGTGGAAACTGTCCATGCGGTCGGAGCTAAGTTCTGCAAGACCCGCCGCAGAAGAACACAAAAACTCTCCGATCACACTCTTAATCTCATGGCTGTTAGACGGGAGATGAGGCTGCAATCGTCAACAGATTTGACAGCATACAGGCAACTGAACAGACAGATCTCCAAATGCACGCGGCGAGACTTTCGCAACCTTAATACTGCTCGTATTAAAGAAGCGATTGAGCGGAAGCAGGGCTCCAACGTCTTTACCAGAGATCTGTCTGCCAGTAAGAGCCAACTGTCAAAGTTGAAGACTGAGTGTAGCAGCATTGTTTCCGGGACACCTGAGATTTTGAGTGAGATTGAGAGGTTCTATGGGCAGCTGTACACATCATCGTTGGAGCCACACGCAATTGTGAGTAACGATCCAAGAGCAAGTCTTATCCGACACTATTCCGATGATATCCCGGACGTCAGTCTATGCGAGATTAGAATGGCTCTCCAGCACCTTAAAAACGGCAGGACCCCAGGCGAGGATGGAATTACAGCGGAGCTTCTGAAAGCGGGTGAAACATCGGTACTTGAAGTCCTTCAGAAGCTCTTCAATTTCGTCCTCCATGGTGGCACTACTCCGGAGGCGTGGAGCAGAAGTGCGGTGGTCTTGTTCTTTAAGAAAGGCGACAACGCTCTCTTGAAGAACTACAGACCGATTTCCCTTCTGAGCCGCGTCTACGTGCTGTTTTCGAGAGTCATTACGAATCGTCACGCACGCAGACTCGACGACTTCCAGCCTCCCGAACAAGCCGGTTTCCGAAAAGGCTTCAGTACCATAGACCACATACATACCCTACGTTAGATTGTACAGAAGACTGAAGAGTACAATCTGCCACTTTGCCTGGCGTGTGTGGACTATGAGAAAGCCTTTGATTCCGTCGAAATTTGGGCGGTGCTAAGGTCCCTTCAGCGGTGCCAAGTTGACTGACGGCATATCGAAGTGCTGAAGTGTTTATACAGTAGGGCTACGATGGCTATCCGAGTACAGAACCAGAGCTCGAAACCTATCCAACTGCAGAGAGGTGTAAGACAGGGTGACGTTATATCCCGAAACTCTTCACCGCTGCATTGGAAGACGTTTTCAAGCTACTGGACTGGAAAGGATACGGTATTAACATCAATGGCGAGTACATCACTCACCTTCGATTTGTCGACGATATAGTCCTTATGGCAGAATCGCTGGACGACTTAAGCACTATGCTCAATGACCTCAGTAGTGCCTCCCAACGGATAGTTCTTAGGATGAACATGGACAAAACAAAGATTATGTTAAATGTCCATGTCGCACCTATGCCGGTAGTTGTTGGGAGCACTATGCTCGAAGTTGTTGACGAGTACGTTTACCTGGGACAAATAGTCCGACTAGGTAAGTCCAACTTCGACCGAGAGGTCAATCGACGGATTCAACTCGGCTGGGCAGCGTTCGGGAAATTACGACATATCTTCTCGTCAGGTATACCTCAATCTTTAAAAACTAGATTGTACAACCAGTGAGTGTTGCCAGTGATGACTTACGGATCTAAGACATGGTCCTTCACTGCTGGCCGTATGAGGACGGTCAAGGTCGCTCAGCGAAAAAAAAGCGTAGTTATATTCGCATTTCAAAACACACTTCATGATTTACATCATTACAGCCCAACACAAGTCATTTAACACACACAAGTACAAGACACAAGTAACTACTTAATGTTAATTACGTCCTTGTCCTAAAATATATATTTCTAATTTATAAACGTCAACAAAGTATTGGTATAAAACTGCGCAAGTATTGTGACATAATAAACACACGTGACAAGAACCATGATTGAAATGATAATCATTAATTAGATTATCATTACACATCTGATACGTATGTGTCGATAAACTATTTTCTGAGAGTATAGATAATGCACACAAAAATAATATATAACTAAGTTTATCAAAAAGTATAGTAGTAAAAAGTATGAAAAATAAGTCTTTGCTAAACGTAACCACATAATTTTGTTAATTGAATTATTTAAAAAATACAAACAAGGACATCACTTACGATTCGGTCTGGTTACTCTGGTGAACTCCTGTGAGATCGCTATTGAAATAAATTCTATAGATAAAAATCGGATAAAGTGACTATAATATGTATTATAGCTAATTCATTCAATTATTATATAACCACCACCATCATCATGATCATTATTACAATCCAAGACAAGCCGACTGTTAAATATAGGCTCCAGGAATGCAACATAGGTTCGGTCCCGAGTTACCTGTATTCATCGACTCTCTCTATGTCTTCAGGTTATCACTCCATCTACTCGTAGTGTGTGTACACCGGTTTGAGGCGGCCAATCAAAAACCTTACTTCACCTTCGTTTGTCAGTTCTTTAAATTATTTTTATGTATGTAATTATTTTAGAACCTTCGATATTATATTTAACTATATTTGTAAAAATTCTTATTAAGTAGTTTAGAATTTAATTAGGTAGTAAAAGAAAGGAGACTACAGAACTTCCTTAATTAAAGGCAAGGTAATCAAAGAGGTTTACTCAAAGATTTAATTGAGTGCATCTGAAGTCGCACACCGAGAGTCGGAACTCTCGGTCGGTATCAACAGTATTTTACAAGTGGCAATCAATGGGGCGAGTGGAAAATTCTATAACTTGGATTTGTTTTGATGAATTAAAAAATGTACTAGGGAGTCAATATTATTCTCAAAATCATCATTTTATTCATTACTTTTAAATGTTATACTGTAAGTCGTAAATATTAATGATAGTTTTTCATTAAAGATAAATAGATTATTCTAAAGACAAAAATATTCTTTACTTAAGTACAAATGTGAAAAAGGAAAAGAGAAGCTGCGCAATGACTACGTTTGAAAAAAGTAAATTATGATAATATTTTTGTTGGTTTCTCTCTCAAAGGCTTGGCCATTCTGCGAAGAAACACGTGGTATATACACTCTTTGCAACCAGCTTTCTTGGCTCTATACCGCTTGCTATGAACGCTGTAGTAGGACTGTGTGAATTTTTAAGTTTTGTCTGTTTTAGTTTTCAGTATTATAATAAATATTATATATTTTTATGAATAAAGAAATATTATTCAATGAAAAAATTTAGAAAATATTTCAGTAAAGTTGAAGTAATCACATCAATCTATCCATCAGTTCATCCGTTCCATCCTATCACCCGTATGTTTGTTAACTTAATGAGTTTGTAGCATAAATAAGCAAGTGTAGATCATGTTCGTGGCAATCTATATGCAGCAATCTTAATTCGTTCCCTGAAGCCACATCGCAGAAATTTTTGATTAAAGTTATGCTGATCAACCGTGTAGATGGAGGTGAAGAAACACTTTGTAAGGAAATCTCTACGTTGCGACGTCGTGAAATAATCCATCGTGTACATTTCATCCCACAGGTATCGTAAAAGATGACTAAGGGAAATCCAGAAAGATTCTATAGTTTCCGATAAAAGACGGTATAACCATCTCGTATACAGCAAGTTTATAATTGCAACATAGCCGACTTGGAGCAGCTTTAAAGGTAGCAAGCAACACGTCGTTTATTAATGTGATCGCAAATCCGCCAGCCAAACATAGAGATTATGACAAGTCATTCTTGTTATGGGGGAGGTCCATAGCTCTAAAGACGGATATGGTGTAGTGAATTCTCTTAAGCCGCTCTCAACATGGCTATATAATAATATAATAATATTAATTATGTTACGTGGATAAAAATCTGGTTATTCCAATCCAACAACTATCGGAGATACATCCTAAGGGATGGCATCGTTGACACCTGTCGAACTTGTCGCTATCCCGGGAAGTAACATAAACATGATTACACAACTTTTAGAATTCTAAACGAAGAGCTCGCTGCTAAATTTGGTTTGTGGTTTGGAAACTGCCTTATATATTACAATATAAATATTGTGGTTATGGACCTTAAACAGTCATTTTTGGTTGACATTAGCGGTCCGTATAACGAGAACATTGTAAAAGTTGAAACAGATAAGAAGAAAAAAATTGGCTCAGGGGTGACCGACATACGGGGTGGTCTGCCGACCGAAAATATTTCTGACGTAGTTTCTGCGAACGAGCTAATTGCGGTCAGCTACCCGAGTCATCTGAGCAGACTGGAACTCTGTAACGGACTGCTCCGGGCTCATATGCCAGAAGGCGGTGCTCCTCAATACCGCCCACATCGTCCGTAGGTTTCTTTCCCTTTCCGCCTAACCCTTGGCTGTTTGGTCTCCCCTGACGAGAGCTTCCATCTTGTTGGGTTTTTATTTATTTATTATTTACTTAACAATATTTTATGTATGGTATTGTATTCAACTTCTAGTTTAATTCATAATTTAGTAATTTTTATATATTATATTTATACAGCTCAACCAGACGAGAATACTATTTAAATACCCCAATAATATTAATGGATTGTTTTGAACAAAAACAAATACATTCTGATAAATTTTGTAAAGTTCTAATTTTTTTCCTCGGCTATAATAAGTAACTATCACATATTACACATAATATGTAACATATTTTACTTTAAAGGTTCATACTGCAGATTACGAAACGGACCCCTCAAAACGCTTTATTGTACAAACAAACGCCAGTAGACGGGGACAGAAACCTTGCACTTGAGTCAATATTGCCAGTACCGCGTTCGAGTGTTGCCCTGTATGGCTTCAGAATGTAACTTTAAACTCCTCGCCTGCGAATAAAATACTGAAAAGACGAACTTTTCTACTAGCTCTTTTATTTAAATTTCAAACAAAACTTAGCTTCTTGCCTTTACTTTTGAGATTCACAAAATTTAATAACAATATATATATTTATTTCGTTTTAACGTTATAATGAAAAAAAAAATATTTTGCGCCGCAGAGATTTAAATTAATATTGGGGTTTAAAAAAGTCTTCACCAGTTCTCGGTTAGGAGACGGTAAAAGTGAAGTGAAGATACAACCTAAATATTATGCAACACTGCTGGGAACAGAACTCCCTCATTCCTGAGAGGATTTTTCGGCAAGAAAATGGCCGCCTCAAGGGTAAAGAAAAGTAATAAATAATAATAATAATAACTAAAATATTAGCAATTTTACTCATATTTAAAAAAAATAAAACGATTACCTAGATTTCAAAGATTATACACAGCTGATTCAATAAAAATATAACTTAATAAACGGGCTCCGTCGACGTTGGAAACGTCGGTTAAGTTCACACAGGCGTGTAATTTGGGGGGCGTGTCGCGGTCTTTACTTGGGGTAAATGCAATCCGATTAATTTTCGTAGGTCAGCAGATAATGTATCTCTCGTACGGTTATCGGGGGCATCACGATGACCTGGGTTACAGGAATTCGAGCGTCCGTTATATTCGACCACATGGTAGTGAGTTGCGTAGTCGGCGGACCGTACCCGTCGCTGACTCCGTCTTACGTCCTATTACAGCGGCCACTTACGCAATACCAGCTAAAAAGCTATTTAACACTCGAACTGGTTTACGAATTATGGCGAAAATGTTACGAGCTATGTTTAAACGCATAAACTAGCTTTCTCACATTTAATAATTTAACGGATGGGCGGACATTTTGTTTTAAATTTATTCCGTTACACTCAGAATTATTTAGGTATACAGCTTTACAACACATAAATATGATGAAATTTACGGCCTTACTTATAATCGTTGATAATCGCTTACTTAAATTGAATGCTAATTATCTATAAACCTGTCGCTTTTTACTGTCATTTAATGAAAAGAGAGAGATCAACTTTAAATATTTCTTACATTGACATCGATTTTTATGAGTAAGGTCGTAAATGTATTTACTTATATTTTAACGTATCAATATTATCATTTATTATATATACTTACTTAGAACCGTTATATGTATTATGATACTTAAAAAATTAACTCAGCGTCTATTTGTTTCAGTCACCATGACCCGAGCGGTTTCAAATTGTCTCTTATTTAAATGAAATGGTATCTTGCTGTAACTCTCAACAGTTGCAATTAGGCTTCTCTTTCATAGTTTTTTCACTCAGATAAACTTAAGCAGATGTCAAAACTGAGTAGTGGTAGTGTGTGAATATCAACTACTCCATGATGTCCCATAGCCAAAGGGACACTGAAACAGGCGATAGGCAGCGGCGTCTTTTTTATAACTACTAGAAATAAAAAAGCTTACTAAGTGCTTACTATAGAAAATGTCCCTCCAATAAAGCTATTTTCCACGCTTATGTTCAGCAGTGGACTTGTGGCAGGCTTTAACGGTAAACGTCAAAAAAGTAAATATGGCTAAACTATACAGTTGGAATAACAGTTTCGCGATTAGTGTGCGCAATAAGTGAAGTGTTGAAAGATACTGTTTTTGTTATCTTTAAAGTTTTTTTCTTAAATTGATCATGAGGAACGTGAACGGTAACTTAAACTAACTACATTTGTATACAAAAACCCGTGAAGAAGATGAAAATGAAACAGTTGACTAGTTGATTAATCAACCAGGAAAGATTAATTAAAATAAAAATACGTTTTATCGGGTGAAGTAAATGTTACTGATGGACTTTGTTAAAGCGTCTACTCAAGAAAGGGAATATTGACATTAAGTCAATATTTTAGGCTATGCCATATATTCCGTGAAGACACCCATTTTATAATTTACGGAAAAAAAGATGTAATACGGCGCTTATTCTGTAAATCTGAATCTCTCTCTTCCTATAAAAAAACCTCTTTGATAATTGCAAAGACGTTGCCTCGTTTTCAAAGGGAATCAAACATTTCCTGACAGAGTCTTCTGAAGGATGTAAAAGTCCCAAGGTCTACGCATAGTTTTTTTCAGCTTAATATTGCAGGACATCTATATATAATACAAAAATCGAGTGCTGTCCGTTAGTATCAAAAATCTTGAAAATTGCTCGACCGAGTTTGATGATTTTTTTTTGTATTTATTCGAGTTTTTCTATATTAGATCCGTTATATGGCGCTGTTATCGAGATCCAAAAATCAAGCGTACAAAGCTGAGATGGATCGCTGGTTTTATATAAATTATGTCAATATAGCAATTTTTAGCATACTGTCGGCGGGTTTATATTATATTAAAATGAGTAATAATTGTATTAGATTAATAATAAGCTGAAAATTATAAAGATTTTCAATTATACGCCGAAAACATATATGAAATATAATGCACGCGTCAGCTTGCGAGCGGCTGTTGAAAAGTCTGCGAATAGTAGGTACTTACTTCCCTTTGTTACATGAATGGCTTCCTGACGCTATTGCACACTTATCAAACATATAACAAGGGATTTTATGCTTGAATAAAATGACATTTTATTTGCTAGGAATGGAATTTTATTTATTTTTATTTGGTTTTACAATAAATCAGGTAACAAACGAACAGACTATGCGGTCATTGTGGATTATTCGTTAACGTCATCAGCATTGCTGGCCACGATAAATCAACAGCTGAACATTGAGCTCACCCACTAAGTACCATAAAGCATGGTTATAAACCACCGCCATCCATCAACACCCTTGAAGTGTCATCGGATGGACATTTCACCACATGAACCAAAATATTCTTCCACAAATGTTGGCGAATATATTTAATATAGTGGGTACTAACCTATTTGTCGTAGGTTTTTTTTACAGCATTGGGTGACAAACGAGCACACAGTCCACCTGATGGATCCAAATGGATGCTGTGGCTCAGAGACATCCACATTTATCCTCAATTAAGGATCAAAATGCAAATGAGTTGTCCCCCCTAAGGACTAAGATGGAATGCCTCAATTCCAGTAAAAAAGGCATCCGTTTCTCTACACTTACCGCACGAAACACAGCAGTATTTAGCTGTTATTTTATGCTGGTATTCCTTGAAAGCGTGGTCCTGCTCCGGTCGAGCCGACCCGTTCATGCTACAACTATGATATAGCTTTTTTATAGGATAGGGTGACAAACGAGCACACAGTCCACCTGATGGTAAGTGGTTGCTGTGGCCTATAAACATCTACATCTATACTCGATTACGAATCAAAATTCAGTTGCGTTGTCACCCGTGAGGACTAAGATGAACCGCCTCGTTTCGACTAAAAAGGGTCTTCGGTTCTCTACACTCACCATAGGAAACACAGCAGCATTAAGTTACTATTATACGCTGGTATTCTGTGAGAGCGTCGTCCTTCCCCAGTCGAACCGACCCATTCGTGCTACAAATACAATAAACTCTAGCTTGGCTCTACCACGTAAATACGAGCAAGAGTTAAGGAAAATCAGGTTTTTGATCAAAAGCCTACGATTTTTATCAAGAACCAGAAGAAGACAAAATTACTACTTTATGTCATCATAAACCTGAGAAAATACGGTTTTTGTTTAAACAGTGAGGATCAAAGGAGATTCCTTCGTCTCACGCGTTACGGATAGTCGTTTCATCGGTCTATGAGATATCGGGATTTAAGACTGAGTGAATAGAGAATGCACAGCTGTTTCTTGCACTTACACTCTTGTACACTGTTATTCTACCCAGCGCAGATGGCTAGTCTTTGCTGAGATTGGCCGTCGTCCCTTAAATTTGATCTGGAGGACCATTTTGTAACAGAATAAACATTTTGGTGAAACAACAAACATATTATATTGTTTTTTTACTTTTTATTCAATACCCAATATATTCTACTTCAAAATAATCAAGACTATATTTTATCAATGATAATCATGAAGAAATATTGGGGACATATCCACAATATTTTATTTTTAATATTTAAATCAAATAAACATAAAATAATGCATTAAATATTATTAAAAAATTATTTAATTAGCTATTAATTAATTTTCCCACACGAAGATCTCAATCTTTCAATTATTTTTCTAATATTACCATATAAACTAAATCCTTAAGTTGAATTAACCTTACGAACGTATAATTATGATGTACTCGTAACTCCATATAATAATCACCGTGCAGTGGCGACGTAAGAGATTCGCAACCCCCATAATATGATCGCGAGGTTGTCGTAAAAGGTGACAGAGGAAAAATGAAACAAGGGATGGGCAAAACAATTAAAAACTGCAGCTGTAATCCTCGTGTACCAAGCGTGGCAACTACGTAAAATATTCACTCTATGATGCAATATCTGGAGGAGGCCTATATTTGGCAGTGAATTTTTGATAGGCTGTAATTATGATGATGATAACATTACCGTTTATGTTGGATGGGAAGGCATCGAGGTGAAAGAGTGATTACATAATTATTTTTGTTAAAAGTCACTGTTTTATGTTACTTTTTATAAACCGAAGTTTCAAAGTAACTTACAGACTACCTGATAGTAAGGAACTGCTGCAGTCTATGGAAACCGCAATCGACTTCAAACAAAGAAGACTTTAGATAGGAGGACTTCACTCGGAGTTTTCTTCCACGTACGACCTCTCTGTGGAGTAGTTTGCCACTGGAGAATTTTCCGGACGAATACGACCTAGGGACCTTCAAGAAAGGAGCTCACTCCTTTCTAAAAGGCCGGCAACGCACCTGAAATTCCCCTGGTGTTGCAGTTGGTCCTGGGCGGGGGTAGTCACTTATCATCAGGTTAACCATATGCTCGTTTCCCCTTCTCCTATAAAAAAGATACGTTATCACTGAAGACTAAGAATGTCACATAACCTCTGATATAATGTTTTTCTATACCCTTCAGACAAGAACACGGCAGTGCAAGCTTTGTTATTCGGCAGCAGAAATAGAAAGTGAGCGTTATTTACCCAATCGGATTGTTTAATAGAATAAAGCTGGCACCCAGTGCACCTGATGGTAAGTGGATATTGAGTACCATAAATATCACGCTTATCCTCGATTAAGAGTCAAAACCTAGATGTATCGTCATCTCTATTGACTAATATGGAATGTCTCGCTCTTTGCCGGTAAACATGGCTCCGGTTCTCTACAATCACCATACGAAACACAGTTTTACGTTGGTATTCTGTGATAGCGTGGTCCAACCTCGGTTGAGCCGACCCAATCGTGTTGCAGCCATAATAAAAAAAGCCTTGGCTCTACCATGTAAAATCTTAGGCAGAATATGAAGGCCCAGCCCTCGAAACGTCGGTAATATAAAATAGCGTTTAACTGCCTCATTGGTCTAGTGGTTGTATTAGTGTGACTGCTGATCATGAGGTCCTGGGTTTGAAATCCCGGGTCAGGCCAAAAATCAATTATTGAGTTTTTCCGTTAAGAAATTCTCAGTAACTGCCCGAAGTCAGGAATTTGGCGGTGTCTCACCCCCGTGCCTCGGAAAGCACGTAAAGCCGTTGGTCCTCTCCGGTCGTGTCGGTTTACCGTCCCGTCGGATTATGATTATGGAAAAGAGAGTGCACCTGTGCTTGCGCACACACATGGGCACTATAATCCTGTCCTACGCTGATGGCTAGTCTCCGTTGAGGCAGGCCGCCGTGACCAGAATTCGGCCTGGGGGACATTATTATAATATAAAATAAGTCAACACTTAAACGCGATAAAAGACGTAAAACGTTGTTTCACTCTGTGCTATTAAATCGCCTGGCATTTTTGTAATAGATTTAGTTCTTTGTTCGGTAGTCGTTTACTTATAGACGAGATCAAGTTGCAGTGGAAAAGTAAGGCTATAGTGTTGAAATTCTCAATACGAGAACGGTATGCGGCACGTGCCTAGTAGCCTTGATCAAGGCATCCGCGAATGCGCGAGATAGCTTAACTGCTACGAAAATTGAGCAACATTACGACATTTCGAAAGTTACTTAAAAATTAATGTGTATAATTTGGACATTTAAAAATAGTTGTCTTTTGGTCTGTGTTGGTTTCCTTTTTAATAGTTCATTAGTAAAAAGTTACATAGTAGTTAGGAATTTCTTCCATTACTTACATAACACTGTCGAATTTCTATCAAGCGCGATGTCTAAACTTCTGTGTTATGTTATTAATGTGAGGATTTTATGAGTATATGTGGATTGTATTATGGGGAACCACTCCACCTATTTGAAAAAGCTTTCACCATATGAAAGAAACATTATTCAAATATGGTTAAAAATGAAATTAAGTTATGGCTAAATTTTATGATGATATTTGTAAACTAAGTCGGAATCAGTCGCATGCATATATATTGAGAGATTTCATTGCGTGCGATTCATTAACAGTACTCGTAAAGCTGCACGAAAATAATTAATAACAAATATATTTCGTTACGTCAGAAGTAAAAACTTTTTAGCTTCATAAACATACGTATACTGGATCATTTTTTTACCATCATAAAAAGTGGGGTGGTACAGGTAAACGGAATAGAAACCTATAGTACTGATATTTTACAATTTTTTTCCTTTACATTACCATACTATGAAATATTTTTTTACCAACAGGGAGCGTGGCAATTATGGCAAATATCCTCCATATGAAGAAGTTTATGGACGAGGCCTATGTTCAGTAGTGGAATTTTAAAAGGTTGCAACGGTGACGGTAATGGTAACTGCTGTATGATTTACATGTAGTGAAGTAGCTGAACGCTCTGCAAATATTTACTAATGTCAAACGTAAAAAGCCAATTCAGACACTGAAGCCACATGTGTAAAGAAACCGTACAGAGGCAAAGCTTCTAAGCAGTTGTCAAAATTTTTATTTATTTTGATAGGGTTGGAGCAATAAACAAAACTTTTATCAGCTTTTTATTTTAGGCTAAATTTTTTTACTTTAATAATTTTTGTATTTTAACGATTAGTTGTGGCTTTTAATTAAATGTTAAATTCTATTTTTTTAATGTAAATATTTAGCAAAGACTAGCCATTAGAAAGGATATTTTTGCTCAAGAAATTCTATAAATACGATAAAGTTATCAGGAGGTATTGTTAAAAAACCTGATTGTACACTATATTTATTAAAATCCTTGTAATGGCTGAAATAAATGATCTTTTCCAATATTTGTAGGTATGTATTTTTATAGGATTGGGTGACAAACGAACACAAATTCCACCTCATGGTAAGTGATTGCTGCTGCCCATAGGTATCTCCATCTATCCTCGATCGAATCAAAATGAAGATGCGCCGCCACCCGTGAGGATCAAGATGAAATGCCTCGTTTCCAATAAAAAGGGTCTCCGGTTCTGTACACTCACCATACGAAACACAACAGTATTAAGCTACTTTTTACGCTAGTATTCTGTGAGACTGAGAATATAACTGCAGCATGGCTCTACCACGTATTAAATGTTGTTCAGATCGAATAGTTTACAATTTTATTTTCTCACATTTGCAGAGTTTTAGACATTTTCTATACAAAAATCTCGATACATAGACTAAACTATTTTTTATGGTTATTCAAATCGATAATCATTTGTTCCTACTGTTAACACGGGGGCAGTAACAACGTCAGGTTGTGAAATTTGTGATCATGTATTAAAAATATGACTGGTTATCTAGTTTCATAAGTAATATATCGAAATCGTCTAAATAATAATAATAATGAATGATAAAATATATAATAATGATCGTATATATATCGAAGGGATCCCCAAATATTTTATATAGTTGCCTTTTATCTAATAAAAAAAGTTTTGAAAGGAGAAATTCTCGTCCGACAGCTTTAAACCACTCTTGTCATCGTATCATAATAATAAAAAAAAACATGAATCAACGTATTTAATTTATAAACGTAATTATTCCATTATAAATATTATGAAAATAATTATTCAATTACTTATAGGTAGGTAGGTACTACGTTTTCGTTCATAATTAAGGTACATATATTTACATTAAAAATAATAAATTATAGTCATGTTACTATTTACCTAGTGGAGTCTTTGAGATAAATAAACTTATATATTTTTATTTGTTCTATCAAAAATTACAGTAAATCAGTATACAGTTTTTTATATTTAATTTGACAAGAATTATTCTTAAAAAAACAAAATTTAATACTTATTATTTTCACATCACCATGAGTTTGAGCACTGGCCGAGCCATATTAAAGCAGTATCTCTCTGGATTTGACAAGCCAGCAGTGCTCACGCACACACGCGCCTCAAGCTTGTAGTAGTGTAACTATTATAGAGCGGTTGTAAGAAGCTTTCGCTTTGTACGGTACGTTTTCTTTACTCGTGTGCTGAAGCTTTTAGTTTTATTTATCAGATTTGTAAGCCAATCACCAGGTGAAAATCTGTAAATTAAATTAGGACAGCAAGTATAGGTAATGGCTGCTTGTTTACATGTTGTGTGTTGTGTTGTGAAAAAAAGTGATGGAAAATGGATCAAAGGCCCTTTGTATACATTATGTTAAATGGAATACAATAAATAATATATTAATACATATGAAAATAAATAAAATTGTAGTGATTTATAATTTTATTTTGAATTAGTTCCTAGTTAGTACTATAACTTACATTCATTGCTGTATTGAGCCACATTTGTAATGATACTCGGAGCCGTCTGAAGCCTTTTCACTCCAGCAACAAAGAGGAATTAATGTGTGCGTTGCGTTGACTAGCACAGTTCAAGCACTTTGTGCGGAACATGTTGTGTTAATATAGTGACGAATAAAAACTAAGAGTTCAAAATATAAATTGAAATAATTTTTACACTGCATCGTCTTTCTGATAACAACTCAAAATTATAAGAAACTGCGGTTATTTTATTAATCGTAATTATTATATTTAGTTATTGCAATATAAAATAGAGGTTATTGTAATAATTATAAGAATACATCTACAGTGTGGATGATTTTGTACATGGCAAATGTACAAAATCTTTTTTACATTTATGTCCCAGTGGAAAAGTTTAGGATTTTTTTGATTCTATTTTTCATGAGCCAAACTATTCGCCTCTGCTTTGGGCGGCTCTTTCGAGTGTCTTCGTTATAATTTTTTATATAATAGCACAGTGCCGTGGACAGAGGTGGCAGCCCTGTGGTAGCCTGGCCCTTAGGGGTCATTTCGAGAATCGAGCTCCCTCTACTCGATATCGTTTGGCAAAGAGACTTGGATAATGTAGATTAACCAGTTAGATACGTTGAATTTATACATCTTGTAAAGCAAGCCGTCGTGCCAGGCCTTGTCAAATTCATTGCAACAAGGCCTCTCGAAAAAGAGGTCTCCGTTGTTGAGGGTTAGAGGGTGAGAGTTAGCCTATGTAGTCTGGAGTCTAGTTCTTAAATCTTCTCGATCGATGGTAGTGACAAACGGACATCTTTGGGTACCGCTAAATTAAGGATGTCTGGTAGATAAAGGGTAGTTCGTTGGAGTCTACTGCGCTATAACGTTGAACTTTAGTAGTTCCGTAAGATCGAACCGTGTATAGTTCCAATTATTAGTGAGCGACATTTAGGAACTATTTTTGCTCAAGTCTCCAGCTATTTTAAAACTGGGGCCTAGACATAACAGAGTCGTGATATCGGCATGTAGTATATCGGCATATATTTGTTCGGCGGTAGTTAGGCCGACACAGTTGTCAGTGGTGCATGGCCAGTGATAGCTATCCTACGAACTTCGGGTTAAATAAGGAATGATCTGCCTGATCTATGCCTATAGCGTTAGGCAACCTATCAATTCTACCTAAGATGTAGTTCGTGTTTTTGGGATAGCATATGTAAGCATAAAAAAGTCTTTTTCGCTAGCATAAACTCGAAGTTGTTACGCCAGTGAAAGAGAGAACGAGGAAGTGGCCTTATGAAGGTAGCTGGCCAGAAGTGAGAGTTCACCGACGTTTATAATCGTAATTATTGACCTTGAGGGAGGCCTATGTTCCACAGTGGACTAGCGATTAGGTGTAATAATGACGAATAAAAAGACTGAAGTTCATATCGTGCACTCTACTTTCAAGTTTAAATGAGCTGTATAAAATGACTTAGATCTGAGTTACTCGTGAAGTGAATCCTGATTGTTTCTTGACGTTTATTGTTAAAAGTAGAGTACAGGATACGAATGGCAGCAAAACCAAAAAGCTTTTATTTTAACTTGGGTATTACGAAAAACAAAAGAACTCGTTTTTTCTTATTTTAAACAATGCTTTCCGTACGCTAAAGTAAAAAGTTGGAGCGTTCGAAGTTAGAACTAAAGCTGGTACACCATTATTAAGAGGAGGATTGTTTTGAAACTCTAAAAATAACATGTATTCTTCCTATAACGTTTTCGAGAGCAGATATATTATATACAAAATTGTATAGTTTTACTTCGATTCGTATGTTTTTTTATGTTTGATCATTTTTACTATGTTTATTGTTTTATTTCTGCAAATCGGCATCATTTCATTATTTTAAATAAATATATAGATAAGCTTTTTCACCTCGATCTTCATCAAACCGTAAAAACTCACAGATTGACATACGCCTTTGGAGGGAGGAATTTCCCGAATTTCCACGTTTGACGATCGCAGTACCACACGTCAAGTCCAGGCTGCGTAATAATAATGACGATGATGACTTTGAAGACTTTGAAAAAAATACACCATATTCGATACTATTATTAAAATACCTATAAAAAACAAACAACAAATACTGACAGGCTATTAAAATAACTATAATTTTATTTAAAAAATGACGAATGGCATCTGAACAGCATTCGAGAATTATAAAATGTTACACTTTTGTCAGTTACTTTTATATACTAGAATTATATTCGGTGGAAGGAAAATACATTAAGCATTAGGTTTCCAACGAAGTGCGGTGTACAGCGGGTTTCTGATATTTTTACTATTTCCGCTGCAGTATTAGATGACGGACGCATTGCATTTTTAAAAATGTATCGCAAAATGAGTTTTGATATAAAATAGTCTACAGTGAGCTTAACAAAGAAGTGTTTTTGTGTTATACATTTAAAGGTTTCGCATTCTATACGTATGAGTTTATTTATGGTTTTACATAATTGAATTGAATTGAATTAAATTAAATTGTACATTAAAATGCCGGGAGAAAATATAGCTTCAGGCTTGGCGTAAAATACGGCAATAGGGGCAACGCTAACGGTACGAAACGTACTGTAATCGTCAACCATACTGCTAAACGACGACCAAACGTAATGATTAAGACGAACGAAGACTAAACTACGATGGAAAGGGTTCTTATCTAGCAGTAGACTTTTAAGGGCTGATAAACAGTAGAAGAATAATAACTAATAAGTAAGTATTCGTTGATTAAAGTCTGATCAATCAATGTATCGTTATACCGTTACAGCCCGTAAAAAGTCCCCATAGATTACCTCAGAGGTGGGGGAGGGCATAGTTTATTTTTAGTTGTTATTGTTATCGGGCTATGGAGTAGTTAGTCCGCCAGTTTAGCGCGAGTTGACGAACTTTAGGTTGGATTATCTCACAAAGTTTTTGTTCGCTAAGCACGTGGTAAATTATCTTTTTAAATTAAAATTAAGTATTTCTTAGTACTGGCCAGGATCCAACGTGCTTTGCTCGGGTTCTACGATATTTAAGCTAAGCTTCTTGCCCCATAGTCTTTTCACACTATCCACCAGTTTATTTTAATCTATCTTCAATCTATTTTATATTTAGCAGCTATTACAATTTTTTAAATCACTCAAGTTTAACTGGTAGAAAATATCACAAGTAAGGCAGTTAAACGAAATTCTTATCTTCAACAATAAAGTACAACTTTGTACCTACTGAGTACACGATAAAATATGGAGCGCACTTATTTAAAATTATACAAAAGTATACGGCTAAAATTTATATTATTCTATTTATTACATAGAGCACATTGATTTGTACAAAACCAAAGTAAATTGTTTTTAATTTTCATTGTACACGTTTTTACAAAGAAAAGTGAAAATGTCAATATGCATTTTCTTCTTCTAAACAGGAGCCACTTAAAGTTAGATTATTGTTAGACGAGACGACATGCTAAGAATTCGTAGACGCAACAACGTGAAAGGGAATGCTGGTAAAAAGGCCGACAATACCGTTGTGATAATAGGCGATTAACGTTAACCGGGTTTTAAAATACGTCAGAACAGTGTCTTCATTATGTTATACGAGATACAAGTATTTGGGCAATCGGTTTATACTAATTACATAAAATATGTTTAGATAGGAATCTAGAATATTTTCACCACTAACAACAAATTTGAACAAATACCTGTACCTAGATACATTAATTTATTAAAATAACAACATTGATTACGTTTAGCAACAACTTTTCCTAGAACAAGATTTTTTTGTGCTCAGTAGTATTGAATTTAACAATAAATATAATAAGTAAGTCGTCTAGATAGATTTTTATTGTGCAAATCTTTTTTTATTTTTTATGCTTGCTGCAATGGGATGCAGATGCCGTAATAATAATTCTAATATGACGCGTGGACAACTACATTGTTTTCCATTTTTAAGCGTTTATGCCAAGATCTTTTTGAAGATAATATGGATAAGCTAAAGAAAAATGTACAAAAGGTTTAATTAATTTTCTCTGGGAAAATAAAAGCTACGGCAAACTTAGATTTGTGTCATCATTTCATATTAGAGGAAAACCTATAATTGCTTCAGATTGTTTAAGGGAATTTACAAAAGGAACTGAACAAAAGATATTTATTTAAGTAAAGTATACACAAGTTGCTGCATTACGAATAGCATGAAAATTAGAATACTGAGTTTTGTATATAATTTGAGAAAATTACTGACAGTTAGGCGTGAACTTCTTGTATGCAATAATATGTAATGCTCTCTAGCCGCGATCTACAAACTGGTTGGACTATATAATTACGACGATGAGAAGAAGGTATCCTAGCGTAACATTACACACAAACAACAGTGGGAAGACAAAAACAAAACCACACAACCTACCCCGAAACCAAGTACTATTCAAGGAAACGTTATGTGTTGAGTTTGGTAAAATTAAAGGACTTTGAATTAACTGAATTACCGACTAAAATCAAAAGATAATAGCGCAAGTGTATATTGAATATTAATAAAGTTTAGCTGAAAGTATTAAGGAAAAATATCTACAAGGGAACCACATTTACAACCGTACCCCATTGTACATTTAGCATAGCGATACCTCCAATTTACACTACGCCAACTTGGATTTTGTAGGTTTACAGGAGAAGCTCTTAAAGAAAAAACATTGATAATTTTTTAATTATCACACCTTTATTAATGATATTTTCAGGATGAATAAATAATTTGCTGTTACTTCTAACTGCATAACTGGATTATAATTATTTTTAAAAGTTTTAAAATTAGCTCTAGTTAGCGGAGTTTAAGACGGAAAAATGTCATTTGAGATTCCTTTACACTACGCCAACTCACAGTTAGCGTAGTATATCTCGAAATATGAGAGAACTCTCAAAATCTTAATCAAACCCATACTAGAATACTATTACGTATTAATTTTAAAGTACATCCAATAATAGAATTATTTTTGTGCTTCAACTAACATATCTTGATAAAATGTCCTATTATTTCTAAATTTAAAAAGTTAGCGTTTTGTAATCGGGAAAGTAATAAAATCAACTACCGTTTTACATGCCGCTAACACATACATAGCGTAGAATAACACGAGCAGTGTTAACGGTTAGCGTTTTGTTTGACACAAAATATGAATAAAATCGTATGTTTTTCCAATATTTTATATTAAAATTTACAAAATTAGTCAAAACAATATTATTGTTAATAATAATAACATGTTACAAATATACTGAATTATCAAAATTATTTATAATTAATTTCTTTTTTGGTAGTGGGAAATATACCTAGGTTGGAAATGAAAAAAAATGTTTTTATAGTTTTTGTATTAGTAAATATAATATTTTAACTTTATATAATCACTGTATAAACGTAACTGTTTGATAATATAAAGATCAATCAGCGCAATTTGTGTGAACTAAACTAACATTTTAATTAATACAAAACAATTAAAACAATCTCAGCTACAGTCAAGATTCCCTAAAATTAACATCAAATTCTTTTATGAAATAGTATACAGGTGACTCAAACATTTTAAATTACAATAATCGCTTAAAATATTTAAAGTATTTACGAGATCAATCAGCATGTTTCACTCCATAACTATGAACTTACAAAACAATTATTCTGAATAAAAAAAACTGAAATTGTTACGAAATAAGGAAGCAAGACACTGATTCAGATGATATCAATGCTCGTCTTCGCTTCCATCAAGTTCGTGGTCGACCTCTGCCACTGGTAAATTCTTATAAAAATTATGATAGGTATTTTTGAGGTACGATATTATTATCACAGAAATAAACTAAATATTTATATTTAGCCCTATTTATTTTCAATCAATGGGTATGTGCTTTGTCTGGAAAAGGTTCTGAGCGAGATTGTCTCGTAATCTATTTGTTTAAAGCATTGTATCTGCTGACTTTCTACATCACCTAAGCTGTATTTATAAAGTAACATTCCTATATTTTCTGGATTAACCCCGATCTCTTTAACTTTATTCCAAGAAACCTTATCATTAGAAACACTTTTTGTCTAAGATCATATTCTACTTTACTTCTACGACATTATACGGCTTATCATTTACTTTTGCCCATCATACTAAGAATTAACATTCATCTAGCGAATAAATTTCTCTTTCTTTGGCTGATTTTTTCGATCAGGGCATGCACTGAATCGCCTTCGTTTTGTGTATGTCCCTTCTCCATGAAACGATGGTAAATTTTAATTTTCAGATTAATTGCCGCTAACAAGTACACATAGTAAACTATCCGGTTACGATTTTGACCCCCCAATTATCTGACCATAGATATATTTCAGTAACTCCCTTTGAAGACAGTTTAGTCAAGAAATCATAAAGACAACTAGAGACTTCATTTTCCCATCTCCTTGCGGTTTGTTCGTCCCACAAGTAACAGAATGCTTCTTTACGCGCTATGTCATACACAGTAAAATTATATACGTTAAGCTT
Source organism: Parnassius apollo (assembly GCA_907164705.1). Classification (NCBI taxonomy): domain Eukaryota; kingdom Metazoa; phylum Arthropoda; class Insecta; order Lepidoptera; family Papilionidae; genus Parnassius; species Parnassius apollo. Next base: position 15,743,752 of record CAJQZP010000693.1, read on the forward strand.
TAGTCTGTAATAATAAATACTAATGTTTCCATGTGGTGCGTTCAGTAGTACTTTCTGAAAATCAAATACAATGCATGCTTTTTTAATATCATTAGTTGCTAGTAATTTATTTTCTAATTTCAGCTTTCGAGAATACTCCTTTTCTTTTTGATTAATTGTATATTTTTCGCTCTGCTCATCAATATCTTCAGGTATGTTCTTAAATTGATGGCAAAGGTCACACTGATCCTTTTTCGGAACGTTAAATCCTATCTTTATCCTTGTTGGCGGCGTACAGTCGTGCGGTTAGCGGCCGCGCATCCCGAATACACACCGCTAAAACGAGTAGTCGCGGTGTAAGTTGCGTGTTTGTCAAAAGTACATTTACTTGGCGTTATGTAATTTTCAAAACTTTTTTATTTCTTTAATTTTTTTTAAGAAATTTAGGGAGCATAATATTATTACTTTAATGAGTCATTTTCCATTAAAACCTAAAAATGAGTAAAAATCAAGTTGGCGTAGTGTTTATTGGAGGTATCGATTAGGATAGTTGCATACCGACTGTACCATAACGTCCCGGACATAATCACACATCGTGAATACATGGGTATCGTGGTACAATGCGTTTATTATATAAACGTTACTATATACTCGTTTAATACTATTAAAATTATCAAAATGTTTCAAAAATTGCATATCACGAAATGTACGTGTCTGTACGAAAATATGTGACTAAAAACACAAACATATTTTACGGTATCGATATCAACATATCGCAATGTTTCTGGCTCTCATAACGCGAAAAAGTATTTAACTACTACTTGTTAACGGACTTCCATACTAATTGAAAGTCGCAAATGCCTTTCCGAAATGTAATTCGATGCATTGGCTAATGAGGACGTGACTGCATCCAAACTTCTCCCTTCATGGTATCGAATGAGACGAATGTGATCTGGCATAATATGAGTATATAGGTTGTTCTTGACACGTGTAGTTGCGGTTAAGGAAAGTTTCTAATATCAGATGCCCGTTGAGTTCACATATATCACATCTTCAATATCACATTAAAGAGTTCCATAGAACTAATTTTTCAAATCTTTTCATTCCATTCCGTCCATTACAGCCTACAAAAGTCTACTGCTGAATATTGGTCTCATAGTTAGTCTCACGAAGGAATTTTGCTATAGTTACCACGCTTGGCAAGCAGGTGCCAAGGATGCAATGGACAACTGCCGTTGCCACAGTTTTTTATTGTTTTGAGTTGTTATCAGGAAGATCATTCATTTTCCTCTGTCGCCTATTACGCCTCAGGTGGATATGGGGTAGTGGATATTTTAACACCGCCACTACACGGTTATTGCTTGTACTATTATCTATTGTGTGGTGATTGTCTGATTAGATAAACGGGGTTATTTTTGAAAGAGTAGCCAAATTTTAAAATTAACTTCAAATATATAAATCATGATTTACCGTTATGACAGTTTTTGCAGAAAGAAGTAAAAAATGTTTGAACTTTTTTTTTAAATTTATCATCATCTTTACACCTTTCACAAGTTCACTGCCGAACATAGGCCTCCCTCAAGGAATGCCACAAAGCGCGGTCCTAAGCCACCTGCATCCGTCAACTTCCTGCCTTACTGTGAGGGGTCACCCTACACTTCGCCTACCGGTACGAGGCTTTTCCCCGATCGGTTGTCAGTTCTTAGAGCCATAAGCCACTTGCCACTTAAGCTTTAGCCCTTTGGCACATTAGCTTACTAATCAGTTGGGCTGTGTAGGGTCACTCTGGTTCTACTGCGGATATTCACATTTCTAAGTTTATTACGCAAAGAAATCCCGAGCAAAGTCCTCTCCATAGCTTGCTGAGTAACCTTGAGCGTACTCATGCGGCCAGCAGTGAAGGAAAAGTTCTATTAGTCATCACTGCACGCACTGGTTGTTCAATTTCGTCTTCAGGTTTTGAGGTATACCTGATGAGAAGATTTAACGTAATTTCCCGAACGCTGCCCAGCCGAGTTGAATGCATCGCTTGACCTCTGAGCCGAAGATGAACTTACCTAGTCGAACTATTGATCTTTGTTTTGTCCATGTTCATCTTAAGATCAATTCGTTGGGAGGCACTATTGAGGTCATTGAGCATAGTGCTTAGGTCCTCCAGCGATTCTGCCGTAAATACGATATCGTCGGCAAATCGGAGGTGAGTGATTGATGTTAATACCGTATCCTTTCCAGTCCAGTAGCTTGAAAACGTCTTACAATGCAGTGGTGGAGAGTTTCGGGGATACAACTTCACCCAGTCTTACACGTCTCTGCAGTTGGATAGGTTTCGTACTCAGGTGCTGTACTCGGATAGTCATCATAGCCCTATTGAGTTTATAGCTCTAGAGATAATATCCTTATACATTTCCCCCACCTCCTCATCAAAATGTGCGGAGGTTGGTGCGAAAATGTGTATGACCTTCAGCGAATAGCGTTCAGTTATTCTGAGTATCAGGTACGCAAACCTCGTCAAGACACTCCCAATCATCACAACGTTGTTGACGAGAGACTTGTGGACGATAAATCAGATACCTCATTGGGAGAGATGTTCGCCCTCCCGGTGATAGAACAAGTTGCGGGATTTAAACTTATTTAATATTACCGTGTCGGCCCCCTCTCTTCGGACCTCGGATAATCCTATAATATGCCAGCGAAACTAGTATACCTCTTCTTCGAGTTTCAGGATCTTCTCGTCAGTTCTCAGTGTGCGTGCGTTATATGTTAGGTGTCATCTTAGGTGGCAACTGAACCTCTACCTTAGAAATTACCTATGAGATTCTTAGCAACCCCTGCTCCGCCGTTGCCATGGTTGCCGCCGTAGCCAGTAATAGCGGGGCCGCTGGGGACTGGGGGCTGTTTGTTTGTCGTTGAATTCATCCCAAATTGAATGTGATTTATGAGCAAAAACGTTTTTCTATACCGATTGACCCTTAAGATGTACGCGTGCGCAGCAGAATTTGTTAAAATAATGCATTACACGAATTTTGAATTTAAAAAATAAAAAGAACAGAATGTTTGAGATATTTTTAAAATAATTTTATTAAATTTTTTGCATTTGCCTATATTACTTATTCTGAACCTTCTCTGCAAATTTGGCCGGTTATTGCATAATAATCCTGTATATACTCGTAATGTTTATTTATTTATTTATAACAGGAAAACTTACAGCTTTTAATTAATACTATATGGTATATAATATAATTTACAAAGTAAGCCTATTAAAAGTTTTCACAGATGAGATTATAAGTGCTACAGTTTTTTTCACGTGTTTTCGGACTATATTTAGGAGTTTCTAGATATTTCAATAAGAACTGTAAACTTATTTTGTCTTAAGTGGTCAATGTCAAAAGCTGTAACCGTCACCCTACGTTTTTTATGAAACATAAAAACAGCATGTGAAAGAAAAATATTTCAATTTCCGTGAGAAGATATACGCAGGGTTAAATAATATACTGATTTTTTCTATTTTACGGCCCTTTCTATTTGGTTTATTTTAATTTTCGACCTTTGGAGTGCTTTACAGCACAGATCCAGGATCCATATCAAGATCCAGAGGTTAAGCCAGGTTTTGCTTTCAAATATTAATTTTTGGTATAAAATCTACACATGACGAGCTTATGGTGGCTGTGGATTTCATTTTATTATTTAAAGGATTCCAAGCAAATGGTAGCACCCCGCCATCTTCAGTAGATAATAAAGGAAAATTTTTTAAATTTCGATAGCTTTGCGATTTATGCTTGATTAGAATCGGCGTTATTTCGAAAGCATTTTTGATAGTGTTATTGTTAGTATTACACGGGTTAGTTTCCGAAACTCCACGACTAAACGCGTATTTTGCGTGTGGGCAGAAATAAAAGCTATTCGAGCCATCCTCACTCCTCGAGCAATCCTAAGCACTTTCTGCTGTCTTCAAAGATCTCGGAGAACTACCCAGTAACGCATAGCACTCCAGTAGAACGTGAACCGTCGTCTGTTTGAACTCCTGCAGGCTCAACACAGAGGTTTGTCCGTGATATTAAACGATCCGTGTTCTAACTGGGCACGGATCGTTTAATAAATAATGTCGCGTTTAATAGACCGAATTTGTAATTTGCTCAACCGAAGAAGTGTGCCTGTTTGTATGTACTCGTATGTTTCATATGATTAATCCAAATTGAGCGTGTAAGTTCTTTGTGCGGCAACGCACTCAAGGCCTTAAAATCCCCAATGGAAGTGTATCTGTGTTAGGACGTCTGCAGCAACATTGCCTCTACAGCACTAATATACTCGTATATTATACAAAACTACATATAATACCGCTATGTTACGATGGTATTCTGTGAGAGAGTGGTCTTTGCGCACTGATAGGGGCGTGGTTGAGGCGGGTGAGTCTACCTAATCGTGCTGCAGCCGTAATCATGCAACGTCGCTCTACGGTGTAAATTATTTAGTATTATTTCGCAGAGTAGTCTACCTCATGGTAAGTTTAAAATCAATATGCAAATGTGTTGTCATACCTGAGGACTAAGGTGAATGCTTCGTTTCCAGTTAAAAGGGTTTTCAGTGCTATACACTAACCATTCGAGAGCATCAGCATTAAGCTACTATTTTTGGGCTGTTATTCAGTGATTGTGTAGTCCTTACCCGGTCGGGCGGTCCTATTCGTGCTACAACCTTAATCAAGCTGAAACGTCACTCTATCACATGTAAATATGTAGTTACAGTTCAATATTGTAAATATAATACAAATATACTGTACAAAAACTTCATAATACTTTTACAATTTATTTTAAAATATTAAATTGCTTAGTGAATGAAGCGATGAATTACCTTCAGATTTTTTTGTTGTACAGGAAAAGAAATAAGTAACTGTCTTTGTGAATTCTAAAGAAAAAACTTAGACCATCAAACAGCCTCGCTCTAGACGTTCAAGGTAATTTTCGACGAAGGGCGACGAATTTAAAAGAATATATTGCATTGAAAAATTGGATATATTTTAATAGTCTTTGTTAAATATTTAAAAATTTAAAAGGAGCTTTTTATTAAGTAAATTAAAGTTATAAATATGATGTTTACTTGACTAACATTTTCGAAAAAACTCATTTGGAAATAATAAGCTAACCTAAAAATCTGTGTGTGGCGAAGAAATTTTTAGTACATAATAGTAAGTTATATTATCCTTAATAACCAACACAATATGTATATGTATATGCTATCTTCTTTTTCTTCTTATATGCGTTATCCCGACAACTGCCAGGTTCAGCTTTATTTTTCATCTGCTGTAGTAGCATAGAGAACTACGTTGAACAAAAAGAGCAGGAGAGCCTTTGTGAATAGCATTATTTACCTGGTAAGGTTTGCTATCGCCACGGGCATTATCCATATGCCATATGTTTTATTAATTTGTAATATTATAGTGGTGGAATTAAGTTTCTTTTTAATAGAATACGGGTGACAAGCACACAGTCTACTTGATGGTAAGTGGATGCAGTGGCCAATAGAGATCTAAGTTTATCCTCGATTAACAAGCAAAATACAGATGCGTTTTCATCCTTGAGGAATAAGATTTATTGCCTTGTTACCGGTAAAAGCGGTACCCGGTTCGCATTCATTATACGAAACACAGCAACATTGAGCTGATATTTTACGCTGGTATTCGATGAGAGCATGGTCATTCCTCGGTCGAGCGAACCTATTCGCGCTACAACTATAATATAGCTGTAGCAATAATCATTTTATAAACTTAATAAATAAAAATCCAAGTTTACTCACATGACACTAAATAAAGACCGAATGCTCTAGAGTGAGGATTTGAATTACAAGTTTTTATTTAGATTTTACTTTATCTTTGGAGTGGTAAATAATTTTTATATATAGAGATATTAACTAAATACCTCTCATAGTTTAGATTCACATTTGGACCCGGTAGTTGGCGCTATTGTTGAAATCCAGAAATCACCCGTGCAAAGCCGGGGCTGATCTCTAATTATCAATTAAAATACAACTTTCACGAAAACATAATGGCTTAAAAACATAACGGCTTTTTTGAAGCACATTTTTAATGAAATAAAATTGACAACAAACTTCCTGTCCGCTTGATTGTCGCTACTTTAACCTAGAACCACCGACAACGATCTTCAAACAGAGAAGGCAAGATTTTATGTCCTCTACGAAGGCCAAGATCGTTTATTAAAATTATTATACTAGTAGGTACTAGTAGGTTAGCTATACCTACCGTTTAGACCAGAATCACAGAATTCAAACACATCTACGTAGCCAATCCTGCTTGTTGATATTAATAGGTAAGAGATTTCTGATGAACTTGTAATTTAATAATCTCTGCATAGTATAAAACAAAGTCGCTGCTTGCGGTCTGTACGCTTAAATTTTTTAAACTACGCACCTGATTTTGATGTGGTTTTCATTTAAAGACAGAATTATTCAAGAGGAAGGTTTATATGTACTATGCATACATAATATGTTGTCGAGATCCAAAAACACCCATGTGAAGCCAGGTCGGGATGCCAGTATGTTTTACTAGATAATAACAATTTGCTTTCTTTGATAATTTTTTGTTTAGATCACGCATTTGTCTATCGCGAATCTCACCAAAAAGACTACTAAATCTCTACCAACTTTTCTTGTGTTACAATTTTAATATAACTTTAATCATGAAATTAGATGCCTAATAAATGATCAGGTATACTTTGTATACATATATTCCAGTCAAAAACAAATAAGTATTTCTATTTTCACACAACTTCCATAAGTTACATAAAAATTTTTTAAACAATTTTTCAGAAATCAAAATTTTAAGGTCATTTTGTTTTTTGCCTTGGTTATGTACACTGACGTGATTTTTCTAGTTATTTTTCTGATTCAAAGTTGTCTTCTAAACTAGCCATAATAAGAAAAGCTCCATATGTATTTTGTGACAAACATAACAATAAACATAACCATTTCTAGTTTTTATTGAAAATGTGAGCGATCCGTAGTAGAAATAAGAAGACAACACACTTTTCCAATTTTTTTGGTCTTGTTATTAAACCCACCACCCAACTGTGTATTGTTTGTGGAGGGGTATTGCGATCGACATACATTAATCAACTTGGGACAAAGCTCAATCTTTGAAAGCCCGATGTTCAGCGGTGTGATTAATGAAAAAGAGCAAAGTTAATCACCTTTTTTTATAGCGTTCAAATCATCTGACCTTTGAGGGTGGTCAAGAGTGTATTTAATGTTTAATTTTCGTTTTGAGTGAAATTTTTGTGACGATGGGAATTATAATGTTTCTCCTACGTATATTTTTTTAATTAACTTTCCAGTTGGAAAAACATCCATACCCGAAACAATACTTGATCATAAAAAATACACGTGCTCAAATAATGTTCCGTGCGGGATTTAAGCCCGCGACCCTGCAGGGTACCGCAGTCAAGCGTTCAATCACTGCGCTACACAGCTTCTACACAGCAACAATCTTCGTATTTAAGTTTGCGTAAGTTTTTTAAAGTTTATAACCTTTAATATATATAAGTATATTAATCAATTATAAAAAATTACATTATCTCAGACGTTAATATTAGGGCATTTTAATTACTAAACTAAGTAATCATTACTTGACCTTTTGTATTAGCTTAGTTATTAATATTCTCGTAAGCCAATAATCTGAAAATATTTGTTAAAAAGGGATTCGCGATAGTAATTCAATGGAATTTTCGAACACATGACTACAAATTAATTCAAAATTTGTATCATAAATTCCTACTTTTATGTATTATCTATGGAATGTAGAAGGAGGAGTACTGTGTAAAGTGTCCATAAAAACCTTTAAATAAGGTGGCGCCACTATATAGCTACAGGGTAAATTTTAAAGAACGCACCGAAAAATATTAGTGGGATAGAAGACTTTTAGAGGTTATATTTACTAAATAAAATTATTTTAGATTTTAGAGCTACTGAGCAGTTTAGCTTAGCACTGAGCTGAGCACTTAAACCGTCGACAACTTCTAAGTTCATTTCAGCCCAGTAGCTACTCCAGCGCTGTTGTGGAGAGTTTTTGAACTGTTATTTACTGCTTACAGATGACCACTTTTTCAACTATTCTACTATGAGAGTTGGTACTCCTTAATTTTACACTCCATAATATTATCTACTAATTCTACAATTTTTTTTAGTATCCAAACAATAAAAATAATAATCAATGTTCATATACATAACGCCATCTGTTTATGTGATTTGTTATTATTATTTGTCTTCATTGTCCAAGCAGTTTCATGTTACAGTTGTACACAATGTTATCAAAAGATGGCGCTTTTATTTTATTGTTACATATAGTGTCACTTTTAATTAAATACCTTATTACGAGCTCTACAGCGTTGTTGTTTTGCACGATAGGAAGCAAATATTTTTTAGAGAATGGCCACGTTCATGACACACTGCAAAATAGACAGAGAATCGATACAGAAGGCCGTGGGCCGGCTACATAGCTCGAAGAATCCACAACGGATGGAAAGAAAAAAGAAAGGCTCTCGAGCGGCAAATTCGTACCGGTAGACGAAGTGTATGGCGTTCCCTCACTAAATGGGGTGACGACCTGGTAAGACATGCAGGAAGTTGATGGATGCAGGTGATTTAGGACCGTGCTGTGTGGCATTGCTTGGGGGAGAGGTCTATGTACAGCAGTTGGCTTGTGAAGCGTTGATATGATGATAATAATGATGATCGTTGGTAGTAAAGGTTAAAATCAGCAATTGCAATAGATATTTAAAAAGAAGTTGAGTAATTATTCTCATCGCGCAATTTAAAATCACCAATCAATTTTTTGACAATTATAACCACTAAAACTACTTAATATGTTCGTTGTTCTTTTAATAATCCCAAAATCTTACAAATTATTCGTGTCAGAAATAGTTTTAGATGATATTTCACATATCAAATGTCAAGGACAGGAAGACAGACATTTTTAGAGACGAGTAACATTATCCATTGACGAGGCGATACTGAAGGCTTTTGACGGACAGGGCCTTACCACCAAAGCGATAGCTAACAACTTCGCAAACAGCTTTGAAAAGGCAGTTAAAGACATTGTTCCTCAATGCAGCTTAAAATTAACCAATCCACTAACTTATCGGAGACCGGTGGATTCAAGTATTTTGTTCAAAAAAGTTTCTCAGAACAATGTTAACGAAATTATTATAAGAGACTGAACTCACATAAGGCTCCTGGACCTGACGATATTAGAGTAGCTGATCTAAAAATGTTTATCACATATATCCTTACCCATTGCCAATTTTATTAACTGCAGTTTTGCGTTTGGGGAATATCCCGACGACCTGAAAATAGGCTATGTGAGACCTGTTTTCAAAAAGGGCAAACACGGTGTTACTCCTATCGACCAATCACTCTGCTTTCTAATATTGACAAAATAGTTGAAAAAGCTATCTGTGAGCAGATTCATAATTTTTACCGCAAGCACGAAGTCATAAACAAAAACCAGTACGGATTTCAAGCAGGTAAAAGTACTACGGACCTTCTATGTAAGTTTACAGATGAGGTAAACCAGCATTTGAACCTTAAAAAATGTGTTCTGGCCTTGTTTATTGATTTTTCTCGTGCCTTCGACACGCTGCAACATCAACTCTTAATCCATAAACTGGATGATTGTGGTATTCGGGGTCCGTTAGTTAATTTGTGTAGAAACTACCTCCAAAATTGTACATTTATGGTTAAATTAAATAACGCGTTCAGTGACCCTAAGAATGTGACAGAAGGCACGACCCAACTATCAGTACTTGGCTAGTTGTACTTTTTATCTTATTTCAACGAGATGAATAACTGTCTCAAACAAAGTTCCTGTTACCAATTCGCAGATGATACGTGTCTTCTCGTTTCGGTTAAGGATATCTCAAATGCGTGTAATGCTCTCCAGGCCGATTTAGACATGTTGATAAGATGGTGCCATGACATTGGTCTAGTGTTAAATGCCAATAAAACCAAACTCATGATTATCAAATCTCCATATATCCTACTCCAAAACCATTAATTGCTCATAATCACGACTGCCTCCATCAACTAGCAACTTGCCAATGCCCTACAATCGAAGTTGTGACCACACAAAAATACCTTGGCCTTATAATTGACTCTAAGATTAACTGGAACTACCACATTGAACATGTGTGTAATAAGTTGCGTCAGTTTCTGTCCAATATAAAAATCTTAAAAAATCGCATACCCCTCAAAGTAACACTTATGCTTTACAACTCCCTGGCTGAATCTTATATTCAGTATGGCTTGTCGAGCTATAGTCGGACGTACAAATTATATTTAAAACAGATCTATGATCTTCAATTTAGTATTCTCAAAAATATTATATCCCCTAATATACGTGTCCTAATTGATGAATCGAAAACATTGTAAAATCTTACCAGTTTATGACCAAATTAAATTCATGTTATTAAAAAAATATTTCTTTTGCGACAGTTTAAAATCTTATATAGAACATCCAGTAGGTACGCGCGCTATGACACAAAGCCGACTCCGGCATATCACTGCTAATAATGTGTACGGGAAACGAACGGCTGCTTATCAGGTACCGCATTTAATAAATAACTTACCTTTCGATGTACGCGAAAAAGTATCACAACAAAACATTAAAACTAAACTCAAAAGCTTTTTCCTATCTAAATTATAATTACATACTATATCTACTTAATAATAATGTACTGCCTGCCTAGCTCTTACTTTTACTTTTACCTTGCTCTGACTTTAACTTAGTTGTTAACTTACCTTTTTTAGTCTTTATATTCTTGTTATACCTTCTACCTACTCATATACCTAACTATTGAATTATACCGTGTTTTGTACATAATTCGCTTACTTAAATTTAATTATTTAGCATCTAAAAGTAAACTTCTGTGGTTTTCAGATGTTAATTAAGCCTATATCGGAATGTAATTTTTGTTTGATCTGATAAATAAATTAAAAAAAAAAGATACCTATGTATGCATAGAGCGTTACCCTATACACACAACAACCTATATACACTCCATGGTAGGTATATAGGTTAGAATAGAATAGAAAAGAATGTTCTTTGTTAAATACAAGCAGATTATTACATAATACTCATTGAACGTCGTTTTTTTATTTACCACTGATTTGGCAAATACCTTTGTCCTGTGAAAAGCCAGCAAGAAACCCAACGAAACTTTTTTTAAACATATTTCACCTCGCAATAATTTTGTTTGTACAATTTTTAAATGAATTTTAATAGTACCAGCATGGTGGCTATCACCTCATTCCCAGGGGTTATTTTCTTTGCAATGCTTTTTGTACAATTCATCTTTAATAAAACATTTAAGCTTGTTTACTGACAAATTCTGTACATTTTACGGGATTTAGTTGTGAAGGCGTATACCTATACATTTCCCCATAAATTAATTACTAATTCTGTAGATTCCAGTAACTGGCACTACAAGCTTATGTTCATAAATATATTCCGATGCTTAAGTTAATATCTATATGTTTTTCTTTAAGGGACCCTTTGCAATTTAAGTTATAAATCGACTATGTTAAATACATGAAATTCAGTCCAGTACGCTCTTTAAATTAAAAGTTTAAGAAAATCAACTAATTATAATAAAGTTTAATAGAAAACCAACTAAAGATAATAAAATAAAACTTCATTGAGTGGAAGAGGACCCCATCCGATAAAGTGGCACGGGCGATGTAGTTACACCATGCTAACTACTTTAACATTTTAAAGGGCTGTCATAATTTAACAGAATTCTGAAAGTTCTGTGTTACGTTTGTGCACCACGTGGAAAAAGAACAAGAGGGGACGGCGGGGTTAATTTTTTTTATTTCCAGAGATTATTTCACGGTGTATAAGCTATTTTGTTTTAGGCCTACCTTCGAATACGACGCTCTAGAGTTTTGTCTATGAAAGGTTGAAATTTAAAAATACCTTGGATGTGCACATTTTGTATCAACGATCTCGAAATTTATAAGGAACCTTAGAGCATTATCGATCTTCCTGCAGATTTGTATACTTAAAATTTATATTTTTATCCATCATGTGTGTCACGACTTCTATTAGTATTGTAGACACACATATAAGCACACAGATTTTGCACTAAGCCATCGTCATTGCACTTTTGTAATATACCTAGTAGACAGCAAGAAAAGAGGTACTGAATGTCTTATATAAACTAATACGTGCTTTATATAAAACCAAAATAGTTATACCTATTATAGGGCGCGTATGGCTTTCCTTTTCTTTTATTTTTAGCTATTACTCGCTTTCAAATATTTATGAATGTTGTATGTAGTACTACGTAGTACTATTATTTATTCTGTAGTAGTACATTGTACTCTTTCACCTGTTTGTTTGGAAACTTTAAAATGTATATTGTTTAAGCTTGCTCTTTTTATACCTGTGTACAAGCGCCATATGCACTTAGCAAATATATTATTTTGGTCTATGTTTAAGATAGTGGCGTAGTAAGGGGAGCAAGACCCCGGGTGGGAGATTTTGGGGCTTCATTTTGCGAATAATTTAAATGCTTCCAATAAGTCTAGAAACTGTAAAAATTTGCTGCTACTAGACTTTAGATTAAAATAAAACTGTATGTACCACTTAATATTATCGTTTAATTAATTTTTAAATATACAATGACTATAAACGATTTAACCTTAATTTTAGATATATTTTTCTAGATAAGTACATAGAAAATTATGGATGTGAATTAGACTGAAATTTTTAGCTTATTTAAATTTTAAAAGTGATGTTACATTTTAATATATAAAATACAAATTATTTATAAAACATGAAAAAAAGGCTGCAATGATCTAACTAGTATACTTAGGATATATTTTGTGTACAAATTCTATAATATATTGGGATTGCAGGTTACTTTTACACGCTTATAGTCGTAAATATAAAACTGTACCAAAGTACCAAAAAAATTACTTTTAATTAAAAGAAAAAGCCGACAGTCAAAAACATACTCGTAAAAACTTGTGAAAGAATAAAATTGTTATTTTTAACTTTCAAATCAAAATGGTGATGCCTTATCACCCCTCATGACTATGATAGAAAACCTTGTTTCCAGTAAAATGGATCTCCGGTTCTCTACACTCACTTGAGCTGCTATTTTACGCTGGTATTCTACGAGAACGTTGTCCTACAACGGTCCAACAGACCCATTCGTAAGTTTGTGTTAAAACGTAGCGGCATATAACACAGCTTTTACTTTTCGTTGAGAGTTGTTTTTAGTTTCTATATACGTGGTAGAGCCACGCTGCAGCTAAATTATAGTTGTAGTACAATAGGGTCGGCGCGACCACGGCGGGATCCCACTCTCAGAGAATACCAGTGTAAAATAGTAGCGTAATGCTGCTGTGTTTCGTATGGTGTGTTTAGAGAAACGGAGACCCTTTTTAATGGAATCGAGGTATTCGATCTTAGTCCTCAGGGGTAACAACGCCTTTGTATTTTGATTCTAAATTGAAGATAAATGTGAATGTCTATGGGCCACAGCATCCACTTACCATCAGGTGGGCTGTGTGATCGTTTGTTATCCAATGTTAAAAAAATTCTATAAATATACTTTATTCAATAGTCAAATCAATTAATTCCAATCACATCAATTCTATAAATATATACTCGACAAAGGAATAATATAATATTAAAATCGACTTAACAGTTTTATTTAAAACTTCATTCCCTATTTTACCGCCGTTAGAAATGCAATTTTTTCTCCAAATTTAAATTCAAGTCCTGAAGTAAATCTATTAAATAAAAAAATAATTATTGATACTGGTTCACTATTGGCGAATATATCGCGTAACATACTAGACAAAAAACAAACAGTTGAATTCTTTTGTAGTTTGGCCTAAAAACGTTATCATTATCATTATCATCTTCAACTTCACAAATCCACTACTGAACAAAAGTCTCCCTCGAGTAACGCCACAAAGCACGGTAAGTACGGATTAATAAGCTGAATTGACAATGAGCTGGTCATATAGCTCGAAGAATCGACAACCGATAGGGAATAAAGGTTCCTGAGTGGCAGCCTCGTACCGGTAGACGAAGTGTAGACTGGCCCCCTACTAGATGAAGTAATAACCTAGTAAGACATGCAGGGAGTCAATCGATACAGGTGACTCAGGACCGTGCATATTATATAAGTAGTAAAATAGCATTAAGACAGTTTAGTAAGTTCGCAACTCGATATTAGATGTTATTGATTCTTCTAAAGATTTTTTCTGAATATTTTCACGATGCTACGTGTAGACTGAACTCGAGCAGGCACTCTACAGTTGCTCCACTGCGTCTTTGCTCATTTATCACGTCATGAAACGTGAAAGAAATCACGGGCTCAGTGAACCGTTACTTTTCCATTTACAGAGCATTTTCGGTATCTCATCCAAATAACACTTTTTATTTCAGTTGTAGCTTAAGTTTGATTTCGGAGCGTTCTTTTGAAACTTGATTTAATTGCAGATATATTAGGTAGCGATGTATAATACTGTGCGATAATACAGTACAGGTAGTAGCAGTTTTTTTTGCTTTTGTTTTTAATTTTATAATTTATTACTGTATAGAGTTTAAGTTTCATTGAAATAAATTATTTTTACGTCTGACGTATGTAAGATACCGTCATACATTGAAAACCATATTTCTATATTTTCCCATAGTTGGCGCTTAGGATACCCACGAGAAAAAAATGGATGATAAGTTCCTCATCATTAAATTTAACGAAACCATTCAACAACATGCTTTAATCAATAGTCACAATATTAAAAATATATCGAATTTGATATGTAGGTAGTAGTTTATATATCTTTTTTATAAAAAGGGCGATATTCGGGGTTCGAGGCTGCTCGCGTCTGTAGGAAATACTTGAAATCTGACTCCCTACACGTGGCCCCCGGGTAGTACTAAACGAGCAGCACCAATTTCGGTGGTAGGTTTCGCCCGCTGGCTTTTTGGTTACCGCCCACCAATGCAAAGTCTTGTCGCCAAATGACGTTGTCATGTTCCGGCATGTCATATGGAGAATGGGTCTGAACAGTAGCGATGTGTGTGTGAACCGGGTGCGAAGCTTCGATTGTTGCTGTGTCGGGTGCTTGGTTGTGAACGGTAGCGGGATCCGAAGCACGGTGTTCCGCTGGCCGACCGCAGGTAGTTGGGGGCCCAATTAGTGAATTAGTCACTCATAAAAGGCTGCCCCGCCAACTAGCGAAAATTCCCGGGGTGGTTCCATCGTGCTGGTTAGCGACCGGGCGAGAGGACTCGATGGCTGTCTTTGGGGGGGGTTTGGGCGTCCCCGCAGTCTCCAGATCAAGGTCTCATGGGCGCAGTAGCACTGGTTCGTTTGGTTGCTAATGCAAAGCCTCGTTCAACTGCCATTAATATGTATAAAAAAAAAGAAAAGTATGGCTGAACAGCAGTTGCATGTCCTCTCATTAAAAGTGAACCTTAATAATATTCGAGGATTGCACTCTAATCTCAGCGCAGTCCATCACCATCTTTAGACTGAAAAGCGGCACATTTTTGTTTTCTTGACGGAGACCCAAATTGGATGTTCATTGAAGGTGGCGTACCTTGACTATCCTGGATTCTCCTTGGAACACCAATTCCATCTACGTGTCGGTGCTTGTGTGTACGTCCGAAATGACATCTGCTTGCAGCGTCTCCAACACCTCGAAGACCCCACTTCTTCGACAATCTAGGTAATGGTAGAAACAGGTATTAAAAAATCCTATATGCCTGTGTCTATCCATCGCACAGCGGTGATTACGAGACAACACGATTATTTGATCACCTTATTGAGGCTGCTGACATGGCCCTTAGTCGGCCATGTCAGCAGCAACTCGTTATCCTACTGCACAGCTGGTCATTCTGGGGGACTTCAACGCCTGTCACCAAGACAGGCTATTCTAATGCCAGTAGACTAACCATGCTGGAAGAGAAGCGTGGAATTTTGCCTTGACGCTAGGTCTTTCTGAGCTGGTAAAGGAAACGACTATGGCACCCGATTTAGAGGGTCACACAGCCAATTGATGGAACAGTGGCGCAAAGTAGCCAGCCTTTCGGTCTTCTACAGGATGCATTTCGGAGAGTGTGCGCAGGAATTGTATAATTTAATTCCACCCTCTCCCTTCCACAATCAGAGAACTAGACGTTCGGCCAGTCTCCACCCTTTCTTTGTTGACTTACCACGCATTCGAATCAAACGGTTTGCTTCGTCGTTCGTCATGCGTACAGCAAAGGAGTGGAATAAGTTGCCAGCATCTGTGTTTCCATCCGATTACAATATGGGTGTCTTCAAGGCAAGAGTGAATAGATTTTTGTTAAGTCATTGCGCTTTACCATCTTAAGCTACATCACCACTTACCATCAGGTGGGATTGTATATAAACTGTGTATGGTTATAATATATACTCGTACCACCTCGTACACATATTATAACAAGTTTACGTATACGGAATTTTCCCCTTCACCATTTATCGATCGTTATTGCTTCGTACATTAGTTTGCAGGATGTATGTGTATTAAGTGATATTGACATTTGGTGAAGAAATAGTTACATCTCTTATAAATAAAAATTAAAAATAATAATAAGGCTTTGAAATAATACTAGTTTTTACGGATTTTATCGCGTATATTTAACTATAAATACCCGACGTTTCGAGCGCTTTACAGCACCCATGGTCACGGGAGGGACTAAGATGTTAACGCATAAACACATAGAAAATTTAACTAGTTCTAATCTACAAAAACTATGATATCTTGAAGTCTTGCAGTTGTATGCTTGGGTTGGGATTTAATTTTATTTATTATAGGATCCAAGACTTCAAGATACCATAAGTTCATACTGTGTAGATCGGAACAAAAGTTAAATTTTAATCTATGGTAACCGCTGTTAACTATGACATCTGGACGTTGAACATCTCAGTCCCTCCCGTGACCATGGGTGGGGCTGTAAAGCGCTTGAAATGTCGGGTATTTATAGTTAAATATATGCGATAAAATCCGTAAAAACTAGTATTATTTCAATGTGTAGTGTTCGCGTAAATATAATAAATCATTAAATATTAAGGCTTCTTACCAAATGCATAAAAACTGAACTGTTACTTAACCTTGGCTATCATATACTGCTTGCTTAATGAGAGAGGTCATTATGTATCAGTAGATTGTCCATTACGCCGATATAGTTAACTAACGGCTGTCATAACCCGTTCAAATTGGAAAACTAATCTGTTTTGCTTAAATAATGCTTGTTTCGATGTATGAAATTCCATTTGCTTTCGAATACCGAGAGCATCACCAATTAATATTGAAATGTAATCTGTTATACTAGACAATAGCATTGTAGTATGTTTCAGTAATCTTAAAATGTGAATAAAAAATAAGTTGGTAAATTCTTCTGGTGTTATGGCTTTACATTTACTATCAGATAAAAAATTGTTAATTTATAGATTATACAAACAATGAAATATTATTATGTACTAACCAAGAATTCGACTTTTAATAAAAATGAAATTTTAATGCAAATATTTAACTTTTTAACTTGAGTTTGTGTATTTGGGATGTGTATTTAGCAGGGATGGTAGACGTGATAGGGATATAGAACGACGAGTAAATGCAGGAAATAGAGTGAATGGGGCACTACACTCTATTATGAAGAACCAGAATGTGTCAAAAACGGCACGTATGGTAATTCATAATGCTGTGTTAGTCCCTACTTTAATGTATGGTAGTGAAAGCTGGGTGTGGCAGAAGAAGCACGAAAGTAGAATAAATGCTGTAGAAATGCGGTCTATAAGGAATATACTAGGGTTGAATTTGAATGACAGGGTGAGAAATTGCGTGATAAGAGATAAATGTGGTATGCAAGATGATGTTGTGACCAGGATTAAGAAAGGAATGTTTCGGTGGTTTGGTCATGTAGAAAGAATGAATGAGGAAAGAGTGACAAAGCATGTTTATATGGCAGATGTGAATGGCCGAGTCGGGAAGGGATGCCCTAGAAAAAAGTTTATCGACCAAATTGGCGATATTTTGAAAATGAGCCACGTTAGAAGTACCCTTAACCGACGAGCATGTATGCGTAGATATATGGATGTAAAGGAGGCGAAAGAGGTATGTCAGGATCGTGCCAAATGGAAGTCCTTAGTCTCTGCCTACCCCTCTGGGTGACAGGCGTGAGTGTTTATATATTTTATATATATGTATTAAACTTTTTCGTAGAATATACGTTATATAGTTATAGAGTTAGAATTTATAATTTCAAGTACAAGTATTCATTGGTGTTATGTAGGTAACTCTGTACCTACTTGATATAAATCTCAGTTTAACTGCTAGATATAGTATGTAATTGTTGGACGATTTTATATTATCACCTTAATGGATGAAACACGGTCAGTTCAACTGATTATTTCAACTGATCAGGTCAAACTAAGACTGTTGATATTTTTTAAAATATTGGATTTTCGATATATCAATAATTACAAATATATCAATATTGGAGTTTTATATATAAGTTTACTTATCGATATTTCGAAAATCCAATATTTAGGATTTATCAGCAGTCCTAGTTTGAACTGATCAGTTGGAATAATCAGTTGAACTGACCGTGTGTGTCGTCCATAAGAGTTGACAAAAATATCACAGTTATTTATTACAATAATGTACTATGTTATGCCTCTAAAGTTTAAGTGGTATTTGAAACTGAGAAAGCTCTTTCTGAAGTGCACTACCGAAAATAATAGTATAAATATAGCAATACCGATAATAAAAATAATTTAAAGACGGCAGATAAAACATTTTTTTTGTACCTGGTAGAGGCGTGTTGCAGCTATGTAGTTGTAACACGAATGACTCGATTCAACTGGAGAAGGATTACGCTTTCGCAGATTAACAACGTAAAATATCAGCTTAGTGCTAATGCATTTCGAATGGTAGGGACCCGGACTTCTTACTGGTAATGAGGCATTCCGTCTTAGTCCTAGGAGATGGAAACGCATCTGTATTTTTATTCTTAGTCAGTGATAGATATGTAGATATCTATATGCTACATTAACCGCTTACCAGAAGGTGAACAATGTACTCGTTTATCACCCTTATTCTGTATAATATATGTTATGCAATAAAAATGTCGAGGAATAATTACTCGAGCTGTTTACCTCTTTGTAATGGGAAATGTCAAACTTTATTTTTGTTTAATATAATCATAGTCGCCATGTGAACCACCCGAAATATGGTCTGTGTAGTACTCGCTCATCTCTTTTCCGTGAATCTCTTTGAGCATTCTATCAGTCAGTCAATGCAATTAGTGTTGGTCAGCGCAGCTATACGAACATAAACAATTCTAAGGATTTCGTTAACTCCATCCAAGTTTCTGTAAAATTCTAGTAAAGCACAAGTACTATATTCATCATAAAAATCATAAAATAGTAAAATTATAGATTTGATAATTAGAGTGAGAGTTGCTATCTAATGAAATGGTACCAGGACTGTAAACAGTAAGCAACATAGATTTCAAAATATTTGCTACTGATACTAATCATCAATCTCTTTGCGTTTCGAGAAAGTTCCTTACTATTAGAAAAACACTTGATGCCATGAAAATATATTACAAGTACGCTACTAGTACGCTTAGTACACAATAGTTCAATGTGTTGAGCAGTAGATTTTTAAATGGGTACCAAGTATAAGAAGTGTAACGAAATGAGATTCAATCAGAACCCGTTTATTAGACCATTCATTCATTCATTTATACAGTCTGCAAATAGTCTACAGTACAGTCTTACAGTCTGTAAATAGTTCATTACTGCAACATAAGCCTCTTCCAAAGATTGCCTCATAGTTGCCACTCCTGGCACTCAAGTTAGCAAATGTAATTTTTATTATTTTCAGTATATTTCAGATATTAGGAAAATGCTGCTGTTAAAAAAAAACGAGAATTTTAATATATATATTTTTTTTTTTAAAACCCAAAAAAAAAAAAAAAGCCACACAAAAAATCAACAACCAACTCTTCTCCACCAAACCAATTCTTTAAACCTAATTTAAAAAAAATTTTTTAAAAAATAATAAAAAAAAAAATTTTTTTATATATTTTTTTTTTTTTAAAAAAAAAAAAAAAAAAAAAAAGCAAAGAGCCAAGAAAAAAATCTCTCCTCTTTCGGATTGCCTTTGACATCCTTTTCTATACCCACGGGATGGATTGACGTAGTGGCATAGAAGTTTAATAATATATCTACGGGTAGTTTGTGTTTTACGCCGTCACTATATAGCAATTAATTAAGGTCAATATTTAACCAACTTCAAAAAAGGAGGAGTAGGAGGCTAAACTTACGTTTAAAAATTTGACTTGGGTTACAGCTATGTTATAACTTGTAGAAAATAAAGCCATAATACATATAAATAAAAGGATATAACACGCCTCAAGTAACTGAAATTCAATTTACGTATTCTGTAACGGCCCACGTTTAAGGGCCTCAACCATTAATCCACCTGTTAGCTTTAACTTCAAACTGTTGTAAGCTAGGTTGCCCCTTGTGGTTGTAATGCCGAATAGATTCAAAACGACTTAAATAAATAAGCCCTTGATTATGTCGGAGAAATTGTAACAAAGCTAATTTTCTTTCCGTCTTCAATCAAAATACAAATCTTGTGCTTTTACATTATTTACAAATATTATACTCTTTGCTATACCCATTTTAAGTATTTATTTTCCATTTAGTACATACCCATAAATATAATATAGAGATATAATATTGCGCACATATATAATATAGAGATAACAACACAAAAACAGAATTATTTTAGTAACTTAATATTATTTCGATTATTACTAACGAAAGAACTAACGAATATAATATAATGTGTATTTTAAGAACCCAAGTGATTAATATAGCGTTATTCAAAATGCCTCGACAATATGAATAATGCCCAATATTAGTAGGCGATGTATGTAGACGATAATAACTACTAAAATAATTAAATTGACTGGGCTTTACGAATAAAGCCTGTTACTTAATGGGCAATGTAATAAACATATAGGTTAGGTATTTTGAAGTGAAAAATTCTTTAGGCACGTTGGGCATATTTGGGATGGGAAAAGCACGGAAATCGCGTGACGGTTACGCTGAGATACATGATATATGCATAAATACCATACGCGTTGCCATGGCAATAGAATAAAAAAGGAAGGAAAAGGAAAACGAATAAAAATGTTTCGTCTTGTGGTGGAGGGGCTTAGTAGCCGTGGATTGATCACCCACGATGAACAAAAACAAAGATTAATCCACTTGGCTGGTCCGCAGTGGCCGCACTGAATGGGCTTATCTACGGATGAAGGTTGGTGCTCTGTGGTGGTAGTGATGAAGATGCACCCTCGCATTCTGGCGCGGCCGCATCGTTGATACGCTGGCGGTGGAGCCGTAGAGAAAGAAATGTTTCGGTATTGCGAGATCGAGAGCGATAATCTTTACACTCCGCGGCCGAATGTTGTTTGGCGGTGGAGCCACAGATCAGTTCCGCCACTGGGGTCAGGAAGACTGGGGCTTCCGAATGCTCCGTTTTTCTGGCTCCATGGCCTCCGCGTATCGGGCTTGGGAGCTTCAGTTGCGTGGATGGAGTTAGAGGCCGCGGAGGAAGTACGTACGTAAAGTAAGTAGAACTTATGTTCCTCTTGCGCCTTACATGAGAATATATATCCTCCTTTAAGGAGGGGCTACCATTGGTCAGCCGACGCCGATGGAGCCACGAAATTGTTCGTTCCCGTGGCCCTGCCAATATGCGGCAAAGTTCGAACACCATGCGTTTTTCGAGCGAGTCCGACAAAACCCTTTCTTGCCTCACGAGGCGGTATGCGTAGGCATTTCGCCATATAAATAAAATAATAGGTTATATCAAATTGCCTAACAGTTAAAGTTAATATTTATAATTTGATAAATAATGAAGGTTTAATCAGTATTGATTCCATAGCCCGCTAATATTAGGTATTATTCATATTGCCTCGGGCATTATAATTAGTGTCCTGATTAATCACTTGATCCTTATCATAATATATACAAATTTCAAATACATATTTATAAATTCAAACGTTACTACAACTTCGTTGTATTATCAAATCATTTTAGTTCTAAAATCGGCCATTATAAGTTTTACGAAACTGACTCCTTTATTGAATAAATCTTTTAGAACCAAATGCTAGCTGTGCTTGTAAGAAGAAAAATAGCAACTATTATTTTGTCGAACACATGACGTCCTCCAAAACATTAGGAAAAAGCTATTGTGTTAATGTAGGTACTTTGTAAGGAAAAGTCAATCAAGCACACATGTTACTGTGATTCTTGGAGTAAGAAAAAACATTTATTTTCTCTTATTAACCATAGTTAGCTTTCAGTAATTGAATTAAGTTATAAGGTTTCCATTTTCTAAAAGAAAAATACTTTTTTATCCACTGATAGAGAAGTTGTTCCTATTCATAATGTTATAATGATTAAGTATTATTTTCTTGCCGTCATTATCCATCGACATTATAGCCTTAAGAAAAGTAAGTAGCCTTTATACAAGTACCATTGTTAGGCATAATATTTCTTTTTGATAATATTTTTTTATTTCATTTTCAAGCACATGTTTACATACAGGAACAAATATGATTACAAACAAAGAAAGTAAAAATAAGTTAATAAAAATATCATGCAATATTAAAAATTAAAACTACGTATAGCTTAATAATATTGAATCTACAAAAGAAAAATTGAAAACTCATGTTTATAATATTAGCTACCTGCCTGAACTAGGTTTAATACCTGTGTTTCTGACCATCACTTACACTATGGGTTTAATAATGTAGGACACAAGATAATTTAAATAATTGAACTATACTATGTAATAAATAAATTAAACTAAATAACGTAACTAAATAACAATGATTTGTAACCTACAATTAATACAAAACTACTTCTCTATGTCTTCGTAATTTAATTCATTCAGAAATTCCCTTACAATTATATTACATTTCTTATAACTTACACTATAAATCTTGACGGATGAAATGTAAAATATTATTTGCAACAACATGACACAGATCGGACGTAAGCACTTATAGGGGTGGAGCCCGGCTGAAACGGCGGATGCGGTAACAGTTCAAAGCCACAGTTGTGAATTTCAGCCATTGACTGTACTGACGTGTGAACACGGGCGTTATCTTGATGAAACAGGACTTTTCTTCTGAGCATTCCTCGACGTTTTTCTTTTATTTCCTCTCGTAAACGACGTAGTAAGGTGCAGTAGTAATCAGAGTTTATAGTCTGACCCCTTTCAAGATAATCAATCATAATCACACCTTTCGAGTCCCAGAATACTGAAGCCATCACCTTATTTGCCGACAAAATCGACTTAGCCTTTTTTAGGGGTGGTGAACCAGGTCTTCTCCACTGTTTTGATTGTTGTTTTGTTTCCGGTGTACAGTGATGAACCCATGTTTCGTCCATAGTAACAAAACGATTCAAAAAATCATCTGCATCGGCTTCAAATAACTCCAAACAGTCGCGTGAAATAGTCAATCGCGACCTTTTTTGTTTAACTGAAAGCAGTCGCGGAACCCACCTCGCAGACACCTTGTGGAAACCCAACTCGTTGACAATGATGTTTTGAGTTCATTCATAAGAGATGCCTATAATCTCGGCTATCTCTCTAATTTTTAATCTGCGGTCTCCCATTATTAAATCAACCACTTTTTTAATATTTTCATCAGTAGTTGACGTCGAAGGCCTTCCAGAGCGGGGTTCATCTTTCACACTCTCTCTACCACGCTTAAATTCTGCTATCCATTTTTTGACGGATGAATATGACAGAGCACAATCGCCTAATGTACTAACCATGTCATCATGGATGGCTTTTGATGATAGCCCCTTCTTATGGAGGTACTTAATGACGGCACGCTGCTCGATTTGCTCCATTCGCGGAAATTATGTCCGATTACTTTGTTAATAAATTTATAAAATCACAACTAATTATCGCACACGTTTCGAACTTCACACAATGAACTAGTCTGAACTGAACTAAATAATGTGGGTAGATTTGATTTTTAGAATTGAATGGATCTGTGTTCGGCCGAGTACTTTTCAATCCACCTAGGTAGATTTCCTCACGATGCGTTCCTTCTCTGAAGAGCGAGTGGTAAATCAGTATTTGAAATTGCAATAAACATTTTTTTATGGATTGAACCCAATACATAACGTTTCTACAATTTGAAGAAATATAAGCAATGCTGTGCTACTCCCGTATAACAATATAACTAAGCTTGTGCTAGGTGGGGTTAAATAGTGAAGAGTCACACTGCAGCGTAGTATAGCTTAAGTGGGTCGGTCCAATCGGGAAAGAACAATGCTCGCACAATATACTATACATACTAAATATATTATACATACTGAATGGCGGAAGCCAGAGATCCTCTTTATTGTTCCTCCTCCTCATAAATCCTCTTATATGTTCCATCTTAGTCTTCAAAGGTGAAAGACCTACCTTCATTTAACTCCTTGTATTTGTGGGTGGAGACTTAACCCCACGGTTTCACGTAACGTTTACGTAATGTAACTTCTATGGCGAGTGCTTACCCTCTGAGCTACCAAAACTTTGCCAACATTATTTTAATTTAAATATTACTCCGCTAAATACACAGAGACCACTCTTAAGTTGTGTGCATGTTGCGTAATTATCTTGCATTGCAGGAGCGTTAAAGACCTTAATACAAAACTTATGATAAGCACAATGCCGAACATAGAACTTGTTTATTTTTTATTCTGTTTCTTCAAAATCGTTGGAGGATAAAGAAATAGCTCTCTATGCCTTTCTAGATATTGCGGGCGCTATCGACAGTAGCCGCACATTACTGCTGGTTGGGAACTTGACGTCAAAAAATGTTGACCCCACAGCCACCAAGTGCGTTCAGTTGATGCTTTGACATACAAACTACCAGAGGTTGTCCACAAGGAAGTGTTTTGTCACCACTTCTTTGGACTCTTATGGTTGACCAATTATTGTTTAAGATGGAAGAACTTCGCACTGACACACTGGGTAACGTTGATAAGCGTGTGGTCATTGCGTAGGATTTTTGCCTGTCTTATCTTCAAACATACAAAAGCTCTAAACTCCATAAATACTAGTATAGTGTAGTGATAACTGTTTATCAATTCATGCTGATAAAACTGTTATAATACCCCGTAGCCAGTGCTTCCAGATCCCAAAAGTAAAATTACAGTGTTGCCAGTTAAAAAATACAGGAGTTTCTAAAAACAATACAGTAGATTTCAAAATCAATTACAGTAAAATTACAGGAAACACTTTGTTTAAATATTGATAGAAAAATAAGCTGCTTTATGACTCTTTATCAATACAAATTGCTATAAGTTATTAAATAAATAAAAACATATATTTAGATACAAGAAAAAACATTTATTATTGATTTACTTATTCCAGAACAATTTGCTCATGATTTTCATAAATCTTTGCTGTCATCCTTGAAATCATTTCCTTAGTTGGATTAAAATTCACGCAATTTTCGGAAGTCCGCCGAATGGCTTGCTGAGCTAGCATGTTGCCTTTGATGGTATTTGTGACTAAACAGTTTCTCTGCTTTGTTTTTATATTATTTATTTCACTAAACTTTCGTTCGCACTCAGCGTTCGAGTGAGGCAACGATAAAACTTGGAGCATAAAACGAGGCAGAAAATGATATTTATTATCTCCGTTGCTATCTTTGATTTGAGACAACTGAAAAAAAAACAAATCTGTAAAATGTAAACATATGTGCAATATTATACGTAAAGTTCTTAAGTGATAAAATTTTACCTGATGCCAAAACACGTCTGCTGGTTGATTTGTATTCAAATGTTGTTCATCCGCAGTCAACATTAAATTTCTCCATTCATCATCTAACGTCTGTTGATCATTTAAAGTTTGGGGTTTAAGCCTTGGCAGCACTGGGAACAGCGAAGACAAAGACTGTAGTCTATTATCAGATAAGCAAGAATCGGGATCCAACTTTGCGATTGAGCTCAAAACTGGGTCATTCAAACTGTATCTTTTCCGAATACCCACGCATGCTTTAACGATAAAATTCAGGCATTTCTGTTTCATCACTGTAACTTCTTCGGTACTTACATGTAGCTCTGGGACAGCAACTTGATTAGCAACACCCAATCCCAGGTATATATTTTTCAGATTTATGTAATGTTGACTATCAGTAGGGTCAATTGCGTCGAGTGGGGTGTTCTTTAAATGATTCGGAGTTATGTATAAGGATAAGAGTTCTCTGTATAGCTCTTTCATTTTGTTATGGGCTTCTATAATAACCGGATCTTCGCTTTGAAAATATACATTGACGCGGGTAAACTTTGGCAACATCCAACATAAAAAATAAAAATATGCCTTGATGATGTGATCATTCAAAAGAATATGAATGGCTTGGCAATCTTGGTCTTCCAGCCATTTATCGTCAAAGTACAATCGCAAAGCGTCCCATTGCTCCATAATTCTGTTCACAACACTGGAAAGAGACAACCAACGCGTTTGGGCTGGACGTAGCAATTTGTGTATGTTAGTGTCTGTAAATACTTGAAATTCCTTTAACTCTGCTTGACGTTTGCTACTATTTTTGAAGTAATTGTATATCATTCGAGTCAGTTTTTCTGCATCGTGGGGCAATTCTTTGCAAGCGTCGGAAGCGCACAAATGTAAAGAATGGCAAAGGCATTTGATCACTGTAATACCTGGACATAGTTGTCTAAATCGTGAGGACACTGAATTATGGCAGCCCATCATCATATTACATCCATCAGAACCAAACCCGATAGTATTTTCTAAGGGTATATTTTTGTCTCGAAATGATTTTATTATTGAATTAAATAATTTTTCAGCCGTGGCTGAGTAATCACCAGACGTTCCAGCTTTTTTGTCATCAAATATTTGAATAAGGTCCCAGAATCGACTGACGATACGTCCTAAATTAGGATCATAATATTTGACTACAACACACATTGTTTTCACACTGGCAACATCGGTACTTTCGTCTACCATTATAGAGAACTTTTCGCGTTTTAAATCTTCGACTAAACATTCTCCTTCAGAAGCCCCGATAACGTTATTTATTATTGCTTGTAATTTAGTGTGTTTAAGTTTGATATTACTTGCGATTTTAGAATCTGGAAAAGCTTTTGGAAGTAAATCAACGAGATGATCCATCACTATGTGCGATATTTTATGTTCTGCCATAAAAGCCGATAATTTTAATTCTGTAATTTTCCGCTGATCATCATCACTTGCGCGTTGCTGACTTTTAAAAATATTATCAATGGTACGCACATGCGATAGGGCAGGAAGACGAAGTTTATGCTTAGCACCTTCACTGTGTCTTTTAATAGCACCCAGATCGGCAATCAAAGAAGAATCGCAAACAGTGCAAATGCATTTATAAATCGACTTTTTATCACGCTTTAACCACTTACGGTAGTCTTGTAATTGAAGCCATTCATCACGGAATTGTTGCCGATATTTCTTTTTTAGCTCTTGACGGACCAGCATCGCTACGCACATCACTTTCCTCACTGCTTGAGCTCATTTTTACAGTAATAAATACAGTGAAAAAATTATAGCGAATAAGTTTTTAGTTTAAATTTTATTTCACATCACCCAAAACAATTAAAAAGTTTAAATCTCAATTAAAATGTATGTACAATGGCAAAACTACTTTAAGTGTAATGAATTAGACGAAAAATACAATGTTCCTTTGTAAGACAGTTAAAACAAGTAACAAGAACCTACTTATGCTAGTTGCGTCCCAGAGTGCTCCACGTTAGTTCCGATTTGCCAGGGAATTCCCCGCAACTTTGTTACAAACTTACTGTACATTGTCTATGGATAATGGCGCTAGCACTCTTATTAGTTTGTGGTTCAGTGGGTGTAGATCATAGATAAATAAATTTGTAGCAAGGTAGTGTATTAGCATCATATTAGTCTGTGGTAGTGTAGATTAGCTGCGTTCTGTTTTACGTATTAGAATTGATAAAGCTATATGAAAATTAAATACAGTATATTCCATACACTGTATTTTATCATTACAGTATACAGTAGAAAAGTCTAAAATACAGTAAATCTACTGTAATTACAGTGAACCTGGAAGCACTGCCCCGTACCAAAAAGAGATTGTTGGACAAATTATTTACACCCATGCTCAAGCAACGTATGGCTTAAGGCAAAAATTGCTTTATTTACGTGCAGTCGTATGGTTTTTTTTTATATAGAAGAAGGGGCAAACGAGCATGCGGTTCACCTGATGTTAAGTGACTACCGCCGCCCATGATCAACCGTAACACCAGGAGAATTGCGGGTGCGTTGCCGGCCCTTTAGAAAGGAGTAAGCTCTTTTCTTGAAGGTCCCCAGGTCGTATCGGTCCGGAAAAATCGCCGGTGGTAAACTATTCCACAGAGAGGTTGTACGTGGAAGAAAACTCCTTGTGAAACGTACAGTGGTGGACCGCCAAGCATCCAGATGGTGTGGATGGTATCGGGACGTTTGACGTGTAGTGCGTTCACGAAATTTGGCGGCTGGGATTAATCCGAACCATTCCTCAGAGCACTCCCCGTGATATATGCGATAAAATACGCAAAGAGATGCAACATCTCTTCGCAGCGCCAGTGAATCGAGCCGATCGGAAAGCACTCGGTCGTCGACGATTCGAGCCGCTCTGCGCTGGATGCGGTCAAGTGGAAGAAGCTGGTACTGGGGAGCCCCAGCCCAGAGATGGGAACAGTATTCCATGTGCGGCCGAACCTGCGCCTTGTAAAGTTGCAGGCGGTGTGCCGGAATGAAATACTGTCCCGCTCTGCTGAGCACGCCAAGCTTTTTAGAGGCCAATTTGGCCTTCCCTTCCAAGTGACCACGAAACTGCACGTCACTCGATATGTCGACGCCGAGGATTCCGATACTGGCTGAGGCAACAAGGGGAGTGCCTTGAAACTGAGGGGATACGACAAAGGGGTTCTTTTTAGCGGTTAACGCGTAAACTTGTGTCTTCTGGGGGTTAAACTGGACTAGATTTAGTCGTCCCCCAATCCGAGACTCTGTCCAGCAGAGACTCGACTTCAGACACAAGTTTGTCCCGGCACTCGGAGACGTTTTCCCGAGAAATATTGGCTCGGCCGGTGTAAAGAGCATCACCAGAGCTGTCATCTGCATAGCAATGAATGTTACGGGTATGCAACATGTCATTGATATGCAGAAGAAACAGCGTTGGCGATAGCACGCAGCCCTGTGGAACACCAGCATTAATAGGCTTGCAATCGGAGCTTGCACCGTCTACAACGACCTTGATGCTCCGATCTGCAAGAAAGCTGGTGATCCAATCGCAAAATTTCTCGGGAAGCCCATAGGAAGGGAGCTTCGAAAAAAGCGCTTTGTGCCAAACCCGATCGAAGGCCTTCGCAAGGTCCAAACTAACGGCCAATGCCTCCCCCTTGAACTCTACTGCCTCCGCCCATCTGTGAGTTAGGTAGACCAGAAGATCACCAGCTGACCGACCACGGCGAAAACCGTATTGGCGGTCACTAATCAGCTGGTGGTCTTCAAGGTACCTCATGAGCTGGCAGTTTACAATGGACTCCATTGTTTTGGAGAACAAGGAGGTGATGGTGATTGGCCGGTAGGTGGACTAGTCAGAGCGGTCGCCTTTTTTAGGGATCGGGTGGACGTAAGCCGTCTTCCATGATTTTGGGACTACGCCTAGGGAGTAGGAGTACCGGAAAAGACGCGTTAAAACCGGTGCCAACTCTGGAGCACACGTCCTCAGCACAATTGGGGGGATTCCGTCAGGCCCACTCGACTTGTGGATGTCCAGGGAGAGGAGTGCTTTGCGAACCGAGCGCTGTGTGAAGTGCACTTCCAGCATGGAGCACTCACACCGCGGGATGGTCGGCGGAGTACTCCCCCGTCATCGAGAGTCGAGTTAGACGCAAAGAAAGAGCCTAGAAGATCGGCTTTCTCCTTTGCGGTATGGGCCAGTGAGTCGTCCTCCCTGTGCAGAGATGGAAGAGATGGCTGACAGAAATTCCCCTGGACAGCCTTGGCGAGAGACCAGAATGCACGGGTTCCAGTAGGAAGGCGAACTAGTTTCTCGCCAATTCTGCCTATGTGCTCTGACTTTGCCTTGGCAATGACTCTTTTGAAGGACCTAGAGGCGGAATTATACTTCTTTTTTAGAGCGCTGGTGTTTACATCCCGGGACGCTGATGCATCAGCCCCGGCTTGGTAGCACTCCTGCTTATAGCATGATGCTATTTTACAGGAGCGACCAAACCATGGCTGAGACTTGCCTCCAATGGGCACCACAGAGGAAGGAATAAAAAGTTCCATACCCTGAAGTACCACATCAGCAACAGAATCCGCAACAACGTTGGGATCATCCGGTGAGAAGCAAACCCGTCCCCAAGGGTAGGATGCAAAGAAAGACCGCATCCCATCCCAATCGACTGACCTATGGAGGCAAACACGGCGGCAGCCTGCAGAATGCAACCGCGATTTCAGCGTGAGTGGCACCACACTCCGGACCAGACAATGGTCCGAGGAGCCTAAAGGGGCGTCGACGGAAATCTAATATCCGTCCGGGTGAGAGGTCAGCAGAAGGTCCAACAGGGAAGGTGCATGATCCTCCACATCTGGAATCCGCGTAGGCGAAGTAACCAGTTGTGTCAGACCATATGCCAAGGCAAAATCATGAACAGATCTCCCCGCATGATCGGTTAAACGTGAACCAAGCCATTCGGCGTGATGGGCGTTAAAGTCGCCGAGGATCACGATCTCTGCGGAGGGGATCTGCTGTAGCAACGAATCTGCAGCCATTTGGACGTGGTCGAATAGTCGATCTGTTTCGGCATTACCGCTATGGGACCTATAGAGGCACCCGTAGACGTGCGGATGGTCGTCGCTGTCTACGCGTAGCCAAAGGATGGGCAGGTCCGAACCTTCAAGTCTGCCGAGGCGTCGAGAGCAGATGTCCTCTCTGACGTATACGCAAACTCCAGCCCGAGGCACAAAGGAGTGTTCCAGTTTGTACCCCGGGTAGGAGAGATACGAGACATCAGCCGGAGAGGACACCTGCGTCTCGTTCAGAAAGAGCAGAGCCGGCCTCGCCGTCTCAGGATGGTAGTGGACGGCGTTTAGGTTAGAGTGAAGTCCCCTGATATAGCAGAAATTCACGGACAGCGTGGCAGGGGTCTCCTTGGTCTTGTTGCTCCGTTTGCCCCGAGCAGTTGTAGTCTTGAGCGGAATTTTGCCCCCCCCCCCCAGAATACGCGGGGCAGCCTGAGCACCCACGCTCAGAAGTGGAGAAACATGGTCGTGGATGCTCAGCGAGGGATTCTTCAGGGGTGCTGGTACCCTCCTGGGGTAGTCGATCATTATTTAATTCCGCTACCATGTTGATGGGGGGGGATTTGGGCCTCCGGCCACCTGCACTCACCAGACGAAGAAGCGGAAGCAGAGCTTCCACTTCACGCCGGTATTCTGTGAGGTCGTGGTACCACCCCGGTTTGAGCCGGCCCATACGTGCAACAGCAAAGCTGCCGCGTGGCTCTACCACTGTCAAAATGGTTGAGCCACGATGGTTGAGAACAACTGGGGCTTGCGTGCCAGTATGATCATATAGCTTTACAGCAGCATAATGAGGCCAACTATTGCCTACGCTTCCACTGTTTGGTATAATAAAGCCTACCAAAAGGCGACTGCGGGCAGAATAAATAGTTTACAAAAGACTGCCTGTTAATGATCGACCGACCGATGCGATTATCGTCTGGAGCAGCTCTTATGCACTTCTATGCCTATTGTCGCTTGATCTTTATTTAATGATTTCTTATATTTACGCGAACATTGCACATGATTAAAACTACTTTTACGGATTTTATCGCGTTTATTTTTACTTTTTATTTTTAATTCCCGACGTTTCGGGCGCTTTCCAGCAGCCATGGTCACGGGGGACTGAGATGACTGACGTCCCGATGTCATTGTTTAACCCGGAGTACCTTCTTTTAAGAACATATAGCTGATGTGAAGCATCAACGTTCCGGGAAGTCTGCAGTTTGTGATCATATCCTAGACGGCCCCAACCATTACATCAGATTTGATAGACCACAAATCCTCGCGAAACAACACCGATTCCTACCAAGGATGATACGTGAGGCTATTGAAATTAAAAAACATCCAATTTCAATAGAGAAGGAGGCTGGGTACCTGCTTGGGATCATATAATCAATAAAATTAAAACTAAACCCAAGCATACCACTGCAAGACCTCAGGACATAGTCAGTTCATTTTGCATAGATCGGACCATAAACAATAATTAAAAAAAAGCTGAAGGTACTCCGGGTTTAACAATGACATCGGGACGTCAGTCATCTCAGTCCCCCGTGACCATGGGTGCTGGAAAGCGCCCGAAACGTCGGGAATTAAAAATAAAAGTAATTAAAAGGAAAATTATACGCAAAAAAGTCAGTAAAAGTAGTTTTAATCATGATCTTTATTTAGTCAAGGGAAGCGAAGGTAAGTATGTAGAGGAATAATGCCCAGATAAATCTGAGTTTGCTTTCCTACAGATTGAGGTCCATCTACAGAGTGAGAACTCAATGAAGGAAACACCGATTTTATGTATGATCTCAGATATCATGCGTCCACTAAACACGTAAATAGTGAAACTACCGTCCAGAGAAGTCTGGCTGAGTGAACAAGTTATCTATGAGGTCAGTAGTCTTATATAGTTTACCGATGGCTCAAAATGGGCCTCGAAGTAGGCTTTAGAATTTATGTGGAACGCCCCAAATTCAAGTTTATTATGAATTTGGGGAAATTCACCTCTGTCTTACAGGCAGAAATTTTCTCTATACTTAAGTGTGCGGAAATTAACTTGCAAAAACACTTCGTCAAGCATCTCATCACTTTTACCTACTAGTGGGGACCTTTTATTGGCTTACTGTAGTTATTAGTATTATCCATCCTAATTAAGATAGCTGTTGGTCTTCTATTGTAAAATAAAATAAAATATTATTTATATAAACTCTATTAGTCAAGCAATACTGCTAGCGCTGGAATCAAACTTAGAGAACTTGAAGCTAGTTGGAGACTGTGTGAACTGTCTTAACGCCCTGGAATGTTACAACAGGGTCGTATTAAGACGAGTTTTGGGTCATGCGGGTATGATCTTGTCGACATGCTCGCACAAGAGGGCTCAAAAAGTACACAATTTGGACCCGAGCCATTTTGTGGAATCTCAAAAAAGCCTAGCCCGATTGAATCTTGAAACACAATAAATAACCTAAGATCTGGTCTGATACGGCCTGGTGTTTTAGACACCAGCCTTAAAACATTCTAAAACCTTAATCCAGGCTTATGATCGTAAATTAATTTCAGAAGCCCTGGGATTAAGTAGGAATACAATAACAACTCAAGGACAATGAACCTAATGGAAGAAAGACCTCTGCACATCCTAACTGATTGTGGACACTTAAAGCGCAAACGTAGCACACATCTGGGAAATTAAGTTCACTTAGTCCAGAAGAAGTCAAGTATAGCAGCGAACAGAATAGATTTTATTGGTCGCGTTAATACTGGTCTTCCTAGACTTGCATAGCTGCTCGCACACACAAAAAAAAAACTGTCTCGTTAAAACAGAATTTAAAGAGAATAGAATAATTTTTATACAATGTAGATTATAAGTAATACTTATTGAATGTATATATTTTTTTTTTAATTTTTACCAATGATTCGAGTAAGCCTGGGAAGAACAAGATAGAAGCCCAACGGGACTTTTTAATTCTTTAAAACACATTTTCATAAAAAAACTTTTCCCCGCACTAAGATATTCTTCTATATTGTGGAATCAGTTTATATATAGAAATTGCAAAAGAAAAAAATCCAGATTTGCAACAATTACTTGTAGTCCATACAAATACTTGCTCCCGCTCGGATTCGAACAAGCGTCCCTCAGCGCAACTCATTGGTCAGCCGCTGCACCACGGAGCCATCCATTATTTATACAAATAAAACTATGCTAACGTAATGTTATATCATTTTTAACTGTTTTCTGAAAAGATATTTAGTAAAGTGAACTTTAACAAGAAAGTACAACCCCGCGTATGATGTTTGGAACGCTATAATGTATTTCTATGAAATTAACACAAAAAATAACCGTTTCGGAGTTAAAATTCATAGAATCACACATCATCAAACTAAGTAATTTAATCTCTATATTTAATTAACTAATAATTAATTTATAGATTAAAATTGTTATTCCAAGATATTTGAAATTCATTCATACGCAGTAGAAAAGCAGATTGTTGCCCATTCCTTGTCAATATTAGGAGTATAGCCATACTCAGTAGTTAGAAGTTGACTTTGCGTTTGGATTAAACACTTATAGGGCTTTGGTGCGTTTGTGTTTCAAATGTCAAAACCACGTAAATGTTTTTTGTAAAGGTGGTAGATGAATTATTTTTATCTTATGTAGTAGTATAAACTTTTTAAGGGGTTTCCAAAGATACAGCTTCATCATGTGAAAACTTGGCTAAGATTACGTGACAGATATATAATCAAAGCGCATAGGTTATTTTAAATTTTATTTTTCTGAGTAGTGCTCCAAACGATTCGAATGCGGCCACCATAAGGGGACAGAACGTTCGTTTGTCATTTAATTTTAATAAATAAATTCAAACGCAATGATGATGTATTCATTTATATAACAAAATATAATACATTTTTATTGCAAGAGAAACGTATATAATCAAAGTAAATAGTTACTGAAGAGAATAATTTTCATCAGTCGATTAACGTTTTACAATAAAGCAATTGAAACCACTAGGCCCTCCCCTTAGTTTGCCTTACTCCGGCAGCTCAAGTCATTTGCATCACAAAAACGTAAGGCCGAGTGCTTACACTATCAATTACGCGATGTGAAACTTTACCATAATGGTTAATGATTAACCGATGCAGTTTAATAGTTTGGTTTTATCTTGAAATAAAAGGCATTGATTAAAATATGTAGTGCATATTTTTGAAAAAAAAAATATCATAGTTACAGCTCATCGTAAAATCTAATTACTAATTAATGGCTACCCTCATAGATTGCCACATAGCACAGCACTGCCCTAATCGACTATTTGCAAGTTTCATTTGATCTCATTTGATCTGGTTAATATCTAACGAAAGGTCACCCATTGTTCGGCTTGTTGGTATGACGCTGCCGTAAAAATGAATCCTTCTTTCTCATCAGTTATATCGATTTTACAAGTTTTATGGATAAACTTACCACTTTGTCTTCGTATCAGACATTGGGCTATGTCAGTTGATAAGAGTAACAGATTTTTTATTTGGTTATTTCATTTAATGATTTAAAAAAATCCTAGTCCTGTCAACTTATTGTGTGAATTTGAGCTTCTTCACAGAGCTATAAATATATCTTATCTGATTATATCTGCTACTAAGAGTCTAAGTAGTTTAACAATTTGACTGGATTTAAAAATTCAGTGAATAAGTGATAAAAATGGTACTTTTCAGACCTTAAAAACTTAAGAACTATAATAGGTTTACTCATATGATTCTAGGTATTCAAATGGACCTTAATAAATATGAAAATTAATGAAATGTGCGAACATTTGCAATGAGGTGGTTTCGATAATGTTGGTGCTGTTAGCCTTTTGGTTTTTACAGTTTCATCGGTTTCAGGCCTTTTTAAGTCATTCTGTATCGTTACTTGTGTAACGATGTTCACCTATGTCAGTTAAAAGTGCACGTAAGTGAGTTATCTAACGGCCGTCCGAACAAGGGGTGGCGGGCCCCCAGCTCTGACGGCTAACTTGTATCGTTCGATGTTCGGACGGGACGAGGGTGTACGGTGTGTACTTGGTGTAGAGAGGTGCGCGACGCACCCGTCTGCGGACTCGCTGCGTCCCATCCGATGCACTATTTGTGTTTGTTGCACTAGGTGAGTGTGTAGTGTTCGTGTGTGACTGACCGGCGACATTTAGGTCGTCGAAATCTAGCGGAAAAAGGGGTTCGATTAAAACGTTACTATGTGGATATATAGCTTGTCAGAATCTATGAATAGAGATCATTTGACGATATTAAAAAATAAACAACATTGCTATTTCATGATGTTATTATGGTCATATCGTCGCATGGAGGCGATGATTGCGTATTTAAAAAAAAACAGAGTTTTTTTGCAGAATCAACACCACTTTATGCCTTATTTATATTATAAATAAATTTTCGCA
Source organism: Parnassius apollo (assembly GCA_907164705.1). Taxonomy (NCBI): domain Eukaryota; kingdom Metazoa; phylum Arthropoda; class Insecta; order Lepidoptera; family Papilionidae; genus Parnassius; species Parnassius apollo. Next base: position 15,780,084 of record CAJQZP010000693.1, read on the forward strand.
GCTTTCCAATCGCATCCCAAACTTCTATCGCATAATTTTTGCTTTTATTATTTCATTTAATAATAGCGTCATCTACTTACTGCTAAACTTCGATCAATGGTCGAAGCTGCTAAATAAACTAATGTCACTAAAAAATTAAATAATAGAGGTTACTGAATACTTATTCGTATAGAATGAAAACTTCAAATACATCGGCGGCCATAATCTGGTTGATTTACCGCAATTACCACGTTTGGCAAAATGATTAACGACACTGTTATATTTAATACCGTGGACAGAAAACTGTGATTATGAGAGAAGATCTTTAGTTGAATAATATATCAAGTTTTTATTACTTCATTTGTTATCAAGTTTGGTATCTGAAATAAATAATTTAAAATTAAGTGCACTGTGAGATTTTAACTATATTAGATGGAATAGTTCGTGGTATTGTTGAATGTCGAATTACTAGGTTTATTTTATACCATAAGGGTGACAAACGAGCACACAGTCCACCTGACGGTAAGGGATAGAGCCGGCCACTTGTAAACGATATAATAAAATAAGGACAAAATTTAAAATTTTGAATATGTTTTATATTAATTTCTCGTTCGTTTACTATTTGGCGGCAAATTGAAAATTGTCTGTGTGATGTCAGCATGAATTTGACGCGAGATTCTCTTTGCCGCCATATCAATGCGAACATATTTCTACTCTCGTTCATAAGTGTGGTGCTGCCCATTTATACTGTGAATAGTGTAAATCATCATTTGGAATAAAACTAATTTAATGAATGTAATCGCCTTTAATTTTAACTTATTTAACATTTTACAGCACCCATGGTCACGAAGGGGGAGGGGTAACTGAGGTGTTTGACGTGAATTTAATTTTATTAATTATGGGATCCCGAGCAAGTGGTAACACCCAGACATGTTCTCTGTTGAAATTAGGTTGACATAATTCAGACTTTCCGGAGTGAGATAAAAGACCTACATCTCGCTGACAATGAAACCATTGAAATAATACTAGTTTTTACGGAATTTATCGCGTATATTTAACTTTTTAAATACCCGACGTTTCGAACGCTTTACAGCACTCATGGTCACGGGCAGGATTGAGATGTTCAACGTCCATATGTCATAGTTAACCGCGGTTACCATAGATTAAAATTTAACTTTTGTTCCGATCTATGCAGTATTATTTAATCAATAAAGTAAAATTTTAATCTATGGTAACCGCGGTTAACTATGACATATGGACGTTGAACATCTCAGTCCTGCCCGTGACCATGAGTGCTGTAAAGCGTTCGAAACGTCGGGTATTTAAAAAGTTAAATATACGCGATAAATTCCATAAAAACTAGTATTATTTCAATGAAAATATGGTCAGTTTTGATGTTCAGTCACTATTTACATGACTACCTATTGTTGACTGCATCTCAATTGTAACTAGGAAGCTAGAAGAAGATAACATGCCTCAAGAATATGCAATACTACTTGAACACTGCCCATCTCTATCTATTGTGAAAGGAGGAGTTCTACAAGCAAGTAGTTGGTGTGGCGATGGGCTCACCTGTGTCTCCCATAGTCGCCGACATATTCATGGAGGTCTTTGAAGAGAAAGCCCTTCTTACTGCTCCTGTTAATCCTAGCCACTTGTACGGTGGAACGGTACGTAGACGACACTTTCACAATTTTACCATCTGACAAAGTAACTGCATTTTTAGACCACCTTAACTCCATAAACTCTAAAATACAATTCACAGTGGAGTTAGAGGCAAATAATTCTTTAGCCTTTTTAGATGTTTTAGTCATCCGAAATCCTGATAACACTATTGGTCACACTGTGTATAGGAAAAAGACCAATACCAACCGATATCTAAATGGTGAATCTTACCATCATCCTTCACAGTTAGCTACCGTGGATAAATCTTTGTTTCAGAGAGCACAAGGGATCTGTGACAGAAAACATCTGGCTGCCGAGCTTCAGCACGTCAAGCAAGTATTGCAAGACAACAAGCTTCGGGTCCCGCGCCTACTTCATAGTGAACGAGTGAAGCCGGACACAGTCGAGCGCGCACCTGCTGTACTAACATATGTCAGAGGAGTCACGGACAATATTGGTTACATCTTGAAGCGAGCGTCCATTAAAACATACTACAAGCCGCCGAAGGAGATTAGTCAATTTTTACCATCCATCAAATGTAACATTCCTCTACAAGATGCAGGTGTGTACAAGCTAGATTTTGAATGTGGTCTCTCTTACACAGGTCAAACAAAGAGATCTATAAAAACCCGCGTGAAGGAATATATAGCTGACGTGAAGCACCGACGCTCCGGGAAGTCTGCAGTCTGCGAACATGTTCAAGATCGTCCCCACCATTACATTAGTTTTGATAAACCACAAATCCTCGCAAAAGAACACCGATGATACGCGAGGCTATTGAAATTAAAAAAAAAACATCCAAATTTCAATAGAGGAGATGGATGGGTGCTGCCATCTGCTTGGGATCCTATAACTAACAAAATTAAACCCAAATCCAAGCATACCACTGCAAGACTTCATGATACTATAAGCTCGTTTTGCGTAAATCGGACCAAAAATTAATATTCAATAAACTAAAGGTAGCCGGACTGACTATGACATTGGGACGTCAAACATCTCAGTCGCCCCTGTGACCATGGGTGCTGTAAAGCACCCGAAACGTCGGGATAGTAAAAATAAATTATAGTTGTAATTAAAACGCGATAAAATCCGTAAATAATAGTTTTATTCAAAAATGTAAGGTGTAATATGTAGATAACGCAATTTTGATTATAAGACAATTAAACTTTCTTATGGATACATCGAAAGGCGTGTCTTTGGTATAAAAAATAGTAGGCGTTTATAGACATAAGATATTAAAACATCTATGAAACACTTTTTTATTCACGTGTTCCTGTAACATATTATATCTATGTCAAATATCAATCATCTACGTCCAATAGCCATAGAGAATTTAAACATTGCATGACAAACATACACAGAGACACAGATACCGAGGTGACTCTAATGGTGATCGAATTTTGCTAAATTTGGCACAACACAACATTTATTAATGTTGCCTTTATTAATGTAAAATTGAAGCCTACGCGAGCAAAGCCACGGGTAAAACGCTAGTATAAAATTATATTGCACGTGCTCATCTAAACCGTGTAACATTTTGGCATCAAGCAGATTTCTACGTAATTATTATTCGGATACAGCAATATTTATTTTATTTCAACTATTATACATACACCGCTATTAAATACCGTTCATGAAAAGTTCGAAAATCGCGGGTCATTTAACGCAATAAATCACTACAGCGTTGAACGTGAAATACACCTTCTTTGAAAACACTGAATAACAAATTCATACAGCGGCTCTTCGAAGTTTAATGATTTATGTACTTACTCATACATTTTTACCGTGCGAACTTTGTACAAAGCATTTCTCTAGGATTATTATACAGTACCTGGATGACCGAGCTTTTCTCGGTTTTAATTAAAAAATTATGCAATTAGTTTAGTTAAAATTTTTGTATTTTTGAAAAATATAAAAAAGGGTTCGAAATAATAGATTTTCTCACAAAAAGAAGGGAACTTGAAAAAAAAAAGGAAAAAAGTCGGACCGAAGACAGGACGCGAACCAAGGCATTACGATTTCGCGACCTCTCACTATCCAATTGAGCTATTATGTCAAAATTTACCTTCTTATATTGTAGCAGTTTTTTATTGCCTGGACATGGACAAAAAGACATTTTCTAAAAATAAATCCCAGCTAGATCGATTTATTGCCCACGAAACTCCATGTACAAAAGTTTTTACGATAATCGTTGGAGGCGTTTCCGAGATTCAGATTATATATATATATATATATATATATATATATATATATATATATATATATACAAGAATTGCTCGTTAAAAGGTATAGGATTTTTAAGATCAAGAGGAGATATATTTTTTTACCAGGATTATAAAGGTGAATCTATCCATAACTACAACTCATCTGAATTTTAATTCTTAATTAATGATAGATATCTATGGCCCACAGCATCCACTTATCATCAGATGGATCGCTCCATATTTATACTATATAAAATATCATAATTTTTACTTGAAAGTTTTAACAATGTATAAAACAAAATTATATACGTCACCATCTGAAATATTAAACATCATTGTGAGCACTATCTTGATAATTAAATATTTCATTGTATATTTACAATTAAATCATAGGAAAGAAATAAACTAGATCATTTTGATTTACATAAGAGGGCTACTAACACACAACAATACAAAATAGTAGCAACAAGTGTGAAGAAAATAATAGCAAAGCTACGTTGTAAATAGAAATAGTAAAAATTAAAAATATGTATAAAGAGGAGGTCTGTACACAGCAGTGGGACGTACATAGGCTGTTACTTTTAAGCGAGCAGCAAGCAAAAACTTTAATTTTTTTGTCTTAAAATTTAAATATTCATACATTTATATAAGAGCAAAATTTTATCGTATTCAAATTCATTTCATCGCATCTTAGACATTTTCATAATCGTGCAAATCTGATGAATATGTTACAATATTACTAGAATTATACAGAAATGATTATTGAAAATGACTGATACAAAATTTTAAATAACTTTTCAAAATATTAGTAGAAACTTACGGAATGAAAATATTATTGCTTACTTTAAATGTAGTTTATGGACTCCTGGTAGAACAACCAGAAACATGAAAACGTTAAGGTTATGTAAAAGGAGTTGGTTCATTCGAACATGCGGGAGTTGTACTCATTTTAGCGTTATTTTATCAGGCATTTTAACCTTTTTGTGGAGAACGCGGACCAGGGAATTTCAGCCTAAAGAGATTTTTACACTGACTTGTGTACTGTGAACTGCGAATACGTTTGTTTTAGTTAATGTTTTCTACCTCTCCCCTCCCAAAAAAAGCAAGAATGTGTTGATAAAAGAACGTTTAAGTTCTGATTTCCTTCCTGTTGCTATTTGAATTAGAAAAAAACGGAACATAAAAAATATATTACATAAAAGTCTATTTGTTTCTCCTTTCGCTGCCTTTTAAATTTCTAATTTCTTCTCTAAATTTCAGCACTAGCATGTGACTGAAAATTAATTAATCCGTTCTAAAAGCTTTCACAGAAGATTCACTATTAATCCGTACTGTTTGCTTGTGTTCTGAAACCATTGTGAGCTTGGTGTTCCCTGTGGTTATGTGAGTGCATGTTCAAAGGAATTTAGTCGACGAAAAACGAGCCCCTAAAGTTGGATACTCATTGAAAAGCTAATATTTGACGTAAATTGATTTGACGGAAATTTTGAAAAAAAAAAACCTCTTAACAAGAAAGATACTATTTTTGAATACTGGCAGAACAGTAAGTCTACTATAGCATTCTTGTTTAGCAGTGCTATAGCAGTAACCATTTTTGGGACGATTTTCATTAACCGTGTGGCAGAATTGGCCATAGCAATAACAGACATCTTTTACATTTCAAATTGCCTTCCGTCCTGGTCTGGGGATTTTACGTCTTACATATACGTATACAAGTACTTTTAAAGAAAATATATGCCAGGTTGTGCTTTTCGGGGGTTTTTGGAGAGGTTTTTATGGTTGTTATGCTAGTATTTTTTATACACTAACTAGTAGTCGCTGGTGCCACTATTGATCACGTGGTTAAGGTTCAACCAAAGTCAGTTATTTGTTTTTCTGTGAAAAGAAATGCGGTAAAATAATTCTACTAAAATTATATTTTAATATTTTGTAGCGGCGCTGTCGTCGCGCCACTAGCACATCGAAACACACCGAAGCCTAAATCGCGCTATTAACATTCCGAATCATAGACAGTATATATAGAACTTCTCCGAACTATCACACGGAGTATCGGCCGCTCCCCGGGCATAACACCTTGCCCGGCGGGAGATCTCCCATTTTCCTTACACGGCCACAGTGGTGACCACCCGACGTGATCTGAACTCGCAACCAAACAACCTTCGGAAAATTTCAAGCTTCATCATCGTCATAGATTATCCCACCGTATCGCTCCCGAGCAGATATCGTCTGCAGTCTTCATATCCTGCAAGCCATCTAGCTTCACAAGGTTCATCGCAGCACTGGAATAATAATGCTTCCTGTTCCTTCAAGCTACTCTCTGCGCCATACAGTGTTCGGCACGGCTCTGAGCCTTACTGCTCGCCTCTGCTTCACGGCACTCTCGCAGATTACTTGCCTTCTTCTCGACTCACCGCAGGCTACAAGGCAATCTCCTGGCACTTGCACATTCGTCGACAACGAGACTTCACTATCGACCTCCGGTCTGAGCAGGGGGGTGTCGTACTAAAATTATATTTTAATATTTTGTAGCGGCGCTGTCGTCGCGCCACTAGCACACCGAAACACACCGAAGCCTAAATCGCGCTATTAACATTCCGAATCATAGACAGTATATATAGAACTTCTCCGAACTATCACACGGAGTGTCAGCCGCTCCCCGGGCAGAACACCTTGCCCGGCAGGAGATCTCCCCTTCTCCTTCCACGGCCACAATTTTTATTAGTCTTTTTAAATATTCGATGGATGGTTAATAATTTTTTAATTTTTAAAAATTGATAAATGAAGTGCGAATACGGACTCGGTAAATCAGATACCATTTATGCATTAATACTCTTTCCAAGGAGTACACCTGAATAATATCGAAGTTAGTTTTAATTAATAATTTTAGAGACTAAGCTGTACTTAAATCGTTTGTATCTTGAATGTTCCCCATATTCAAGGTACAAACGATTTCTAGAATAGAAAACCAGAGTACTTATTAGTAGATAGTCAATCATCATGTATGCAGAAAAGTTCACTATATTAAAACACTAATTAGGTTGATGTTGCGGGTCTTTTCCTCCAACGGTACGACGCGTTGATGTAAGACTTTGAACACACATGATCCTGCAACATGAAGCTGGCCATAAGGCTGCACTTTATTGATAGTGATAGGAAATTCTGAGATTGTGTGGCATATTTAACCTTTGGAATTATAACGGAAGTTAGGAAGTTTTTTAACATATAAGAATGCCAAGCTTCATGTCAGTCTATGGACAGCAACAAACTTAAAACCGCTACGAATGAGTTATCACCCCTGTATACAAGTGAAATAAATTACAGACTGTAGTTGCAACATCGCATTTATAATATGTACACCTTATATGCTAAAAGAGTTCATACATCGGTAAGAGATCAAGACTTGAACTTAGCCTCTTACGACATCCACGGGACGAAACGGGTTGGTGGATTCACACCGCCCCAACGCTAGCTGTAAATATTCATATTCATAAACACTGACGTCTGTCACTCAAAGAGGTAGGCAGGGATGAATGGATTTCCAATTGGCACGATCCTGACACACTTTTCTCGCCTTCTTCGCGTCCATATACTTTTGCATAGAAGTCAGTTAAGGGTGCACTTAATTTGGACCAACGTGAATTATGTCGCCAATTTGGTCGATAAACTTTCGTCTAGAGTACTTATGCCTACTCTACCATTCATTATTCTTATTGATTACGTTCTTAATAAAAATATTTCATTTCAGATCAAAACAGAAAGTTAGTTTTATATCACAATATTTTATATCAAGCCTAAACGTGTAAAACAAAGCTGTGGTTCATTTTTAATCAAGAGTTGTTGTTTTAAATTCATTAAGCGTTCTATTTTTATTCTATTTTTGTTAAATCAAAAAACAAACCCGTTACGTGAGTAAAAACAAATCTAATATATAAAAATTAATTATTGTTTGTTCGTATTTTATGCGCTGCCATACCGTTTAACAGATTGCGCTAAAACTTGGTCAATTTATTGCTAGCACTTGCCCGAAGGTTATAGGCATAGTTCAATTAAATTACAATATGTGACGCACGTATCGTATCGACAAATTTATTGGAATATTATATATCATTCAATTTCAATAAATGTATTATCATTCCCAATTAAACAGTGTAAAGTAAAGTAAAGTTACAGCCTACATACGTCCCACTGCTGAGCACAGGCCTTCCCTCATTTATGAGAGGGTTTTAGGGCGGGGAAGTGTCCGCCGCGCTGCCCCAATGCGTGTTGTGGCGAACTTCACATGTCTTAGAAATATTTTTTATCTTATTCCTCAGACATGCAGGTTTCCTCACGATGTTTCCCTTCACCGCCGAGCACGTGGTAAATCAGCACTAAAAATTGCAATTAACAATTTCATTGGTGCCGGCGGGGATCGAACCCGGGTTTCTCGCGTTCTGTTATATTACAGCGAGCGTTAACCATCTGAGCTACCACGACTCTCACACACAATTCAACAGTGTAATTCTTCCAAATTTAAAACGATATTTCCACAATTATTTCTTTTTCCTCTGCACCGCGGTGGTTACCAGCTAGCTTTTAAAAAAAATTGAAATCCATTTTATAACAAGAATCAATAATAAAGTCAATGATTGTGATAATGCAAGATAGTGTTTCTTTCAGTGAATTTTGTTATATTCTTGGATATATGCAATAACTTGGACTAATTCGAAATCATTTGAATCAAGTAATTTTGCCTTAGATGCCTTAAAATGATATCACATACACGTATTTCCCTGTTTTCCCCCTGGACTATCACACAAGAGTAAATAGTTTTTTTTTTAATTTTATTATTAGACATTCGGCATACCTACATAAAAAAGATATACAGGCATAAGTACAATCCTTTATATATTGTACGTAAAAAATATTAAAATCAGTTCAGATTGGGAGGAAATGTGGCATGATGATTTTGTTCTCTCTTTTTCAATTGTCTACCTCGGTTGTTCGGACATTGCGCGACAGCAATAGATCTTTTTATTTTTATTTATTTACTTGTAAGAAAAGTATTATGTACTGCAAATGTTTGATAAAATAAGGCAGCGATAGAAAAACATCTGTGGATGTCACATGGAGCAACACAGGCCACCGGCAAACTGGCAAGGACGGCGAAGCATCAAGCTAAGTATATTAGTGTAAACTTTTGTAAGTGACGAATAAATCATTTAACAATTAATTAAAAATCTAGTCTTTAAATTTCTTTTCGCTCGAACGTCTGCTCCTCGCCTTTAGTTCGATATAAAATAAGCGTACATATGCATTGATAATTTATGGTAAATTACAATTTTGTAATTGTTCCTCAATCTTTTTACAGGGAAATTTTTTCGTTATGGTATCGTAATTAAAGATACACAAAAAAGTAACGAGTGCTTTATGTTCATTCCCTAAGAATTTATATAATAATATTACTACGCAGAACATAAAACGCTGTACCAATATTTCAAAGTCACCAAAGTCTTGTGTGAAAATTTAATCGCCCTTAAAGTTGGCGTGTGTGAAAAATTATTTGTCCAAAAAAACGAATTTAAGGACAAACCTGTTAAGATCACGACCAAAATTAATCTTTTGCGTTGACTTCAGCTTTTAGAGTTTTGAAAATGCACCCTACCTAAATAATTTGCAAAAATAAATAGATTTTTTAAAATTCTGGCGTTTACTTATTCAGAACAATGTGCAGGATTTATGTAGAGCCACGACCTCTCATCTCATAGTGGAAGTCGTAAAAGGAAAATTGAGATTTTGTAGCTTACAGTAGATGCTAAATGTTCCTAATATATAAATATATAGTCCCGTACAAATCTGATTTAAGATACAAAAAGGCTACCGAAAGCAGCGCCAAAAGTGCGAAAGATCAAGTACTGTCATCGTCGATCCACTTACTAAACGTGGTGACTATGGCAATAACTTTCAATTTTCAGACGAGTCCAGGTACACCAGTGACATTTTAACAGGCTGAAGAAATAGAAGTATCCGATTTTTAAAGTATTTTAAAATATTAATTACGTCAACGTAACAAAATATTACTTTCATATTGTGACGGCCCAATATTTATTATTAATAATTAATTCAATATAAAGGGGCGTCAAAAATAGTCTTAAAAGATATATATTAAGCAGTAAAATTACATTAATAAGCATAAAATTAATATAAATACATTTCAGACATTAGACCAATAACACAGTAAATTAAAGGAAAAATATTGGCTTTCATAATAAATAAATTTGTTATAAAAAATTATAAAAATATTTAAAACATGATAAACAATAGAAACATAAGTCGAAAATATTATAAACATAAAGATAAATAACGTTTATAAGATAATTAGAAAATTTGATAAAAATTGTCTAAGGAGTTCACGTATAAAAGAAAATTTTCCTAAGTTATGGAAGGTGTTCATGTATAGATCTCTTGTATAGAGGAGCTGCCGGAGATAAATACCTGCAGTTGTACATATATATGGGGTGGTCGTGAGCCCGACTGCCTAAAGTACTGTAGCACAATGACTAGTCCTATATTAGGGACTTACGATAATAAACTCAATGATACAAAAGCAATACTATAGAAGGTCTCTGTGATGAATATGCATTACAATAGTAGGGTCGTGGGTTCGAACCCTATATATTAATGATTTATGAAAGTAATCACCTGATACAAGTGGAATATAGAACGTTCTATGTTCTTAACATTTCTCGAGCCCTGTCTTCGTGAACGGGGTTCACTTAGCTTATAAGGCACTACCAACAGCTTTCAATTACTCTAGTGAATATTCATTCTTTCAAAAGACACCTAAAAGAACTAATTTACTAAACAAATACAAAGTAAATAAGGGTCCTAACTAAGACGATCACGCCAAAAATATTACAAACGGCCTATTATTAAACCTTTTGAAAGATCATTTAGAAAGATCAAAACATATTTATCCTGGTCACATATATATAATTTTTAATATAAAGGGGAATATAATATATTTAGTATTTAATATATTTATTATTATGAGAGGGGGGAAGCGTTACAATATCATATTTCATAAAATGTACATATAACGATTTGTCTATGACAACGTTTAGTACTTATAATAGTTATACGTGTTTACATTTCATTGTCTCCAAAAGAAAAGAAATATAAATTGTACCGGCTTCATGAATTTTGCAGCTATAATCATTGTAATGTGGAATAAAAGGACATTCCTTATTTGTAAAATTTTCCATAAGTAAAACGAATAAACGTTGGTTGTTACTAAAACTTTATCTGTTTACCTATCAACAAGGACTAGGTATTAATTAAAGCTTTATAAATTAAGCTCATTTTTCGACCCTTATAATCCGCCTTCGTAATTTAATTCCCTTGAACCGGTGGCCGCCCTAAGCAGACATTAGGATTAATAAAGTTGTCTCTTGCTACTGCAATGTGGTCTATTTGGGAGCGTTGTAATGCTACGGTTATTTTAAACATAAGTATAATAATTAGTAGTAATGACTTTATTTGTTTAGAAAAAATGATTGTAATAATTTGTGTTGTGCCAGAGATTAATTTAATTGTTCTAATTAATGTCGATAAGTTATTTATTAATTAATAAATTTTATTCCTCTATACTATTAAAATTATTTTTCAGAATAAGACACAGACAAAAAAGTTAAAGTAAAGTATGTGTACATTTTACTGCTGACACATGCCCCATCTCTTTTGAATTTTTAGGGCAAAACGATGTCCATGTTGGCAGACTCCCCGAGTCATCGAAATATTTTCTTGTAATTTCATAGAAATGCCGATATTTTGACAGAAAGACAGAACATATTTATTCATTGCAGGAACTTACTTTTACCAATAATCAATTTTACAAAATACAAAAAAGAATATCTTTAGCTTTACTTTATATAAGAAATGAAGCTAAACATTCATCTGCATGCTGAATATCTGCGGAAATTCTCCAAAATATATCTTAAAAGATACGAAGAGACGAATACTTTAAGCATGTAGTAGTGCTAAGAAGTTCGCTAGATACCAAATAAAATTTTTAGAAAATGTGACACGTGTCTCCTTGTGTCTTCGAGTCTGAAGCTGCTAGTTGGTATTTAGCACCATAAATTGGACGTCCTTATACCCTATTACTCTTACCCTTTACCCTATAGTCCATTGCACATATACAGGATATGTTATTGTACATGTACAGAAATTGTTTTGATTAATTCCAGCCATCAAACTTCATGAACGCACTACGCGGCAAACTTTCCGATACCATCCATACTAGGAGTTTCACTAGGAGTTTTCTTCCGCGTACCCCCTCTCTGTGAAATAGTATACCACCGGAGATTTTTCCGGACCGATACGACCCAGGGTCCTTCAAGAAAAGAGTTTACTCCGGCAACGCACCTGCAATACCCTGGTGTTGCAGCTGTTCATGGGGAGCGGTAGTCACTTAACATCAGGTGAACAGTATGCTCGTTTGCTCCTTCTTTCCTATAAAAAAATGAAAATGCTTCAAAATCAATAACTGAGTCGTCTACAACACACATATAAACCAGTAATGATGCTAGCGGTTGCCTGTTTCTTAGACTGAAAGGCTTGACGAATTTTTCTTACAAAACTGAAGTGATAAACGAATTCACTATCCACCTGATAGTAAGAAGGTGCCTCAGTCCGTGAACATGAGCATGAACAGACATTTTCAAACCAAGAAGACTATAGACGCGTGGTTTTTGAGGAAAAAGATGGAGTGTCTCACAGCCAATATTAATTAATGTGGCCCCTATACCCTTAACTTCATTTTGGCGGCACAAATGGGTAAAACTACCACAAGTTAGTAAGTTACCTCAGTCACACGCAACCAGACGGACTCAAGACAGAAAAGAGTCGTAAGTTCTCTTAAATAAGAAGATGCTTAAGTTCGTAGTGTTGTTAGCTTCATCGTCCATTGTAATAAAATTATATCAATGTAATATATAGATATTTATTATGTTTATCAACTACAAAAGAAATATTAATTTAAAACAATACTTAACATTCTTATTATCAACTTGCAAAGGAAGTTATACATAAAATTACTTTTTCCCATTTTCAAGAGTATCAAACAGTAAATACCATAATTTTTACAGCAGAGAACTCAATCTCGAGTGCGCCGAAAAAATATATAATCCTTTTTATTATTCTTTTTTACAACCTGAAGGCCATGAACCTCTAACGACTCCGACGGAAGAAAAGTCCTTATCTCCCTCTACACTAAACTACATGATACATTACTAAGTTATAAACGTGACGTGGTAAATGATTATTAGCTTAAATTTTGACGTATCTAATCACGTATACGTGTTCTTGGAGTTTTGTGAATTATGTGGTTAAATTTTCCCTCATTAAAATCCGAGAGCGAGTCTAATGGGTCGAAATATGAATAAAAGGAATTTCAAATGGAATTCATATTTCTGAAACCCTAAGAGGGTCATATCAAGGGACATTTCAGTTGTGCTGTTCATTTGTTTAAATTTAGTCGTTTCATTTACATCTTTTCAATTTATGTTCATTACATTGTGACATTTTCTTTGTCTATGTGCTTATCCATAGTATATAAGTAATACCAACTTCTTCTATTATTGGACACGTGCTCTGTCAAAGCAAACAGGCCTCAACCTCAATGAAAAATGATTTTGAACAGATAAACATTTTGAGAAGTTGCAAAATAATGTTTTTCTTAAAGCATATTGTTCACTAAAGGAATTAACTTTTTTTTTTCAAATATAATTTATCTATATATTACGGCATACTACGTAAGTTTTCTTTAATTATCTACCTGTTGACTATTATCCATACTAATACTATAAATGCGAAAGTGTGTTTGTTTGTTTCTTTGTTTGTCTTTCTTTCACGTCGCAACAGAGCGTCGGCATGGCATGATTTTTTGTATGGGGATAGTTCGGTGGCTGTAGAGTGACATAGGCTACTTTTTTCTGCGGAAAAACATCTCATTCCCGTGGGAAAATCGAATATGTTGCACAAGTTTGTCCTTCTTTCACGATGCAACAGAGCGTCGGCATGGCATGATTTTTTGTATGGGGATAGCTCGGTGGCTGTAAAGTAACATAGGCTATTTTTTTCGGCGGAAAAACATATCATTCCCGTGGGAAAATTGAATATGTTGCAAAATTAAATTCAGCTAGGTGGCGCCACCGTGATTCTATAAGACGGACGACGGTACGATGGACGAACACAGGAGGTCAGAATATCTGGATTATTATGTCTTTTTACCAAAATTAAGATAAAAAATGTATGGATCTGTATTTTTTTACGCAGGACCGGAAAGAGAGCGATAAAAAACATAAAATTCACAAGCTGATTTTCTTCAAACATTTTGGTGCATTGTGATTCACAGAACAGGCGATAACCTCGCAGACGATATTAAGTAATCCGTTGATGCTCTGCCTACCACGAAAGGGTTACAGACGTGATTATAGGTATTTAACGTTTTTTTTATAAATAGGTTTTTTGTTACTTCACAATGCCTCGCAAACGTAAGTCCAGCCTTTCAAGAGTATCTTCTCAAAGACAAGCGAAAAGATTAGCTCGGTCGCTAGAATCTTTAGAAGATGCTGAACTGAGAAGGCAAGAACAAGTAGAGCATCAGGCTGCTTTTAAAGCATTTGAGACACCTTCTCAACGTCAGCAAAGACGTCTTGAACAAACAGAGCGTCAGGCTGCTTTAAGAGCTTCTGAAACACCTTCTCAACGTCAGGAAAGGCGTCTTGAACAGGCAGAGCGTTAAGCTACTTTAAGAGCTTCTGAAACACCTTCTCAAAGTCAGAAAAGGCTATTCGAACAAGCGGAACGTCAGGCCGCCTTAAGAGCCGCGGAAACACCTGATGAAACTCAACACAGACTCATTGAGCAAGCTGAACGTCAATCTAGTTACTATAAGGGCATCTGAAACACCAGAACAGACACAGGCGCGAAGAGATGCAAATCGTCGTCGTCGTTGCAGACAAAATTTTCAAAGAAACAATTGGTCGGTTTTTAATGATGCAGCATTCAATTATGATCCGTTGATTGATTATAAAAAATTTTTGCAGCGCTTTAAAATGGAAAGATGAGACCGCAAGCATGTGCTGTTCCAATGCCAAAGTGTCTTTCCGTCACTTGGGGAACCAGAAGAACCTTTGAAAACTCTCTTTTTATATGATGCTAATGAGTCACGGCGCTTTTTAAACAGGATCCGGAAATATAACTCATGCTTTCAAATGACGTCCTTCGGAGTTTACCGGGAAATAATAATGCCGGGATTTTCGCCTAGATTTACGGTGCAAGGGCAAATTTATCATAGAATAGGTTCACTTTTTCCAGCTGAAAACAAACAGCATAAATTTTTACATGTATATTTTACGGGTGACGAAGAAATTGAGGTAGACCGTCGCTGCCAATTTATCCAGGGAGTTGAGTGAGACACAGTGTTCAAAATTCAAAGATTCTTGTATGAACGTAACATTTTAGTCAAAACATTTAAAACTGCTTTAGAAAACCTACCTGAAGAGGATTATAAAGTCGTCATTCACGCAGATCGGAACCCTCGAGGAGAGCATGAAAGGCGCTACAATGCACCTTTGATAAATGAAATAGGAGCCGTAATTAGTGGTGATCAATTTTCTTCAAGAGATATTGTCTTGCGAGCCACCCATTGCTTTATTGCAAAGGACAAGAGGGTTGTCATTTTCAAATCCACTCATAAAGTTCCACAAATAACCCGGTCATAAAGGATCCCGCTCCGAACAAAAAAGTATCATGTATGGATTTTTATGAGTATCATATGATGTTGCGAGAAAATGATTTTAACCTCTTAGCCCGATGTAGACAATTATTTCATCAATTTTTGGTAGACATGTATGTGAAGGTAGAAAGTGAACGTCTCCGTTATATATCTCTAAATCTGCGCGTTAAGAATTATATACATTTACGAGTACTCGTACAAGATGCAGTTTCTAGCGACGCCAATGTAAACCCCAGAGATTTAGGTAAAATGGTAATTCTGCCCTCATCATTCGTTAAGAGTCCCCGCTACCTACATGAGTACACACAAGATGCATTCGCCTATGTACGAACTTACGAAAGACCTGATCTTTTTGTTACTTTTACTTGCCATCCCACATGGAAAGAAATAACCGAGGAGCTAATGCCGGGCCAAAAAAGTACTGACAGACACGATTTAGTTGCTAGAGTATTTAGATTAAAAGTACAAAAATTAATGTATGTAATTAACACAGGCAAAATTTTTGGAGAGGTGCAGTGCTTCATGTATTCAATTGAATGGCAAAAAAAGAGGATTACCGCATGCCCACATTCTAATATGGCTTAAAGAGAAGTTGCGGCCCAGCCAATTAGACGAAATAATAAGCGTCGAGATTCCGGATCCTGAACAAGATAATAAATTGTATGATACCATCGTCCGAAATATGATTCACGGTCCATGTGGAGCATGAAATTCAATATCGCGATGTATGAAAGAAGGAAAATGTACAAAGAAATTATCTAAACAGCTATTAAAAGAAACAGTGCACAATGACAATGCCTACCCTTTATACAGACGCAGAGCTCCCGAAGATGGTGGCAGGAAATTTACAATCAAATCTTGCTCCGGAGCGTTCGAAACCTTAGATAACAGCTGGATTATCCAGTATTCGCCCATTCTATGTAAAATGTTTAATGCCCACATTAATGTAGAAGAATATAGCTCTGTCCGGGAATTCAAGTATATGATCTGTAAGTGTATAAATAAAGGAAGCGACCAAGCAATATTTATTCTCAGGAGTGAAGGTGAGGCAAATCCCGTTAATGAAGTACAGACCTTTCAAGTAGGGCGTTATGTCAGTAGTAACGAGGCAGCCTGGCGTCTCCTTGGCTTCCCTTTACATGAAAGGCACCCAACAGTTTCTCACCTTGCTGTGCACTTAGAAAATAGAGAGCGAGTATATTTCACCAAAAGAAATTTCCAAGAAAGAATTGCATCACCGCCAAAAACTACACTAACAGCCTTCTTTCAACTTTGTCAAACCGACCCCTTTGCAAAAACGTTGTTACGAGTGTATTCTGAAGTCCCCCGCTTCTAATATTATAATATTATAATACTTGGAACACATCTAGGAAGGAGTGGAAACGCCGTATTCAAGGTGCGCCTGTTGCAAATTGGCCCAGTTTAAAGTCATCAGATGCCCTTGGTCGTGTGTATACCGTCCATGTAACTAATTTTGAATGTTTCTGTTTACGATTGCTGCTGCATCATGTTCGGGGTCCTACAGGATATAAAGACCTTAAAACTGTCAACGGTCAGGAATGCGCAACTTATAGAGAAGCATGTGAAGCTCTGCATCTTTTAGAAAACGATAATCACTAGGATGAAACCATGGAGGAAGCTGTGCAGTGCCAGTCACCAGCCAAAATTAGGGACCTTTATGCAACTTTCATATCATCTTGCGGGCTATCTAATGCACATAAATTGCGGGACAAATATAAAGAGTACATGGCGGAAGATATTTTGCCAAGGTTACGGAACCACACGCGAACATGACATACAATGAACACATTTATAATGAGGCACTTGGAAACATTGAAAATAAAGTAATGGCAATGGTAGGCAAAAAAATTAAGCGACCTTGGAATGATAAGCCCTCAGCGAACAACCGAAAATGAACTAAGTGATGAAATTATACTTCGCCAAACTTTACCTGTCATTCAAAAGGGCACATCTGCAGATGAAATTAAAGCATGCCTCAAGTCGTCTATTTTATGGAACAAGGTGACAAAATTCAGTTTAACTACGAATGTGAGAGTGCATTTGTATAATGATATCAATGCTGGAAACTATGCTGACACACTATTAAAAATTGGCGATGGGCGGTTGGAAACGGATGCTGAGGGCTGAGTTAAATTGACGAGAGATTTTTGTAATTTAGTACAGAGTCAATCCGAATTAATTGCGAGCGTTTATTCAGATTTAACAAACAACATGCATAAATATAAATGGTTATGTGAAAGGGCGATTCTTCCAAAAATTGAGATTCCAAAAAATGAGAGTGTTAACAAAATAAATTCAGATATATTAAGCGAAGTAGCAGGAGAAATAACAGAGTATTTGTGAGTAGACACAATTATGGACACAGAACAGAGCACTTCATATACCGTAGTGTTTCTAAATTCTCTAGAGTTGTCAGGTGTGGCCTCACATAAGCTTCAATTAAAATTAGGCGCCCCATTCATGCTAGTGCGAAATTTAGATGCTCCTCGGTTATGTAACAGGACAAGGCTGCGTGTGACACATCTTGGACGGAACATAATCGGAGCTACAATTTTGACAGGCGTAGGAAAAAGGTGAAAAAGTTATTATACCACGGATCCCTATAATTCCCACAGATCTTCCTTTTTCATTCAAAAGGTTGCAGTTCCCTATTAAGCTCAGTTTTTCAATGACAATTAATAAAGCGCAAGGGCAAACGTTACAGGTAGCGGGGGTCAACTTAGAAAAACCGTGCTTCTCTCATGTTCAGCTGTATGTAGCATATTCGCATGTGTCAAATGCCCAGAATCTCCACATACTTTCCCCGAATGGAAAAAACATATAACATTGTGTACATTAGCGTCTTAAAATAGTGTTCAGTTAGTTTTTTTTAAAAAAATCCCACAATCAATTAATCAGAATTCACACAGATTTTCCCTTTCAATTAAAAATTTCCTATTTAGCTTAGTTTCTTTTCAATTCCAAATGCTGCACCTCTGACGCACCTATTAAGCTCAGTTTCCTTTCAACTCAAAAGGCTGCATCTTTGACGGATCTTTTATTTGGCTCAGTTTCCTATCAATTCCAAAAACTGCATCTCTGACGAATCAATTTACCTCAGTTTCTTTTCAAAAGTCTGCATCCCTGACGGATAATTATGCTCAGTTTCTTTTTAAAAAATATCCCATTTCCATTTGGAATAAACAGGCTATTTTCATGCTTTCCTATACGCTGCGTTTCAAAACATTTAAATAGGCTGACGAATCAATTTTGTTCAGTTTCCTTTTAATGGCTGCATCTCTGACAAATCTATAAAACTCAGTTTTCTTTCAATTCAAAAAGCAATGGATAGTTCATTTCCCAGTGACCATGCGGGCGAAGCTGCGGGTAACAGCTAGTTATAAATATATTTGAGTTATAGTTCCAGTATATCAAACTAAGTAAACAAAGTTACGGACACAATAACTGAGTAATAAATTAATTTTAAATCACGAGAAATTAGTTTAAAATAGTCTAGTACATTCTTTTTTATGTTTTCTTTCTCTGCTGCTTCAAGTCATTTGAATGACAAAAAGATAATGCGTAGAGTGAATGCTCGCCATTAATCATCCGCAGCGATCCTTCATCGTGACGGTTAATGGAGAAATATTCACGAAGTATATTTGGCTAATAATTTTTACATAGTTACTTTATAGGCTTTATTAAAACTTTATTTTCCGTTATTAATTCTATTATTCCTCGTTTGCTCAAATAGATTTTATTTCTTCAAACCTAAACTTTGGGAAAATCATTGCGTACAGGGCCACTTTAGTTAACAGTAAACAGGAAAACTCAAGTCTGGTTGTGCATGGAGCATTGCTGCAATATATGGGTTATACTGCAAAATGCTACTTAGCACTGAGATTACATTAAATCCAAGGCCACATCAGCCGCAAAGGAATACGTATACGGAGTCCTGCTGTCAAATGTCAGATAGTGATACAAAATATCTCCAAGTAGTGTTGAACTCAATTCAGAGGCGTGCCAAGTGGCTTACTTCAATCTGGTTGCTGCCGATCTTGCCTGGCGCAAATAAGACTGCATATCGATGTTCTATAGTATATCATTTCATGGCAGAGCATGCATGCCTTAGCTCTCTCCCACCATCGGTAATCAAGACGCTCGGTCAGTATTCACGAAGCTTTTGTCATTATGCGAAGAATTTTAGCGAAACATTTTCCCATCGTAGTTTATAATGCGTACAGAATGGAGAGGCATAATTTGAAATTATCTGTCTTTCCACCCGATTACTTTGCAAGAACCTACTAGTTCAAGTCAAGAGTGGAAAATAGCCTTTTGTTAGCTGGCACATTTATTAAAAAAATATATGCGCCATCTTATCACTCACTTAAGCTTATGACTTTAAGAAAATGTATTAAAGGCATAAGCTTAAGTGAATGCTGTGGCACATAGGCATTTACATTTATCCTCGTTTACAGTAAAAAGGCTCTTCAGTTCTCTAAAATCATCATAAAAAATTCAGCAACATGAAGTTGCTATTTTACGCTGATATTCTTTGAGAGCGTGGTCCTACCTCGGTCGAGCCGACCCATTCGTGCTGCAACCATAATTTAGCTGCAGCATGACTCTACCACGTTTATGCGGTGTCTAAGGCGGACAGAAAAAATGGTTTTAATAATTAGATTAGACGCACGAAACTTTGTACAAATGCTAGAAGAGAGTTCTTTTAAAACGTTTCGTAATAAAAAATTTAACCATAAAACTTATTTTAGTTTCGCAAAACTTTCTGCGTGGCCGGTCGTACTCGTTTATCCAGCAATAAATTAAATAAAGTTGAAAAGAAGAACAAGAAGTAATGTAAGTAGGACTTTAAGCTAATTTTAATTGTCATAACTGTTTAGTGAGCACCGTGATTGAGTTTTCATTAATTTTTATTTAGCCTTTTATTTTTAATGTACCGTGCCATTTATTTTATGAGCAGTAATATGTTGCTTCGGTGTGAATTGACTTCACTCTGCCTTATTTTCTCTTTTATGATACATGAAGTTTCCGAATTTCAGTAAAAAAAATTTCAATGCTTTTTCGAAGACTATACTCTTATAAGCAATTTATAATTTTAAACAGTCCATAACAGTCCATTGAAAAACATGGCCCTTTCCTACTGTAGGAATGATCTGCCGGAAACGTCTGCAATTTTTTTGATATGATTATATTGTTTTCAAATAGAAAAGGCCATTGTAACATCAAAAATAAAATGCTCACACTTTCATTATTGTCATATACACACAAAAGGAAACATTCGAAATACTTTCATAATATTAATAAATAACTCAGGTTGTAAAAAATTAATTGACTATTGCGTGTTACAGTAGTGATATAAGATTTTCACAGTGCAAATTATTTCCTATATTTAATGTAATATTTTCTTCTAAAACTGAAACCTATGTAGAAGAAAAATATATATATGTATGACTGCTTCGTTGGTCTAGTGGTTGTAGTAGTGCGACTACTGATCATGAGGTCCTGGGTTCGAATCCCGGGTCGGGCCAAAAAATCAATTATTGAGTTTTTTTGTCAAGAAATTCTCAGAAGCTGCTTGGAGTCAGGAAGTTGGTAGTGTGTCACCCCCGTGCTGTGGAAAAGATACAATAAATAGACATCACAGTCAAATTTAAGCAAATAAAATATAAACAATCGTGACAAGAGCAACATCATGAAGGAATTGTTCATCTGAGGAATTGTTCAGATTAGTGCCAGCCGCAAAATTTCGTGAACGCACTTCGCGGCAAACGTCCCGATACCATCCACACCATCTGGATGCTTGGCGGACCACCACTGTACGTTTCAAAAGGAATTTTCTTCCGCGTACAACCTCTCTGTGGAATGGTTTACCACCGGTGATTTTTCCGGACCCATACGACCTGGGGACCTTCAAGAAAAGAGCTTACTCCTTTCTAAAGGCCGACAACGCACCTCCAATTCCCCTGGTGTTGCGGTTGATCATGGGCGGCGGTAGTCACTTAACATCAGGTGAGCCGCATACTCGTTTGCCTCCACTTCTATAAAAAAAAAATCATGGGTATCATCATCATCATATCATCATCATCATCATCATAAACACCTACATCTCTATTCGATTAATAATCATAAGTTTAAATGCGTTGCTTCTGAGTCTAATTTAACATTTAGATGGAATATTCCATTACCAGTAAAAAGGATATCCGGTTCTTGTCACTGACCATACGATACACTGTAGCATTATAAGCTTTTTGTACTCGTATGCTGGGTATTCTATAAAAACGTACTCTTTTCCTGGTCGAGCTAACCAATTTATTTTTCAGTAGTAAAGTTGCAGTGAGTAAAGTTGCATTTAACGCAAGATTAACAGAAACGCATTAGAAAACATTTTAATAGTTAAAGTTTTCCACCGAGGCTAATTGACGTTCAGTTGATATGTAACACGGCTAAATGAACTTCTTTATTTCTGCATCAAAATACTACTAAATATAGAAAGAATTTTAATAAAGTAAAACATGTATGTACAAAAAGTTTCATACATATATAGATTATATACCAAAAAATATAGAGCCCTTATCCTCACAGCGTAACTAGAGTGAATGATCACGCCAAGAACACTAGCTGTGTTCTTAGCGTTATCATTCACTGTGTTCGTTCACTGTATTGTGTGTTTGTCTTAAGTTACGAAAGGCATTGCTTAAAGCTACACAGACAAATTTTGTGGAAAAAACCCAGTCCACTCATCAGCAGTGCTATTCCCATTGCGGATATAATTCCTTTGTACATTTACCACGCATGTGCCCTGCAGACCGATAGTCACTATAGCAAATATCAGAAATACATCATCACTCCTACTCATCCTAAGAACTTATACAAAATAACGTTATTTGAATTTGGATATACAATAGCGGCTACCATAACAAAGAAGTTGCATAGGAAATTGTTAAAAAAGTTTTTAGGTGAAAGACAGGGTAACATATTATTTTCGAGGTTTTTTCTGCTTTGAGGAAATTTTTGTTGAATTTTTAGTTAAACTTCTACTTTACGTAATTACTCTTTGTAAGTTCGGCTAAATCAATTTGTATCTCTTCGTCTTAAGACAGTTGTCACTACAATGTAAAATGTTTTAATAGCAGTTACTAAAATTGTTAGCACTGTCAAACAAGAGATCCTTACATTATTATCGTAATATTAGTTTTATTAAACTCTCTCTTTTTAAAACACGTTAACTCCGCACTAGGATTTTCACCTGTATAGTGGGGACAGTTTAGATACATAAATTTTCAAGGAACATTCAAACCCGGAACAAATATTTATAGTCCATACAAATACTTGTTTCATGTGAGATTCGAACCCACGGCCCTTAGCAATGCAACTCTGCGAGACGAGAGAGCCGTCTCATTATTATCATCATTAACTATCACTTAATTAAATTATGTTTCAATTATCTCTATACCTGTTCCTTTCAATGGTCATTTGGTAAAATGAGAGTGAGATTATGGAGCGTATAATGAACGACCGATTAATGGCACACCTTTAACAAAATGAATTCCTTAGTTACCCAATACCGGTTTCGCCGAAATCGGTCAGCTGGGGACCTTCCAGCGTATGCCATACACGTATGAGGCGCGACACTCGAGAACAGTGGAGAAGCACTTACTTTTTCCCTTGATATCTCGCAGGCCTTTGACAGAGTTTGGCACGCTAACCTTTTGGGTAAGCTTCCAGCGTACGGCTTATCCTCTAGTCTGATTAAATGGGTAAAGGACTTTCTCAATGAACGGTCTCACCGGATTGTCGTCCATTGCTGCTCATCCGATTCTGTGGAGACTGACGCCGGTGTTCCTCAAAGATCCGTTCTTTCTACAACTGTCTTCCTGCTGTATATTAATGTTCTACTTATGCCCAGTATCTATGGGTATGTAGACGATAGCATAGTTTCGGAGAGATACTAACCAAGTACCCGGGCCAGTCAGGATTAAATCCAGTCCAAAAGGGAGGCTATGGTTGAGCGTGTGAATCTCACACTACAGGCAGTCTCCGAATAGGGCGACGCCAATCTCGTGAGATTCAATGCCTCCAAAACACAAGCATGTCTTTTGACCGCTAATATATATATATATATATATATATATATATATAAGCGACATTATTGGGATTAACATAATTAGTACTATTCTTAAGTTGGTACTACATTGGCGGCCATATAAATGTTGACCGTTGATTTGAGAAATGTTTAAAGTTGCTCCTTTTTTACTTTTTAGAAGCCAGTGCTTGACCATAATCTCACCTGGTGGTAAGTGATGATGCAGCCTTAGATGGTAAATCACACTGTCTTAGCGTAATAAAATTAAAGCCTATTCACTCTAGCCTTGAAGACGCCCAGATTGTATTTGGACAGAAAGAAATACGCCGGCAAATTATTCCACTCCTTTGTAGTATGCTTTAAAAAAGTTAAAGTAAACCGTTTGGTTCTAATGCGTGGAATATCGACAACAGAGGTGTAAAGACCCGCCGACCGCCTGATCGTCGGATGGTGGAAAGGAGAGGGAGGAACCTGTAGAGTCGATCAGTCTACACATGTGTACCAGACATAAACATCTTACGCTCGCTCGATCGAGATACACATGTGTACCACCTTTGAAAAAGAATTTTTTTAATTAAAACAAAACCAAAGACACTATGCAATAGATAATAGTATCAAAGACAAAGATATGCTCTTTTATTTTAAACCATAACCTGGCAATGTTTCTTAGAAAAAAAAAAAAAGAAATCACTCTGAACTTTCGGCGTTCCACGTGTCGCTTTGATGAAGGTGCTCCGTCTTTTTTATAGAATTTTATATTTGTGTCTGGACTAAAAACGAAAGTATTATACTTTTTTCATATTTCTTGTAATATAATAAACACGTATATATATAATTTGTGGTATAAAAAGTGAAAAGTAAATTGCCAAAAGTACTTCAAAATCCGGAAGGCCCATTTTGGCGGTTGGGTCATAAACGTGTTATTTTTCAAATTCTCATTTATTTTTAGTGTAAAATGTAAGTAAAAATAGTTTTGTTACATATTTCAAATAACTTGACGTTGTATTTATTTCAAATTCACACAAAAATATTTTTGAAATATTGTTCGAAATGTCATACAGATAAAATATTTTTTTTTTAATTTTTTTATTTTTTAATATTTTGGTATGAGTAACGAATGGAAACACATAAAACATAAAAATATACATATTTCCAAACATTTTCATATAAATTTCTCCAAAAACAAAAGTGTAGAATTCAAATTAGTAGTAATTTTGTCACTAAAATTGAAGTATATACTACTACTATGCTATACAGGGTAATTTATGTATTTTATTACAATTTCTAGCAACCAAAAATAATTTTATTCGATAGTTTATACATTCAACAAGAATTCCTGTAAGTTTTATCCATAAATATTGTCTCAAAGTGAAAATATAGCAAAATTTGCAATATAGCAAAAAATTTTCTAACTTACAAATTTTCCCGCCATTAAGGTCCTGAGCGAACGGGAGTATAGCATGTCGCGCGCTGTCAGAGCTTCCTGCGCACACTCTCCGAAATGCATCCTATATAATACCGAGAGGTTTGCTACTCTGCGCCTGTATTCGAGACTGACAAGGTTGGTTTCAACATAATAAAGGTCACCAATGAGCCTCTTAGCACGTCTATTCATTGAATCTAACGCTAACATGTGATATTTTGCAGCACTAGCCCATATGTGACAGCAGTACTCCATGAACGACCGGAGTTGCACTTTATATAAGGTAAGAAGCTGCTCCGGTGTGAAGTACCGCTGCACCCTTGCAAGAACACCAAGTTTCCCTGCGGCTACTTTGACTCTGGACTCAATGAACCGCTCATAGTTGAGCTTCGGAGAAAATTCAACCCCTATCAACTGAAGGCGGTCAGTGTACTCCAAGGGTATATTCCGGAAAGTAGAGGCCAGGGTGAGCGGGCTCCTTTTAGCGGTCAAAAGACATGCTTGTGTTTTGGAGGCATTGAATCTCACGAGATTGGCGTCGCCCTATTCGGAGACTGCCTGTAGTGTGAGATTCACACGCTCAACCATAGCCTCCCTTTTGGACTGGATTTAATCTTGACTGGCCCGGGTACTTGGTTAGTATCTCTCCGAAACTATGCTATCGTCTACATACCCATAGATACTGGGCATAAGTAGAACATTAATATACAGCAGGAAGACAGTTGTAGAAAGAACGGATCTTTGAGGAACACCGGCGTCAGTCTCCACAGAATCGGATGAGCAGCAATGGACGACAATCCGGTGAGACCGTTCATTGAGAAAATCCTTTACCCATTTAATCAGACTAGAGGATAAGCCGTACGCTGGAAGCTTCCCAAAAGGTTAGCGTGCCAAACTCTGTCAAAGGCCTGCGAGATATCAAGGGAAAAAGTAAGTGCTTCTCCACTGTTCTCGAGTGTCGCGCCTCATACGTGTATGGCATACGCTGGAAGGTCCCCAGCTGACCGATTTCGGCGAAACCGGTATTGGGTAACTAAGGAATTCATTTTGTTAAAGGTGTGCCATTAATCGGTCGTTCATTATACGCTCCATAATCTCACTCTCATTTTACCAAATGACCATTGAAAGGAACAGGTATAGAGATAATTGAAACATAATTTAATTAAGTGATAGTTAATGATGATAATAATGAGACGGCTCTCTCGTCTCGCAGAGTTGCATTGCTAAGGGCCGTGGGTTCGAATCTCACATGAAACAAGTATTTGTATGGACTATAAATATTTGTTCCGGGTTTGAATGTTCCTTGAAAATTTATGTATCTAAACTGTCCCCACTATACAGGTGAAAATCCTAGTGCGGAGTTAACGTGTTTTAAAAAGAGAGAGTTTAATAAAACTAATATTACGATAATAATGTAAGGATCTCTTGTTTGACAGTGCTAACAATTTTAGTAACTGCTATTAAAACATTTTACATTGTAGTGACAACTGTCTTAAGACGAAGAGATACAAATTGATTTAGCCGAACTTACAAAGAGTAATTACGTAAAGTAGAAGTTTAACTAAAAATTCAACAAAAATTTCCTCAAAGCAGAAAAAACCTCGAAAATAATATGTTACCCTGTCTTTCACCTAAAAACTTTTTTAACAATTTCCTATGCAACTTCTTTGTTATGGTAGCCGCTATTGTATATCCAAATTCAAATAACGTAATTTTGTATAAGTTCTTAGGATGAGTAGGAGTGATGATGTATTTCTGATATTTGCTATAGTGACTATCGGTCTGCAGGGCACATGCGTGGTAAATGTACAAAGGAATTATATCCGCAATGGGAATAGCACTGCTGATGAGTGGACTGGGTTTTTTCCACAAAATTTGTCTGTGTAGCTTTAAGCAATGCCTTTCGTAACTTAAGACAAACACACAATACAGTGAACGAACACAGTGAATGATAACGCTAAGAACACAGCTAGTGTTCTTGGCGTGATCATTCACTCTAGTTACGCTGTGAGGATAAGGGCTCTATATTTTTTGGTATATAATCTATATATGTATGAAACTTTTTGTACATACATGTTTTACTTTATTAAAATTCTTTCTATATTTAGTAGTATTTTGATGCAGAAATAAAGAAGTTCATTTAGCCGTGTTACATATCAACTGAACGTCAATTAGCCTCGGTGGAAAACTTTAACTATTAAAATGTTTTCTATTGCGTTTCTGTTAATCTTGCGTTAAATGCAACTTTACTCACTGCAACTTTACTACTGAAAAATAAATTGGTTAGCTCGACCAGGAAAAGAGTACGTTTTTATAGAATACCCAGCATACGAGTACAAAAAGCTTATAATGCTACAGTGTATCGTATGGTCAGTGACAAGAACCGGATATCCTTTTACTGGTAATGGAATATTCCATCTAAATGTTAAATTAGACTCAGAAGCAACGCATTTAAACTTATGATTATTAATCGAATAGAGATGTAGGTGTTTGTGATGATGATGATGATGATATGATGATGATGACACCCATGATTTTTTTTATAGAAGTGGAGGCAAACGAGTATGCGGCTCACCTGATGTTAAGTGACTACCGCCGCCCATGATCAACCGCAACACCAGGGGAATTGGAGGTTCGTTGTCGGCCTTTAGAAAGGAGTAAGCTCTTTTCTTGAAGGTCCCCAGGTCGTATGGGTCCGGAAAAATCACCGGTGGTAAACTATTCCACAGAGAGGTTGTACGCGGAAGAAAACTCCTTTTGAAACGTACAGTGGTGGTCCGCCAAGCATCCAGATGGTGTGAATGGTATCGGGACGTTTGCCGCGAAGTGCGTTCACGAAATTTTGCGGCTGGCACTAATCTGAACAATTCCTCAGATGAACAATTCCTTCATGATGTTGCTCTTGTCACGATTGTTTATATTTTATTTGCTTAAATTTGACTGTGATGTCTATTTATTGTATCTTAGTTTGCATCAACGGTAATGTACTCTAGACTAAGTTTCGGTCACGGCGTCTAACCTCTACGGAGCCCAATGTAAGCATTGAAAGCAAAGGTACTCTCTCTGTTTCCTTACACTCATAGTCCGATGGGACGATAATATACACCGTCAACTTAATAACTCTGGGCTGCTATTGAGAATTTCTTGACAGAAAAACTAACTAACTGATTTTAACCCGTACCGGGATTCGAACCCAGGACCTCACAATTAGCAACCGCACTTACAACCATTAGACTAATGAGAAATTTGCTTCAAAGATATAAAAAAATTCAAGTAGTCATTCATTATCAGATAATTAAATTCTGTGTTTTCCTTACACTCGGATTTCATATGCATATTGTTGCGCGCCTAAGTTGACGTGATGTACCCGGCACTAGCGCCATCTAGTGTCGGGGACGGAGCGAGGAGAGCTTTCCAGAAAATGACATCACTAATCTTTCAACCGACAGCGCCATCTAGTATCGAAACTAAGAACTAAGCTTCTAGAAGCCCGACACTCGAACTTTCGATGCCTAGTCGATTGGCGCGCGTATTCACTTGAATATTCTGGATGTTTCGGTGATAATGTGTATTTAAAGGCACTACAAGATGCGAGCGGGGAAGTATTGAATTTGGCGAGACAAGCGAAGCTTCGGAGCGGAATAAAGTGAA
Source organism: Parnassius apollo (assembly GCA_907164705.1). NCBI lineage: Eukaryota > Metazoa > Arthropoda > Insecta > Lepidoptera > Papilionidae > Parnassius > Parnassius apollo. The sequence continues at coordinate 15,808,892 of CAJQZP010000693.1, forward strand.
TTAGTGTGATTAATTATTAGTCTTTTAAGTTTTAACTAGTGTAAAGTGAATTAAAGAGTTAATTTTGGTAATTCTATCGGCAATTTTTATTGTCACGAACCCTAAGCTCGTAACAATATTATGTTTAAGATTTATAACAAACGTGCGTAATCTAAATAATATTACCAGTAATATAGTATAGTCTTCCAAATTATACTAAAGTCTTATTTCAAAACATCATGTTGGCGGAGAGAGCAAAATAAAGAACGTAAACTATTTAAGAAAACGGACGTAAGTTTATGCAGTTGTGGTTTTGCATTTGATTATGCAATGAAAGAATGCATTTACTTTGAGCTCTTGAAATACTATTTTGGTAAATAGTGCTCGTAACATGCAAAGCGCCAAGGCAAAATTGTTTGATAAAGCCAAAGTCAAATTAATTGTAAAAGTTTACTGCTAACTAGCTGTGGTAATTTTCAAGGGTACTGTGATTATATCCGCTTAAAGGCGGTGTAAGAGTATTATGTCACTTCCACATGTATTCCCATACTTGTCGTAAGAAGCGACGTAGAGAAACAGATTAGGAGATGGGCGGCAGCGTCTTCCTAATAACGACTAAAAACAAAAATAACTGCGGATGCAAATCTCGCAAGCCAAGAGTAGCAACTGTGGCAACTTTCCCTCCTATGAGGCAATCTATGGGCCAGTCCATGTTCGGCAGTGGACTTTAATAGTCTGTAACGGTAGCAGTAATGGTAACGACTATTAATTAAGCGGTTTTAAGAAATATTGCAGAACTCATGGGGCTGTCACTTGGGAATCTTCTATGAAATTATATTTTTTAATATATAATTTTACTCAGTGCCTCCTTCCACGTGCCCCGCACTGCCACACGGATTGTGTTCGCGGTGTTGTTTCTAATATGTAGTACATATTACTTTTACTGCTTGTTCTTTTTTTGAATGTACGATACCAGATACCTTCGTCATTCGTGTGAAACGAAACTAAGTATGATTATTTTTTATCAAACACTTAAACTGCAGTCACCTTTTTAATGCTATACAAAGTGACTGACGCGGCAGTCAAAAGCTTAAATATGTTATACTTCAGAAGTGGTACCATATATATTTAAAGTAAATATTATTCCCCTAAAGGTAACCAAATAAGGGTGAAGTTTTAGTGTAATTATATAGACGACAGTGTCCAAAAAAGTAAAAAAAAATAACAAACAACAAAAATATAACGATATAACTAATAAAATAATTTTATTAAAATAATAATTAAAAGGCATACATTGAGTAAAAAGTAAAAGCCAACTTAAGCGCACTACAAGTGATGAAATAATTCCTCGTGTCTATTTTAACCACTTTATATAATCTTTTTAGAAAACTATACATTGATTAAAATCATTTAACGTAGTTTATCACGTGTATTTTTAACTTATATTTTTCAGAGGTTCTGATTGCTTCATGGCACAAGGTTATGCGAGATTACTACTCCCTTTGTGATATGGTACCCATCATCACAAGGCGAGTAGGTAGTATTAATGTTATTGTTAATCCCCGCTGCATTCAACTTTTAAAATTTAACACCTTGAAGCTATTGAAACATCTAAAATGTAATGTAAAGAAAATGCGATGAAATCTCTAAGATAAGTTTAATATAAAAAAAAACATATTTTAGTTTCAATGCCGAGTGGTTTCAATAAGTTACCGGCCTCTTCTGATTTATGGGAAATATCAAAATATTACACGTCTGTGATCCAGTCCGAGTTTACAGAAACAGTTATTATTTTCCAGATGTGCAAGATTTTCATAATATAATTCATTACGGAGATAGTCCTTGAAATATAAATTATAATTTAAGTGGTTTGAAACTCATGTTCCTCTTTTACTATCTGATATTTTAATGCAAGTGTCCGACACTTGAGTTGTAATATTTTGAGTAGTTGATGGTTTTGAATAGTAGATGAGTAGTTAGTTTAGAGAGAGAAAAGACAAAGAGTACTAATATTTGGAAAAGTCCATTTTTGGTTGACGCACTTTCCTACTAGATATTTTTATCAAAGTAATTTAATAACAATACGACTTTAAGTTAATAAATCTTTCATTCAACTTATAAACTAATGATGAATAAAAAAAGAACCAAAGCGTTTTCTGTAAATTTCATATGATTGTGTGTTAATTTATGGAATTAGGCGTTACTTTGCGGAAATCCATTATAATGAAGATATTAATTAATTTGCAACCTTCCGCTAACTAAATACAATGATGTGTCTTATCTGGATTGAAGAGCACCTTCCGCCCTCCTTCAATTGCGTGCACCAATCCCGTCACCATTAATCTCAGCACCACTACTCCCAACAACACTACTCCTGGCACTACTACTTCCAACACCAATATTCCATGAAATACACACCATCGACGATAATACGATACGTGTTTCGCCTCTACACGAGGCATCCTCAGGTGATGTGGACTCCACGGCGGCTGACCGCTAAGTGAGTTAAGTAGGAGTAAGTTGGCTCACTTAGCTGTCAGCCGTTGGTATCTGACTTTTTTACACGTGGCATATGACGATGTGATGATATATCGCCGTATATGAAGGGCCATTAAATTCATTGTATCTCAAATACGTCTCGCACGACACCCACAGAACGAAACGGGAGAGATGTATTCTCTTACGCCGCAAGACCATACGACACTCTACCACCCTTAGTTTCAATTGCATGTATACTTCATTTTAATTCAGAAAGTAAACATAATACTAACACTATGAACTTAACATGATAGCAATATTTATTTCGTATGTAGTGAATAATTTGAAAGTATTCAATATGTTAGAAATCGTTAGGATATTGTGAATTAAATGTTATTTAGATTATTTATATAATAGTCTGATTGTGGCGGTGTAAGTATACTCGTATCCACTACCCCATATCGTCCTGTGGTAGTCATAAGAAACAAAGAGAGAAACTAAAACAGAAGGTGGGCAGCAGCATCTTTCTGATAACAACTTAAAATAATAAAAAGCTGCGGTTACCAACAAGCTTGGCAAGTGTGGTAGATATGGTGAAATCCCCGCTATGTGGCAATCTATGGGGGAGGCCTATCTTCAATGGTGGAATTTTATAGGCAATAAAGGACGGATGGGTCGCATAAAAAATTAATCAGCTCTACGGAAAATATCTGAACATTGGCCTCTTCCGAAACCTGTAACAAAACACTTGACCTTAAAGATTTTCACGTGTAAAATTAATATTGAAAATACTTTGTTTGTGGTTCATACAAAAACGTGTACAAATAGTTGTTGTGAGTTTTACCATAAAATCCAGGTAAAACTTAACTTTGCTTGCACCGCGACTTGAGACTACACAAATGCTTAAACTACAATTTTTCTCCTTGCACGCTCCCACGCTATCTATTTCAAATATAATATTTGAAAAACAACAAACGAAACACCAATATATAAAGAGATTCAAACTTTGTATAAAGGGCAGATAATCAGATGCGAAATTGGCTATTTACTGAGCAAATTAAAATTTACATTCAATCAATCATGTTCTTGATTTTAAACATACTTTGCTTTATTTTTATTTTATTTCAAGATATAAATAAAATAAGTTCACTGTAAAACAGGAAATATTTTCAAACAATATATTTATCGATATTTGGGTAAATAAGCCTAATCGAGTAAGATGGTTTTAAAAAACTGATATAATGATTATTGCTTCCAAAAAACCAGGAATCGTCATTTATACAAGAAATTACATTTATTAATTAATTGACTTAATAAAAAATTACAAATTTAGGTTATAAGTAGTCGCATAAAGGTTTAAAAAATTACACTGTCCGAAAAAATTACAACTTCAAAAGGTGTAATAGCTTGTGTCAAATTTACTGAGAGTATTAAGTCCCAGAGCTATCACGGCTTTACAACACAACCTTTAATATTTGAAATAAAATATGTATTATATTGTACTTACTATTTTTATTTCGTAAATAAAGTAACCAACTCATTTCATTATATGCAATGGTGGTAAAATATGATCAAGAAAATTTATGTCAACATTACTTTCGTTGTGCATTTTCTAAAAGTAATACAGAAATAGTATTCTACTACATGTCCTCTTGGGACTTGTCCTTGTTAATTAAATGGGCTTTTCTACGGTTCTTCACTCCGGCCGGGTCTTTACTACGGTTGTCGTATCTAAATAAAACTTAATAAGCCCTTAAAAATTTCAAAGAAGCATTTTTATTTACACTATAAAAATATTAAATATTAATTACAAAAAAAAAATACAAATTACTACAACGCTTAGCTTGTTATTAATATATTTATGTACAAGCTAAGTGTTTTTTTAAATAAAAATCTTTGATAGAACTTTTCACAACAGATCAGAGTTGTAGGGTAGATTTTCAAATTTGAATGACTAAGTGTGATCTAGTATCTTCATGATAATAGGCTGTGTCCACCATCAGACACTAATCAGGTATGCCTAGGGAGTAGGAGTACCGGAAAAGATGCGTTAAAACCGGTGCCAACTCTGGAGCACGCGTCCTCAGCACAATTGGGGGGATTCCGTCAGGCCCACTCGACTTGATGTCCAGGGAGAGGAGTGCTTTGCGAACGGAGCGCTGGGTGAACTGCACTTCCGGCATGGAGCACTCACACTGCGGGATGGTCGGCGGCGTACTCCCCCCGTCGTCGATAGTCGAGTTGGACGCAAAGAAAGAGCCTAGAAGATCGGCTTTCTCCTTTGCGGTATGGGCCAGTGAGTCGTCCTCCCTGTGCAGAGATGGAAGAGATGGCTGACAGAAATTCCCCTGGACAGCCTTGGCGAGAGACCAGAATGCACGGGTTCCAGAAGGAAGGCGAACTAGTTTCTCGCCAATTCTGTCTATGTGCTCTGACTTTGCCTTTGCAATGACTCTTTTGAAGGACCTAGAGGCGGAATTATACTTCTTTTTTAGAGCGCTGGTGTTTATATCCCGGGACGCTGGTGCGTCATCCCAGGCTTGGTAGCACTCCTGCTTATAGCATGATGCTATTTTACAGGAGCGACCAAACCATGGCTGAGATTTGCCTCCGATGGTCACCACAGAGGAAGGAATAAAAAGTTCCATACCCTGAAGTACCACATCAGCGACAGAATCCGCAACAACGTTGGGATCGTCCGGCGAGAAGCAAACCCGCCCCAAGGGTTGGATGCAAAGAAAGACCGCATCCCATCCCAATCGGCTGACCTATAGTGCCAAACACGGCGGCAGCCTGCAGAATGCAACTGCGATTTCAGCGTGAATGGCTATATTTATATGTAACTTGTTTTTCCGAAAACAGGTCCAACTATTTTGACGAAATTTTGTACTTAGATAATGTTTTACTTTACAAAGTTTTCTTAAAATGCTTAATCTTTTATAGATTATTAAAATGGTACTATAAAATATAACATATATAATTGAATATTTTTTTTAACCATACCTGTATATGTATATAAAAACGTTATAATTATTTAATGGCTATTAACATTTTGACTATTTATGACAATATATTATGAAAACCGGACAAGAGATAGTGGAACTCGCACCCTCAAGGAATCAATTCAACTTAATTAAGATATGTGGATTGATGTATATACATGGCCTATCCTACGAATCAAGTCTTCACGATTTTTGTCTGTTTACGACATTTCTAAACGATTTTTGTTCGTTTCCTGTTTGATTTTCTCTGTTTCCGAAATCTCTCAACGATTTTCATTTGTTTTCGCCGTCTGTCTTTGAACACAAAGTCCACTGACGTAATGCCCACAGATTGCCTCGTAGGGACTTTTTTGCCATAGGACTGGCAATCGCCGTTATTCTTCTCAGTTATTTTTAGGTAGTAGTTACCTTATAATAATAATGGGTATTGCAACTATTATTATTATTATCACATTATTTAAACAAATATATAATATATTAATGAAAATCAATAAAAATATATACCAAAGGACATTGTTCGGCGTCCATACATTGTTGGCCTAAAAACCAACGGGGAGGTGAATTCACTTTTTGTGTTTTAAACAATGTTTATATTCGATTGAAACTAAATTCAAACTACGGACAGTTCTGAGTAAGTCACTTTCAGATTTTGAGGTAATAATTAGGTTAATATCGGTCAATAGAAATAGTAAAAATGGTATGAAAAACACGCATGAAATGTATACAATAATTACTTCTTTTTTTATGTAATTTACATTACAATTATTTCAATAGATCGGACACTTAATAATTTAAAAAACAATTTAAAAACTAATTCACTTTCGTCTTATTTCCGGGTGTTATTATTTTCTGGTTTTATAAAAATTAAATTTTAATGTAACTATTTAGACGACATTGTTATCTTGAGCTTGTGATATACTGTAGCCCCCAAAAGTTTAAAAAAAATTAATCTTTTAATAAACGGTAAAAGTCAAGTTTCAAAACCCGTCAAGAAATTATTAATTTCCACATACTACTGAAGTAAAGGGTTTAATTTTGTTATACACTTAACATTAACTTTAGAAGCTATCACGTGTTAATCATTTTATTCTTGATGTTTTTTGTAACGTGACTTTTACTAGATTTTTTAAAACACTAAAATGACAAATTAACTAAAAATCCACCTGTTGGAAAATAGTTAATACAGTCAATGAACTCCTGCAGCCAACATCAAACAAAATATGATGAAGATGCGTTGTCACCTCTGCAGATTAAGATGGAATTTCTCACAGCCTAATTGTACTAGCTGTCTCGACCCTTACGACCGGAACACAGCGGTACAAGAACTGCTACTTGAAAACAGAAATAGTTAAGAGCGAGGCATTTAACCAGACGGACTCTTTGGCAGAAAGGGCATTCTACTGCCGAATTTACCTGATTAGTGTCTGATGGTGGACACAGCCTAATTAAAAAAGTCACAAAAATACATTAATGTCTCAAGTTCTACTATGAACAAAAATATATTTAATTAGCTAAACACCGGCGTCAGCTGTCGAGTACTCCCTTGTAAAGTCAAATTACTATGGAGAAATTTATTAAAATTATAAGGGTTACCATTTTTATCTAGAATACTATTTTAAAAACTTTAGTGAGCAGTACTACAAACGTAGTATATAAATGAATCTAAAGTAAGAAAGAAGTATATATATATATATAGTATATTACTTGATTAAAACTACTTTTACGGATTTTATCGCGTTTATTTTTACTTTTTATTTACTTTTAGTTTTAATTCCCGACGTTTCGGGCGCTTTCCAGCACCCATGGTCACGGGGGACTCATGGACATGGTCATGGGTGCTGGAAAGCACCAGAAACGTCGGGAATTAAAAATAAAAGTAAATAAAAAGTAAAAACAAACGCGATAAAATCCGTAAAAGTAGTTTTAATCATATACAGTGTTCGCGTAAATATAAGAAATCATTATGAGTATATTACTTCTTTGTCTGCCTGTAAAAGTTTACCGCTAGACATGGACTTCTCCCGTTTTCATTTCTGAATAAGTCAATCATCGTGCTTGGCAAGTGGATCAACAATTGCAGCATCAGATGTGTGCATCCTTGACACTGCTGTCCATCGCCTGCTCGAATATTTAACATATGTAAGCCAGATGGATTTAGCGCCATCTATCGGGTGAAAAGATATTTTTCTGACATTTCCTATAGTTGCCTTTTCGACACTTGTGGGACAAAATGGGGTGACGGAATCTTACACACAGTGTATAATATCAATACCTATACTACTACCTCCCACAATTTCTTCTACTTTATAGAACAATAACTATAAAATATATTAAACAATATTCTAAATATTTACTCATTACAAACATTTTTGCAATTCCTAACTGAAAACTTTGGTTTATGAAACGACAGAAAAGCTTTTGAGTCGTCTTATTTTATTTCAGCTTATTAATCTCTTGAATTCTTTCTATTCCTGCACCTTTTCCTTCCTTTTGATTTCGGGTTGAACTGCAATTATGTCAGTTACTAACCCACGTGCACACTCACACAAAAAAACTCTTTAACATACTCATTCTTCTATTATCGATAATATAGAAGTATAATTGTTTACTTTAACAATATTATTTTTCTATGTTTTGTTGAGTATTTCCCGGATAGTTGTTCTATCAGCGTGGGGCTCTGGTGACCTTTTGAACAAATTTTTCAACTTTTATCAGCCCCCAGAACCATACAAAATTAGGTACTAGCTTGGAACTTTAATACGAGAATAAGGAAGAGAGAATAAATGGATTCAATCTTTAGCTATCGGACTTAAAAGGATGAACCACGATTATATATTATGTTACTATCGATGATCTATATCTTTAATATCTTAAACAAAATCATTTTACATTTTATATTAGCAATTTTTTAACATCTTATATTATAAAATAATTTTTTTTTGTTTTAACATTGTACTAGAGTTATAATTCGTCGACAGTAATAGAAAATCGTAGTGAATTTGTAATAAAAACAGGAATTTCAGTCAAATAGTTGTCTAAAGCGGCAAAATGTTTTAAGTAAATTAATTAATTATTTTAGTTAGTTGAACACTCCACATACAGATGCATTCTCTGATATTTATATTCGTAAAGATACTGTCGCTGTCGTTCCATTACTAAAACGCATAACCATTATTAAAAAACTTATATACACTTACCCTTGCAGGATTTGTTTACTTTAATGTGTCTATAGCCTTTTGCCGACACATGCAATACAGATTGTAATGTTGGGCCCTGAAAGGTACGTGACATCAAAGAAATGACTCGCAGCAATTTCTATTCTTTAATATTCTTTTAATCTTTCCTTTGAAACGATAGAAGAAGACAGTTTGCTACGCTGAAACGAGTTTTTGTTCTTCAATGAACAGAGTTTGCGCGACATAACTGACATTCCTTTATGTATATCATCAGCAGAACATTACTTTATTCTGTGACATCAGAGTAAGTTATATATATATATATATATATATATATATATATATATATATATATATAATTCTTTTTTATTTACTAATGATAAAAATACTACGTTATATATGTATAAGAATTTAAAGTTACTGATAGCAATATAATTTTTTGTTTACCAAAAGTCTCTAATTAAGCTGACGGTCAGTAGAACTCTAGTAAGGTTTTCCCCTTAACAGCCAGTAAGTTGGGTTAGGAGCACGAAGAATGTTTCAGCTATATTATGGATGTAGCACGAATAGGTTAGCTCGACCGGGGAAGTACCACGAACTAACAGAATAACAACGTAAAATAGCAGTTTAATGTTGCAGCGTTTCGTTTGGTGAGAAAAGAGTGTACCTTGAAACTATAGATTTCAGTATAATTAAAATGAATTATATAAAATAATCAGCTTAAAAGTCACCAACGAGTTTTCTGACATTCTGAACAGATCATTAGACTTTTTACTTATATAAAGGTAAATTCGGACACAATAACTGCAGTTTGTAGCGCTAGATATCACTCCCAATACCTCTTTGTTTTAGAGCTGATTCAAGATACTTGAAATATTTGAATTGCTAAATAAATACTTAAAATTTAATTATGTACTTAATCATTTAACCGTTAATTTATATATTGTATAAATTTATATATTTGTAATAATGTGTAAATAAAATCTTCTTTCAATCTTTTTCCTTTCGCCGAGACTTCTGGTAAGGTCTGCCTTTCAGTGTGACCAAGACATCTTTAGCCATTAGAACACCATCACTTAACCCTGACTTCCTGACTCTGATCGTATGCTACTGCTACCTTAGGTCTTATAGTAGAGACATCCCGCATTTATCTAACTGAATTATATATATATATATATATATATATATATATATATATATATATATATATATATATATATATATATATATATGCTAGGTTTGGGGTATCAGTGACTGTTGGGGACTGCTAGTTATAGAGAACTGAGGGTGTAGAGTCTAATGCAACTACCATATTCATTCCAACTATTAAGTATGGTCAAATTTAAATATATAGGTAGATATCTGACTGTAAAAGTTGTTTGTTTTGTTGGTTTGTCCGTTTAGCGGGCAGTTGGCCGACGAGGTATTTACATTACAATGTTTAGAATCACCCTTGTCGTTACACAAATTCAAAACTAGGCTATAAAATTAAAAAAGCAATTACTCATGTTTCAATAAAGAAGATGGATAGATGCTACGGTTTGCTTGCGATTCTTTAAAAAAACAATAAAGTCTAACCCAAGCATACCACTGCAAAACTGCTTGTTACTCTAACTAATATCAAAGTAAGATAACGACTTTAACATTAAATGATGTACGAGTTACCGCACAATAGTAAATAAAACATGCACTACTCATTAATTTAGGTCACTTAGAAAAAACATTTTACGTTAATTAAGCACAGGTCTATAACTTTGTAGTTTGTTATTTAGTTATAAGATACAATAAAACTGACATGTTGAAAGTAACGTAAGTTTCCTAATTACAGAAAATAACTTTGTACTTCTGTTTATACATAACTTTAATAATAATTGTATAATTATGTAAGGAATTATACCTTTACAATAAAGTTAGTGTTAGAACTACATTCATTGGGTTTTTTTCATACATTAACTTTCCCTTATATCTCGTCTCGCACTCATCTTGTAAACTATAGACAAACAACATTTTATTTGGTCCTTCAAACTGTTCTCGTCGACATTCGAGATAGTTTCTTTGGTCCTTCGAAAACACAAGATCACATCTGTGGATTCTATCGACATTTGGAAAATTCATTCAAAATTCAGTCGTCCTTACGCTGACATCACATTGTGTTCTTTGTGGATTTAGTGCGACTGCGATTGATTGACCGGCTTCCCAGAAGTGAGTTCTACTAGTTGAACCAAGCGGAATTTCGAAAGGGCAATGAATAAAATACAATATAACATAGATGGTTGGGTGCTATCACCTTTTTGGGATCCTATAAATAATAAAATTCAAACCCAACCCAAACGTATAACTACACGACTTCAAGATACTATAAGCCGCTTTAGACAACTATTTGACTGAAATTCCTGTTTTTATTACAAATTCACTACGATTTTCTATTACTGTCGACGAATTATAACTCTAATACAATTTTAAAACAAAAAATAATTAATTTATAATATAAGATGTTAAAAAATTGCAGGAGATTTTGTTTAAGATATTACATCGATAGTAACATAATATATAATCGTGGTTCATCCTTTTAAGTCCGATAGCTAAAGATTGAATCCATTTATTCTCTCTTCCTTATTCTCGTATTAAAGTTCCAAGCTAGTACCTAATTTTGTATGGTTCTGGGGGCTGATAAAAGTTGAAAAATTTGTCCAAAAAGGTCACCAGAGCCCCACGCTGATAGAACAACTATCCGGGAAATACTCAACAAAACATAGAAAAATAATATTGTTAAAGTAAACAATTATACTTCTATATTATCGATAATAGAAGAATGAGTATGTTAAAGAGTTTTTTTGTGTGAGTGTGCACGTGGGTTAGTAACTGACATAATTGCAGTTCAACCCGAAATCAAAAGGAAGGAAAAGGTGCAGGAATAGAAAGAATTCAAGAGATTAATAAGCTGAAATAAAATTTAACGACTTCAAAAGCTGTTCTGTCGTTTCATAAACCAAAGCTTTCAGTTAGGAATTGCAAAAATGTTTGTAATGAGTAAATATTTAAAATATTGTTTAATATATTTTATAGTTATTGTTCTATAAAGTAGAAGAAATTGTGGGAGATAGTAGTATAGGTATTGATATTATACACTGTGTGTAAGATTCCGTCACCCCATTTTGTCCCATAAGTGTCGAAAAGGCAACTATAGGAAATGTCAGAAAAATATCTTTTCATCCGATAGATGGCGCTAAATCCATATGGTTTACATATGTTAAATATTCGAGCAGGCGATGGACAGCAGTGTCAAGGATGCACACATCTGATGCTGCAATTGTTGATCCACTTGCCAAGCGCGATGATTAAAAGACTTATTCAGAAATGAAAACGGGAGAAGTCCATGTCTAGCGGTAAACTTTTACAGGCAAACAAAGAAGTAAGAGTACATTACATAAAAACGTACTATATATATATATATATATATATATATATATATACTTCTTTCTTACTTTAGATTCATTTATATACTACGTTTGTAGTACTGCTCACTAAAGTTTTTAAAATAGTATTCTAGGTAAAAATGCTAACTCTTATAATTTTAATAAATTTCTCCATAGTAATTTGACTTTACACGGGGGTACTCGACAGCTGACGCCGGTGTTTAGCTAATTAAATATATTTTTGTTCATAGTAGAACTTGAGACATTAATGTATTTTTGTGACTTTTTTAATTAGGCTGTGTCCACCATCAGACACTAATCAGGTAAATTCGGCAGTAGAATGCCCTTTCTGCCAAAGAGTCCGTCTGGTTAAATGCCTCGCTCTTAACTATTTCTGTTTTCAAGTAGCAGTTCTTGTACCGCTGTGTTCCGGTCGTAAGGGTCGAGACAGCTAGTACAATTAGGCTGTGAGAAATTCCATCTTAATCTGCAGAGGTGACAACGCATCTTCATCATATTTTGTTTGATGTTGGCTGCAGGAGTTCATTGACTGTATTAACTATTTTCCAACAGGTGGATTTTTAGTTAATTTGTCATTTTAGTGTTTTAAAAAATCTAGTAAAAGTCACGTTACAAAAAACATCAAGAACACGTGATAGCTTCTAAAGTTAATGTTAAGTGTATAACAAAATTAAACCCTTTACTTCAGTAGTATGTGGAAATTAATAATTTCTTGACGGGCTTTGAAACTTGACTTTTACCGTTTATTAAAAGTTTAATTTTTTTTAACTTTTGGGGGCTATATCACAAGCTCAAGATAACAATGTCGTCTAAATAGTTACATTAAAATTTAATTTTTATAAAACCAGAAAATAATAACACCCGGAAATAAGACGAAAGTGAATTAGTTTTTAAACTGTTTTTTAAATAATTAAGTGCCCGATCTATTGAAATAATTGTAATGTAAATTACATAAAAAAGTAGTAATTATTGTATACATTTCATGAGTGTTTATTCATAAGCCATTTTTACAGTATGTTTCTATTGACCGATATTAACCTAATTATTACCTCAAAATCTGAAAGTGTTTTGACTTTTTTAAATACTCAGAAGTGTCCGTAGTTTGAATTTAGTTTCAATCGAATATAAACATTGTTTAAAACACAAAAAGTGAATTCACCTCCCTGTTGGTTTTTAGGCCAACAATGTATGGACGCCGAACAATGTCCTTTGGTATATGATTTTCATTAATATATTATATATTTGTTTAAATAATGTGATAATAATAGTAATAGTTGCAATACCCATTATTATAATAAGGTAACTACTACCTAAAAATAACTGAGAAGTATAACGGCGATTGCCAGTCCTATGGCAAAAAAGTCCCTACGAGGCAATCTGTGGGCATTACGTCAGTGGACTTTGTGTTTAAAGACAGACGGCGAAAACAAATGAAAATCGTCGAGAGATTTCGGAAACAGAGAAAATCAAACAGGAAACAAACAAAAATCGTTTAGAAATGTCGAAAACAGACAAAAATTGTGAAGACTTGATTCGTAGGATGGGCCATGTATATACATCCATAATCCACATATCTTAATTAAGTTGAATTGATTCCTTGAGGGTGCGAGTTCCACTATCTCTTGTCCGGTTTTCATAATATATTGTCATAAATAGTCAAAATGTTAATAGCCATTAAATAATTATAACGTTTTTATATACATATACAGGTATGGTTATAAAACTAAAAAGATATTCAATTATATATGTTATATTTTATAGTACCATTTTAATAATCTATAAAAGATTAAGCATTTTAAGAAAACCTTGTAAAGTAAAACATTATCTAAGTACAAAATTTCGTCAAAATAGTTGGACCTGTTTTCGAAAAAACAAGTTACATATAAATATAGCCACTCACGCTGAAATAGCAGTTGCATTCTGTAGGCTGCCGCCGTGTTTGGTACTATAGGTCAGCCGATTGGGATGGGATGCGGTCTTTCTTTGCATCCAACCCTTGGGGCGGGTTTGCTTCTCGCCGGACGATCCCAACATTGTTGCCGATTCTGTCGCTGATGTGGTACTTCAGGGTATGGAACTTTTATTCCTTCCTCTGTGGTGCCCATCGGAGGCAAATCTCAGCCATGGTTTGGTCGCTCCTGTAAAATACCTATAAGCAGGAGTGCTACCAAGCCTGGGATGACGCACCAGCGTCCCGGGATATAAACACCAGCGCTCTAAAAAGGAAGTATAATTCCTCCTCTAGGTCCTTCAAAAGAGTCATTGCAAAGGCAAAGTCAGAGCACATAGGCAGAATTGGCGAGAAACTAGTTCGCCTTCCTTTTGGAACACGTGCATTCTGTTCTCTCGCCAAGGCTGTCCAGGGGAATTTCTGTCAGCCATCTCTTCCATCTCTGCACAGGGAGGACGACTCACTGGCCCATACCGCAAAGGAGAAAGCCGATCTTCTAGGCTCTTTCTTTGCGTCCAACTCGACTATCGACGACGGGGGGAGTACGCCGCCGACCATCCCGCAGTATGAGTGCTCCATGCCGGAAGTGCAGTTCACACAGCGCTCCGTTCGCAAAGCACTCCTCTTCCTGGACATCCACAAGTTGAGTGGGCCTGACGGAATCCCCCCAATTGTGCTGAGGACGTGTGCTCCAGAGTTGGCACCGGTTTTAACGCATCTTTTCTGGTACTCCTACTCCCTAGGCATACCTGATTAGTGTCTGATGGTTGACACAGCCTATTATCATGAAGATACTAGATCACACTTAGTCATTCAAATTTGCAAATCTACCCTACAACTCTGATCTGTTGTGAAAAGTTCTATCAAAGATTTTTATTTAAAAAAAACACTTAGCTAGTACATAAATATATTAATAAGAAGCTAAGCGTTGTAGTAATTTGTATTTTTTTTTGTAATTAATATTTAATATTTTTATAGTGTAAATAAAAGTGCTTCTTTGAAATTTTTTAAGGGCTTATTAAGTTTTATTTAGATACGACAACCGTAGTAAAGACCCGGCCGAAGTGAAGAACCGTAGAAAAGCCCATTTAATTAACAGGGACAAGTCCCAAGAGGACATGTAGTAGAATACTATTTCTGTATTACTTTTAGAAAATGCACAACGAAAGTAATGTTGACATAAATTTTCTTGATCATATTTTACCACCATTGCATATAATAAAATGAGTTGGTTACTTTATTTACGAAATAAAAATAGTAAGTACAATATAGTACATATTTTGTTTCAAATATTAAAGGTTGTGTTGTAAAGCCGTGATAGCTCTGGGACTTAATACTCTCAGTAAATTTGACACAAGCTATTACACCTTTTGAAGTTGTAATTTTTTCGGACAGTGTAATTTTTTTTAAACCTTTATGCGACTACTTATAACCTAAATTTGTAATTTTTTATTAAGTCAATTAATTAATAAATGTAATTTCTTGTATAAATGACGATTCCTGGTTTTTTGGAAACAATAATCATTATATCAGTTTTTTAAAACCATCTTACTCTATTAGGCTTATTTACCCAAATATCGATAAATATATTGTTTGAAAATGTGTCCTGTTTTACAGTGAACTTATTTTATTTATATCTTGAAATAAAATAAAAATAAAGCAAAGTATGTTTAAAATCAAGAACATGATTGATTGAATGTAAATTTTAATTTGCTCAGTAAATAGCCAATTTTGCGTCTGATTATCTGCCCTTTATACAAAGTTTGAATCTCTTTATATATTGGTGTTTCGTTTGTTGTTTTTCAAATATTATATTTGAAATAGATAGCGTGGGAGCGTGCAAGGAGAAAAATTGTAGTTTAAGCATTTGTGTAGTCTCAAGTTGCGGTGCAAGCAAAGTTAAGTTTTACCTGGATTTTATGGTAAAACTCACAACAACTATTTGTACACGTTTTTGTATGAACCACAAACAAAGTATTTTCAATATTAATTTTACACGTGAAAATCTTTAAAGTCATGTGTTTTGTTACAGGTTTCGGAAGAGGCCAATGTTCAGATATTTTCCCTAGAGCTGATTAATTTTTTATGCCATCCATCCATCCTTTATTGCCTATAAAATTCCACC
This sequence comes from Parnassius apollo, assembly GCA_907164705.1. Lineage (NCBI taxonomy): Eukaryota > Metazoa > Arthropoda > Insecta > Lepidoptera > Papilionidae > Parnassius > Parnassius apollo. The sequence goes on from CAJQZP010000693.1 coordinate 15,825,040, forward strand.
ATTGAAGATAGGCCTCCTCCATAGATTGCCACATAGCGGGGATTTTGCCATACCTGCCACACTTGCCAAGCTTGTTGGTAACCGCAGCTTTTTATTACTTTAAGTTGTTATCAGAAAGATGCTGCTGCCCACCTTCTGTTTTAGTTTCTCTCTTTGTTTCTTATGACTACCACAGGACGATATGGGGTAGTGGATACGAGTATACTTACACCGCCACAATACCATACTCAGACTATTATATAAATAATCTAAACAACATTTAATTCACAATATCCTGACGATTTCTAACATATTGAATACTTTCAAATTATTCACTACATACGAAATAAATATTGCTATCATGTTAAGTTCATAGTGTTAGTATTATGTTTACTTTCATGAAAAAAATTTAACATATAAAAATCTGAATTAAAATGAAGTATACATGCAATTGAAACTAAGGGTGGTAGAGTGTCGTATGGTCTTGCGGCGTAAGAGAATTCATCTCCCCCGTTTCGTTCTGTGGGTGTCGTACGAGACGTATTTGAGATACAATGAATTTAATGGCCCCTCATATACGGCGATATATCATCACATCATCATATGCCACGTGTAAAAAAGTCAGATACCAACGGCTGACAGCTAAGTGAACCAACTTATACCTACTTAACTCACTTAGCGGTCAGCCGCCGTAGAGTCTACATCACCTGAGGATGCCTCGTGTAGAGGCAAAACACGTATCGTATTATCGTCGATGGTGTGTATTTCATGGAATATTGGTGTTGGGAGTAGTGGTGCCAGGAGTAGTGTTGTTGGAAGTAGTGGTGCTGAGATTAGTGGTGACGGGATTGGTGCACGCAATTGCGGGAGAGCGGAAGGTGCTCTTCAATCCAGGTAAGACACATCATTGTATTTAGTTAGCGGAAGGTTGCAAATTAATTAATTTCTTTATTATAATAGATTTCCGCAAAGTAACGCCTAATTCCATCAATTAACACACAATCATATGAAATTTGCAGAAAGCGCTTTGGTTCTTTTTTTATTTATCATTAGTTTATAAGTTGAATGAAAGATTTATTAACTTAAAGTCGTATTGTTATTAAATTACTTTGATGGAATGGATTTTTCCAAATATTAGTACTCTTTGTCTTTTCTCTCTCTAAACTAACTACTCATCTACTATTCAAAACCATCAACTACTCAAAATATGACAACTCAAGTGTCGGACACTTGCATTAAAATATCAGATAATAAAAGAGGAACATGAGTTTTAAACCACTAAAATTATAATTTATATTTCAAGGACTATCTCCGTAATGAAATATATTATGAAAATCTTGAAGAGAGATAAGAGATTGCGCCACTATCGTCGCATACTTTCGCAACGTCGAAACCTATAATGACACTGCCAAGCTTTAGCGGAGCACATACCGAGTGGCTTTCATTCCGTGCCATTTACGAAACAACCCGAGGCTACTTCAATAACATTGAAAACACTGCTAGACTAAGACGAAGTCTACAAGGAAGAGCCTTGGAAACAGTCAGTTCAGAACGCATCGGGCATGCTAAGCCGGAGATGATGCGAGAATAGGTGCTACAATTTGGTCATCCAGATTCAATCGCGCAAGCAGAAACCGAGAAGTTACGGGAATTAGCACGCTGTACAGAAGCATCCAGAGATATCTGCACATTCGCGAGCAAAGTGAGGGGAAGCGTCGTCACTCTTCGAGCTCTAAAGCGAGATCATTACCTCGTCAACGCAGAGCTGCTACGACACCTCACCGACAAACTGCCAAACTCTATACGTGCCCAGTGGTATAGAATCTACACCGAAAAAATATGACTCTAGACCAGACCTCGGCTGCTTCAGCGAGTTTATTACCGAGCAAGCTCGCTTCTGCAGTGCATTTGCGCCTCCAGAAATTATAAACGAAGCACAAAGCAATCTTTCAGTACATAGAGCACACGCGGCTACTACTAAGCCGTCTCCGAAATGCAGAGTGTGCGAAAAGGAGGATCACTACGGATCCGAATGTAAAAAATTTAAGGAAGCAGATATCAACAAAAGATGGGAACTCGCAAAGCAAAATAATTTATGTTTCCGCTGTTTACGCTATAGGAATCAGACACACAAATGCAAAGCCAATTAGTGTGGAATAGAAGGATGCACCGCGATACACAATCGACTTCTTCATAATAATACAAAGAAGAAGACAGAGGTCAAACAAAAAGAACCTCAAGAAACCTAATAACTCATTCGCTGTGTCAAAGCATCAAGCCTATTTAATAATAATTCCAGTGCGAGTAATTGAACCGGCGGGAGCTGTAAACACACACGCCCTGCTGGATGATGGGTCAACAGTTTCACTAATGGATGAAGAGATCGCCAAACAAATTGGAGCTATAGGGCGGTTGGACCCGTTTAATCGAACACTACCCTCGATTCACCGGAATCCCGAAGAATCAAAGTATCGCTGAAGAGTCTCCACAGCAAAAGGGTGCCATTCAGAGCACGCACGGTCGCAAGCCTAAACTTGGGCCCCAGACTGTGCGTGTAGCAGACATAGCCAAGTGGAAGCACTTGAAAGACCTAAAGGAGCAGCTAATATATGACTCCGGCAACCCAAGGATCCTAATAGGACAGGACAATTGGAGACTTCTGATAGCCACTGAAATCCGAAGTCGTAATTTCCTGAACGCTGCCCAGCCGAGTTGAATCCGTCGATTGACCTCTCTGTCGAAGTTGGACTTAGCTAGTCAGACTATTTGTCGCAGGTAAACGTACTCGTCAATAACTTCGAGCTTAGTGCTCCCAACAACTACCGGCATAGGTGTGACATGGACATTAAACATGATCTTTGTTTTGTCCATGTTCATCTTAAGACCCATCCGTTGGGAGGCACTTTTGAGGTCATTGAGCATAGCACTTAAGTCCTCCTGCAATTTTGCCATTTGTTGGCTTCTCTTTACTCAGTATAAATTAATACTTAATACTAATTGAGTAGAAAATATCTTAGTATAAGAGGAACCAACAAGGAACCCAGGAGGATCATGTTTTTAGACACAATTTTATTTTTATAATTTATACAATTATGTATAGTAGCGATCATCTCATCCCCAAGACTTATTTCCTTTCATTTATTATTTAATATTTAACCTTGTTATACAGTTTTTGTTTGTAATGTTTAAACTTGTTGGTTGGTAAACATTTTCTAAGTTTTTATTGTAAAAACGTACATAAATAAATAATTAATTCTGTATAGTTAAGTAACTGATATAACATTGTTTTTTTTACTAATTACTGATATTAAATCAGAATATATATATATATATATATATATATATATATATATATATATATATATATATATATATATATATATATATATATAATACATATATATTAGTATGTGGAGAAGTCATGTCTATAATTCTAATATATTCTTGATTTTCAAGTCCACGGAACTAAATAAAGTATACTGAAGCCAAATTAGCGATTTTAGAATTTTTGTCTGTCTGTGTATTCCCCTATAACTAAATCCATAAGTAACCTCCATACATAATAGGAATTATTGTATATTGTATTCTATCTCATTATTTGTCGTTCTTTAGTGTCGCTGCATCGATTATAGGGAACTTTTCACTTCAATAATATTTTAAGGCATATAATCAATCTCAAAATGTATATGTATAAGAATCATCAAATCGGTTAATATAGTTAAGTTACTCAATGACGAATAATCTAGGATTGACCCCATAGATAGTTGTAGTCGGTCAAAATCAACTCAACAAATTTAACGTGCTACTACGCTGCTCGCCCCGTTTTTCGCTTTTCTCTGAAGGCTTACCTAGTCAAAGGCTTTGTTCTCTTTGTGTTTATAAAAGTGTAATACATGTTTACGAAGTATTATCAATTATTTTATTGCTAGGAGTCTGTCTGGATAATTGGCACCCTATTATCTATTTCGGCCATCTAATAGCTGTACCTGTTTTGTTCTGGTATAAAGAGTATTTAAAGCAAACATAATTGCAACCTGTTAGGGATTCTACCTTATTTCTCAGAGGTGACGACGCGTCTGTGGTCTTCTTTGCCATCAATCATCATCATCGTCTTTACCATCAAGTAAACTGTAAGTTCATTAGTTACATTAAAAAAAAAAACAACAATTTCAGAATTTTAATCATATATCTTGCTTGCGTACCGAAAATATAGTATAATTGTTGCTACAGCAAGTAATTACAGAAATAAATAATTGAAAATGTACAAGTTATTAAATAATACTACTTATTGAAAGACAACTTTTTTTATTCCTACTGGTTTGGAAATAGACGAAAGATCTGTTACATCTGTGGCCGTGACGATCTCCCGCCGGACAAGATGTTCTGCCCGGGGAGCGGCCAACACTCCGTGTGATAGTTCAGAGATGTTCTATATATACTGTTTATGATTCGGAATGTTGATAGCGCGATTTAGGCTTCGGTGTGTTACGCTTGTGGCGCAACGACAGCGCCGCCACACATCCTATAAAAGACGATTGCTGAACATAGGCCACCTCTATAGATCGCCTCATAGGGGGGATATTTGCCATAGTTGCCACGCGTGGAAATCGGATTAGTAACGGTAGTTTATTATTTTTAGTCGTAATTAGTAAGACGTTGCTGCCCATAAAATACAGACTGATTTGTTTCGCTCTGTCGCCTCTACGACAGCTAACATATGATATTGGGTACTGGATATTTTTACACCGCAACTATACGGTAAAGGTTATATATTAGGTAATATAAATAAATATTTTGTTTAGTTTTCGTTTAAAAGCACATCATAAGCGTTAAACAAAATTCTACATAAAACGGCAGTTTTGGTTCGAAAATTAAAGAGGTATTATCAGCAAATAATATAAATACTATACCGTGTGTGTGTGGTTGTTTCCTAAAAGATAAGGTTCTTCTCCTTCTTCTTTTTTTTAGAAACGTTACCCTCACTAGAATATTCTCCAGTATCCTGAAGGCAGTTTACATACATAAATTGCACGAGGACATAAATCGCTTGTAGTACATAAAATACGGGATTTGAATCCGCGGCCCTCAGCCCCTGAGAAACACCCATTGATACTATCGAGCCGGTGGAACTAATTAACGACGAAACAAATCAGTCTGTATTTTATGGGCAGCAACGTCTTACTAATTACGACTAAAAATAATAAACTGCCGTTGCTAATCCGAATGCCACGCGTGGCAACTATGGCAAATAAACCCCCTATGAGGCGATCTGTAGAGGTGGCCTATGTTCAGCAATCGTCTTTTATAGGATGTGTAGCGGCGCTGTCGTTGCGCCACAAGCGTAACACACCGAAGCCTAAATCGCGCTATCAACATTCCGAATCATAAACAGTATATATAGAACATCTCTGAACTATCACACGGAGTGTTGGCCGCTCCCCGGGCAGAAGACCTTGCCCGGCGGGGAGATCGGATATATATATATATATATATATATATATATATATATTAATGACTGGGGTACTTCACATGATACTTTAGGTATATTCGTAATCTTTTCAAGACTTTCAGTCACCATGAAATAATTATCAGGAATTAGAACGTTATTGTGCCTAAAATATTGCGCTTAGGCTAAATATTTTATACTTAATTAACATAATTCAAAGAAATACATAACGATTTTTTATATTTACGCGAAAACTGTAGATTGAATTAAACTACTTTCATGGATTTTATTGCGTTTAATTTATTTAATTTTAATTTCCGGCCGTAAAAGTAGTTTTGTTAAATCCGTAAAAGTAGTTTTATTCAATTCAAAAAGTTTGTTATCAATGGTACTAGTTCCACCGGCTCGATAGTATCAATGGGTGTTTCTCAGGGGCTGAGGGCCGTGGATTCAAATCCCGTAATGTACTACAAGCGATTTATGTCCTCGTGCAATTTATGTATGTAAACTGCCTTCAGGATACTGGAGAATATTCTAGTGAGGGTAACGTTTCTAAAAAAAAAAGAAGGAGAAGAACCTTATCTTGTAGGAAACAACCACACACACACGGTATAGTATTTATATTATTTGCTGATAATAGCTCTTTAATTTTCGAAGCAAAACTGCCGTTTTATGTAGAATTTTGTTTAACGCTTATGATTTGCTTTTAAACGAAAACTAAACAAAATATTTATTTACATTACCTAATATATAACCTTTACCGTATAGTTGCGGTGTAAAAATATCCAGTACCCAATATCATATGTTAGCTGTCGTAAGAGGCGACAGAGCGAAACAAATCAGTCTGTATTTTATGCGCAGCAACGTCTTACTAATTACGACTAAAAATAATAAACTGCCGTTGCTAATCCGATTGCCACGCGTGGCAACTATGGCAAATAAACCCCCCTATGAGGCGATCTATAGAGGTGGCCTATGTTCAGCAATCGTCTTTTATAGGATGTGTGGCGGCGCTGTCGTTGCGCCACAAGCGTAACACACCGAAGCCTAAATCGCGCTATCAACATTCCGAATCATAAACAGTATATATAGAACATCTCTGAACTATCACACGGAGTGTTGGCCGCTCCCCGGGCAGAACATCTTGTCCGGCGGGAGATCGGCACGGCCACAGATGTAACAGTTCTTTCGTCTATTTCCAAACCAGTAGGAATAAAAAAGTTGTCTTTCAATAAGTAGTATTATTTAATAACTTGTACATTTTCAATTATTTATTTCAGTAATTACTTGCTGTAGCAACAATTATACTATATTTTGGGTACGCAAGCAAGATATATGATTAAAATGCTGAAATTTTTGTTTTTTTTAATGTAACTAATGAACTTACAGTTTACTTGTTGGTAAAGACGATGATGATGATTGATGGCAAAGAAGGCTACAGACGCGTCGTCACCTCTGAAAAATAAGGTAGAATCCCTAACAGGTTGCAATTATGTTTGCTCTAAATATTCTTTATACCAGAACAAAACAGGTACAGCTATTAGATGGCCGAAATAGATAATAGGGTGTCAATTATCCAGACGGATTCCTAGCAATAAAATAATTGATACTACTTCGAGAACATGTATTACACTTTTATAAACACAAAGAGGACAAAGCCTTTGACTAGGTAAGCCTTCAGAGAAAAGCGGAAATCGGGGCGAGCAGCGTAGTAGCACGTTAAATTTGTTGAGTTGATTTTGACCGACTACAGCTATGGGGTCAATCCTAGATTATTCGTCATTGAGTAACTTAACTATATTAACCGATTTGATTATTCTTATACATATACATTTTGATATTGATTATATGCCTTAAAATATTATTGAAGTGAAAAGTTCCTTATAATCGATGCAGCGACACTAAAAAGCAACAAATAATGAGATAGAATACAATATACAATAATTCCTATTATGTATGGAGGTTACTCATGGATTTACGCATTTATACGCGATAGCGCCATGCTGCAGCTATATTACGGTTATAGAGGAATACACAGACAGACAAAAATTCTAAAATCACTAATTTGGCTTCAGTATACTTTATTTAGTCCCGTGGACTTGAAAATCAAGAATATATTAGAATTATAGACATGACTTTTCCACAGACTTTATATATATATATATATATATATATATATATATATATATATAAATTTTAGTATTTCTTTGAATTATGTTAATTAAGTATAAAATATTTAGCCTAAGCGCAATATTTTAGACACAATAACGTTCTAGATTCCTGATAATTATTTCATGGTGATCGAAAGTCTTGAAAAGATTACGAATATACCTAAAGTATCCTGTGAATTATCCCAGTCATTATATATATATATATATATATATATATATATATATATATATATATATATATATATATATATATTTAATAAGCTTAACTACTTTGTCAGTTGGTTAGTGACCCCTTATAAAATCAAATTGATTTTTTTGAAGTTTTTTTGTAATATTTTTATTTGACAAAAATTTACATTGAACCAAAATTATATTTTTAACGATTTTACAAAACGTTGGTAGCACAGAAATAGTTCTAAAATTAGCGACATCCAATGTAATACATGATTAAAATAAAGATTTTACTAGACCATATGGAATACTGTTTGCTTAAACATAAATTTAAATTTCATTAAGTAATTCGTATTGAAATACACATTATTATTTTTTAAGAATTAAAATTTCAGAACCACAGAAATCACTGAAAATTTTATCACTGTTCGCTTAAATTGATTAATTGGTTCTGCCTAAAACAACACAATCAAAGCCTTCCTTTGAAAATTGAATTCATTATTCGTTATCTACAAAATATTTTCCTACAAGCTTTCAGAAGATAATATTTAATAATGGGTTATTGTGCACGATTTTATATTATGTATTCTTGTTATTCTTCTTACCAATCAGCGCGTAGTAGACTAGCTGGAGGTAGTCCTTTTATGCCTAGTCCGTCTGGGTACCTGGACCCCCACTCAACTGTTTCTCCCACTAACTAGTAGTGCTTACACCGCCGTATTCCAGTTCAAAAGGTGTATAGAGCCAGTATTATAATAACAGGCTGTGAGACACACTTTCTTAGTCCTTTCTTTCTTTTTTTTCTTTCTTTTTTTCTAGTCTTTTCTTAGTCCTCATAGCTGACAATGCATCTGTAGGCTTCTTCATTTGGTGTTGGCTTCAGTGGTCCATAGATTTTAACCCCGTCGCAACGAGTTGTATTAATAGAAATACAAATAGTATTTCTTTAAATATAATTTAATTTGTAAAGGTCAAAATAATATGTTAAAATAATTAATTTTGTAATTCAGTCTCATAAATGGAACGTAAAGTAATACACTTACGACCCATTGCTGAGTTCGTAGGTATCCGGGCCTTAAATACATTCAAAATACTTTTTACAAAATAATTCAAAAAATAAATAAAAGACGATAAAAAACATAAAAGACTAAAGGAGTGAAACTAAAAATTTGTTATATAATTTCATTCAATCTAACATGCTATGTATAATTGGATAACTAACAATAGAGGGGTTAGCTTTTTGTCACACGAAATGATGTCCGTGTCGTCATTCGACACGGAGATGGTGACAAATACTCTGATCTCGAGATATTGTTTTGTGTTTATATTATATACGAGTATGTAATTATATTGGTAGTTATATTGTGGCACATAGAATTATTAGGCTTTCGGCACCTTAACATGACGAAATGAAAGTCTCACAACTTCGTAGTCTAAAATGTCTCATGGAGACTAGCAGTACCAGTACCAAACCTTCTAAGACGAAATATGCTTTTTTTTTGGTTTGGTAACGTTTACGAAATATTTTTATTATATACGACATTTTATGTTATTTAAAATAAAAGTAGAAGAAATAATTTAAGAGCTTATGCACGATGCACGGGTCATATACAATATACATTCTCTTATGCTGTTTATAATTATATTGCTGCTGGTGAAAATCGAATGGTGCTTATTCGATACGACTTTGGAAACTTCGAGAAACGAGCTTACTCCTTTTTAACAGGCCGGCAACGCACCTGCATTTACTCTGGTGTTGGCACTTGTTCATGGATGGCGGTCGACACTTACCATAGGGTTGTTTGCATGTTTGTTTGCCCCCTAATAATAAAAACGAAATATGACGTAACAAACATGTTGTATTATTGACCTATATACAACTTTGTGATAGACATTTTGGTATTTCCAGATTGAAGCTGTTTTTTATCTTTTTTAACTTATTTTTATATTGTATTGATAAAAAAACTTATAGTCTACCTGACGGTAAGTAGCTAAAACAGCTATGAATATCTGCAGCTAACTTCAACCAAAGAAGGATAAAGATGCGTTGTCGCCTCTGAAGGCTAAGGCGGCATACATCTGAGCCAGTAATGATACTGACTCTCTATACTCTTCAGACCGGGACACAGCAGAACAAGAACTTCTATTTGGACTCCTAAACGGTAAAAGAGTCCTACCGCTTATTTATTGACCAGTTTCTACTTGTTTTTGTTATAAATATCAAATTTCATAACCAAATATTTGTTTGGTTATAATATATTTTTCAAAGCTGAAAGTTAAATAAAATGTTTCGAATTTTACAACACAAGTTTAGTAAGTTGTATACTTATGTAAATAATTAAAATAAATAAAATAGATTTACAGAAATATGCATATTATATTTTAAAGATATAGAAAGATACTACACATCACATTCAGCATAACTAATACGGCTTTAAGATAGTTCTTTCATTTCTAGCTTGTAAACATGAAAAGATCACTACTGCTAATCTTACTTGCATGACTTGCAAAAGTTGAAGCAAAAACTTTTAACCATCTTAATAATATAAAGTTATAAGCCATCACAAACTTATTGAAATAAAAAGCATTTATGTAATTGAAAATAACTATTAAGTACTAAGTATTAAGTAATGAATAGAATAATTTTTAATTCAATATAGATGTAATTCTTATTGAAAGTCATTTTTTACTATACTATTGGTTCGAAAAACACCTCCGTCCTAGGAAGAACCAGCAAGAAACACAACGGGACTTTTTTATTTTTTTTTATAATTTTTACAATGAAAGTGGTTACAAAATATTTACAAAATTTATTATAGTAACAGCTTGGAAGCGACCACCTCATTCTCAGGTGTATTCTTAGATTATTTGTTTTTGGTTTAAGTTATTGCAAAAAGCTAATGGTGAATCTATTATTTATACAAGGTAGAACCATGCTGCAGTTATATTAGTAGTATAGTCGTAGCACGAATGGGTCGGCTCAACCGGGGAGGGACCATACTCTCACAGAATACCAGCGTAAAATAGTAGCTTAATGCTGCTTTCGTATGGTGAGTGTAGAAAACGAGAGACCCTTTTTACTGGAAAAGAGGCATTCCATCTTAGTCCTCAAGGGTGACAACGCATATGCATTTTGATTGCTAATCGAGGATATATGTAGATGTCCATGGGCCAGAGCATCCACTTACCATCAGGTGGACTGTGTGCTCGTTTTGTCACCTTATCCTAAAAAAAATGCTTTCGTCTCAAAAATATTTTCTAAAATGATAACGAGTAGCCTAGAAATTTAAAATAGAAAAGAAGAGCGTTTTAGATGTTTTTACTATATTTGACGAAGTTTTTTCAAGAAAATCGGGATTTTTTTCGAGATTATCGGGATTGTTTTGTATCATGCGGTGTAGGTGAAGACTTAACAATTAACTAATTGAGATTTTTTGTGGTGTCATTCAATGAAGTAAGTTATTAACTATTTTAAAATCGTAACTGTCTATTTGCGCGTTTCTTAAGGATGTCAGGTCATACAGTCTTAAGACATGTCAGGAAGGAACATATTTTACGACAGGGCTGGTTTAAGGGAAATAATCGCTTTTGCAATCTTGTGTTCAACAAACATTTATTGATCAAATCCGAGTTACGGGGTTTGACCTTGTCCGTTTTATACTCCACGTCATTTTAATTTTATTAGCTGCAGTTTTAATTTTGTTGCTTAAATGTAAAGCCCTGACAAATTAGAATAAGTTTTAACATACTCTTTGCATATAACACTATGTTTATATGATTTTTCGTTATAAAGCTCGTATAACTTTTGCCTACTTTTATAAATGCCTATAATCACCCATTCATTAAATGATTTGCGACTGTTTAGAGAGAAAGTTTTAGAAGTAAATATTCTATTAAATTCACAAGATATAATTTTTAATAATGTACCATACAAATAATGTGTGTAAATGAAAGTGATGGAAGTCTTTTTACTATATTACTTCTAAGCCTCTCTAAGCAATGTTAATTTATTGGAACAAGTACAACTTTCTCATTTTTCTTTTTTTGTGTGTATCTAAGACTATGAGACTCACTGTCAACAATGATCTGAACTTAAATTAAAATATTCCTGTCAATTTCCTTCTTGTATTAAATTAAAAGTTATGAAATAAGCTTTGCATGATATTGCTAGTGAATTCCGGTAGTAAAATGATAAATAAAATACGAAGCAATATTACTGAAAATATATACAAAAAAAATGTGTGATGGAGATATTACTCCTCTGCGAGTGACGTCAAGGGTTGAAGGACTTTTGTTGCCATATTGGTGGAGGTGCGTGAAGAAGTAAGTAACTTTTTTTAGATAGGAAATACAGAAATGCATCAAAATTAAATGACGCTAACGAAGAGAATGCAGACAAGCGGGTAAATGAAGAATGCGAAGAGCAAATGACAAGAAACCTTATCAAAAGCAGCAAAGCAAAAAGCAAACGCGCGCGTAAAATATTAAAAAAAAACTAATGAGTTGTCCTCACAGTTTAACATAAGTCTTTTTATAATGTAATTATCATATCATTGTTATAATTTATGCCGTGACCACAAAGCTGATGATAAAGAAGTTATTACGAGCTGCTTGTATATTGACGAGTTTGGTCATTACTATAATATAAAGTACAATTTTTTTTTATAGGATAGGGTGACAATCGAGCACACAGTCCACCTGATGGTAAGTGGTTGCTGTGGCCCATAGACATCTACATCTATCCTCGATTACGAATCAAAATGCAGATGTGTTGTCACCCGTGAGGACTAAGATGGAATGCCTCGTTTCCAGTAAAATGGGTCGCCGGTTCTCTACACTCACCATACGAAATACAGCAGCATTAAGCTACTATTTCACGCTGGTATTCTGTGAGAGCGTGGTCCTTCCCCGGTCGAGCCGACCCATTCGTGCTACAACTATACATCTAATATAACTGCAGCATGGCTCTACCACATAAATATAATGTTCGCAGGAATTGCAATACTTGATTCCTCCCTCATTGTTTCACCTTCGGACAACAAGACGCTCGCTCAGTCTCCTTCCCTTTACTGTCGATTTACTACGCATTCGAACAAAACTGTTTGCTTCTTCATGCGATTACAATGTACTAAGGGCTTTACCTGATTTGGCTGTATCACCACTTATTCTCAGGTTAGATAGTAGTCAAGTACTGGCTTAGTCTAGTAAAAAATGTACTTCTAGCGGAATCTCACCTTATATATGTACCGTACACTGTGTTCATTGGTGAACTCTCATTGTCCTAACGATGATTACAATAAAACCCTTATAACTCGTGTGTGTTGAAAGGGGCAACAGACGGAAATTGAAACAGGTGATAGCAGCAGCATCTTCCTGTAAACAACTCAATCTAGGTTAAGCAGTGGACTTTTGTAGGCATGTAGATTTTAACTTCAATAATGATAAAATGATAATCCCAAAACCTATAGATAATGTTTTAGTCTGATAGGTTATACGCCGTAGTATACCTATACATTTTTTGCAAAAAGTATAAATAAATAAATTTAATTATTTTATTGCGTCGTCCTTAAGTGACTGTTATGTTACCCTACTCCTCAACGTAATGAAATTTTACCTTTGATCGAAAAACAATTTACATTGTTGCGATGGCATACGTTAACAATGTTTAGTTTTTCATAATTATAGAAAATTATTACATAAATAAAGTTGATTTTCAGTAAAGAAAATATGTTTTATTTTTTCGCATTTTATACTTTATCTGATCTCCTCATGGCAGAATTAGGTATTACATACAGTACCTACAAGAAGTATGTAATGGTAGACGACATAATACATATTTTATAAATTGCCTAAACAGACTCGGCATTACATGGAACGACTAAGTATTCTATAATATGACTAAAATATCATATGGATTGTCGATAACATATGTGTATATAGATATGTATAGATTTTAAAATCTTCGGCAGATTATAAATAAAGAATCAAAGTAATAAATTCTATTAAAATAAATTTTATTGAGGGACTTTGATTGGCGGGTATTAATTGGATTTATGATTTTCATTAACAGCTAATTTAATTTACTGCTTTATTTTTAACCCCCGACGATAACAGAGGGGTATAATAAGTTTGTAGTGTATAACAGGGTATCTGTGTATCTGTGAATCTGTATGTCTGCCTGTGGCTATCACGCGAATGGTAAACCCATTTTGTTTAGTTTTTCGTCTAAAAGGTCTCTTTATCAAGAGTGCTCTTAGCTATTTTTCACAAAAACACGTTCAGCCATTTGAAGATCGTCATTTCTTTTTGTTTCGGGGTTTTTTTGAATTTAAGTTATTCCTTTGTTTCATTTTATGTTGTATCGAAAACAATATCGGGTAAGAATCTGTTTTTTTTTTTTATAGAAGGTGAAGCGACAGTAGCCTAATGGCAGGGCGCGGACTGCGAACTCATAAAGGTCGTGGGTTCGAATCCCCCATTCGACTACTAGCGTGAACCACTCGTAACACAAGCAATTTAAGCTTAACACGAGTGGTTAACGGGAATATTAGTAATGTTTATAGCATTGTTAATATTCTTTAAAAAAAAGAAGAGGGGGCAAACGAGCATGCGGCTCACCTGATGTTAAGTGACTACCGCCGCCCATGATCAATGGCAACACCAGGGGAATTGCAGGTGCGTTGCCGGCCCTTTAGAAAGGAGTAAGCTCTTTTCTTGAAGGTCCCCAGGTCGTATTAGTCCGGAAAAATCGCCGGTTGTAAACCACAGAGAGTTTGTAGGCGGAAGATAACTCCTTTTGAAACGTACAGTGGTGGACCGCCAAGCATCCAGATGGTGTGGATGGTATCGGGACGTTTGCCGCATAGGGCCTTCACGAAATTTGGCGGCTGGGATTAATCCGAACAATTCCTCAGAGCACTCCCCATGGTATACGCGAAAGAGAATGCAAAGAGATGCAACATCTCTTAGCAGCGCCAGTGAATCGAGCCGATCGGAAAGCACTCGGTCGTCGACGATTCGAGCTGTTCTGCGCTGGATATGGTCAAGTGGAAAGAGCTGGTACTGTTGAGCCCCAGCCCAGAGATGGGAAGAGTATTCCATGTTCGGCAGAACCTGCGCCTTGTAAAGTTGCAGGCGGTGTGCCGGCATGAAATATTGTCCCGCTCTGCTGAGCACGCCAAGCATTTTAGAGGCCAATTTGGCCTTCTCTTATAAGTGACCACGAAACTGCACGTTTTTCGATGTGTCGACGCCGAGGATTCCGATACTGGCTGAGGCAACAAGGGGAGTGCCTTGAAACTGAGCAGATATGACAAAGGGATTCTTTTTAGCGGTTAACGCGCAAACTTGTGTCTTCTGGGGGTTAAACTGGACTAGATTTAGTCGCCCCCAATCCGAGACTCTGTTCAGCAAAGACTCGACTTCAGACGCAAGTTTGTCCCGGTACTCGGAGACGTTTTTCCGAAAAATATTGGCACGGCCGGTGTAAAGAGCATCACCAGTGCTGTCATCTGCATAGCAATGAATGTTACGGGTTTGCAACATATCATTGATATGCAGAAGAAACAGCGTTAGCGATGGCACGCAGCCTTGTGGAACACCGTCTACAACGACCTTGATGCTCCGATCTGCAAGAAAGCTGGTGATCAGAGCCGGCCTCGCCGTCTCGAGATGGTAGTGGACGGCGTTTAGGTTAGAGTGAAGTCCCCCGATATTGCAGAAATTCACGGACAGCGTGGTAGGGGCCGCCTTGATCTTGTTGCTCCGTTTGCCCTGAGCAGTTTTAGTCTTGAGCGGAATTTTGCCCCCCCCAGAATACGCGGGGCAGCCTGAGCACCCACGCTCAGGAGTGGAGAAACATGGTCGTAGATGCTCATCGAGGGATTCTCCAGGGGTGCTGGTACCCTTCTGGGGTAGTCTATCATCATTTAATTCCGCTACCATGTCAATGGTGGGGGGAGGGGGATTTGGACCTCCGGCCACCTGCACTCACCAGACGAAACGCGGAAGCAGAGCTTCCACTTCACGCCGGTATTCTGTGAGGTCGTGGTACCATCTCGGTTTGAGCCGGCCTATACGGGCAACAGCAAAACTGCCGCGTGGCTCTACCACTCTTGAAAAAATGTTAAATGTTAAATTTTAATAATTACATAGCACAACAATTTCCATGATTATATATAGATTATCAATATAAACCTTGAGTTCGAATGCCAACCGAAGCAAATATTTGTATATCATACAAAATATATTATCTTTTTGTAGATTTGACCTAATTTTTTTAGAAGTGTAGGCAAACGAGCATTTAGCTTACCCGATGGTAAGTGTCGAACACCGCCCAGGAACAATCACAACACCTCAGTGATGTACCGCCAAGCATTCAGATGGTGTGGATAGTGTTGTGAGTTTTGCCACGATGTGCTTTAGTGAAATTTGGCGCTGGAGTTAATCTGAACAATTCCATTAAGCACTCCTCGTGGTAAATGCAATAAATAATGCAAAGTCTAATAGTAAAATAAATAATGCACTTTATAGCCCCAGTAATTTAAGTCGATTATACAGAATTCAGTCGTCGATGATTAACGGTACTGTTCGCTAAATGAGGTCAAGCGGAAGGAGTTGGCACTGCGGTGCCCCTGACAAGAGATGAAAACAGTATTCCTAGTGAGGCCGAACCTGCGCCTTGTAAAGTTGCAGGCAGTGTACCGGCATGAAATACTGTCCTGCTCCATAAAGCACGCCACGCTTTTTAGAGGCCAGTTAGGCCTTCCCTTCCAAGTGACCACGGAACTGAATTCCAATCGAAAACGTCAAGGATTCCGCTGCTAGTTAAGAAAAAAAGGGGAACGCCCTAAAATTAATGAGATACCACAAAGGTGTTATTTTTAGCGGTCAACGCGCAAATCTGTGTCTTCTCGAGGTTAAACTGAACTAGATTTAGTCGTCCCTAATCCGTAACTTCATTTAACAAAGACTTCAGATACAAGTTTGTTTAACTACTCGACGACGTGTTGCCGATAAATATTAGCACAATGTTTTGACCAGTGCTGTCATCCGGATAGCAATAAATGTTACCGGTTTGCAAATTATCATTGATATTCAACAGAAACGACGTAGGTGGTAGCATGCAGCCTTGTGGAACACCAGCATTAAGAGGCTTTTAGTCGGAGCAAGAACCGTATATTAAGACCTTGATGCTCTTATCTGAAAGAAAACTGATGATCGAATTGCACAATTTCTCTGGAAGCCCATAGAAAAGAAGCTTCGAAAGAAGCGTTTTGTGCCAAAACCCTCCACCTCTCGGGGTGAGACAGGAACGGCATTAGTGAGAGTGACGAAGACCCAAGGCGCAGATTTTAGCTTGGTCCGACGGCCTCCGTGGGGGGAGGGGAGGTGGGAGCGGTATGGCGAAAGGTAAGGTAGGGGAAAGTGCGCAGGTAAAGAATGTCCTCGTCCGCAACAGGCGGAAAATACCACTGCCCCCCTATGCCCATAAATGGCTAAACCCAGAGTTAAGACGAGGGTCCCCACAGCCGGTAAGATTCTTGTCTATACTAAAGGCAGTAAACCGAGAGCTTGTTTAGTTTATAATAAAAAAATTGAACTTTTAGCTTTTCCAGAGTACTGCAATGATGACCTGGTCACAGCCTTCATAAATCTCAAGGGATGAATAGGGACCAGAGTAATCATTTGCTTAGGCTATCTTCCCGGAAAGAACGCAAATCCTACCATCGAGCTAGAGCGTGTGGCGGAGTTCTCCCGAAAACACAACGCCGAACTTGTGGTGGGTTGTGATGATAATGCTCACCACACAGCCTGTACAAGTACCAAAATCAACAAAAGAGGTGAGTTACTTTATGAGCCTGGCAAGACTAAACCTAGGTTGTACACCAACCTTTATAACGCGTGCTAGGCAAAAAGTGTTATACGTAAACTTTGCTACCAGTAACATGTCTAGACAGATAAATGACTGGAATGTTAGTAGTCTGATTACAAATACATTAGGTTCATGATTGGAACATCACTAGCCTATGAAACCGTAATTTTTGGGGATCCAAAAGCAACCTCCTGGGATATCTACAGAAATAGACTAAGGAGGAATTCGGAAACGTATCCTAAAAGCATCAAAACGATTGAATGTCTGGTTAGCGACGGAGACAGTAACCGTAGGTATCCGTGAAGCCTTCGAGGACAGTTGTCCCATCAAAACCAAGACCTCAACATGAAAGGATATAGGATCAATATGGATAATTGTCAAAGTTCCATTTATATTTAAGGCCGGTAGAAAGGACTACGCTATACCAAACTCCTTTAGACCTATAAACCTCCTCCATTCCTTTCTTCTTAAGACATTGGAAAAGGTCATACATAGATATATAAGGGAGGTAGCTCTAGCTTCAAGGCCCAAAAATTACAACCAGCATGCTTTCCGCAGAGGCAAACAGCCTACTCTACGGAAACAGCCTTGATCAGTGTTATTGACAGGGTCGTAAAAGCATTGAAGAATAAAGAAATAGCTCCTTGTGCCTTTCTAGATACTGAGGGCGCCTTCGACAGTAGCCCCACATCACTGCTGATTGGGGGCCTGACATCTAAAAACGTTAACCCCACATCCATCAGATGGGTGAAGTCGACGCTCTCAAACAGAAAGGCAAAAATAGTGCTGTTTCAAAACTCAATTGAGGTTGCAACTATAAGAGGCTGCCCACAAGGAGGTGTTTTCTCACCCCTTTTCTAGACTCTTGAAATTAACCAGCTATTGGACAAGATGGCAGAACTACGCACTGCTACACTGGGTTATGCTGATGACTTTGTGATCATTGCGAGGGACTTTCGCCAAAGTACTTTATCATCAATCATACAAAGAGCTCTAAACGCCATAAATAGCTGGTGTAGGGATAACAGTTTATCAGTTAATACTGATAAAACTGTTATAATACACTTTACAGAAAAGAGACCGTTGGATAAATTAGTCAAAGGATTAGATAAATTAGATAAATTAGCTTTAGGTGCGTGCAGTCGTTTGGTCGGGAACAAATTGGGCTTGCGTCCCAGTATGGTACTATGGCTGTACAATAGTATAGTGACTCCGATCCTCACCTATACCTCCACCGTCTGGTGCAACAAGGCCAACCAAAAGATGACTGCGGAGAGACTAAATAGTCTACAATTGACCGCCTGCTTAATGGCAACTGAAGCTATGCGATCAACGCCTAAAGTGACTCTTAATGCACTTCCAGGCCTAACGCCCCTTGATCTTTATCTGGACAAGGCGGCGAAGGCTAGTTTGTATAGGAAATATAAATATATATATATATATATATATATATAATTTTGTAATTTCGTGTACTATCGGCCCCACTATTGGTGGGGGCAGCTTTGATTAGGAGTGGATTTTTGATAAGCTTATGCTTGGATATATTGCGTTTTCTTAGAACTTATCTGATCTGACTTATTAACATATTATTTATATATATAGACTCGACAGACGTTGTTCTCTGCTTGACAGAGGTGGTGCGATGAGTCCCGTTCTGAATATAATATATCGGACATTAACAGTGTAATTACAAAATTTGCTTCTTGATAACATAGGTGGCGCTGAGGTAGAGGTATCCTTATACCATATATACATTGTGGTATTACCTCTCCATCGCCCCCTATCCGATCCGGATATTGTAATTTTCATTTTGGGACTAAGTCATCATATAATTTTGAATATGTGACGACTCCGTGGCGCAGTGGCTTAGCAATGAGTGGCTGTATTTAGGGTCACGGGTTCGAATCCCTCACGGAACAAGTATTTGTATGGCCTACAATTAATTGTTCCGGGTATGGATGTTTGTCTTTGTGCAATTTATGTTTGTAAACTGCCCCCACGATACGGGAGAAAATCCTAGTGTAGGGGTAACGTTTTCAAAAAAAAAATTAGCTTAATAAGAATTTTGAATAATATAAGTAATTTTGGTCATCATTTGACTACAATGCCATATAATCCTAGCATAGATATGAACCATCCTCTCTAAAAATTTATTGCGGTCATATAACCTTAATAGCACCACAACATTAGTTCTTAAGTTTTATTTGTATTACTTACATGCTATGACCCTACGATGGCTGAAAAATAAAACATTTTTATTTTATTTTATTATTGTTATTATTAACGCGCAGTGCGGTCTGACCTTGGCGCCTTCAGATTGAGGTCCATGCTCGACTCAATTAATGATAAACCGGTCTTATGCATAATCTCATATATCATGCGTCCACTATACACTTTTGATAAAAAATATATAGTGGAACTACCCTCCAAAGAAAACTGGCTGACTGGCCAGGTTATCTGTGAGGTCGGTAGCCTCATATAGTATACCGATAGGTCTAAAATGGGCCTCGACGTAGGCTTTGGAATTTCAGGGGAACGCCCCAAATTCAAACTTAGTATGAATTTGGGTAGATTTACCTCTATCTTCTAGGCAGAAATTTTCGCCATACTTCAGTGTGTGGAAAGCAATCTGTAAAAACACTACGTCAACCATATAAATTAAATAAACTCTGATAGTCAAATAGCACTGCTAGCGCTGAGTTCTAACTTAGTGAACTCGTAGCTAGTTGGAGACTGCGTGAACCGCTTAAACGCCCTGGGATGTAATAATAGGTCGGTCTTAAGATGGGTTCCGGATCACGTGGGTATTAAGTAAGTAGGCAATGAATATACCGATAAACTTGCACGAGAGGGCTCAAAGTCTACACCATTTGGACCTGATCCATTTTGTAGAATCTCAAGAAGCCAAGCCCGATTGACCCTTGAAACTCTTTATCACAATAAATTACTTAATATCTGGTCTGACATACCAGGCTTAAAACATTCTAAAAACTTTGATCGAAAATTCGCTTCAGAAGACCTGGGATTAAGTAAAAATAAACTGCGTATTCTGATTGGACAGACTGGACATTGTTATCTTAAAAAGCACATGTCCATCCTGGGACTAAGCAATTCAAGAACGTATCGGTTCTGTTCTATAACGGAAGAAACGCCTCTGCACATCTTATTGGATTACGGACCCTTAATGCGCAAACGTATCACTCACCCAGGAAACTATGTAGTCCACTCAGAAGAAGTGAAATTTCTCATGGCTAAGCAACTTCTTTTATTCATTGAAGACATAGGGCTTAACAATGAACTATAGCCATAGTAGCGATCACAATAGATATTTCAGGTCGCAGTGATACTAGTATCCTTACCTATACCTGCATAGCTGCTTGCACATAATAAAAAAAATATACGTGTTGTACGTTTTCTAGAGGGCTATTACATTTATGACAAATGAAGTTGTTGAAGTTAAAACGATTTTTCATTGTCATGCAGAATTCAAGTCGTTTAATGGGATTATCGGGCGTGATTTCTTAAACACCGTGGATTTATTCAAATTTCACGAAGCTGCGCGGAGTCGTAGTAATTGGCGTGGGTTGTCAATAATGGACTGGCGTATGAGGTCAACATTCATGCTCGTAGTCGCTCATAGTAATTTTTCGCCCAGTTGACTTATTCGGAATTGTATTCTCAGTCTCTTCAAATTTCTCATAGTCGTTAAATGGGAATATGTCCTATAGAGACGTTGAACAATAGTGTACGAATCGGCGTTTTTTTTTAAAACATTCGCATGCAAAATGCGCGCTCCGCTCCCGTGACACTTTTCACGGCTGCTAAAGCTAAACTAAAGAAGCCCGCCAATCGATTAAGACCACTCTCCACCTTTCACTGTTTGGTGCGTAATAGTCAAATCAAAAACGAAAGACATTCTTTGACATTCCTTTTTAAATAATATTGACATTTATTAAGAATTTAATTATTTTTAATTACAGAAAAAAATGCCGTCGGTCATTCAAATTATACAGATTTGAAAATGTTATTAAATACAAATATTCTATGGAATCAGTTAAAAGTTGTAAATACTATTGATATAGCAATCGCTTAAAAATAGTCTTACGTTTTCTAATTAAGTGGACCAAATGAGAAAACGGGGAATAATTAGTGGGAATTATCAGACCCCTTTTATACGCGGACTCTGCGCCTAATTTACCGTTTCTTATAATTTAGAATTCCTTTTTAAATATAAACAAATACTTTTTTTAAATCCGTGACATATTTATGAAAAGTATATCTCAGTGGAGAATGGATTATACAAAAACATTCTAAAATTATTTTTCGCACGGTGGCTGCTTTTTAACTTTTGATTTTAAACAACACAAAATGCTTAACAGATTAAAGGATATTGTACACCAGAAATGGCTTTAGTCTAAAGAAATGTCATGAATAAAAATTTTCCCCCACAGGAAGAAAAAAAAAACAAACAAAGAATGTGGATGACTTAGGAAAACCAGAAAAACCTTATCCATCATTTCATTAATTAAGTAAAGCCTATTAAAAGTACTCTGCTAATTCGTCCTCTGATAAATATCACAGTTTATATTGCAATTGAGTTTTAATCAGGAAGATGCCCATCTCATATTTCAGTTTACTTGCAGCACTACCCATGGCACGTAACATGCATTTTACCTCAACCGAGGGGCAACGTCAAGGCTGCAACTGATACTGTGGTCGGTGATCCACCTGTTAAGGGTGACGAATTCGGCTCGGGATCAATTTTTTTAGGATGAAAATGAAAGAACAAATTGCCCTACGGATTCTTATCTACTTATTATGTAGACAATAAGAATTACACTTACTGGTAATTACCGGTTTCAAACGTAAAAGAACCAATATCATTATGGTCACATAACAAATTTCAACACCGTGTGGCATCAGTGTAAGGGAATCCATCACCTTATTTCGCGAGTGTTACAAAACACGACTTAGTGAAATCACCGTAAATTCTAATGACTCAAATGTATGGCCGTATAATCAGCCTGTTATCGCCGCTCATTACCTAATTACTCATCATAAGTTGCTCTGTGCATATAATCATTATATCTTATCAACGTTGGACTTCAACTAAAATGCGTACCTGTAATGTAAAAAAAAAAAATTACTTGCAGTTAAAAATAATAAATAGGTTATCTCAAAATTATGATTAAATGGTAATAAAATCAAAATTTTGAGATTACTCGACTCATCTATAATTTTACGTTACTTACTTACACGCATAAAAACATTAAAAATAAAACATGTAATCAAGCTTAAAAGAAAAATTATTACTGTGATTATCCTCTGCCAATCAATCACGTGTTCAAGTGACCGTAAAAGAAGCAATCAACCATGGGTTATTCAAACTGTCCTTGAAGATTAACTGCCTCAACTGACATTAAGCTCTTAAGTTAACCATTTGAATAGTGTAATTACCATGATTTATCCAATCACGGTTATTGTACTAAGTATATATTTATCACAGAGCATTGCTGTTGTAAAACGGAACTCAGTTCTCACTGCAACTCAGCAGGAAACGGTAGGGACCTAATCCTCGAATCCGTTAGGCGACCATCTGACTCAAGGAGCCAGGGTCAAGGTCGGAAGTGTGTTGACAAGTGTTGCGTATGTTATATTCAGAATTATTAAATGGTATTCAGTAAAACATAAACACACTCGCACGCATGATTACACACACAAACCATAGAATATCTTTCCGCGAGACTTTAGACGCATAACTTGATATTTCTAATATAATATGAGTAAAATAGGCGCTGATTACTGTTATCTTACTCAAGGATTTAATATATCAATAGCACGGTAAAAAGCATTCTAAAAGCAGTCTTAAGGTAAGTGATTTATACAAATGTTAATAAATGATTATTTACTTACTCTTAAAGTCTAACAATAAAAGTATTCATAACAAATTGTAATTCGTAATATTTCCAAAATTATTCTCACTGTTGCATCATGGTCTGTGATAACTTGAGCTGGAAACTAGATTAATTTTACAGATAATAATTTACCCCCTGTCGTAAGAACGTACCCTCGTCACTGAAGCGTGTAACGTTTTTGTATCACGGATATTTGAATTGATTATGCTAAAATGAACAGCTGCATATGCTGTTATTGTTTTCAATTTCGGCATATAAATGAAGGGAAACTTAAATAGCGAGTGATGGCCTCAAAATATGTTTAAGTTAAAATAGTTTAATTGCTTTGTCGTTGTAAAAGTATCCAACATCATTTCCGTTTCTTTTGAAATGCCGGAGATTTCTTACAGTTTCCGATGGCGCTATATGTATAAAGTTCTAGGCAATCACAAAATACATTTACTAGCGGCAAAAACAGCGTCAAAGGTATGAAAGGTCTTGTATTACAATCGCCTGTCAAGAGTGGTATTGCATAACATATTGTATGCGAAAGCTTAAAATTGACGTAGATAAAACTACTATGATTACTAAACTACTATTGATTAAATGCTAGAGTAATCCTTAATCCTATGGCGCTGCTGCGGTGCTGAGGACTACGGTTTTGGATCCCACGACGAGCAAAAATGTTTTTATAGCGTACAAATAATTGTTGCAGGCTTGAATATTTCTCCCTGTGTCCACTAACAAATTAATTTTCAAGCAAATATTTTCGCTAACGTTGGTCTTACTTATATTATGAGAGTAACTTATATAAGTGTCATGTAAATGTTTTTGAAAAGACAAAATTGTTTCTAATTACACCTTATTTGACTCTTAAAACCTACGACCAAAACGTTATCGATTAAATCATTGCAAGTATGAACGTAACATAAATTAGTTGTGTCAAGTCAGACGACAAGATGTTTTCAGGGTAAAGTTTTATAAAACCAAATAGCTTATTATATTCATTGACGCCTCTTCTGTGTTTGTATACTATGTAGTAATGAATGGAGGGACCGCATCTTACGAATTGTAACCATTTTGTGAGAAAATAAGATTTTTACTGGTATCCTTCCATCCAGCTCCCACTGGCAACACAACATCTAATGCCATAGTGAATTTTTCGTGTCGAATCAGCGAGTCGCATCTTCAAGTTAAGAAGTTTAAAATTGCTTTTTTAAGTGAAATTATTGGATCTTATTTTTAGCAAAAAAGAGAAAACCTATTTAAAAACTCATAAACGTTTTGGCCAATTCCAATGTTTGTCATTTTTGTATTTAAATAATTTGTGGGGTAGATTAATAAAAATGCGAAGTTTGAAATCAATATATGAGACAAAAACGAACGTCTGTAAGTACATACTGTTTCAATCTACTTAATGTGTATATTGTGTTTATAAATGTAACCGGCAATCCGCCCTGGCTTCTCGCGGATGGTTTCCAGATCTCGACATCGGCTCTGCCTGCCCGTTCCGAGTCAGGGTCTGGGCCATGTAGGTGAATATTCAGGCGTACACGGGGGTATTCATCATAATCGGTCGAGCTGTTTTTGAGTTTTGGCCAAACTGGTGGACGGCAAACGATTTTTATATATAAAGATATGTACGAGTATATTGTATATGCATTAAAGAACTTAGATAGTAGATTAATAAAAATGCGAAATAAAAAATCTGACAGAAGGAGCGCCTGTACCTATATACTTTCTTAATCAACTCAATATGTATGTTGAATTTAAATTGATTTATTTATTTAAAAAAAAAACTCATCACTTACAATCGTTGATATTAATGTTAATAAGTAGAGTAAAGGCAATTAAAATGTAATAAAAATCTATATCAAGTGAGAATCTCGTAAATTATATATATATATCATATATATATACATATATATATATATATATATATATATATATATTGTTACGAGCTTGAGGTTCGTGACAATAAAAATTGCCGATAGAATTACCTAAATTAACACTTTAATTTTCTTTACACAAATTAAAGTTTAAAACACCAATAATTAAGCACACTAATTCACTTTATTCCGCTCCGAAGCTTCGCTTGTCTCGCCAAATTCAATACTTCACCGATCGCATCTTGCAGCGCATATAAATATAAATTAGCACCGAAATATTCAGAATATTCAAGTAAACACGAGCAAGGTACCGAGAGTTCGAGTTTCAACTTCTAGAAGTTTAGTTCTTCGGTTCGAGACTAGACTGGCACTGTCGGTTGAAAGATTAGTGATGTCATTTTCTGGAAAGCTCCACTCGCTCTCGTCTCTGACACTAGTTGGCGCTAGTGCCGTCGACTGAGGCGCGTACCAAAATATATATATATATATATATATATATATATATATATATTTATATATATATGAGACAGAACGAAAGTCTGTACATAACATATCTGTGGTGCTACAAAGGGGTTCACGAGTCATTGAATTCTATTTCATATGATTGTTCATACGTATTTATTACAAAACCTAACTTTAGTGCTTCCTTGCATTTTAATAATTTTTTTCTAATTCTAGAGTCCAGAAGATACACCTGGTATAGGTTGGGATACCAGTAAAAGTCTTATTTTTCCACCGAAAGCTTAAAATTCGTGTGATTCGGTCCGTCAATTCATGACTACATAGTATACAAAAACAGAGAAGGCTTCATATAATTTTGATCGAAGGACACTTGCAGGTAAGTTAATTGGATAACTTATAAAAATTATAATTATTAAATTCTATAGAATTGCTTTATAACAGAATTTCGTATTTTAAATTATATGACAGTTTTCGAGGATGGTTTTGGGAATTTATGTAAGTAAAACTTTTCTTTTTACTTTTCTACGTTACAGCCAGTAAAATGCCAGTTTTATCTTTATCCCTGGTAACGGAAATATTTTTTAACTTTATTCGATAGTCCGTGTAGCGAAAACTGAAATGTTTACGATTTGGGACACGTTAATAAAATATTTTGGTTGATCTGAGCCTGATTTGACTAACCCGCATACGAAACATCAAATATATATATGATCTAACGAACCACAATCCCCTTCTCCAAAAAAAAAAAAAAAAAAATTAAAGTAATAAATTCACAACATTCATTGAAAAAAATATTTTTGTTTCGACAAAAATATCTTGATATTCATTATGTTCTTTTTTTAAACATTAATAAGTTTTTTAATATATAAAGCTATATATATGACGTAAAATCATTCTAATGACCTGCAGTTAAGCAATATCATTTTATTTCATGAGTAAATTTTAATAAAGTATATTGCCGTTACATTTATAATAGTTATTATTAACTTTCATTAAAATATAGTATACAAATCAACACAAATTCAAATTAAAATTATAAATATATTATCAATTTATAGTAACAAATAGTTTATAATTAGAGTAATATTATCACATTAAGCATTCATAAAATGAAATTCATTCTTATTGCCAGGATTAAATAACAAAGTATATCCCTACAACTATAAAATTTTAAGTAAATATTTATATATTTTTTAAATACGTTTTTCCTATTATTTATTCAATTTATACGCTTGAATAAAACAAAGTCTTGAGTGATTAAATATATAATGCATAATAAAATTAGATTAAAATTCATAAATTCATAATCCATTATTTTGTTACTTAGTAGAATTGAATAATATCTTTATCTCTATCACATATTATCAAATATCTGTTAGCGACGCGAGATAAACATCTCATTAAATTTTTCATTATTTTTAGGATAAACGTTAAATTCGTAATTATTTTTATAATATGCTAATTTCTGAGAAAATAAAGATATTTGTGCTAACTAAGAGTGATGTTTTATATAAATATACATAGCATTCGGGCATGTAATGTGAATTAAGTATTAATATAAATGTTTTTATTTAATTTTGATAAGAAATGTTTTAAGCACTGATTAGAGGTATCAGCAGTAGAAAAGATAAGGACAGTTTAATGCTAATTTGAAATGTTGTATGTGTCCGACCGGGTTAACATAAATATTAGAGGAATGGCAAAGCCTCCTATTTGGATCCAGAGAGTCGTGTAAAATTGAGTTTGTTAATTAATGTAGGCAATTAATAGAAATGAAAAGCGCTAGGCTGAACCGTTTTTTAAGAATATTAATTAAAATATTTTTTAATAAACTTTTAAAATGCATGTGGTAGCAATTCATTAATGTTTTTAATAGATTATGTGTGAGAGTAAGATAATAAAAAATGTCAATAAAATTTAATGTTAGTAATAAAATAGCGAAATGATGAAAGAAATAAACGACAAAATTTTGCTTAAAAGTTTTAGTTCTTGTATCAAACTGTTATACTGTATAATAAATGTGAAATTAGTAATGAAAATTGTATTGTAAAGTTTATATTCGACATTTTAAGGTTTATGACTTAAAAAAAATTCTTGTGAAATTGTAATATTATGATTAATATGTATTAATTCTTTTTAATGTGAAATTTTTAATTGTTTTTATAATATTTTTAATTTATACTTTGTGTGAAATACAATTGTTTTGTAATTTTGTCATGGTAAATAAAGTTATGGGATTGTATATGAAAATGTGATAGCGAAAATAATTGATTAAGTTACTTCAAAAAGGCTTTGCTCGCGCGGCCCTCTAACCGGTTTAACTTTTGGGGTAGGTTAGTAAGTCACCCAATTACAATTCCTTTGGGACCAGCTAAAGTTTTCAGCTATAAATCAAAATGAAAATGAAATTAGGAAAAGTAAGGTGAAAGTAGTCAAAATTTGGTATTATATTTCCATGGTGCTTCTATTTCGATCACCTGTTATACCCTATTTTTTAAAAATCACATAGTATATATTCAACATCAGATTATATTCAAAACATTTTACATACATTTTTACCTATATAAAGTAACCTTTACACAAAAATAACTTAAAAAAATTAAAAGTCAACCCCAAAGAAATAAAAATAATAAAATATATTCATATTGTGAAATCGGTGCTAAACTTTTTTTTATAGAATACGTATGCCCCCTACGTAATAATAATTACATAGGGGGCATACGAACGTGCGGCTCACCTGATGGTAAGTGACTACCGCCGCCCAAGAATAACCGCAACACCAGGGAAATAGCACATGGTTTGCCGGTCTTTTAGAAAGGTGTAAGCTCTTTTCTTGAAGGTCCCTGTCGTATCCGTTCGGAAAAGTCGCCGGTGGTAAACAATTCCACAGAGAAGTTGTGCGAGGAAGAAAACTCCTAGTAAAACGTAGAGTTGTAGACCGCCAAGCATCCAGATGATGAGGATGGTATCGGGAATTTTGACGCGATGTGTGTTCGTGACTAATCCGAGCAATTGCATAGAACACTCCCCATGGTAGATACGATAGAAAACGTAAAGGAATGCAACATCCCTACGCAGCGCTAGTGAATCGTACCGATGAGAAAGAATTCGGTCGTCAAAGATTCGAATCACTTTGCGCTGGATGTAATCAAGTGGATGGAGCTGGCACTGGGGTGCCCCGGTCAAGAGATGAGAACAGTATTCCACATAAGGCCGAACTTGCACTTTGTAAAGTTTCAAGCGATGTGCTGGCATGAAATACTGTCTCGCTCTGCTGAGCACGCCAAGCTTTTTAGAGGCTAATTGGCCTTCCCTTCCAAGTGACCACGAAACTGCACACTATTCGATATGTCGACGCCGAGGATTCTGATGCTGGCAGAAGTAGTAAGGGGAGTGCCTTCAAACTAAAGATATATGACAAAAGGGGTTCTTTCTAGCGGTTAGCGCGCAAACTTGAGTCTTCTGGGGATTGAATTGGACTAGATTTAGTCGCCCACAATCCGAGAATTTGTTAAACAAAGACTCTAAATCAGACACAAGTTTGTCCCGGTACTCGGTGATGATTTCCCGAAAAATATTGGCACGGTCGGTATATAGGGCATCACTAGTGCTTCGTCAGCATAGCAATGAATGTTACCAGTTTGCAACAAATCATTGATATGCAGAAGAAACAGTGTTGGTGCTATCACGCAGCCTTGTGAAACACCAGCGTTAATAGGTTTGAAATCAGAGCATCCGCCGTCTACTAAGACCTTGATGCTCCGATTAGCAAGAAAACGAGTGATCCAATAGCATAATTTCTCGGGAAGCCCATAGGAAGGGAGCTTCGAAAGAAGAACTTTGTGCCAGACCCGATCGAAGGCCTTCGTTATGTCCAAACTAACGGCCAATGGGAGGCATTGGCCGTTAGTTTGGACACTAATGCCTCCACCCATCTATGAGAAAAATAGACCAGAAGATCACTAGCTGCTCGACCACGACGGAAACCTCATTGGGGGTCACTGATAAGCTGGTGATCCTCAAGGTATATGCAAGGTCAAGGTGATTCTCAAGGTCATAAGCAGGCAGTCTACAATAGATTCCATTATTTTGGAGAAAAAGGAGTGATGGCGATAGGCCTGTAGTTGGACGGGTCTGTGCGGTTGCCTTTGTAAAAGATCGGGTGGACTAAATCTGTCTTTCAAGAATTTGTGACTACGCCTT
This sequence comes from Parnassius apollo, assembly GCA_907164705.1. Classification (NCBI taxonomy): domain Eukaryota; kingdom Metazoa; phylum Arthropoda; class Insecta; order Lepidoptera; family Papilionidae; genus Parnassius; species Parnassius apollo. Next base: position 15,855,129 of record CAJQZP010000693.1, read on the forward strand.
GGGAGTAGGAGTACCGGAAAAGATGCGTTAAAACCGGCGCAAGCTCCAGAGCACACGTCTTCAGCACAATAGAAGATACTCCATGAGGCCCACTCGACTTACTGACGTCCAAGGAACAGCGACAGCCCCACGTCGCGAGAGTCGAGTTGGACGCAAAGAGAGAGCCTAACAGATCGGCTTTCTCCTTTGAGGCATGGGCCAGTGCGTCGTCCTCTATATGCAGAGATGGAAGAGATGACTGACAGAAGTGCCCTAGGACAGTCTTGGCGAGAAACCAAAATGCACGAGTTCCCGAAGAAATGCGAACTAGCTATTCACCAATTCTGCCGATGTGCTCAGACTTTGCTCTGGCAATGACTATTTTGAAGGACCTGGAGGCGGAATTATTTTTCTTTTTAAGAGCGCTGGTATTTACATCCCGCGACGTTGATGCGTCATTCCAGGCCCAGTAGCACTTCTGCTTATAGCGTGATGCTATTTTACAGGAGTGACCAAAGCATGGCTGGGATCTGCCTCCGATGGGCACCACAGAGGACGAAATAAAAAGTTCCAGACCCTGAAAAACTACATCAGCGACAAAATCAGCAACAACGCTAGGATCGTCCGGCGAGAAGCAAACCCGAGGGTAGGTTGCAAAAAAAGACCGCATCACATCCCAATCGGCCGACCTATAGTGTCAAACACGGCGGCAGCTTGCAGAATGCAACCACGACGTTGATGTGACTGGCACCATATTCCGGACAAGACAATCGTTCGACGAACCTAAAGGGGCGTTGACGGTAACCTAATATCCGTCCGGATGAGAGGTCAGCAGAAGGTTCAACAGGGAAGGTGTATGATTTTCCACATCTGGAATCCGCGTAGGCGAAGTAACCAGTTGTGTCAGACCATATGCCAAAGCAAAGTTTTAAACAGATCTCCCCGCATGATTGGTTAAACTTGAATCGAGCCATTCGGCATGGTGGGCATTAAAATCGCCAAGGATCACGATCTTCGCCGATGGGATTTGCTGTAGCACGAAATCTGTGGCCATTTAGACGAGATCGAGGAGCCGGTCTGTTTCGGTATTACCGCTATGGGACCTGTAGAGGCACCCGTAGACGCGGGGATGATCATCGCTGTCTACGCGCAGCCATAGGATGGACAGGTCCGTACCTTCAAGACTGCCGAGGCGTCAGAAACAGATCTCCTCTCTGACGTATACGGAAACCCCAGCCCGGGCACAAAGGAATGTTCTAATTTGTACCCCAGGTAAGAGAAATACGAAGTATCAGCTGGAGAGGTCACCTGAGTCTCAGTTAAAAATAACAAGGCCGGCTTTGCCATCTCCAGATGATACTGGACAGCGTTAAGGCCGGAATGAATTCTCCTGATGTTGCAAAAATTCACGGATAACGTGGCAGGGGTCCCCTTGGTGCTGTTGCTCCGCTTGCTCCGAACAGTTTTTGTCGCGAGCGGAATTGCGCGCCCACCCCATCCCAGAATACGCGGGGCAGCCTGAGCACCCACGCTCAGGTGGAGTAAGATAACTTAGTCGTTGACGCCCAGCGAGTGATTCTTCGTAACCAGAGGTGTTGGTGCCCTCTTGGGGTAGTTTTTCTCTTAATTCTGCTACTACGTTAAGGGGGGGAGGGATTGGGCTTTCGGCCACCTGCACTCACCAAGTGAAACGCAGAGGTATCTCTCTACTTCACGCTGGTATTCTGTGAGCTCGTGGTACTACCTCGGTTTGAGCCGGCCCATTGAGGTGGCTCTACCACTGTTAACTATAGTGTGTAGAAAAATTGAATTCCAGTCTTCAAAAAATGAAATTATTTTATTCTTTTTGGTTTTTAGGTCGATTTTTACTTTTTGCTTAAAGTTATTTTTTACCATTTTGAGTGGAATAACACAATATCAATGTTGCCTAAACAGTTACATTAAAAACTTCATCCACTATTTTACCACCCTGATGATGGAATTTCTTCTCCAAAACTATATGAAACCACCCCCTATTTAACAAAACATTTATAAAATTGATTGGCGAAGATATCACGTAAGATATATACAAGAAACTTATGGTTGAAGTGTGAACCTCCACATTTTTTTAAGTCGACTAAAAAGGCGTTTATTTAATAATGCAATACTAATCACGAGGAATAGAAATAAAATCATAACTATGATATAGTGTGGTTAAAAGGTTTCGACACGAGAGAATGCTATATATGCATATTAGCATTAATATAGAATTCATATAATCAAATTTAAAAAAAAGTATGACATAAGACGCAAGTGATCCTACATCCGAGATCCCACTGCAGCCGAGGTAGAAAGAAGAGAAGTGTTGGTATGGCGATGCGCCACTAGCTCTATCCTCCCCGAATCTGACAGCCGAAACTTGGTTGACGGCGGAGCCCCAGATAAAATCCGCCGGTGAGGTAGGGAAATCCGGTGCTTTCAAATCGTTTTTTCTGGTCCCATGGCCTCCACGTATCCTTAGGGCTCCCTTAGGCATGGAAAAGGGGGAGCAGAAGTTCTTTTCCGAGAAGTGCTGCCACGAGGCAGCCGGCGCCGGTGGGTTTGTGGGTGTGTGCTTAAGCGTTCCTGTGGCTCTGCTTGGGGTTTTAGTCGTTGCGAGACCGTCATAATCTGTCCTTGGCCGCGAGAGGTGGGTATGCATAGAGATTAACCCTATGTAAAAAAGGAGAAATTGAACCTATGTAGTCGTGATGATTTACAAGGATATTGTGACGGCCCATCACTATTTATACTAATTAATAATTAATTTCTATATAATTGGGCGTCAAAAAATAGGCTTAAAGATATATATTAAACAATAAAATTACATTAATAAGCATAAAATTAAAATTATTCAAAATGTGATATATAATAAAAATACAAGTAAAAATATTATAAAAATAAAGATAAATAACATTTATAAAATAGTTGGAACATTGGTTAAAAATTGTCAAGTCATGGAGGGAGTTCATGTATAAAAGCAAATTTTTTTTAAGTTATGGAGGGTGGTCATGTATAGATGGCTTGTATGGAGGAGCTACTGGAGACGAATACCCAAGGTCGTCATACATATATATGGGGTGGTCTGGTGACCAACTGCTTTAAGGCCGAATACGAAGAGAACTGGCGAAATTTAATGTATTTCTCTTCAATACAACTTTGACCTGAAGTAATTCTAAGAGTTTAAACATTTTTGTAGGTTTGTTCGGTTCCTTCACAAGGTGCCCGCCGTTTTAAAATTTTATAATAAATGAATATACCAACGAATAAAAAATGTTAAGAAATGATATTCAAAAATGATTGTTCTTCCAAAACTCTGTGAATTTTAATTTAGGAAAAATTCTTTTACGTAAAAATGTTTGTATTGTGATTCCGAAAGTCGTGTTTATTTTCGATACAAAATATTATTTATTAACATAATTCGTTTTAATTAAAAACACGTATATTGCCCGATAAAAGTTTGCCGTAATAAATTACCAGGCACTTCGACGTGTGACGTAAGGTGACAACAGTCGTTGTGTCTGTAGCGAAAATCGTTAATTTAGTGTTTTATACGCATTTAAGTGACTATAAATGTGAACATGGGTAGAAAAAGAAATAAATGTTACCTAAGTGGTAAAACAAAGAGAGTTTATCGCATGAACGCTGCTCGAATGTTGTATTTTGAGGTTACTTATATTTTTTGTAAGGTAATTTTTTGTTTGAGGCTGCCTAATAGGCTGCATTTTTACTCATTTACATTAGCCAAACTGATCATTTATACTTTTTTAGGCAAGTGAGAAACACTAAAAATGTAAATATCACGACCGAGTCGGAAAATAATGTACAGAGTAGTGCAAGCACAGAGACCGCAAATAATGTCATAGTCAATGTATTGTCCAAAAGCATGGGGTAAGTACATAATTAAAAAAAAAACCGAAATACTTCGGATGTGAAGTGATTGACCAGTCAGAGTAGTCTTGTGAGAATTTACATACACAGTACCTATCCCACTATGGGGAAATCATCGACTTCTTAGTTTTTTTCTTTACTATTTATGCAATTTGCATTACGGCATCTTGTAAGACTCACAACAAAACATTCGATATCAATTCAATAACTTTTCGAACAATATTTTATAACGAATAAAGTACAGAATTTATAATCTATAGGAACTAATATTATAAATAAGAAAGATTTAATTAAGAAGTAAGCAATGCTCTCTGTGTTGTTCATTACTCTGCATACTGAGCTAGCTCAGTCAAATATAATATAATCAAAGCCCGTACGGCTTTGATTATATTATACATGTCTATATAAACAAAGCGTACGGGTAACACACGTGATGTTCGATAGACGGCGCGTGGTTTGCTGCGAAACGAGCAAGGTCAATCGCGTCGTATTCGGCCTTAAGTACTGTTGCACAATGACTAGTCCTATACGAGTATAAGGGACTTATGATAGTAAGGTCTATTATACTAAAGCATTATTATAGAAGGTCTCCTTGATGGATAAGCATTATATGGGATGATCGGGTGACCGACAGCTTCAAGTACGGTAGCATTATGACTAGTCCTATATTAGGAACTTATAAGTAAGGTGTATTATACAAAAGCATTACTATAGAAGGTCTCTATGATGTATAAGCATTACAATACTAGAGTTGTGGGTTGAAGTTCTATATATTAATGACTTATGATAGTAAGGCCTATGATTCAAAAGCATTATTATAGGTCTCTTTGATTCATAAGCATTATGATTGTAGAGTTATGGGTTGAAGTTCTATATATTAAAGACATATAATAGTAAGGTCTACGAAATAAAGCAAATAAATAAAAGCATTATATTATAGTAATGTGACTTGAAAAAGATTATTATAGTGCCGTGTATGCTGCTTCACGAGCAACTGAGACCTAGGTAAACTTGGACTCGCTAACCGTTGTGTCATATCATCTTAGTGCCGGCGGTAAGCTGGTTTGTTGTAGCAATACAACTTTTCCGTGGACATCGCACACCCATACGTTTGTGGGCAGCGTAGTAGTGCATAGCGATGCGTCATCTATCTTTCGGATTGGGGTGAGTGTGTTTGGTAGCTCTTTTAAGCGTATCAAGCATACTCAACTTCATGTCTTAGTGCATTAGCGCTATGATACGTGGATTTTTGTCCATTAGCGTCTTAGTAGCGTGCTACTATGATACGTTGGTGTTATTTTTTAGATAACAACAATACAATTTTTTTACCAAAGTCGATAGGGATCATGTGAGTGTGTTCGTTCTGTACGCCGGTGATCAAGTCATATTTGCGTCGTCAGCGGCCGAGTTGCAAATGATGGTTACATTAATAAACTGGTTATTAATAGAAAGTGGAATGAATGTAAACGCAAGTAAGTTTTTGAAAGAGAAGAAAATGAAACTTTAAATGAAATAAGAATAGAAGGGGAGTTGATTGAGCAAGTGGATGAGTTTGTGTATTTAGGATGAATATTTAGAAGGGACGGTAGATATAATAAGGATATAGAATGATGAGGGAAAACCGTAAATAGAGTGAATTGGGCTCTACACTATATTATGAAGCATCAGAATGTATCAAAAAAGGCACGTGTTGTATTTCATAATGCTGTGTTAATCCCTACTTTAATGTATGGTTGTGAAAGTTGGGTGTGGCAGAAGAAGCACGAAATTATTATAAATCCTGTAGAAATGCGGTTTTTAAGGAGTACGCTAGAGCTGAATCTGAATGACAGCGTGAGAAATTGCGTGATAATAGAAAAATGTGGTGTGCAATATTATGTTGTGACCAGGATTAATAAAGGAATGCTTCGGTGGTTTGGTCATGTAGCGAGAATGAAAGAGGAAAGAGTGAAAAACAAATTTATATTGCAGATGTGAATGGCACAGTCGGAAAGGGACGCCCTAGACGAAGGTTTATCGACCTAATTGGCGATATTTTTAAAATGAGCCACATTAGGAGTACCCTTAACCGACGAGCGTATATGCGTAATATATATGGATGTAAATAGAGGTATGTCAGGATCGTGCCAAATGGAAGTCCGTAGTCTCTGCCTACCCCTCTGGGTGACAGGCATGAGTGTTTATGTGTTATGTATGTATGTATATAAAACAGAGAAATATTGAACCAATTTCATGTTATAAACTGCAGTATAGTGGCTCAACTGATTTTAATAAAATTAATTTATATGTAGAATTTACGAGTTCGTAGGCTTTTAACTGTGGTAAAGATAAATTTGTTTGCTTGCCCCCGACAATGTCCCGAAATGCTAATCCCTAACATAAGTGGACCCTTTTCCCGTTTTATGTATCCTACATCCTACAAGTAAACATTGTAAACATAATAGGTACAAAATTGTTACTTAAATCAATGTTTATTCATTTGTAATATTTTAGCACATGAATTGATTACCACACTATTCAGTCTCCAATCTTTAAAAGCAGAAAAAAGCTATAGTGCAATTGCTAACACATTACAAGATCTTTAGCAATATATTAAGCATTGATTACTATGATAGAAAGGTCCGTATTAAATCAGACAACCTCTGTAAATTGGTGTTTGCTTGAATTCAGCATGAGCAAATGAATTTCCGATATCTTTTTAAATATATATGATATTGAGCCAATACCAAGTAACGGCATCAATCCGGCTGGAGGCTCCAGTGAAATATGCACTCAACCTTCCTACGCAAGCGCGAATTGTAGGCATTGATTCGGTCAAAGGCAATATTTAACTTTGGCAACAGTTTCCCAAAACGGGAAATTGATCCAATGGAGCTGCCGACGAACTTAAATTCCCACAGTTATTTAAAATTCTTACAGAATCAATTACCAGATTTATAGGCACTTCTTGCCACTGAAAATTTACGGCAGTGTGTGATATCAACAGACTAACCAGCGCATTATGCTCTCACAGTTTAAGAGTTTCTCAATCGAAAATACCCCGATAGGTGGAATGGACAGCGTGGTTAAATTTTGTGGCCTGCCCGTTCAGCCGACATAGGCCCCATAGATTTCTTTTACTGGGGTACGATAAAGGATGAAGTGTACTCTAAACCCATTCAAGATTTAGACTAGCTGCGCCAAAGAATTGCAGAAGCCGCTGAATACATAAACTCGAGAAGATACGCCCTCCTTATTACGCCATCACTTTTAAAGATTTTTAGAGCTTGCATTGCAGCTGAAGGCAAACAGTTCGAACATTTGTTGTAAAACTTTGTAAATGTGATTTAATAAAAATCTAATTTAATAATAAAGAAATGCAACAACTGAATTTTAATTTAAGTGCACCTAAAACTAACAAATTACTTTTATTCCTCAATTAAGAAGTAGCGATTAGTAAATGCAATACTATTTTGAAATTTAAACTAACACTAAATCTTCTAAAGTTACTTGCCATAATAGTGTACTACATTTTTTACAGTAAATTCGGTTAGAGTTAGATGATGTAATTATTATGAATTCAATGTTGGGCAAAAATTGTACATTTTAATTAAAACTTAGGCAGTTATGTTTTAACCTTTAACTGTAATTTACATAAGGGTTATTCGTGGTTACATACATCACAGAAATAGAACTGACGAAAAGTTAAGATTTGTAGGATTTGAAAGATGATCACAGGATGTCAGTTTTTAAGATTTATTTTTGAATCCTTATAATTTGAAAAGTACATGCCCAAGACTTTTTTATATTTTTCTTATAAATGTCACTACTTGGCCTATTGCCGTTTCGGCTTCACTGGGACAATCTGTATATAAACTATATTTTAAATTGGTCTTCAAAAATATTAAAACGTGGAAATAGAATTTGCTGTTTACAACTTCTATTTTAAAATAAAAAACATTTCTTTAAATAATGTACACTCATTAGAACGACAAATTTCGTCCGTGCTTAGTATTTCTCCTTTTAATTGCACCGTTACGGAAACAAAATGAACCTTCGTAACAGTACATTCTTTTTTCCTTTATTGAAACAGAAACAGAAACAGAAACTTTTTTATTCAATGTAGATTATAACAAATACTTATTGAAAGTCACTTTTTTCATTTACCACTGGTTCGCAAAAAAAACCTCTGTCCTGGGAAGAACCAGCAAGAAACCCAACGGGACTATTTTTTTCCAATAATAGCTTACAATCATGTTTACAGTTGGCAACACAAGACAAATTAGAAATAGCTTGGTAGCGATCACCCTTCCCAGGGGTTATTATCATCCATAAATTCCTTAATTCCTTATTCAAAATAATTTTGGAAAACACAGTAATGAGATTTATAATTATGTTGCAGTTTATATATTTAAAACTAAATTATCGGTACGATAAATAGTTTTTTAGATTATTTCGTTCTTCGAAATATTACAAATTTTTAAGACATAAACATAGTATTATGATAAAATCAGTTAATCTAAGTGAAGAAATTGAATAACGATAAAAGCTCTTCTCCAACATTTTCTTGAGTTGCAGCCACTCCGAATTTATGTCGAATGCACAAGTTGCATACCCTGTCGAGCCCTCCCCGCTCAGGTTAACATTTTTCAGACATTTTCATCGGCTGCCACTCAAGAAATATATTAAAACAACTTGTGTCGCATGAATGTCAATTTTCCTGGCCTAATTGAAAGCTAGTTGTTAAATTTGAATTTTATTTTGCTACAAACAAATATTTGTAATTACATATAATGTTTAATTTGTGTCTTACAAATTTATTTACGAAATACTATGGTTGCGCCAACGCGTGACACGTGGCGGATTTTGGACAATATACTTGCTTTGAAATTAATTTGAGGCGTTAGCGGGAGATGAGCTGCTACGGATAAAGGAACTACAAATAAAACAGTTCATAATAAGGGTGGGGGACACTTACCTGGGGAAAGCGGCAAGCTGACTCTCTCATGACGGCCATGCGGTCACGGTGAAATTGCATTGCGATGACGATCGTCGGAAGTCGAGCGGCGCACGTCTTTTTATAGCTTCCGATATCTTCCCTTTCTACTTGGTGGAACACACCTCTCATTAGAGGACCAAAGAGGTATCAATCAGTATCTAGCTCCCTCCTCACCTCGGAAGGGAAGAGAGGAGGATTGTGTTAGCCAACTCAACTAACAAATACATCAACAAATACGAAGTGCAAGGGTGTGCATTGGCGCAACCATTCCCCCCCCCCGGCTTGAAGGGTTCCTTTCAAAATGAATTAAAACTACTAAGACCTAATTTCAACTACTAACGTAACCTAGAAAAGTAATTCGAAAATTATTGGATGGGTAAAGGACAGGGACGTACAACAGAACGCAAATATGACCCGTTCGCGATCTTAACACTAGCTATCCTCGTTACTTCGTCAGATCCAGGAAAAACCTCTTCAATGAATTCCTAATGGCCAATGAAGAGGCGGTGCGTTCTCTTTAGTGAGAATAACTACAGTTCCAACCGTTAATGGGTTAACTGCTGTATACCATTTCATCCGCACCTGTAACGTATGCAGATATTCCGCCCTCCAACGCTTTATAAATAACTGCACAAGCTTGTCTAATAAGGTATGGTGAAAAAACATGGAGTTTATCACTAGTCACTGGAAAGCATACGGCATAAATGGCGGCTATTCATAAAGCGCTCGATCTGTGCGAGTACAGCGCTTAATTCTTCAAAAGACAAAATTTGATCTCCACGCGATGTAAATGTCTTTTTACACATTTAATATTGGGCTCCCAATTTCCCCCAAAATGACTTGCGATGGGAACGTTAAGCGACCACTAGATGCGGTTTTCATCTAAAACATGTGCGAACTCTGAATTATAATATTTAGAGGTTAAATTCCGTGTAACTCTGATTAAATACGTTTGGCGAACGTTATAAATATTTAATAGCCAATCTATTATTACATATATCGGCGGGGATGGATACAAGCTTGTAAATAATAACAGTTTATTATTCCAGTAGTCTTCCAGTGGATTGACTCGACATCAACGTCGGACTGCACAAAACAATCCTCATGTGTTGTACAAATATCACGCGCAATTGTATATGCATAATGTTTTAGAGAAATAAATGATATTTTTAGAAGAGAAGGGTGATAAATAAGCATACAATCCACCTGATGGTACGTAGATAATTTGGCCCATAGACATCAAGATCAATCCCCGATGAAGATCGATGAAGAATCAAAATGCAGATGCGTAGTCACTCCTGAAGGCTAAGATGGAATATCTCGTTTCCAATAAAAAGGGTATCCGCTTTTCTACACAGGTTCTTTACAGGTATCATCATCATCATCATTACAGCCCTTCACAAGTCCACTGCTGAACATAGACCTCCCCCAAGTAATGCCACAAAGCACGTGAGCCACCTGCATCCATCGACTTCCTGCATGTCTTACCAGGTCTCACTCCATCTAGTGGGGTGTCACCCTACACTACGCCTACCGGTACGAGGCTGCCACTCGAGAACCTTTCTTCCCCATCGGTTATCGGTTCTTCGAGCTATATGGCCGGCCCATTGCCACTTCAGCTTACTAATCCGTTGGGCTATGTCGGTCACTCTGGTTTTAGTGCGGATATCCACATTTCTGAGTCTATCACGCAGAGAAACTCCGAGCATAGCCCTGTCCATAGCTCGCTGAGCGACCTTGAGCGTCCTCATAGGGCCAGCAGTGAAGGACCACGTCTCTGATCCGTAAGTCATCACTGGCAACACACACTGGTTGTACACTTTAGTTTTGAGAGATTGAGGTATACCTGACGAGAAGATGTGTCGTAATTTTCCGAACGCTGCCCAGCCGAGTTGAATCCGTCGATTGACCCTCGGTCGAAGTTGGACTAACCTAGTCGGACTATTTGTCCCAGGTAAACGTACTCGTCAACAACTTCGAGCATAGTGCTCCCCACAACCACCGGCATAGGTGTGACATGGACATTGAACATAATCTTTGTGTTGTCCATGTTCATCTTAAGACCTATCCGTTAGGAGACACCATTGAGGTCATTGAGCATAGTGCTAAGGTCCTCCAGCGATTCTGCCATAAGGACTATATCGTCGGCAAATCGAAGGTGAGTGATGTACTCGCCATTGATGTTAATACCGTATCCTTTCCAGTCCAGTAGCTTGAAAACGTCTTCCAACGCAGCGGTGAAGAGTTTCGGGGATATAACGTCACCCTGTCTTACACCTCTCTGCAGTTGGATAGGTTTCGAACTCTGGTTCTGTACTCGGATAGCCATCGTAGCCCTACTGTACAAACACTTCAGCACCTCGATATACCGACAGTCAACTTGGCACCGCTGAAGGGGCTGTAGCACCGCCCAAATTTAGACGGAATCAAAGGCTTTCTCATAGTCCACATACGCCAGGCAAAGTGGCAGATTGTACTCTTCGGTCTTCTGTACAATCTGCCGCAGGGTATGTATGTGGTCTATGGTACTGAAGCCTTTTCGGAAACCGGCTTGTTCGGGAGGCTGGAAGTCGTCGAGTCTGCGTGCGAGACGATCCTTAATGACTCTCGAAAACAGCACGTAGACGCGGCTCAGAAGGGAAATCGGTCTGTAGTTCTTCAAGAGAGCGTTGTCGCCTTTCTTAAAGAACAAGACCACCTCACTTCTGCTCCACGCCTCCGGAGTAGTGCCACCATGGAGGACGGAATTGAAGAGCTTTTGAAGGACTTCAAGTACCGGTGTTCCACCCGCTTTCAGAAGCTCCGCTGTAATTACATCCTCGCCTGGGGCTCTGCCGTTTTTAAGGTGCTGGAGAGCCATTCTAATCTCGCTCAGACTGACGTCCGGGATATCATCGGAATAGTGTCGGGTAAGACTTGCTCTTGGATCGTTACTCACACTTGCGTGTGGCTCCAACGATGATGTGTTCAGCTGCCCATAGAACCTCTCAATCTCACTCAAAATCTCAGGTGTCCCGGAAACGATGCTGCCACACTCAGTCTTCAGCTTTGACAGTCGGCTCTTTCTGGCAGACAGATCTCTGGCAAAGACTTTGGAGCCCTGGTTCCGCTCGATCGCTTCTTTAATACGAGCAGTATTAAAGTTGCGTTAGTCTTGCAGCATGCCATTTGGAGATCTGTCTGTTCAGTTGCCTGTATGCTGTCAAACCTGTTGACGATTGCAGCCTCATCTCCCGTCTAACAGCCATGAGATTAAGAGTGTGATCGGAGAGTTTTTGTGTTCTTCTGCGGCGGTTCTTGCAGAACTTAGCTCCGACCGCATGGACAGTTTCCACGAGCTTGTCATTCATATCGTCCACTGCATTGCAATCTTCTAGGCACTGAAAGCGGTTACGTAACTCGAGCTGAAAAGTCTCGGGATTCTGGATTAGAGCACGAGGGGGACGGAGCGTTGACCTCATTAGACGAGACCTCTCCAACTTAATGTTTAGGTTCAGTGTGCCTCTAACCATTTTGTGATCGCTGCCGGTTTTCACCCTTGCGATCACTGAGACATCACTGAACAGTTAGCGTCTGGTCGTCATAATGAAGTCAATCTCATTTTTTGTCGAACCGTCGGGGCTCGACCAGGTCCACTTCCTGTGGGACCGCTTCTGGAAGAAAGAGTTCATCATAAGGAGTCCCTCTTTCTCCATAAAGTCAGCCAGCTGCTGGCCCTTACGGTTCCGTGGCCCCACTCCAAATTTCCCTAACTTTAGCTCACCGCCTTCTCTTGTGCCTAGTTTTGCGTTGAAGTCTCCCATCAACACCGTGTAGTGGGTTTTGGAGGAATGCATGGCTTTGGAAATATCCTCATACATTTCCTCCACCTCCTCATCGGTATGTGCCGAGGTTGGTGCGTAGACCTGTATGACCTTCAGCGAATACCGTTTGGTGATTCTGAGTATCAGGTACGCGACCCTCGTCGACACACTCCCAATATTTACAACGTTGTTGTCGAGAGACTTGTGGACGATAAATCCGACACCTCCTTGGGTCAGATGGTCGCCCTCCCGGTGATAGAACAAGTTGCCTTACTCGAGGATTACCGTGTCCTCCCCCTCTCTTCGGACCTCAGATAATCCAATAATATGCCAGCGTAACTTGTCTTTCTCTTCTTCCAGCTCCTGCATCTTCTCGTCAGTCCTCAGGGTGCGTGCGTTATACGTTGCCAGGTCGAGTCGTCGTAGGTGGCAACCGAACCTCCACCGGAAATTCTTAGCACCCCCTGCCCCGCCGTTACCATGGTCGCCACCGTAGCCAGGAATAGTTGTCATGGGGTATCCCCCCATTATGGGGGGATATTTGCCATAGTTGCCAAGCTTGGCGAGCGGGTTGGCAACCGCAGTTTTTTATTATGTTATTGTTGTTATTAGGAAGATGCTGCTGCCTATCTCCTTTCTGTGTCCCTCTGTCGCCTCTTACGACACCCACGGGTAGATATGGGGTAGTGGATATTCTCAACCGCCACTACACGGCGACTCTACAGGTGTATTAATATGTAACACAGTAGCATTAAACTGCTATTTTTCGCTGGCATTTTGTTTTACGTCATTAATCTAAGGTGTCATTAGACCACGTAAAAATAATCAATCTTTGTCACGCATATTATTTATTAATTTATAACGGTTTTCTATAGTAGTTTTCTAGTGTCATTACTTGAGATTATGTATGGTTTTCCTTAGGGAATGCTTATATTTGGCAGAGGACTTATGATGAGCTGTAATTATGATAATAAATATTTAATCTTAATTGGAGTCAGTTTTAGCAACATCTATGAAATAGAGCGTAAGAATTCATATACCGATTGAGACATAGGAACACCTTAGTGTTTTTGTTGCAGCCCTTTTTGCGATATATCTGCTGCTTTTTTGTAAATTTTGGCTAATGTTGAGCATCGGAGGTTTTGTTTTGCAAAGTCGGTAAGGGACTTAATGAAACCCATCCTTTTAGCTGGCACGGCAGTAAAAATTTTTTTACACAACATTTTTCATCCAACTGTATACTGTAATACTGTATTTTCTTCAATATGTTTATAGCACAACATTAACTTGTACTAACAGAGCTGAAGTATGTTATGCAAGGAGACATTATGAAGTTGACGATGTGCACGACACGATATCCAGGAGTTTGGTACGGCAATATCAATCATTTGAAAAATAAACCTGATTGTCTAATTACGAGTTTGCGCCCGTATCGGACAACTTGCTATAATTCTGTCTACCGAGTCACCGCCATCCATGTTGGATTTGTATATTTTAATGACATCAGATAATGGAACTTGCACATACCTCTTACTAAGCTTGTTTCAATACTTGTACATATCGGATTTATCTTGATATGAGTTAAACAGCCTCGTCTCTGTCTCTATCTGAAGAAGCTAGGACCTCAGCAGTTCCACGAATCTGTTTCGAGAATTTACTGTCAGGCGTCATGATGCAATCATGAAATACGAGATTCTTATATATGATATAGCTATAGTGTTATAAGAAATTTTAGCCATGGGGATTATAACAAAACGTTATGATCCAAAGTAATAATTAAAATATTATGTTAAATATATTTTGTCTTAATTAAGACCCATGTAGTTTTTTGACGTAACTGAATGGATTTTCATTTTATAAGCACCCTTTTATACACTTTGGTAGTAAATGTGAACGTATGAATATTCATACAAAATGAAATTCAATGCCTTGTGGCAACGCAAGGTAGATAATATGTAATGTACAGACTCTCTTTCTGTCAAATACATAGATTTATATTGCGTTTTATTACGTTATAAACAATGATATTATATACACTTTGGTAGTAAATATGAACGTATGAATATTCATATAAGATGAAATTAAATGCCTCGTGTACCCCCTTGCGACAACGAAAGGCAGAATTACAATAATTTAATTAAACCAAAACACAAAACAAATCGCGTAGTGATGGAAAACGGAAGTTTCACAGCATACTAGGTTTACTATTAAAATCAGGCAGTTCTTTTCTAGTGACACATCACTTTTCCACAAAATGAGATTAAATCAGACGTTTTGTCACAATTCAATTTCCTAAGTAGGCGTGCTACAATGAGAAGTAACAATTTATTTCCTACTTTACGGGTGTATTAAATCATATGCCAAATAGGAACAAAAAAAAAGCCGTACGTAAGCACCGCGCCTTCATTTTCCCGTAACGCCTGTTTTTTTTTTGTAAAAATAACCAACACGGTAATCTCTATAATTGCGCGACATTCCGTAAATGGCATCTATTTTCCCTTACCCTTTGTTACACAACAAGGTCAAGTGTAACTCCGCGTGTATCGCGCCATACGCACTGGAAACCGTTTTAGGTTACGTTATTGTTGGTTGCGCTCCAATGGTTTATAATATTCCGGCTACATCTCATTGCTGAACCTCCCGAATTATTGGCTTGCAATTTTCGGGAAATTGAGGAGGGTAACGTTCTACCTATATTTAACTCGGATAAAAGTTTATGCGAGGAGTCAAAAAACAAGACGTTAGAGTTTATAAGTACGGGAGTAGGAATAAAACCTGTTGTAGTTTCATTGCAGCCGAAGGGAACGCCGAAAATGCATAGCCCAGGAGCCAGGTTTATAGATACCGTGAAGAAGGCCCAAATTTATAAAACTAGATCATCGCGCGACCCGTCAGGTGACAGATTCGTGATCAGCGACAAGGGATTTGAGTTAATGTTGTTAGCGGAAACGTGCGATGATAATATTTCATATTAAATGTGTAGATTTAGTTACGCAACAACAATACGTTGATGCTGTGTGATATTTGAATGATTTTGTCGTTACAATATATAAAGGGTTTGTACTGTTGGGAGTGATTGCTTAATATTTGTTCGTATTTATAGTACAATAGTTTGTGTATACCTAGTTTAATACTCCGTAGATTAATTTACGTTTGCAGATTTGTAGGCGCTTATCCAAATCGCATTTAGGTTTCGATAACGTCCTATAATTTTACCGCGTAAAGATCATGTTCTGAATTTATTAGTTGATTATCACCATAAATCGAATTGTCACGCTGGCCCTGAATTGTTGATGTCTATTTTGCGTCGGAATTATTGGATTCTTTCTGCACTCAACTTAATTTGCGATTGGGTGCACAGATATATCGCTTCTTATCAAGTTCGTCCTGGGCCGTCATTAGCGGAAATGGCGGAACTTTGGTTTTGCCGTGTAATACAGTCCGTAAAGCACATTTTTTTAAATCTAACGCCTTTAAACTTATCCGTTATAGATAAAGACGATGATAAACTCCATGTTCTTTCACACTATAACGTGTTAGACAGGCTAATGCAGTCATTTTGGAAGCGCTGGAGAAATAGTGTCCTCCAGACCGAATTTCGGCCACGGCGGCCTGCCTCAACGGAGACTAGCCATCGGCGCAGGACAGAATTATAGTGCCCAAGTATATGCGCAAGCACAGGTGTACTCTCTATTTAGTTTACTTCTCCGTAGATTAATTTACGTTTGCAGATTTGTAGGCGCTTATCCAAATCGCATTTAGGTTTCGATAACGACGTCCTATAATTTTACCGCGTAAAGATCATGTTCTGAATTTATTAGTTGATTATCACCATAAATCGAATTGTCACGCTGGCCCTGAATTGTTGATGTCTATTTTGCGTCGGAATTATTGGATTCTTTCTGCACTATAATTTTACCGCGTAAAGATCATGTTCTGAATTTATTAGTTGATTATCACCATAAATCGTATTGTCACGCTGGCCCTGAATTATTGATGTCTATTTTGCGTCGGAATTATTGGATTCTTTCTGCACTCAACTTAATTTGCGATTGGGTGCACAGATATATCGCTTCTTATCGAGTTCGTCCTGGGCCGTCATTAGCGGAAATGGCGGAACTTTGGTTTTGCCGTGTAATACAGTCCGTAAAGCACATTTTTTTTAAATCTAACGCCTTTAAACTTATCCGTTATAGATAAAGACGATGATAAACTCCATGTTCTTTCACAAACGTGACAGGCTAATGCAGTCATTTTGGAAGCGATGGAGAAATAGTGTCCTCCAGACCGAATTTCGGCCACGGCGGCCTTACCTCAACGGAGACTAGCCATCGGCGCAGGACAGAATTATAGTGCCCAAGTGTATGCGCAAGCACAGGTGCACTCTCTATTCCCTCACTCTCATAATCCGATGGGACGGTAAACCGACACGACCGGAGAGAGATCAGGCGCAGGACCAACGGCTTTACGTGCTTTCCGAGGCACGGGGGTGAGACACCGCCAACTTCCTGATTCCGGAACTACTGAGAATTTCTTGACGGAAAAACTCCATTGTTAATTTTTTGGCCCGACCCGGGATTCGAACCCAGGACCTCATGATCAGTAGTTGCACTACTACAACCACTAGACCAACGAGGCAGTCACGGAATATTTGCATACGTTGCAGTCGCGGCAGAAATGGAACACGGCGACCAAACCCTTAACGGTCGGAACTGTAGTTATTCTCACTAAAGAGAACGCGCCTCCTCTACATTGGCCATTAGGGATCATTGAAGAGGTTTTTCCTGGACTCGTCGGAGTAACGAGGATAGCTCGTGTTAACACCGTGACCGGGTCATATATGTGTCTTGTTGTTCGTTTCCGTCCTTTACCTAACAAATAGTTTCGAGATGTCTTTCTAGGTTAGGTAATAATTAAGGTTAGGTCTTAGTATTAGCTTTAGTTAGTTTTGAAGGGAACTATACAAGCCGGGGGGAATGGTTGCGCGGAAAACGAATATCCTCGCATTTTTGTTCTGTTTGCTAGTAATTTGCCGGTTCATTTTCCCATCCCATCCGTTTTCCCTTCCGCACGCACTGAGAAGGGGGGGGGAGGAGGCTAAGATATGTGGCTTTATTTTTGCATCCAATGAAAAAGCGCGCTTTACTTACACGGAAGTAGACGCGGCCGAGAAGGACATCCGATGCCACCGCTCGGCCACTTCTAACGCAGTTGTAACTTAGTGTCATCAACCTCAAGTCCTAAGACCAAAGGCAATCAGAAGACGCGCCCCGGTAAGTGTTCTCCTATATATAAATAATGAGCTGCTTTTTTATCCTTTATTGTATCTTTTTCCTGGCAGCTCATGTTTTTGTTCCTGTCCAAAGGTACCGACTAAATGGAGTAAATTGAGTCATAGTAAGTGCATTATCCAAACCCAGCTACGTGCTACGTTCGCCATTTTGTTTCAGTTATAACTAAATACTCATATACAGTCCAACGTTTTGGTTTAATCTAGAACACCTTTCGTTAATCTCGCATATACATCTCGGTGTTATTATTCCCGGAATCGAACTTGGGACCCTATAGCCATCCATTTCGAGGTTCCTTCTCTCCGGATACGAAGGTCAACCTAGTCAGCCTAACCATTTAGTGACCATCCATTTCCAGATTCCAACCCAAGAACTATTAGCATCACCATTTTGTGGCCCTAGATTTCGGATTTGGAATTATCAACACTACCGCTCTACCAAAAGTAAATTGAGTAATTTAGTAAAATTTGAACAAGGGTATATAATTTGACGATTTTTACAAAAAGATTCAATGATGCAGGTGAAAAATAAAAATATTGTGTATCAATAAAAGAAGTTTAAACTTACATATTTTTGACCTCTCTCAGGAATGTTCTTAAGCAAGCTACTAGTCATAGTTATAAATAATTTAAAAAAAATAACTTCAAAGTATTACATAACCATAAATAATAATATAAGGGTAGCTTTCTGCCCGCATTCTCCTTTAGTCTTAACGAAAGCGTTAGATTTGTCACAAAAAGTAAGGAAATGTATTTGCAAAAAAGTTATCGTTTTAAAAACTATAGATATCTGCGAAGTGGCGACTTAACGGGCAATTTACCGCCTAACCCCACGTCATCAACCTCTTCAATTGCCTATGTAGGTATTCGACAGTAATATTCAAACCTCAGGTCATCATTATGCTTGCAAATCAGATTTCAAGACACCACCTTTACTTATTAAAAAGGACTTACGCTTGAGAAATGACAATGTTGAAATGTTTATTATATAATATTGAAATATAATCTTTTAATCAATCTGTGTACTGTTTGGGAGCATCAAATAATTAATAGGGCTGTGACCGTGGGAACACTGCTACAAAAGTATGACGAAACGGTAAAATGATTTGATACTGCAAACCATTGCATTTACTGTATGATGTGTTGTGATAAAGAACACGACGTTATTTTCTGTAAAAAAATCGATTTTTAATTATATCTAACACCAATATCGAATATTGTCGAAAATCGTGCAATTTTGTGAAAACAACGCTAATCATTACTTAGAGTCTAACTGTTTTCGCAATATTTTTCCGTGGAGGCATGGCTAAGAGATCTTAAGTCATCATCGATCTTAAGCCGTGAGGGTGATAAAATTATTAAATTGGTTACATCGTTTGTGTGGAAAAATGATGTTTGGTATGTTCATTATATATTACCTTTCTTAAAAAATGCGCACATCATATGCTTTTTTGTGCATATCAACGATATCAGTATCTTTTGAATGATTATAAGTTCAAATCCTCTTCTTTTACACTAATTCATCAACATTGTTGCAGCCCTTTACAGGTATACTGCTGAACATAGGCCTTCCCTTAGGAATGCCACAAAGTACGGTCTTGAGCCACTTATATCCATCGACTTCCTGCATGTCTTACCAGGTCGTCACTCTATCCAGTGGGGCTTGACCTACACTTAGCCTATCAATACGAGGCTACCTCTCGGGAAACTTTATTCCTCATCGGTTGTCGGTTCTTGGAGCTATACGGCCGGCACATTGCCACTTCAGCTTTCTAATCCGTTGGGCTTTGTCGGTCACTCTGGTTCTTTTTTTATACGATAGGGGCAAACGAACATACTGCTCACCTGATGATAAGTGATTGTCGCCACCCATGAACAAGGGTTTTTTATATGAAAAGGGTGACAAGCGAGCACACAGTCCACCTGATGGTAAGTGGTTGTTGCTGTGGCCCATAGACATCTACATCCATCCTCGTTTGCGAATCAAAATGAAGATGCGTTGTCAACTTTAGGGACTAAGATGGAATGCCTCTTTTCCAGTAAAAAGGGTCTCTGATTCTCTACACTCACTATACGAAACACAGCGGCATTAACCTGCTATTTGACGCTGGTATTCTGTGAGAGCGTGGTCCGTCCCCGGTTGAGCCGACCAATTCGTGCTACAACTATACAATTAATATAGCTGCAGCATGGCTCTACCACGTATAAACGGTTTTCCCATCCCCCGGATTTGTCCCGGTACTCGGTGAAGTTTTCCCGAGAAATATTGGCACGCCTGTGTATAAAGCATAACCAGTGCTTTTGTCTGCATAGAAATTAATGTTGCAGGTTTGCAACATGTCATTGATATGATATATAACACCTTTGTGGAACACCAGCGTTAATGCGTATGTATTTGGAGCATGCACCGTCTGCTACCGTGACCTTGATACTCCGAACTGTAAGAAAAGTAGTGATCCGATTGCACGATTTCTCGGGAAGCCCATAGGAAGGAAGCTTCGTTGGAAGCGCTTTGCGTCAAACCCGATCGAAGGCCTTCGCTATGTTCAAACTAACGGCCAATGCCTCCCCCTTGTACTCTACTACCTCAGTGCATTTATGAGTTAGGTAACTCCATCACCAGCCAAGCGATCGCGACGGAAATTGTACTGGCAGTCACTAATCATCTGGTGATCCCCAAGGTATGGCATTAGCTGACTGTTAATAATGGATTCCATTATTTTAGAGAACAATAACAAGGTGATGGTGATAGGCCTATAGTTGGACAGATCAGAGCGGTTTCTTTTTCAGGGATCGGGTGCACGGAGGCTGTCTTTTATGATTTCGGGACTACGCCAATGGAGTAGGAGTACAGGAAAATACGCCTTAAAACCGGTGCCAACTCCGGATACTAGTTTTGTTAGTTATGATGAGTCCTTACCTCCGGACTTGATAGAGTGACCTGAAGGTGAACTTTGGTAACCACGATTGGAACTCGTCGCCGAGTAGAACTAGGTGTACTGAGCTTAGATTCGTATTGTTAGTTATGATGAGACAAGGAATCAGGCGCAGCACAACCGCGGATCTATCACAAGACGCAATGAATAAATGAAAACTCCTCTTACTCAATCATCCAAACTTTCGTACACTTATTTTTAAAATATTGCTTTATAAAATTATAGTTACTTATATATGATGATGAATATAAAAATAAATTTCGTAATTCAAATTAGGTATTTTTTTAATAATTTGAAACATTGTATTTGCACACTATATGCTTAAATCAAATTGAAATTCGTATGAAATGTAACGGCACTTATTTTCGAGCGGAACGTAAAATAGCTCTCAGGTGTAGATGATAGCTTTTATCGGCCAAATTGATAAAATATGCTATTCGTTGAAACCTACGTGCCACGTAATTTTATAGGTCATACATTTAAAATAAATTAACATATTCTGACCGAAACATACATGGATAGAATGAAGAGATATAATGTACTTTCTACTTGCGGTTACAATTCACCGAATGTGAAATTTCGATTCTTGATTTAAATATTGACTTTAAATTAACTGACAAGCATAAAAAAAACAATTAGTTGTAGAATACTGATTGGTTGGCCTATGCCGATTACACAAGTATACCACGGTGTCTTTTTCGGGTTTTGTAAGGCAGAGAGAGCCGTGAAGTACACCTCTCTGTAGATTTCAAAGCAATTACTGAGTTTCTCCAGTATGAGTTCATGCAGTGAGTTTGTAACGGGTTATTATTTATTAATGAGTGATAAGCTTGCAACTTTTTTAGGTTGTGATATCTTGAGGATATATAATATGAATTTTCATATTAATATTAAGATATAAAGTTTCATATATGTAATGAAATAACTTTAAACATATTTCTACGACGTAATAGAATTAAATTTTATTTGTCAAATGTAATATTTTTTTCAATTCTACTACCATTTCGAAATGAGGTTCCTTTAACCGGAGAATACCGGTAAATGAAACTTCACGGGTATTTCTTCTATTCGACATTAACGTCAGAATTACAAATTAACTAGGTCATTTACTTTTGTGAGCCCCATCTACAATAGATATGTTTTCCTATTTTAGGTACTGTATGCAGTTTGCGGTTTAACATTCGCTGATTAACCTGATTTGCGATATAATCATATACATAAATTGGTAAATTATATGGTTTAATAATAAAATAGTGAATTGTTTAACTTTCAACTTTGGGCAGTTCATTAGGTCCAATTCCAAAGCAACCGTAAAAGAAGTAGGTGTCCTTGCAAAGATGCAGTGAAATTTCACGCCTGAACAGCTTACTGTCCTTAACATTAGAAGCGCCACTGTCCCATTTTTGTCTAACCTGCAAGTTTGATCCTGAGCTCGCAGGGAAATGTCAGTGAAGACTGCAAACAGGAATTATACAGTACGTTTGTGCTAAAATTATATGTATCTTCTTATAAAACCATTACTTTCACCCTAAAATTATCTTTTGTATCTTGAGAGCAGTTTACATATATACATTTTACAAAGACAAACAAATTCGGAAGACATGCCAGAGAGGCAAGAAAAAACAAATCATCTCGAATAATAAATCAAGTGTGAAGTGCCTCCAGTGCAAAGTCATCAGTCACAACATCACTATCATTATCAAAAACAGTCTGCAATATATTTATATACTTATCTATATATATTTATATATTTAAGTATATAAATAATAATAAACAATATTATTTATATACTTAAATAAACAATAATAACTAGTTTATAAAAGTTAATAATTTTGGTACCTACAGCTACAGTTACTATGTGAGTTGTGATGATTTTGTTCATAAACCAAAAATTACATTAATTAATACTGGTAATTTGTTGCCTTTTTGGTTTTCAAGCAATAAGAATTTGGTTTAATTTGATCATGCATTTGAATGTTTCAAATATTGGTCACGACGGCGGTCCAAGGGGGGTCTTAATCCTCAGCGCCTCAAGTCGGTTTTGCATGAGTACTGTTTTACATAATGATTTCTATATTACGCGAACACAACATGAAAAATCGGAATTTACGCATATATAACTTAAAACCCGAGTAACTGCGGCGGTCCCGCGTCATGAGTGTAAGTCTAAAAACTGGTATTATTTCAATGGAGTACTGTTGTCTATAACATATAGGCTGGTATGTACTACAAAATACCACTTAGAGCATTGGACAGAGTAAGTAGGCAACGTTGTCAGTCACGAGCACTGGCGCAGAGTTGCCAGCCTCTCGGTATTTTGTATGATAAAGTCCTTATAAGGTGCACACGGGTTAAGTGATTAAATTCCACCCAATGTTGTCGATTTTCTACGCGTTGAAACCAAACGGTTTGCTTCGTCTTTCGTAATGTGTAATCATTGCATCTGTAGCATGTGGAATAATTTGCCAGCGTTTGGTTTTCCTTTTGTTTACAGTTGGATGTTTTAATGGCGAGAGTAAAAGTGGCTTTTATTAAAATACTGTCTGCTAATCATAACGATAATCACGAGCAGCGCAATATTTTCAGCAAACATTGAGCAATGTAGTAAAATGCATGAGCAATAGATTAATAATCAACTAAATTACGACTAAAAGATTATTGAAAATAGTACGAAATATAAAATTCTCTTTACTTTGTGTTCGCGTGTATTGCTTGCGATTACGTGGGCTGACGCGAACACGTTAAAATATATACGACACGCATACGAGCATGCGCGTATATCGACATTTGTACCTAATTGCCGACAAAGTGTGTGATTTTTGTCTGAATTTTTGTATCTGATTGTGAAACGAAATATTGCTATTAGTAGCCCAAATTTTCAATAGCAGGGTGAAGAGATTTATCTTCTTGATATTTGTAAGACTATTTTCCATGTTAGTTTGTTGTCACGTTCAGCTTTCCATGACTTCAGCATTTGCATAACTTCTTCCTTGAACGATCTTCCTTCATCTCTTGTGAGTTCATCGTGATGTCTTTTTTGTCTTGAAACCGCAAGCGAAGAAGGGGTTCTTGGTAGTTTGGAGATATCGGAGTCTGATACTGCTTTATTCGGTGAACGATTCATGTTGATTTTTAAATAATATGTTGAGCAAAGCAATAATTTTCTGCAGATTAGCTATTTTATAATAGCAGGCGCTTTTTAAGCAAAAGCGGTGGGTGAAGCCAAAAATTATGCAGCAAATATATGCACGCTGGCAATATACAAAGGGCGTGGCTTACCTCTTCAATGAAGCAGGATGGTACTACGTTACAAGTATGTTGCCCTGGTACACATACGGATTTTAAGTATATTTTTGAAGAATTATTTTATTTATAAAAACAACACAATCACGGAGAACACGTCTGTTCGCTTTCGCGGTCCAGAGGTAAGGGAGTATTTAAGAGTATTTGCTGTAATATCTGCGTTTACCAGTCATATTGGCGATCGTATTAACAGAGTTCTCGCACGTATGTTGCTGCTCCCTGCCTTTCGTCTGGCGTAGAAGATATTTTATAGCGCCATATATTGGAAGCCATGACACGAAATGAGGTGATGAAACTCATGTGCCGTCAGTACACGGGCATCATTCAAAATTATTGTGAAAGCAGTTGTACAATATCAGTAATAAAATAGCTAATTTAATCAGTAAAAGGACACATTTATTCACGAAAAAGTATAACAATTTATGTTGAAATTCTTAACCCCAAAAATTCGTAATAAAACAATTTGAATCATGAAGCTTAATGAGATGAAATATTAATGCAAATTTTTTTAAACTGCTACCGTTTATAAATCCGCTTTATAACTCTTTACGTTTATAAAAAGAATGTAATCCGTCCGAGTATACTTTTATTTTAGCTGCTATTTTTAAAATATTCACACCGCAATTCATTTCCACAAAATATGTAACAAAGCACATTTTTGTGCTTCGAAATTACCGTTTTATTTTAATGAATTTTCTAGTAGGTGGGTAGGTTTTTTTATACAGGAGAGAGAGCAAACGGACATATGGTTCACCTGATGTTAAGTGACTACCGCCGCCTATGAACAACTTCAACACCAAGGGGAATTGCAGGTGCGTTGCCGGCCTTTTAGAAATGAGTAAGCTCTTTTCTTGAAGGTCTCTAGGTCGTATCGGTTCGGAAAAATCGCCGGTGGTAAACTATTCCACAGAGGGGTCGTACGCTGAAGAAAACTCCAAGTGAAACGTACAGCGGTGGACCACCAAACATCCAGATGGTGTGGATGGTATCGGAAAGTATGTCATGTAATACGTTCATGAGAAAATTTGTAGTTATTATTTAAAAAAATCGTAATATTGCTAGTGAATATTCCATTAGTGAATGTTGGAAATAATCACCGGTGCCCATGAACATACGCAACACCAGAGGAATTGCAGTACATTGCCGGCCTTTTAGAAAAGAGTACGATCTTTTCTAGAACATCTCTAAGTTATACTGCCGGGCTAGCATGGGCAGGAAACATTATATCTACGGGGAGGGGATAATTTTTTTATTCCTTGCTCAGTTTTATCCACCCTGCGAGCATGGGCGGGAGACAAAAATTATATCCCCCGATTATATCCACTGACAAGAGATAAAATTATCTTATTCCTATAGTATATCCCCGTTTGACATAACGAGTGGACATATATCCCCCATCCGTGGCATGGGGCTAAAGGAAAGAGAGAAAAAATTATCCCTTTTTGACATTTGAAAGGGACAGTTTTATCTTCTTTCGTAGACGTGGGTTTAAATTTATCTTCACACCATTTTAATAAAAAAAGATGTCTGGAGCCTATTGCAACTAAATTTTTATATGAGAAATTGAAAAACAAGAAAGAAATTTATATCGGCGATCGACACGTGATCGGAGTACTACTGGAATTACCCGACAACCAATTTTTACGTCAGTTTCGGATGCTCAAAGATTGTGTTTTGTATTTGTGTAAAGAACTCTATGAGGCTAAAGTAAGCGTCTATCTACTAACACCTCGTGCAAAAACATCGTATATTTGCAATTAATACATGTGGCTAACTTATCTTAATATTTTTTCTAGGTACTCTACATCTTTCAGTCTCTTGGCAGATGGTAGTTACCAGAGAGGTACGAGTCAAGACCATGGAATGACTGTTGTTCAAACAAAAAATATCAGCAAATACTTGACCCATGTTAATAGGGCCATCGTTAGAATGTGGGGAACAATATACTTTAATTAGCCTCTCGTGTAGGTTAATACAAGTTTCAGTGCATCTACTTCTTTTATTTTATTTTTGACTAATATTGAAGTGAATATAATTTTTAATAATCAAGTTTTTTATAGAATAGGGTGACAAACGAGCACACAGTCCACCTAATGGTACTTATGTGGTTCCTGCGACCCACAGACATCTACATTTACCCTCGATTACAAATCAAAATGCAGAGCGGTACCGTAAAGGAACAAACAAGACCAGCGAGAAAATAAAAAAAGAAATAGAATAATAGAAAAAAAAAACAAGGAAAAAATATGCTTAAACTTAATTTAACAATTATTAAAAATAACATATTGTTTAACAAAAATTATTAACAGTTTAGCTATATATTAAACAAAAGGTAAAAGAAAGTATAAGTAAATGTAAACAGACTTAATCTTAAAACTAAACAAAACAAAACAAATGAAATATAAATAAAAACATAAGTAGGGTCACCCGAGGCAAGTGTGACAATGGGGCAAGTGTAACAAATGCAAATTGTGCGGCCTAAACACGGTTTTTGGTTTAATACCATCTATTAAAAACACAGGAAATTTTACGCTATTTACTAATCTGGCAGTTAATTATATAGCTTCAACTATTTTATTAATAGACGTTATTTCAAAAACTACTCAACTGGCGACAGACAACGCAATTTTAAGAAGTGAAGTTTATAAGTGTTTCGATATGTCGTGAAGTCATTTTAAACTAGGTACAAGGTGAGTGATAAAGAATAGTATTGCTACTTATGGAGTAATATGTTTCTGCGACCTGAAATTCACCATTC
The DNA here is from genome assembly GCA_907164705.1 of Parnassius apollo. Taxonomy (NCBI): domain Eukaryota; kingdom Metazoa; phylum Arthropoda; class Insecta; order Lepidoptera; family Papilionidae; genus Parnassius; species Parnassius apollo. Next base: position 15,882,085 of record CAJQZP010000693.1, read on the forward strand.
TTTGAAATACGGATGTAGTTACACTTACCTCACCTAATACCTAACATCGGGGTAAGTGTAACAGTGTCACGTTTATTATGATTATATTATTATGAATTATTAACGTTCTGAATCAAATTTTATTTTGCACTTGGCATTGCTTTTATTATACTTACAAAAGATCCAGAGCTAGTGAAGTAAATCTATTTAAAGGCACACCACTATATCGGTTGAAAACAGTCACACTTGCCCCATGTTGAAGACAATAATTGGTACATAAAAAGTGGACATTCAAATCGTTTCCATAGATCATAAAATATATCAACGTTAGTATCATCTCATCAATTTTGTTAAAAACCACAAATAATAATAAAGTAACTACAAAAAGAGCGTACTGTCACACTTGCCTCATTGATGGGTAAGTGCTACTTGTAGGTACTTTTAGGTACTAAAATGCTCGATCAAACACACAACCTGAATAAAACACCGACATTCATTTGACGAAAATTGACGATGTATTTCGATAACATTTTTACCTTATGGATAAGGACAAACCAAATGATTGCACGATTCTCAAAGGGATAGCGCCATCTATTGAGAGTTTTTAGAACTAATATAATTGTACTGCGTACAGTGTTAAATGTATTGGAAACTATAAAACTATCTGTTTACAACGAGTTGATATTAGTTTAATCTACAACAATTAGGATATTTATTTAACAACTAGACATTCCGCCCACCATGGCCAGAATGGTCTTTATTCCCGCCCACCATGAATCAACGATCAAAGAAAGTGGACTGTAAATAGGTAAGATAAAACAAGAAATAAAAGATCCCAATGGTTGAATCATGGTGCATAGACAACAAAAAAAAAAAAACAAATAAGTAATCCTTAAAATCCTAAAAATCTTATTAAATGAAGAATTCAAAGATATTTAAACTAAAGATTTACGTTTACAACATGCTCAAATTGACAAAAAAAAAAACAAAAAAAAAACACAACTCTTAAACATAAATAACAATAAACCTGTCAGGCGTTGACTGACATAAAAGAGAATAAAAAAGTAGGCATTATTCTGCCACTGGCAAGACACACAATTTTACAATAGGCCTTTTAATTATGACATCCTTGCATTTGAGACTCACAACCCGCGTAATATTGTCCAAACCCTTGTGTTTTTCTGTGATAATACCCATAAGCCATTTTGCTGGAGGAAGATCATCTTCCTTAACTAAAACTACGTCCCCAATTTTGGGTTCTGGTGTTTGATTTGCCCACTGGTGACGTTGTAAAAACTGAGTCAAGTATTCGCTAGACCACCTTCGCCAGAAGTTCTGTAACATTTTCTGTGTTAATTGTCAGCATTTCAGAGAAGATATTGACGAAGTTTCATAATTAGCATCTGGAAATAACACCAAGGGTTCACTTATGATAAAATGTCCTGGTGTGAGGTGTTGGATCCTGTGAATTGGTGCTAACCTGTGACAAGGGCCTGGAATTAAGGCATGCCTCAATTTGATACAGCAGGGTAGATATCTCCTCGTAAGTTAGGGTCTCTGTGCCTATGACACGCTTCAGGTGATGTTTTGTGGACTTTATCCCGCTCTCTCAAAGTTCATCGAAGTGAGGAGCTCTCGGTGGGATAAAATCCCAGGTGGTTCCAACGGTAGCTAAACTCTCAGCGATTTCTCTCGGTCATGGTTGAATTTTCTCGAACTACTAGAGTCCTCAGCTCACGCGCAGCGCCCACAAAATTCGTTCCATTATCGCTGTAGAGGTCAGCGCAATGGCCACGTCTAGAAACAAACCTTTTGAAGGCTGCGAGGAATCCCTGTGACGTAAGATCGGTTACGGCTTCCAAATGTATGGCTCTTTTAGCCATACATACGAATAGGCATATGTAGCCCTTGTACGCTCGGTGACCTCTTCCCTTAGAAGTCCTTATCTGGATGGGTCCAGCATAATCCACACCGCTTTGATAAAATGGGCGAATTGGAGTAACCCGAGCTACAGGTAGTTGTCCCATGAGTTGATGTCTACATTGCGCTGCATGTCGTATACATGTGACACATTTGCGTACAAATAATTTGGTACGATTTTTTACATCGAGGATCCAATATTTGGATCGTAGTTAATTGATCATCAATTGAGGACCTCCGTGCAGGGTTCTTTGATGAGCATCTGCAATAACAAGATTTGTGAAATGTGATTTCGACGGCAGAATAATCAGGTGTTTTTTGTCATCACTTACATCAGCTCTCTCAAGACGATAACCAACTCTCAAAATGTCTTCATCGTCGAGGAAAGGTGTCAAAGTTTGCTTTTCTTATTAACTGCACCTCTAAGCTTAATATCTTTGATTTCCTGTGCAAAATACGCTGCTTAAAACGCCCTTATGCTGATTTGAATTGCTTTTGATAGCTCTTTGCTAGTTAACCAACTCGGAAACGTTTTTGCTTCAGTAGATTTTTTCGTCTTTGATATATATCTCAAACAATAAGCTAAAACTCTGGTCAATTTCTGTAAAGACGAAAACTTGGTCCACAATTCAAATTCAATTTTCCCTGGTCACATGACAAACTTTCTTTCCTTTCTCTTCCAAATCCATGTCATTCACCTCCTTCCTGTTATATTCTATATTCGTGTCCTTTAACCACGCAGGTCCAGCTTTCCACAGGGGAATTGCTTCACATTCCGATGGGTTGACTCCACGGGAAGCGCAATGTGCCGGGTTATCGGTAGACGACACATATGACCACTGATCTTTGTCCAAAATGTTCAAAATTTCTGAAACTCGATTTACAATAAACGTCTTCCAGCGGCTTGAATGACTGCTCAACTAAGCTAAAACTATTGTGGAGTCCATCCATGCATGTAGATTTGTCTTCAGTACTTTCAACACTTCAAAGATTTCCCTTAATAATCTCGCCAATAGAACGGCACCGCACAACTCTAGCCTCGGGATAGACACTTGTTTTATTGGGGCTACCTTGGTATTACACGTAATGAGTGTAACCCTAATAGTTCCAGATTCATCTACCACGCGGGCGTACACCACAGCAGCATATGCATCAGTAGAGGCGTCGCTGAATCCGTGTAACTCCAGTTTTATACATGTCTTGTTCATACCAATCCAGCGTGGCAGGCGAAACTGAGTAAGTGCTGTAAGTTCACCTCGGTAAATAGTTCAATCATTGAGTAGTTTTTGTGGGAGCTCTTCATCTCAACCGATCCCTGCTAACCATAGCTGTTGAATGAATATTTTTGCTTTTATGATGGCTGGAGCAATCCATCCCATAGGATCGAATAGCTTTGCAATATCTGATATAACCCTTCTTTTTATTACAGGTTCCATGAGTGATGGTAGCTGCACGGAGTATTCGAAGTCGTCGGTACGTCGATTAAAGGTAAGTCCGAGTATTTTAATGATTTCATCTATTTTGAGTTCCAAATTGCTTTCTGTTGTTTTTGTTTCCATGCTTATTTCCTTTAACAGGGTTTCATTGTTGCTTGACCATTTCTGAAGTTCAAACCCCATTATGCTTAGTAATTCGTTTATCTCTTTATAGATTTATTTTCCTTCCAGGACTGTTTCGCAACCGGTAAGTAAATCGTCCATATAAAAATCATTTAAGATTCTTTCAGATGCTAAAGGAAACAGTTTTCCTTCATCATACACGAGCTGGTGCAATGTTCTAACTGTGAGATATGGGGCTGCAGCAGTGCCAAATATAACGCGCAACAATCGAAAATGTTCAATAGGTTGTTCTGGCGTGGATCGCCAAACCAATCGTTGGTAATCTACATCTTCACTAGCCATCAATATTTGGCGATACATTTTAACAATGTCCGCGACCAAACATTCATGGTGCAGTCTCCACCTCATCACCAAGTGACGCAGATCCGATTGAAGAGTTGGACCTACCATCAATTCACTATTGAGCGACACACCGTTGCTGTCACGACATGAAGCGTCGAAGACAACTCTCAGTTTTGATGTTGTTTTGTTGAGCTTCACTACGGCGTGATGAGGTAAGTACATACTGTCAGATTTGCTGACTTCATTGTTTGGTACCTTCTCCATGTGGCCGAGTTACAGGTACTCATCAATAACGTTGGAATAGAGATCTTTGAGCGGTGGTGTCCGTACTAAACGCTTTTCTTTCATAAGGAATCTGTTCACTGCAATTTCCTGCGAATTCCCTGATTTGCAGCTCGGTTTTTCCTCCTTGAATGGTAGTTTGACGATATATCGTCCTGAAGGATCTCTTGTAGTTGTTTCATTATAAAATTCTTCACATCTTTGTTCCTCAGGTGTGTGGTGAGGTTTGTTGAGAAGACATCGGTCAGATTCGATTTCCTAAAATTGTTTAAGATCAAATTCTTCTTCAATAACTTGAGTGTGTAAAGTGGCTATGGAGTTACTACAGCTTGATTCCGTTTTACGACCATCAGGCCCGACAAAATCCAGCAGAGTCTAGTGTTTTGCGCTATAGGGGTTCCTATTGGACCCTTAAGCATCCCTTCTAATAATATCTAGCAATAGACCTCTGCACCCAACAGCAAGTCTATTTTGTTTGGAACGTTAAAATTTAGATCTGCCAACCTCACATTTGGCATATAATATAGCTGTACATTAACCTGTCGTTCAGGAAGAAATGTGGTAAGTTTGGTAAGAACGTGCGCCTTCACTTTAATGTTAAAGGTTGTATCATGGATCGATTGTAGATTAATGTGTACTACATGTTTAGAGTTGACCGTTGTGTTGCAGTTACTCTCTACTCCAGATATGACACTTTTGCTTATTTTATTCTTCAGCCCAAGTAATTGAACTGCAGACTCCGTTATAAACTAAGCCTGTGATCCTTGGTCCAGTAAAGACCTGAGTGTCATAAAACATCCGTTGTTTGTTTCAGCTTTTACTAAAGCGGTTGCTAAAAGGACTTGACTCTTGTTATAGAAACAAGTGGTAATGTTGGTCTGATTATTTTCGACTGATGCTGTCGCTGTTGTCGCGACAACATTGTCACTATTCGATTGAGTGGTTACTTTTACATTGTTCGACTGAACGTTGGTGGTGTTTGAATGCAATAGCGAATGGTGTTTCCTTTTGCAAATTCTACATCTGGTGGGCAAACGACACGTTATGACCGAATGTTTGGCGCCTAAGCAGTTAAAACACAAGTTGGAGGTTTGGACAAAGTTACGGCGTGCTAATAGAGTTTCATTTGCGAACTTCTTACAATTTCCGAGCTTATGATCATTATCAGAATAGTAGAAACATGGAACAGATACCTTGTCATTATTTTTAGTGACTACGTGATGGGATTGAATATATTTTGTGATTTTAGAATTCAAAAATTCGAGTGACCTGTGTCTGTGTTCTAAAAACTCTAAAAATTGCTTTAATGTAGGGAAGTCATTTGTAAGGTCACAAATTTTTGCTTCCCACTGCTTGCGAGATTCACTATCTAATCTTTAAGAGCACTTGAATTTTCATGAGCAATATTTTTTTGGCTAAAAAACTTTTTTAAGATACAGTTAGTTACATATTTCTTATTGTTAAATCTTTTCTCCAAAAGATCCCAACACACTGAATAATTGTCACTTGTTATTGGTAGATTGCGCAATAGGTGTTCCGCTTCACCGGTTACATAGCTTTTTAGGTAATGAAGTTTTTGCACCTTTTGTAATGAATTATTATTGTGAATGAGTGATAAGAAGAGGTCACGAAATGTGGTCTACTCTGAGTACTTTCCGGAGAAACTAGGAATGGAAATCTTTGGAAGCTGCACACTAATTTGCTCTTCATTACTGCGAAACGCGTCCTGAGTTTTGGTCGGTATGTAAGTACATTTTTCCAAGCTTGCTTTTAATTCTGTTTTGTAATCTGCGTATAATTCTTCTGTTTTGGTGTAAAAAGTCCTCGACAAAGTAATCTAATTCTTCATAATCGGAATCACTAACTTCATTAACAAGTTGTTCATGTAATTTGTTAAATGTTTCCCACTGTCCATTCAAAATGTCAATTCTAATTTCTATGTAGTTTGAAGTTAGCCTATCTTTTGGAGATTTCTTAAAATTGGTTCTGGCTTTTTCCATTCGGTTGTACATATCTGAATGAGCTCTTAATTAATCTCTCTCTTAATCAACAATAAGTAGGATATTTATTTAACAACTAGACACAACCAATAATTGACGTTATGTAACTGAATTTTCTATATTAAATCCATACAGAGTAGAAGTATTTAAATGTCGATTATAGTTTTAACTAATTTATGTCACATTTGTCCCAGTTGACCTTAATTAATATAATATTTCTATAGTTAGCACACTGTCTATATAAATTTTAATTTACAATTTTACTATTTTACAATTGCACTATTATTTTAATTATTTACAGTAGTAGTCTAGTTGCCACGGTAAGATATTCTAACATTTATTATATTGTACATTATTAAAGGAAAGGTATATAATAATAATTTATACATTTATGTAATAATACTAAAAGAGAGAAAAAAGTTAAATATATACAAAAAAGAACTTATCAGCTATATAAAGTCTAAACACACTACACAACTAAACCAGCGTTGGCGAGTAAAATTTGTAACATGGATAGAAGTAATATTAAATGCAAAATTAAAATAGGATAGTAAAAAAGTGGAACTTACAGCTACTTACATTAAATCTAATATGAAAAAGTAACAACGTGCAGAGATGTTATAATAAATATAGAATAAAACAAGTTGGGCGTGAAATAAAGAAGAAAAAAATTGTAAAATGGATATAAATTAACTTATTCCTAACTGTTAAAGTGAACGACAATTTAATTTTTTTTTGGGTTATTGCTTAGTTTAGTTAGCAAATACACGTAAAACAAACTTATCACGGAGTGGCGAAAAGGGATATGTTTTCAAAAAAATTCATTTTTAAAAAACTGGAACTTGAAATTTCATCCACAGTAAGGGCATGAGTTTGTCCTCTATATACAAAAAAATGAAGGGGGGTTGTCACTCAAAAATAAAAGTTAGAGTCCAAACTTACAAGATGTGACATACCAGCTACAAAAGTGTGGTTATTCCGAGAATATACACTTCCGGCTGATGATGCATATATTTTCGGAAAGAGCTTTCCGAGACACCGCAAACGACACCTTCAATTTCAGACGCAGAGTCCTGGTTCGCGAAATCACCTACCCCCAGGGTTTCATATTTTCTCTAATATCTCAGGTGTCCTTTATCCAAAAATTCCAAATTTTTGGAGGATGATGTGTCCTCACGGGGCGCACAAAAAATCCCTAAAAAATGGCAGGTTGTGGCGACTAATCGAACGCCGCACGCGATTTACTGTTTTGCTAATATGAGAAAAACGGTTTTTCACTTAAAAATCACTAAAATTGTTTTGCGGCTAAGAAATTACACCACCAGATGCATCTCGTTAATACTCAAATACGCTGAAGTCCGTAAACTTTTTACCACTTTTAGAATTTTATACTGCGGGAGCGTCACAGTTTGGTGGCATTCCGCTTTGCTTCCTTGGTCATGCCCTTTATGTTCTGTATATTATATTACTCTATTCTATGCCCTTTATAGTTTTATACTATAGTATATTATTTATGCTTGTAAGCGCGGGGATAAGTTTATCTCCTATTTTATCTACTATCGATATTATATCCACTATAGGCCAAACCTATGCCAAAGTTTTATGTGTCCCATGCACGCAGGGTGGATAAAACTTTGGCATAGGGATAAGACAATTTTATCTGTTGTCAGTGGATATAATCCGGGGATAAAGTTTTTGTCTACTGCCCGTGCTAGCCCGGCAAGTCCAGGAAAACCGTTGGTGATAGTAAATGAAAAGGGAGGAATTTCGAGTTATATCGCAGTGAATGGTGAAATTTAGAAGCTGGAATCAATCCGAACAATTCCTCTTATCACTCCCGTGGTATATGCAATAGAAAATGTACAGGTACCAACGTCTCTTCGCAAGGCTAGTGGATTAAACCTATGGGATATAAATTGGTTGATTTCGGCCGCTCTGTTGTACCTATATGCGATTAAGTGTAAGTATTACGACATCAAAAAGCTCCAGAAAAGTTCTATTGAATAAACTGTTATAGATCTATAATGTTCATTCTCCTACATTTCACCATATATATATATATATATATATATATATATATATATATATATATATATATATATATATATATATATATATATTAAAGAAAACAAGCTACATAAATTTAAATTACACTATTTTCCAATTTATAAAAAAAAAACGTTAAATCAAATTTACAATAATTTTCATTGATTTATATAAAAGTTGCAAGTTTCTGAATCTTTAAACTACTCTCCAGTAAAGTTGTGTTTTCGCACTTGCATTAGTTTAAATAGGACCGGTCAATGTTGTATGGAGTTACCATAAAGAGATTAAAAAAATTAACTTCTTAAATTCTTGTTCAATTTATTGATCGGTTTTATTTTATTCAAATAAAATCAAATCATTTATTTCGCAGAAAGCATGGGTACAGACAGATGTATCCAGAGTTTGCACGTGAAAATATTGTTGTTGTGTTCAGAACAAATTAGAAAAAATTAGAAATAAAGGCATAAATACCAGTATGTAACTACCACTGTAATGATTATATTTATGTTTTTAGAAAAATCTAAAAAATATACAAAAATAACTTTTTATTAAGTTAAACTATTAAGTTAACGAAGTGTGGGGCGACCGCCCACTAGATGGAGTGACGACCTGATATGACAGGCAAGAAGTCGATGGATGTAGGTGGCTCAGTACCATGCTTTTTGGCATACCTTGGCGGAGGCTTATGTTCAGCAGTGGACTTGTGAAGGGCTAAAATGATGATGAAAGGCTGTTCACGAATATTTTTAAAAACTTTATAATATACCTTGATACATATTAGACAGACAATTCCTGTGGAATAATGTATTTCTGCAAGATGGTATCAGTAGACGTGTCGGATCTCTTTTTGCTACGAATTTATTATTTTCCTGCATGGTAATAAATTAATTACAATTATTCTTAACGAAAACCCAGATTTATAATATATTTAACCAAGTTAAAGTGAGAATACTTTTTTGTTAAACAGGGGTCTACAGCTCTCAAGAACATTAATTTCTTCTGGCTTAGGAAGGCTCTGTTTGAGTCAGTTGAGTGGCGCCAAAAGAGTAGTCCATATCTTAAGACAGATTCAACGTAGCTCTAGTAAGCAAAGCGCACTGCTTGTGGACCTGCTACATTTTGAAGTCTACTCAGTGCATAAAAAAATAGATAATTTTTTTTGGATTTTTTCTGAACGTGTAATTTCCAATTTATATGTTGGTCAATAGCAACATTTAGAAATTCTATATTCTATATTGTTACGCGATGACTAGACAGGGGGCGTGGCTAATGATTGCGTCACCGCGGTGGTGGGGTTTCGAGCCCAGAAAGCCGGTCGCCGTAGCAGGTGGCAGGGTCACCATAGATTACTGACTATACTAGAGAGTCACTTTGGCTCGAACGGTCGGAGAGAGTGGTTTTGCTAGGAATTAGATATTACCTTAAATCATTAATTGCTGATTAATATTGTAAAAGTGTTATAAAAGATTTATATTACAAGTTTTGTTTTGAGTGCATTTTTATTAAGAATTTAACCACTAATCTGTAATATCAGAAGTGAGATAGTGCTTCGTTGCCTACACGCTTTCGGAACACCTGACTAAAATTAAAGTTAAAAAGATGAGTGTTGTAATTAGATTTTAACGATTTCGTACTTTTCTTTTGTTTACTTTTCGGTTTATAAATTTCAAAATGTCTGAGCAACGATCACGTTCTCGTAAACGCAAACGTGAGTCGAATAAGGATGTGCTGGATGCTATCCTTGCTAGATTGAATACGATCGAGGAATGTTTTACTTTACCGCCGCCGCTGTCCGAGCCACTTTTACAGGCCGCATCAACATCTTCGGGGTCGGCACCACGTTCGGTGCTGCCCGCGCTCACCAGCGCGCTCGCAGCCACCGACGACGTACATGACGGAAATTCGACGGCAGGCCGCTCACCTGTTTTGTTATCACAGGAGAGCATTGCCACAGGCGGGGACACAACTGGCAGAATCGTAGAGGCCATCACATCGCTAGTTTAAGTAAGGTCTAATAATTATTATACTTCTAACTTTGACCCTCATCTTCACAATATCGACGTTTGGTGCGAAGAGGTCGATAGGGCTAAAGAAACTAACGGATGGGACGATAACGAGTGTCTGTCGCGAATCGGTAATTTTTTAAAGGGAGAAGCACGTGTGTGGCTTAACGAGTGGTCTAGCACCGATCGTTCATGGTCGAATTTCAAACGAGAATTCAAAATGTTGTGCCCGCGAACCGTCGATATTGCATCTATTCTCTACGAAGTGATGACCAAAGATTCTAAAAGTTACGCCACTTACGTCGAATACGCTAGACGTTCATTGTTAAGGTTGGGTTTGGTTAAGGGACTATCTGACGAACTAATTGTTTCTATAGTATTGAGAGGCATCACAGATCCTCACATTAAAGCTGCAGCTACTAATGCAAAGCTACAACGCAACGATTTAGTGCAATTTTTGTCGATGTACGTAAAACCAAAAAATGATTTTCCGTCTACCCGCGATATATCTCGTGGATCGCGCTCTAGTCTTGGATCGACCATTACCCGACGAAATGAAAATAAAAAGGGAGTTGGCGATTTAAAATGTCACTTGTGTGGAAGGTTTGGCATAAACGTACGGACTGTATGAGTGCTAAAAGAACGCGACTAGGTAATAGTTTGGGGTCGTCACCGTCTAACACGCAGTCCCAAAATTCTGTAACATGCTCATTTTGCAAAAAGAATGGTCATGAAATTAGTAACTGTTTTATCAAACGTTCAGAGTCGACAAAAACTCAACCCACACAATGTTAATTTTTGTAGTAAATTAGACAGTAACGTTTCGAAATCGACAATTAATGTTACAAGCGCGGTAATCGAAGGCATACCGATTGATTTATTAGTAGACAGTGGTTCCTGTATATCACTCGTATCGAGTTCCTTGTTAAAACACTTTGAGGCTAACCGAAAACCAACATATCGCGCCTTGCGTGGCATAGGAATTCAGCTTATTGAATGTACCTCGTTTGTGACATTAATTGTAGAGCTACCGCACATATCTGTCGAAGCCGATTTTTATGTGGTACCCCACAATTGCATCAGTACTCCGGTCATTATAGGCACCGATATTTTGAATCGTGAGGGCATCTCATATAACCGACAGAATGGTGTTCGAATTCTGACCCGTACAGGCATACCTATACCGGTAAACCATGCTTTCGGTATTAATAACGTGAACACACCTCTCATAGGTGAAGAGAAAGAACAGCTTTTGTTGATTATAAATAATTTTTCAAGGTTCTTTATAACCGGCACGGCTTCGACCACAGTCACGACAGGTAGTATGAAAATAGAAGTTTCCAACAATGAACCAGTATGCTATAGGCCGTACAAATTATCGTATGATGAGAAGCTTCGCGTTCGAAGTATAGTTAAAGACTTAATGGCTAAAGGCATTATACGTGAATCCGAATCACCATACGTGAGCCCCGTAATTTTGGTTAAAAAGAAAGACGGCACAGATCGAATGTGCGTAGATTATAGGGTCTTGAATTCACGTACTGTAAAGGATAAGTTTCCTTTGCCACACATAGAGGATCACATAGATAGGTTAGGATCAAGTAGATTCTTTACGAGTTTAGATATGGCGACTGGCTCTCATCAGGTACCTATAGAAGCAGGGTCAATCGCCAAAACCGCTTTCGTGACCCCAGAGGGTCACTTCGAATACGTTAAGATGCCTTATGGCCTTTCTAATGCTCAAGTATTTTATCAAAAGATCATTTCTAAGACGCTCAAATCTTTCATCGATTCAGGAACTGTTCTTGTGTACATAGATGACGTTCTTTTGCTATCCGATACGGTACCTGAAGGATTAGCCCTTCTACGACGAGTCCTAGAAACCCTTATTTTGTCAGGTTTTTCTATCAATCTCAAGCAATGTACCTTTCTTAGCAGTGAAATAGAGTATCTTGGGAGGGTTATCAGTAATGGTCAGGTTAGGCCGAGCGTGCGTAAGGTCCAGGCTCTGGTCGATTCTCCAAAGCCTCGAAGCGTCAAACAAATTCGACAGTTCCTTGGCCTTGCGGGCTATTTCAGAAGATATATTCCAAATTATGCCCAGCGAACAGCTTATATCGCGCGTTTAACTACGAAGTACGTATTGATCATTATTGATGCATTTACGAAATAGTGACTTCTGTAGTCCCTCTGTCGTCAAGACACTGACGAATTGAAAAAAAAAAGCCTTTACTGACGCGGTTTCGATGTTTGAGTCTCCAAGGATCCAAGTCACGGATCGAGGACGAATGTTTGAGAGCACCGCTTTTCAAGATATGGTAAACTCATTCGGTAGCGACATTCACTACATGACGCCAAATATGCAACATGAGAATGGACAGGCTGAGCGTTATTGCCGAACTCTACTAAACCTTCTTCGTATTGAAGTCAACCATAGAGGCCAAAGTTGGTCTGATGTACTGTGGAAAACCCAACTTATTTTAAATAGTACAAAACACAGTACGACTAATATGTCTCCCCTTCAATTGCTTATTGGAAGCGACTCTTCCATCCCCGTTATACGTGCTCTTGTCCGAGACGTTGCGGTAGATATTGCTACTCCAAACTGCCAAGCGCTTATGGCGCTGCGGAGACAACGAGTGTCGTTACTATTGTCAATCAACCAGCAAAAACAAGACGATCACGTGAATAAAGACTGTAGATTACCTAACGAGTTTGCAGTAAACGACAAGGTGTTTGTGATTAAGGCTTCACAGTCGGCGGGAAAATTAGATTCCTGTATGCGGGGACCTTACAAGGTATTGGAACGACTTCCACATCATCGGTACATATTGGAGCTGTTGGCTGGCTCGTACGGGAAGCGTACTGAAGCTGCAGCTGAAAACTTGGTGCCGTGGGCAGGGGAGTGGACTCCCGAGACTTGTGCTGCGTTTTTTGCTTTTAAGTTACCAATGTTATTACGCTTCCTGTCATGTAGTTGTTTTGCTTATGTTTTGCTGTATGCATAAGCTGGTGTGCTTATACATATTCACGTTGGTATAGAGTGTGATTCTCTACCACGGCAGATGGAGGGTTCTGAAAGAATCTCTTCCATATTCACGCTGACATTCAGATATTTTCTCTGTCACGGCAGATGAACTACTCATTCGGAGTTTTTCATGTTCACGTTGGTATAGAGTGTGATTCTCTACCACGGCAGATGGAGGGTTCTGAAAGAATCTCTTCCATATTCACGCTGACATTGACATGTTTTCTCTGTCACGGCACATGAACTATTCATTCGGAGTTTTTCATGTTCACGTTGGTATCGAGTGTAATTCTCTACCACGGCAGGACAGATGGCCCAAAAGGGGTGCTGTCACGGTATACTAGTCACTACCGTAGCATAGGCAACTGTTGTATGGGAGGCCTCCAGAGATCGATAGGCATGAGTGTGATGAAAGGTTTGAACGGTTTTGTAAGAGAAACGAATGTAATGTCATGAAGTATGAAATTTATAAGGAGTATGATTTATAAGGAGTATGACATAAGACCAAGTAATGAGTCGTCCCTACGTTGGTCCCCCGGTAAACCCTTGTATCTACGACTGCGCTCCTCATTCTTTCATCCACAATTACGAAATCTATCATGCTTCTATCATCACCTCTTTCCCATGTATATATGTGAATCTTCTTATGAGGAAAAAAGTATTCGTCACAAAAAGATTCTTTTCCACACATACGGTGAGGAGGTCTTCACCATTCTCATTTATACTTTCATCACCAAACATTCCCAATATCCTTTCATAACCAGACCTCTTCACCCCAACCCTTCCATTAAATTCTCCTAACATAATAATATTTTCATTTTCATGGAGAAAACAAAGTAAATTATTATGTATTAATTTGAAAGATACTTTCATTTTGATTACATTATTGAAAATCAAATAATAATTAATCTAAACAACGACAGCTCAAGTAGTTGTAGTGATAGTGATTGAATAAAGTATTTTTTAATAGTTTTAATCTTAAATTTTTATATCTTTGCCTTTAGAAATAATCAGTAACAATAAATACGAAGAAACTCATAAATTGTGTATTTTAAATTATCCTTTTCTTATTTATTCTGGTACTAATCTAAACAAAAAATGTAAATGATTACCAACACTAAAGAATTGTGATCGATTTTTCTTAAGAATCGAATATTGTACGTACCGATTTTTCGGTTGGCATGACTAGTCCAATAAGTCTGACAGCTGTCAAAAGGTATTTCTTAGATTTGGTTGACTATAGTAGTGTTTGCGAGAATAATAAGTAAACAGGCAGGCAGACAAAAATCTAAATATTTTTAAATTGACTTTGGCATGCTTTATTATTAAAGCATTAGGGGGCTCATGCTTCCCAGAATTGTTTTCTTCCCATGAAGAGAAAGGGAGAACCAATACGGAAACTATGATAGTTTTGCATTTCCATAGTTGGATCAAAAGTGATTTATCTATGATTTCCAGGGCCGATAACTACCTATATAGCAAATTTCATAGTAATTTGTTCAGTAGTGTTTGTGTGAATTGTAAATACAGAAATTAATAGACAGACAGACATAAATTTTACAAACTATAAATTTGGCTTCAACATCATTTATTTAGTGCCCTTGACATATTTTTTCCAGAAAATATTGGAATTAAAAACAGAAAAAATTTACTTAACAATTTTAACGATGCTGAAAAGACTGATTTATAGTAATCAACATAAATAGCATTTCCGATCATTTTGAATTTACTCGCATGCCATTTGGATTAGAATATACTCCTAGTACGTTTCAACGTCTTATAAATATCGTCCTTTCTAGTCTAAAAGGTGTCCACTGTTTCTTCTGCTTAGATGACTGTATTATTTACAGCCACGATGTTCAAAGTCATATAGAAAAATTACATCTTGATTAAATTGAATGAAATTGAAATCTTGAAACCTATCAGGTTCCAAGATTTCAATTTAAAACTACATTTAGGTAAGTGCGAGTTCCTTCGACACGAAGTCACTTATCTAGATAACCGACAAAGGTGTCTCACCCAACGCCGACAAAGTAAAATCAGTATCCAACTATCCTATTCCCAAAAATTCTAAGGAAATTAAATGATTTTTAGGTCTAGTGAGTTACTACTGTCGATTTATAGATTACTTTTCAAAAATAAAAAATCTCTTACGTCATTATAAAAAAAGATGTTAATTTTAATTGAAAACATGATTCTAATTTGTTTTCAAGCTTTTTGTGTCCAAGCTTTTAACTTGTTGGAAAGAAAACTAATTTTAGCTCTGTTATTGTTCATTGTCACCACAGACGCCAGCAATTATGCCGTCGGCACAGTATTATCGCAAGGTCCTATGGGAAAAGACAAACTGGTCGTGTGTGCCTTGAGAACATTAAATAAACAAGAAGGCAATTACTTTACAACGGAAAAAGAACGTTTAGCTATCTTCTTCGCTGCAAAACTTTCCGAACCTATATTTATGGTAATAAATTTAAAATAGTCACTGATCACGGACTTTTAGTCTGGTTTTTTAATCTCAAGGATCCAGGAAGTAGATTGACTCGTTGGTACCTTAATTTAGAGGAATATGTTTACGAAATTATATATAAGAAAGGAAAGCCAAATTAAAACGCCGATGCTTTTTCTCGCATACCCACTCACGCCTTAAGTTCGAATGTAGTCCTTAATAAACTCTAATACGAATCATATTTCAAAATCCGATTTACGATATATAACGATAACGATTTTTTAATTTACTGCCTCCATTTTTACAAATACTGTAACGAAGAACATCAAAAAAGTTACACCACTCTAAATAAAATTATATTGTTTGCCCCGTACCCCTCGACTTTAAAAAAATTATTACATATTTAAAAAATATTCTATTTTAATTGCTAAACTCTGAAAGTTTAACAAACTCAGAACGAAAACCGTACATTTTCTTTTATGTTAAAGAAAATAATAAAACGTTTTATTCCTTTTAAACAAGAATTCACCATTACGAAAAGTTAACATACTGAACTAATTACAATTTATTAAATATATATATATATATATATATATATATATATATATATATATATATATATATATATATATATATATAATATTTAGAGCGTTCCGACTTGGAAAGTTATGTTAAAAAAATTGTAAATTGTGCCAAGTAAATAAACCACTAAGAACATGTAACAAAGCTCCAATGGTTATAACTTCCACAAGTACAAAACCGTTCCAAAGATTAGCTCTAGATATAGTCGCTCCGCTATCCGCAGCTGTTGCAATCCGGCTTCGGATAACTTAAAATAACTTCAAATTCATATTAAACCCAATGACACGTAGGACACTCAATAAGTTTTGAGATATACAAAAGTATTCTAGATACTATTAATATTTATTTTACATCTTCATCTACACAATGTTCGCCTAAACCAACTCTGAAAACACTTTTGCCATTCTTGATCTGACAGGTTGGAAATCGCTTCTTCGTAGGCAGCCACGGCTTCTTCGGCGCTTGAAAAAAAGCCTTTTATTTTTCTTTGACTCTTGGGAACAAAAATAAATCACAAGGAGCTCTTTCGACACTACAATGTTTGTTTTTAGATGCCCACTTTTGTAATATATATTAAGCGTATATTACCTCCACTGTCACTTTGGCCTATATGCTGTGTTGATGTGCGGAGAAAAAGAATAATTTCCAAATACCTAATTTAATTTTCCTTATATGTTATTTTTAACCGTTAACAGGAAGAGTTTTCTCATATGCAGATGACACTGCGATATTATTTTGGGGAGACACTTGGGAAGAAGTGCAATCTATAGCGGAAAAACAATTAGCTAGGGTTGCTCGTTGGCTTGATAATAACTTACTCACTTTGAATGTTAATAAAACTCAATTCATATGTTTTTCTATAACTAGCCGATCACAGCCAAAAGATGGTTTTAGACTTAAAATACATAAATGTTACAATCCTTCCAGCGGTAACTGTACGTGTACATCTATTCAAAAAGTTTCATACATAAATTATCTGGGCGTTATGGTGGATCAACGACTTTCCTGGTACAAACATGTCGAATTAGTGTCTAGTAGAATTCGAAAACTCACTTGGATATTTAAAACTTTAAGATATGTTGCTTGTCCAGACCTTTTAAATCAAATTTATGTAGCGCTTGCTCAATTTATAATAATATATTGTATACCTATTTGGGGGGGTACTTATAAAAGTAAATTTATTGAAGTTGAGAGAGCTCAAAGATGTTTATTGAAAGTTATACAATTTAAGCCATATAGGTTCCCCACTAGCATTTTGTATTCATCTTGTGGGGTGATTTCGGTGAGGCTGTTGTACATATTACTCACTTTGTTAAAAAAACATAAGTCTTTGTCTTTTAATCCTACTTACGGTAGTAAAAGAAGAAATTATAGTGTAGTTCCTACATGCAGTACGAAAACCAACTTTGCGAAAAATCAATATGAAAAACGATCAGAACACTTATATAATCAAATTAATAAAATATTGCAAATCTATTCTTTAAAGACATACGATTGTAAGAAAAAAATAATGCAGTGGCTTAAGACAATTAATTACGATCAAACTGAAGCCTTATTAGAATTTATCCTATAAATGCATTCACTCACTGTCTTTTTCTCATACGTACACACGTACAAACCCACACGAACACACACACACACACACACACACACACACACACACACACACACACACACACACACACACACACACTGTTTCTCCTATGTTAATTATACTTAGTTAAGGGAGGGCGAGGGCCTTCTACCACAAGTATCTTTATACTTAAAAGAAGTCCTCAAACTCGTACTAATTTTAAGAAAACGTTGGAAACAATAAACTTTTATTTCATTTCATTTCATTTCAACAGTAACATGTGTAACAGTAACTAGGAGCAAAGCAGAGAAATATAAGCAGGTGCAATAAATATATGCATGCATTAATATAAATATAAAAACATCCTGGGATGACTGGCAGAGAACGCCTTTAGGCATTAAGTCCGCTCTTTGTATCCTTTTTCTTCTAAGAGGTCGCAATAAAGTTTTTAAAATAAATAAAATAAATATTATACATGTGAATGTACTTTAAATAAACTAAATACTTTACTCTATTCTCTATAAATAGCATATTCTTTTTAAATTAATTTATCACAATTCATTAAAAAAATTGAAGAATTTTCGTTATTGAAATGCCATACTGAAAGTATACTAATATCGAAGTATGAAGGCCCTACCTACCACTACATAAATAAAAAGTAGCGTTTCTTTACTCTTGTGCTTCTAAGGTGACAGATTATGTAATATGTATGTATTATGTTTGTAAGTAACGTAAAATTTTCTGGAACTGAAAAATTGAATGCGCAATAACTGGAATTAAAATTGCTATTTAGAATTCAACGTAGGATATTTACTCAAATATTATAAAAATGCACATGTGTTAATTGTATGATTTATTTAAAATGCTATGTTTAACATAGATTACTGTGCAAAATTTATCGGGGCAACAGCAAAGCGGTCACTTTCCATCTACTACAAAACGCACTTATACATTCGCGAGCACTCAGGCGAGTATTTTCACGGCTATATTTACATATACATTTTGAAATCACGTTGACCTGCCTTGTAAAGTTTATTTCGTTTTTCAAAATAATGAATTTTACGTTTAGTAGCGTCAAAATGGAGGTGTCTATATTATTAAAAAATTGTACGATTATATTATATACATTTATAAATTATATCACTTTTTTAACACTTTTGTAGTATATTTTTACAGTTCTATATTGAATAATTGTAGCTTTATCAGAAATAATAAAATGTTGACGTATTAATGCTGTTGTTTAATTTGTTAATTATGTACTCAGTCGTTAGAGATATTAAGCGTAACAATAGTATTAAGTTTTTACAAAAAATAAAGCAGCATATATTCTACCCACTCCTGGTAACAGTCTTACCCTCGGAGGGTATAAGAGTAAGAAATGTTCGCTGCACTGCCCCACTATGAAGTGGGTTAATGAACTCCATATGTCGTCAAAATAATTTTTTTAATTTCCTAGATATTTTTTTCACTGACAAACACGTAGTAAATAAAATCGTAAAATTGAAATTAACAACCATATGGTAGCTCATACCACGACTCTTCAAGTTTTTACGGTTTTTGCTAAGTAGTTTTAAAAATTAACTAAGTACTTACAAAAATTCCTTACATATAGCTATTTTATTTATTTTACTATCTGACAAGGTCTAGTTGCAACTTTTTGATAAACCACGGTTTCTGAAAATGCAGGCTTTGAAGCAGAGAACTTATGAATAAAAGATGAATCTGCTTAGCTCGGTTTGAAATTAAGCATCAAAAGAATTTTTTCCCTTTATAGTAAGACTAAATTAAGGTAATCGTATATGTAAAGGAATTCATACATTTATGATGATTATTTTGAGAATAAAATTACGAAAGTAATGAAAATTTCTTTAACTTATACAATTTTCCGCAAAAACTACACTCAACAATATGGAAAAAAGAAGAAAAAAGCTAAACATTTTACCAAAATAAATCTTAAACGTACACGTATTAGGATGAATTTATTTTGTGTATTATTACATGAACCCGTTGTACACTACTTTACATACTATTACACTTCTTTTCATACACTTACTTAACCTATTTATAACTTAATTTATTAATAAATAAATAAACTACTAACCATTTATACACTGCACAAAATTCTATACAATTTCACTCAAAATGTGTACATTGGTTTCTAAAAAGAAAAAAGTAATATGAGGAAAATTTTCATTATACCTATATAGCAAATTGCATAGTAATTTGTTCAGTAGTGTTTGTGTGAATTGTGAATACAAAAATGAATAGACAGACAAACATACATTTTACAAACTATAAATTTGGCTTCAACATCATTTATTTAGTGCCCTTGACATATTTTTTCCAGAAAATATTAAAATTAAAAACAGAAAAAATTTTCTTAACAATTTTAACGATGTTGAAAAGACTGATTTATAGTAATCAACATAAATAGCATTTCCGATCATTTTGAATTTACTCGCATGCCATTTGGATTAGAATATACTCCTAGTACGTTTCAACGTCTTATAAATATCGTCCTTTCTAGTCTAAAAGGTGTCCACTGTTTCTTCTGCTTAGATGACTGTATTATTTACAGCCACGATGTTCAAAGTCATATAGAAAAATTACATCTTGATTAAATTGAATGAAATTGAAATCTTGAAACCTATCAGGTTCCAAGATTTCAATTTAAAACTACATTTAGGTAAGTGCGAGTTCCTTCGACACGAAGTCACTTATCTAGATAACCGACAAAGGTGTCTCACCCAACGCCGACAAAGTAAAATCAGTATCCAACTATCCTATTCCCAAAAATTCTAAGGAAATTAAATGATTTTTAGGTCTAGTGAGTTACTACTGTCGATTTATAGATTACTTTTCAAAAATAAAAAATCTCTTACGTCATTATAAAAAAAGATGTTAATTTTAATTGGAAACATGATTCTAATTTGTTTTCAAGCTTTTTGTGTCCAAGCTTTTAACTGGCTTTTGTTGGAAGGAAAACTAATTTTAGCTTTGTTATTCCAATATCCCGATTTTTCGTAATCGTTCATTGTCACCACAGACGCCAGCAATTATGCCGTCGGCACAGTATTATTGCAAGGTCCTATGGGAAAAGACAAACTGGTCGTGTGTGCCTTGAGAACATTAAATAAACAAGAAGGCAATTACTTTACAACAGAAAAAGAACGTTTAGCTATCTTCTTCGCTGCAAAACTTTCCGAACCTATATTTATGGTAATAAATTTAAAATAGTCACTGATCACGGACTTTTAGTCTGGTTTTTTAATCTCAAGGATCCAGGAAGTAGATTGACTCGTTGGTACCTTAATTTAGAGGAATATGTTTACGAAATTATATATAAGAAAGGAAAGCCAAATTCAAACGCCGATGCTTTTTCTCGCATACCCACTCACGCCTTAAGTTCGAATGTAGTCCTTAATAAACTCTAATACGAATCATATTTCAAAATCCGATTTACGATATATAACGATAACGATTTTTTAATTTACTGCCTCCATTTTTACAAATACTGTAATCGAAGAACATCAAAAACGTAACACCACTCTAAATAAAATTATATTGTTTGCCCCGTACCCCTCGACTTTAAAAAAATTATTATATTGTAGTTAAAATAAAATTTAACAGGCGTGGAAGGCAAACGTTCGGATAACCGTATCTTCGTTTTGTAATTAATGATATGGTTTTGTACCTCTAATTCGTTATGGTTATGTTTTAAATCTTTTATTATATCTGTATGTACTGCTATGTGAATTATCTCTTGTACATTCATTTGATATAGAGAGGTAAGAACTCGTAATTCAGTTAGAGTATGAACAAGGGATGTTAGTTCGTAATATATAAATATATTAATACTAATTTAACTCTTCGTTGCTTCCTTGCCAATAAAACTGCAGATTTAAATTACTTAAATATGAAAATTAGTTTACAGAATCATTGAAAAAAAATTAAAAAATAGTTATATCTATAAAAATTAATTAAATTGAAATGTATCTGTAATATTGATATAACTGACTTCTATTTAGCTCAAGGTGTTATATGCATGCCATTATGATATGAAGAACCAATTTAAATATTTTTGTCAGTCTATCTGTCTATCTGTCTGCGCTAATCTTCGGAATGGCTGAACCCTTTGTAATGAAACTTCACGAACGGATAGAGTGTGGAGCGATACGTGATCTAGATTGTATTTTATTAGAAAAACATTAGATTTTTCTTAAATGAAAACAATAATTGATAAAGTAAATTGTCTTTGAATATCTTAAAACTATATAATGGCACATTAATAGATCCTACTCAGGCGAAGCTATAGCGTGTCGCTAGTTTAGAAATATGATTAGGTGCTTGTTCTCATTTTAAAAACTTAAAATTAAAAAGTTTTTCACAATCACAAGAATAGAAACACTGAGAAATGGAAAATGAACGGTTCAGGTAGCCGTGATATTTTCCCCTTTTGAAACCTGAAAAATGAACAAGGAAGTAGCAAGCCAGACGAAGATTGGCCTAGAAGGTTTGATTGAAATGAATGATGGTAGTCTAGAAACGGTTTTCGTGTTTATCTTGTCCGTTTTAACGAGTAACAATAAAAGCATAATTTTTAAAATTGATTGTATATTATATGTTACTCTGTCTTCTATAACATGAAATGTTTATTTATTTTTAGTGTCCCGAAGCATGTTTAGCAAAAGTAAACACTTATGGATCGGTGTATGTTTTTCAAAGATGTTTTATTTCGAGGATGTTCCGCGTATATAGTTGACATGTAACATGGTTATAAAAAGTTGCTACCTAAAACGGACGTAAGATGAAACATTCGATTAGACCTTCGTGTGAATTATAAATTAAAAGCTCTTTAATTAAATAGTAAAAGATCAGAATAGTTAAATTAAATTATTTGACCAAAATAAATTTGTTTAATGACTCTACATCATTATCATCGCCACCATTACAATCCATCACAAGTCTCCTGCTTAAAATGCGTCTCCCCAAGGAATGCCACAAAACTCGGTCATGAGCTACTGTACCCATAGACACCCTGCATCTTATACAAGTTCGTCATTCGGTGTTATTCTACACTTTGATTGCCGATACAAATCTGCCGCTCGAAAATCTTTTTCCCCATTCGTTGTTGGCTCTTCGAGCTATATGGTTGGTTGTAAATATATTTGAAAAGCTTTTTTTTTAATTAATTACCTTAACGTAGTTTTTTTTCCGCAATACATTAATCGTAATACTACATTAGTAAAAAATAATTTCTTAACTATACTAACTTGATCTTCAATATGTGTTGCATAACATTTTTTTTAACGAAATTTGTGCTTATTAAATATAATTTATCACATTCTATAATATCTAAATAATTAAACTTTTACATGTAAAATAAAATAAACGTAAAGACAGGTGTTTTCAAATTTAAGTATATTGAATTTAGGTACTTTAAATATTTTTATTGGCCTCGACTACATACTTTTATTAAATCAAATTAAATTTCATCCAATAGCAAGTTAACTGCTACCTCTGTTAAGTGAAAAGAGACGTTTGTATTGTTACGAGCTTGAGGTTCGTGACAATAAAAATTGCCGATAAAATTACCTAAATTAACACTTTAATTTACTTTACACAATTAAAGTTAAAACACTAATAATTTAAACACACTAATTCACTTAATTCCACTCCGAAGCTTCGCTTGTTTCGCCCAAATCAACACTGCCCCCAATCGCATCTTGCAGCGCCTATATATTTAAATTAGCAAAGAAATATCCAGAATGTTCAAGTAAACACGGGCAAGGTACCGAGCATTCGAGTTTCGACTAGGCGCTGTCGGTTGAGTAATTTGTGATGTCATTTTCTCAATGCTCCCCTCGCTCTCGTTCCTGACACTAGATGGCGCTAGTGTATCGTTGACTGGAGCGCGTAACACTGCCCCCTCCTAAGACATGCTCGTCCCGAGCATTATCGGCCCCAAAATAACGCGCCAAGCGATTCACATGGACGATCTTAGGAGTCCCTCCTGCGCCTTTCTGTAACGGCTCCGCAATGTCAAGGGCTGTCCTATCCCGTGGTGCACCAACATTGTACAATTTCGGTGCTCCTCTACTACGTGTCTGAGGTCCCCGCACGGCCGCACAACTTGTACATGTACGACACCAATCCTCGACATCGTCACGATAATGGACCCAGTAAAACTGTTCTCGGACCTTCAGTAGAGTTCGTTTAACTCCCAGATGGACTCTTGAACGACCATTATGGCACAGCTGTAGAACATTCGGCACTTTAGCTTTAGGGACAACCATTTGCAAACGACAGCTGTCCCTTCGACCACTATCCCATTTACGGCACAGGACTCCATCCTGAATCAGCAAGCTGTCCCATTGGGCCCAATAGCTTTTCGTGGTTGAACTCATCGCTGAGACGTCCCTCCACTTAGGCTTGGTAGCACGGGCATTCATCCATCCCAGAATCGGCTTGATGTCCGGATCTTCCTGCTGTGCATGTCGTAGGCTGTCCTTCCACCCGTTGCTGAGATGGTCTGTCCTGAGCATCCTCACGGATACCACTTCCATACTCTCTTGCCTACTACAATGGTTGCAATCTTCAGGACAAGGTCTTCTTGTCAATGCATCTGCGTTGCCGTGAGATTTCCCGCTGCAGTGTCTGATAGTAAAGTCGTATTCCTGCTGCTGCTGGGCGGTGCTGTTAGCCGCACTTCCTTTCTGAGACCGTTCACCTTCCCTTCCTAGGGTGTGCTTAGGGCAGCTGGACCGAAGATGGCCCCTTTCCCCACAGCCATAGCACCTAGGGCTGTATCTTTTATTGTGGTCGCGAACCGTAACTGCTGTAACCTCCCTAGCATGAGGTGAACGATGATCCTGTCGCCGCCAGGCAGTGCCGTTAGCTGCACTACTCTCTCGAGATCGATCAACTCTCCTTTCAACGGTTCGCTTAGGGCAGCTGATTCGAAGATGGCCCTTTTCCCCACAGCCATAGCACCTTGGGCTGTATCCTTTGTTGCGGTCGCGAACTGTAGCTGCTGCAACCTCCCTGACGCGATGGGAACGATGATCCTGCCGCACGGCTTCCACTTCCAGTGCATGGGCCAAGGCGTCCTTAAGTGTCTCGTGGTGCCCGAGCCTCACAGCAGCTCTGACTTCCAGGTCGCGGATGCCGTCGATGAATGTCTGCACCAGGTTCCCTTCAATGAGCGCAGGTACAGACCGGTATGCTTTTCGCACCAGCTTCTCCACTTCTAGAGCCCACTGCTGCAGGTTTTCGTTGATGCGCTGCACACGATCTTTAAGTTGCGCACGAAAGACGTGTTCCAGGTGAGCGTCGCCATATCTCGCCTCCAATGCCTCAAGGAGCTGCTCGTAGGTCACTTTCTTACCGAGAGCTTCCAACACAGTTAAGGCTTGGTCGCGCAGGCCTAAGGTGAGTGCAGTCATGGCCTGGCTTTTATTCCAGCCGTTTGCCTCCATGACGGCCTCGAACTGGATTTTGTAGGACGACCAGGAAGAGGTCCCGTCGAACGGCGGCACTTTGAATCCACGTAGCGAAGGTGTTGTAGCTACTACGGGAGCTGTTGTTCCATCCCCAAGTTTGAGGTCGTCCAGCGTTTTCTTCACGTCAGCCATTACGTTGTCAACCCGATTGTTTACTTGGTCGATTCGGGTTTCGGCCTCCGACAGGCGGTTGTCATGTTGAGCAACCTTATCCTTCACCTCCCGTATCTCTTTTCCGAAGATAGCGTGAAGGTCCTTCATGAGGAGCATCTGCTCTTCCGACCGACGAGCCTGTTCCGCCTGCTGACGGGCCTGTTCCTCTCGTCCGCTCTGCAGCTGCTCTTTCAACTGACGGACCTGTTCCTCCTGTCGGCGAGCCTGTTCCTCCTGCTGCTCTTTCAACAGACGGGCCTGTTCCTCTCGTCCGCGCTGCAGCTGCTCCTGTAGCATCGCCATCAGAGCACCTAAGTCAGGTGCTGCAGATGTAGGAGCTAATGACGGGCCCGCAGCCTCCGTGGCTGGCAGTTGGCCCTCCGACATCTGCGCCGTTGCACCACCAAATCTCCGCTGGTCCGTCTCATGCTGGCGTTGACTGCGGGTACGGACACCCTCCGTTTCTTCCTTAGGTAAAATCGGCATGATTTGATCCCACTTCTGACACCAATTGTTACGAGCTTGAGGTTCGTGACAATAAAAATTGCCGATAAAATTACCTAAATTAACACTTTAATTTACTTTACACAATTAAAGTTAAAACACTAATAATTTAAACACACTAATTCACTTAATTCCACTCCGAAGCTTCGCTTGTTTCGCCCAAATCAACACTGCCCCCAATCGCATCTTGCAGCGCCTATATATTTAAATTAGCAAAGAAATATCCAGAATGTTCAAGTAAACACGGGCAAGGTACCGAGCATTCGAGTTTCGACTAGGCGCTGTCGGTTGAGTAATTTGTGATGTCATTTTCTCAATGCTCCCCTCGCTCTCGTTCCTGACACTAGATGGCGCTAGTGTATCGTTGACTGGAGCGCGTAACAGTATGCACGAAAACGTATTACTTCCGTCAAACACAACTCAGTTCCATGTGCAACTTGGTAGTTTTTTTCTACGTTTTATCGATTTCTATTCAAGTTTATGCTTTGTAACAACCGATGTCTTAAATATAGATAATTAGTTACTAATACGTATTTTCGTTGTCTTTAAGTAAGTTTTTTCACGAAGCAAACGGGAAATTAAATCAACCATATCTATACATATAATAAAACAGTAACGAAAGAAAATCTGTACATTGAGTATTTTCGAGAAAAAATAAGTGGCTTTTGTTAGAAAAACGTAACTGATGACAGAAAGTGACTTTTTAGAATTTTTATCTGTTTGTCTGTGTGTATGGTACGGCTTCACGCCAAAACTACTGGATAGATTAAGTTGAAATTCAGCAAAAATGTTCTTTGTAAATCAAGGAAGGCTTTAGGCTACATATTATTACGCCGTATGTATAGGAGGTATGTTTTTCTTCGTAATTGAATGTACAAAATAATTGAATGTACAAAATGGCATGTTATTAGTTATTATTAAAATAAAAATAAAAATTTAACTCTGGGAACATAATAATCACGCTGTTTATATAAAGGAGCGGGGCAGTAATATTATAAATTGCAAGGGAACAGCTGTTTAACAATATGTCAACGGGGAATTTAGCGGTAAAGTCAGGCGACCGTTTACTGCATTAAATGGTGCAAGTTTAAATCCCATAACATTGTTTTGAAAAATCGTAATTTTTGTTTAATTTTTGCACTTTTATGTGCATTAGGAAATCTGAGAACTTTACATGTCCTATCTAATTGTATGGAGAGTTTCACACCAATATTACTAAACAGATTGATTGGTGGTACAACAAGTTACACTATCATGAAGTCAAGTCAAACTTTTGGTTCTAAGTTATATCTTACCAAGCACATTTGTTGCAGGTTATTGATTTAAGTATATAATTCTTAGTTTTGTTCCTTGCTGCTCTTACTATATTTTTTTAATGCAAAAATAATGTACTTGTCGATTAAATTAACGACAATTTAGTTTTAATTCATAATTTAATTAATTCATTTGGGTAAATAATATGTAGTTTCCGTATACTAACTAGATGGCATTGGCATCGAGTTAGATCGCGCTATAGTTTCGTTCCCAAAAAGTGATGTTATAGGTGCCGATGGGCCGCTCTTATGCTGTAGAAACGGGGGTTACCTTTGTTGTCTGTGTTGGTTGATGTGTTTAATTTTCCTGTGAATAATTATTACTTTTCTACTTACTAGCAATTCTTACGTTCGATTACTTCGAATCGAATATTATATTCGAATCAAATAATACGATTACTTTTCATTGTTTTGAATATCGTTAGTATCGGATTAAGAAGGAATTTGAGCTATTCCTTTTAGAAGAAGATCAAATCTGTACCGAAACTCAAGAGTTGCTAAGATACGCAGGTTAGTTAGTAGTAGCAGTAGTTTCTCTCCAACCCACGCAGAGCGTGAACAACAGCTAGGTGCTAACCGTAAGCGTAATGCACTAAGTTTGTCCGCAGAAACTAGCACGCAGCGCTAATTACGACTAGAATTTAAACGAGTCCGCACTACTGCTTCTCGATCTCAGGAAAGTGTGGAATAACGAGAAATGCTTTTAGCTATCGACCGGGATCGTCATTCTTTGTCTCGCGCATCCGAAAAGGTTACACAGAGGGATCAGAGGTTGAGTTTTCAGAATATCCGCTCTGAGACTGCTCGATCACTTGAGAGCAGTCAGGAGCGTGAGATACGACTTGCGCGTGACCGAGAACGTGGGCAAAGCCAAGGGTACAGCTATAGTTTATAAATAATTTTTAAAGTGATTTCCAATATTACTGTTAATTCAGTGTACCCTTGGGATCCAGTGCATTCGGTGATATATACGGGATGAAAAGTTTTTTGCTGTATAGGTGTTAAGTCTAGGTAACATATAGGCTATAATATATTTTGGAAAATGGAACATCTGATGCAGAACCGCAACAGATCAGCTAAAGTATAAGAGATATAAAAATGGTGTCATAGCACAAAATATTCCACGTGAAGAGTTTTTTCTGCTGTGAGAATAAATTTGAAAATCTGGAACACCTGTTGTGGAACTCCAAAGCCTAGCGACATTATAACATATATAGGAATGATGTCTTAGCAAAAGTTGTTTAGTCTGATGGGCATTTCATGTTGACTTACAAAAATGAAAGTTTTTGAACGCTCGTATAAGCAACATCATCCGCATACGAAGTCGCGGGCAGCAGTTAGTACTGAATAAGGTTCAAAGATAACTTTTCGAATAACGATTCTGACAATGATACCATCATATTTGAGTCACCTGAATGTATATTTGTATACTCTTGTAAATGTTTTAAACAAGCCTGTAGTAGCTATGATACTTCTTAGGAAGACAATAATATTTTCTGTGACATAACATATTCACCAGAAATTTTACGATATTCATAGCATAACTAAGACAATAATATAAATATAACGTCTACAATGTAGAGGAAGTAAAATCAAAGATGCAAGGTAATGTATAATATATTTGCTATAGTGTCGTACCATTTGCCCACCGTTCAAATTTAAGTTTGTATATTAAGAAAGTATTATTTTATTTTAAACTCTCAGTATATAAATGTATTTATTATCTATGTTCCCTTTTTTATAGGATTGTCACCATAAACGAGCAAATAGTCCACCTGATGGTAAGTGGTTGCTGTGGCCCACAGACATCTACATCTATTCTCGATTACGAATCAAAATGCAGATGCATTGTCATCCATGAGGACTAAGGTGGAATAACTCGTTTCCAGTAAAAGGGTCTACGGTTCTCTAAACTCACCATACGAAACACAGAAGGATTAAGCTACTATTTTACACTGGTATTTTGTGAGAGCGTGGTCCTTCCCCGGTCGAGCCGACCCATTCGTGCTACAACTGTACTTCTAACATAACTGCAGCATGGCTCTACCACGTAAAACCTACTGCACATTATTATATATCACACAGGTATTTTATATATAAAATAAACTGTTGAACATTTCAAAACTTGCATCTCATTCAGAAAAAAATTCAGTAATATTTAGTAGGTAATATTTTGAAATTCTTTGGCGACAATCTCTACTCTGCGCGACTGTTCGAACCACGGATAAAGTATCATACTAACCACAAACTATTATTAAAACATAGTGAAAATAAACTTTTTGACTTTTGGACAAATCATAGAGTAATTACATACATGTAAATGCACTATCTTCTACAAATACAAGTACGCTGGGCTAGCTATATACCGTGACATTATGAAGCGATTTGATTTTTGCTATTTTGGCGGTGATAGCAGTAGTAAGCGTCCACGGAACTTAGAATAGAGACATGACAAAATATATCGATACAAGTCTATACCCTGGCCTGCTCGCTATATCGCTTGTGCGTGTAATGTGTTACATATCTATCTGTCTAACAATTAATACTTATGTATTTGACACAAGTTTTTTACCTCATATGAAACAAAATCGACGATGTGTTAGTCTATCTACGTCTTTATTCGTAACTATAGAACGATTTTGGTTCCAAGGTTTAAAAAAGTATAATGAGTAGGAAAAACTGGTGTAGGTAACTAAGAAGTAAATAAAATGTAAAGAATTTATTGTTAACCATTTATTTAGTCCTCGTTCGAGAGAAAATCGATGAGGTGCCAAAATAGTACCTATATTAACAAATATATATATATATATATATATATATATATATATATATATATATATAAGTACAATTATTATTAATATTTAATTTTTCACACTTTGAATTATGTTATAGAATACCATACCGCAAATCATTGACGTCAAAAACAGACGCCGACAGAGCATTTCACTCCTTGGCTGTGCGCATTATTAAAAATGATTTATAGCGCTTAGTGTGAATATTCGGAATATCCTGCAGTTCCTCTGTTACTCCAGTAGGCGAATGGAGATGACGGTATGAGCTTATGAAGCTCATAGGCACACTCTCCGTAGTACAAGCTGTGAAGCTTAGTTTGCACCAGCTTTTTGTCGCCGATAAGCCTTTTGGCAGATTTTGGCAGATAAGGCAGAGCGCCTTTCACTGAGTCGAGCGCGGCAAGTTCATATTTTGCTGAGCCATCCCTAAAATGACTACAATACTCCATGCCTGTTCGGAATTGAGCTCTGTATAAAGTTAGAAGTTGACCACGTGTGAAGTATTGCTTCACCTTGTTTAGAATATCCAGTTTTTTGGCCACAGTTTTTGCTTTCGACTCAATGTTAGCATAAAAATTGAGGCTAACACTCAACTACATATCCAGAAGCTCAAGATGATCAGTAATGTCTCCAGATATACCTCATAAAGTGGAAGTCTGATCAAATGGACTCCGTTTTTCGGAGAAAAGACGTGTCTCCGTTTTGGCGACATTAATAGTGACCAAATTGTCGTCACTCCATTTAGCGACTAGACTTAAAGTTGCATTTATCCGCTCCACCGTGGCCTCTCTCTACCTCTGAGGAACTCCGGCATTCGGAACGTCAAATATCTAGTTGCAAATTCGGCGGGGATGCCGTTGGCAGGAAACTTACTGAGCAGAATTGCGTGGTTTGGCCCTGTCAGTCAAAAATCTTCGAGATATTGAGTAAAACTGCGAAAGCTTCATTGCTTTTCTCGATGACCTTGCTCCAAAAATGAGAGAATGAGAAATACACAAGAAGATCCCCAGTGGACCGTCCCCGGCAAACCATGGTGGTTACTGAGGAGATCATTGGTTTATGATATGTCAGCAGTTTATTATTCAGTACACTCACCATAACTTTACGAAATATGGAGGTGAAGGCGATTGGTCGATAACTGCAGGGATCGGCACGACTACCCTTCTTGAGTACAGGTTGCACATTGGCAAGCTTTCAAGATTTTGGCACCGTTCGAGTTTTAAGAGAGAGGCAGTACAGGCACGTCAGTACAGGAGAAAACTCATGTGCACAATACTTATGTACCCTTGCAGGAATACCGTCAGATCCATTGGCCTTATTCACGTCTATGTTTTGCAAAGCTCTATGTACGTCTTTCATATGCATAGTGATTTTCCGTATCAAAAAATCACACCGCGGAGGGATTGACGGTTATTTAGAGCCAGCATCTAGACAAGAATTGCTCCCAAATAGAGATGAGAGTTGTGGAGTGAATCAGTGTTCCATCAGGTTTCTGCATAGGTGGCAATGAAGGACGACAAAAGTTGGATTCAACGGCCTTCGTAAGGGACCAACATTGCTTACTACCAGGAGAGTAGGAAGTGAGTCTGGCCCCTACACGACTGAGATTGTCAAATCGTGCCCTGCGGAAAACCCGTTTGCAAGACTTGGCGGCAGAATTAAAAGCTCTTTACTTCGCACGAACCCTTAGAGCCTTAGCTTTACGATAGCTAGTTAGAACACAGGCCTAGTAGATGGACTCCTTTCGCGTCTCACCACGAGCACAGTCCGCATTAGACCAGTCTTGTGATCGAGTGGGATGTCAGAGAACTGAATTAAATACTCCACTCCTCATCCGAGGAAAAATACACTTGCCGCCAGTCTGCAGATTCGTATCGCCATACTCTCCTCGTGTCCGTTGGACAGTCATTTGAAGGAGAAATAATCAATTCGGATTTTAACAGACAGATATCAGATGATCCCAGCGGAGTGCCAAGTGCGTGGTTTGTTGTTAGCAGAAGGTCGAAGCAAAATTGGATTTATAATGAATATTTGCACGCCTCTCTTCCACATATTTTAAATCAACTTTAGCTTTTTTAATTCATACAAATTTTAATCTTTTTCTGAGTCATTCCTTAACTACTATCCCACCAGGTGGTAAGTGGTGATGCATAAGAAGACGGTGAAGCGCATTGACTGATCAAAAACTTATACACTGTTGGCATGAAAACACTCAATTCGTGTTACTCGCCTTGGTCGTCCAACATGTATAGCCGACATTAGGGTCCATCTTGGAAGTTACGAGTACAACCATATTACCTATTTATGTATAAAAAACATCAATGCATACTCTTTTGTGTCCCGGTCTGGAGGGTATGGAGATACCGTACAATTAGGGTGAGAGGCATTCCAACTTAAGTAGAAGTTAGCTGCAGGTGTACTATTTTGTCACTATAATTTAATTAAAAAAAAACTAGCGCTCCGCCATGCTTCGCACGGGAGATTTCTGGATCTCGACAACAGCGAAAGAAGATTTTAATAAGCGAGACATTGCTTGGACTCAGCAGATTCGTCGGTTAGACCGAGCACTTTCGAAAATATCTTTGGTTATGAGCTTGTCGACTTTTTGTCTATGATCTGAAGCAATACAATCCGATCTCTAACCACCAGGGCAAAATTCTTAACTTGGTGCTGAGTACCACAATCTGTGATATTTCCGTTAAATAAATAAAAAAATATAATTGCTCGGATAGATCGCCAGAACAAAGTAGAATTATATAAAAGTAAATCAACAATGCTCTCTCCGAGACAAACTCCTAAATATAAGTTGTTTTTAGCAAATTATAATAGTGTACGAGCCCGTTTATCTGAAATTAACTGAAAACTGTTTGACTGTTGATGAAGCGATAATGATGTTTACTCCATTATAAAAAAAAATATCACTGAATTTGTTCCATGTCAAAAACAAAGGAAAAAGTATTTCCCCTAATGGTATACAACAAACCTCATAAAACTATTACGAGAAATTGCTACAGACCGCGCGAATATTGACTCTATTATAAGCTAATTTTAGGTATTTTAAATTCCACTGCTGGATTTATGTTTAAGTATCTTTAAGATTTTTTTTATAAAATCATCATTTCATTTAGCTATACCAACATGATAGATCGTGAATAAAGGTAAATAAACGTTTTGAAAAGATGATTTTTCTCATCTGGGTCGATTTTTTTTTCTGACTCATTATAGTAATCTGTCTTCATTTTCGGGAGATTTTTTGTTTCACAAACATCCGCTTTAAGCCTAACTCTAGATATGCGTTTCCGGCAGATCTCTTATAAAATGTTTAAGTAAAATCGACCCCCTTAAATTTGGTTCAAGATTAGCATGAATATTCAATATGTTAAATCATTACATAGGAAGTAATTATTTTTAAATTTAGAGTAGTAGTTTTTGAGATATTAACAAAATAAGATTTAAGCATTGCATGAACACGGTCTATAAGCCAATATCCCAAATATGATATATAACTTATTAATGTTATTTGTCTTTAATACTGTAATATAAATGACTTGTATTAAGTACATTTTAAGCAGAGTTTTAGTTAACTTAATGAGTTTTTATGGATAATATTAAACTTTACTAACAAAAAACTTTACTTTTTTAATATAATACTCAGTGTTTGAAATTAATGTAATTAAAGTGTTCAAAATATTACTGTTTATGATATTTGTGACGAATTTGTATAGAAATTTATTATTATTTACAATTATTTTATATTATTTTGTACAGAAATTTATTATTATTTAACTATATCACAGATAAATGAAATTGAAGTGTCTCTTAGTAATTTAAAAATAACAGTTTTAACTAAATGCATATGAAACAATATACGGTACTAATAACAAAATCCACAGATTTAAAATTCTTGTCTGTCTGTCTGTTTGTTCCGACTAATCTCCGAAATGGCTGGACTGATTTTGTCGAGACTTTCACTGGCAGATAACTGATGTTATTAGGTGTAACTAAACTATTTTTATTTATGGAAAAGAATTAGAGTTTCACGCAAAAGAATTAAAACCCTTAAGGGTCCTTCGCACGCGTGTAATTAATTACACGCGGGTGAAGTTGTGGGGAACAGCTGGTTATTAATAAAAATGCCCCATCACAAAATGTAGAAACAATGTAAACTTCCAACAATTATAAGATTGAGAACCCTTTAGAGTTAAAATCAAAAGAAGAAGTTTGGGTATTGAGAAAATTTAGACTAGTTCCAAGAAATTAAAATTACTATAAATAAGTAAGTATACGCGGAAACAAATCTAATATCAGCTTTCCCTAAAACTTCAAAATTTGTTACTGCTGTTACCCAACCCGTAATCTTTAAAATGCCTGTTTTTAACTTCTTTTGTGTTTTGAATGAGTAATTTCTCATTTACGATGAAGTTATGAACGAAAAAATTTAGAAAGTCAACCCAAACTTTAGCAGTTACAATAACTAGCGATGTTTTTGTGATCCGCTCTTTTAGGAGTTATATAAAAGACAAGTTAAATTAGGTACAAGATTAAAATATTTTTAAATTTAAAAATTCTTTTATTTTATTGTAAAAGTCTCCATAAACATTTTAAACCATACCACAGTATGCAGATATATGCCTGTTCAGTCACCCGTATGCTGTTATACCTGCTAAAGGCTACAGCTTGATTACACGTCTAACAGCTATGAGATTATAGTGGGATCAGAGCGTAACTTTTGTAAAGTGTAATAAATAAAATAACTGTGTTAAAATACCAAGATTTTTTTATATTTATACCTAATAACTAGCTCTATCCGTGATTTAATATGCAAAATAATTTATCTTGTATGAATCTTAACAATTTATTACGAGAATGAAAGATTTATCTTATATATAATAAGTTATTAATCAGAAATAATGTACCTAAATCTATACATAAAAATAAAATTGAAGTGTCTGTCCGTAATATCGATATAACTTGCTTCTTTTTAAAATAAAACAAGTTTTTACGGATTTTACCGCGTATTTTAATCAAAATTCATATTCTTGTGCACGCGTCATGACGAACACCCGTCTAACAAACCCAGAAATTAATATTTTTTTAAAACTTGTCAACAGATTGAAATGAAATAAAATGCTAGTTCAAAAGAGTGTATAGTCTAAAGTCATTGAAAATCACATACAAATTCGTTCAGCCATTGCGATTAGCAAACAGAAACGCACAGAAATATAGGCCAAAAATATGTTTACGAATTTATTACATTATGTACAGTGGTGCTATTACGGATTTGCACCATAATAGTAAAGGTTTATAAAGGAATTAGTTAGGCACCTGCGATGTGACTACGACTCGTGTTTCACCTCTAAATAAGGCATCATCAGAAGAAGGAATTTAAATATAAAATAGGTTAAAGTTAGTTTATTCTTGAAACGCATGTATCCAGCAGGAGACAAAAAATCTTTTAATGTGATGCGAGGGGCTTAGCACAAAAAGTAGGAGATATAGTTCCCTTACTTTTTTATCAAGACGTAAAAGTACACTGCTTGACATGAGCCTCCCCCGATGCATGATAAATGAGTCTTTATCGATACACTTGATAGGCAGAACACGGTCGCTTTTATACCCCCATTGATTAAAATTCACTAGTATTTTCCATAGTTTTATTGACTCATGTGAGGTGACGAATTAGTCGTTCTAATTTGAGTACATAATCCGAACTTCGCTTCACGTCACTTAGATCAGAGCCACATTCACATATTCGTGTTGAATACAGTATTTCTATACGTTAATTAAAAATTCTATAATCATCATCATCATCATCATTACAGCCCTTCACAAGTCCACTGCTGAACATAGGCCTCCCCCAAGTAATGCCACAAAGCACGGTCCTGAGCCACCTGCATCCCTCGACTTCCTGCACATCTTACCAGGTCTTCACTCCATCCAGTGGGAGGTCGCCCTATACAACGCCTACCGGTACGAGGCTGCCACTCGAGAACCTTTCTTCCCCATCGGTTATCGGTTCTTCGAGCCATATGGCCGGCCCATTGCCACTTCAGCTTACTAATTAGTTGGGCTATGTCGGTCACTCTGGTTTTACTGCGGATATCCTCATTTCTGAGTCTATCACGCAGAGAAACTCCGAGCATAGCCCTCTCCATAGCTCGCTGAGCGACCTTGAGCGTCCTCATACGGCCAGCAGTGAAGGACCACGTCTCATATCCATAAGTCATCACTTGCAACACGCACTGGTTGTACAATCTAGTTTTTAGAGATTGAGGTATACCTGACGAGAAGATATGTCGTAATTTCCCGAACGCTGCCCAGCCGAGTTGAATCCGTCGATTGACCTCTCGGTCGAAGTTGGACTTACCTAGTCGGACTATTTGTCCCAGGTAAACGTACTCGTCAACAACTTCAAACATAGTGCTCCCAACAACTACCGGCATAGGTGTGACATGGACATTAAACATAATCTTTGTTTTGTCCATGTTCATCTTAAGACCTATCCGTTGGGAGGCACTATTGAGGACATTGAGCATAGTGCTTAAGTCCTCCAGCGATTCTGCCATAAGGACTATATCGTCGGCAAATCGAAGGTGAGTGATGTACTCGCCATTGATGTTAATACCGTATCCTTTCCAGTCCAGTAGCTTGAAAACGTCTTCCAATGCAGCGGTGAAGAGTTTCGGGGAAATAACGTCACCCTGTCTTACACCTCTCTGCAGTTGGATAGGTTTCGAGCTCTGGTTCTGTATTCGGATAGCCATCGTAGCCCTACTGTACAAACACTTCAGCACTTCGATATACCGACAGTAAACTTGGTACCGCTGAAGGGACTGTAGCACCGCCCAAATTTCGACGGAATCAACGGCTTTCTCATAGTCCACATACGCCAGGCAAAGTGGCAAATTGTACTCTTCAGTCTTCTGTACAATCTGCCGCAGGGTATGTATGTGGTCTATGGTATTGAAGGCTTTTCGGAAACCGGCTTCTTCGGGAGGCTGGAAGTCGTCGAGTCTGCGTGCGAGACGATTCGTAATGACTCTCGAAAACAGCACGTAGACGGGGCTCAGAAGGGAAATCGGTCTGTAGTTCTTCAAGAGAGCGTTATAGCCTTTCTTAAAGAACAAGACCACCGCACTTCTGCTCCACGTCTCTGGATTAGTGCCACCATGGAGGACGGAATTGAAGAGCTTATGAAGGACTTCAAGTACCGGTGTTCCATCCGCTTTCAGAAGCTCCGCTGTAATTCCATCCTCGCCTGGGGCCCTGCCGTTTTTAAGGTGCTGGAGAGCCATTCTAATCTCGCTTAGACTGACGTCCGGGATCTCATCGGAATAGTGTCGGATAAGACTTGCTCTTAGATCGTTACTCACACTTGCGTGTGGCTCCAACGATGATGTGTACAGCTGCCCATAAAACCTCTCAATCTCACTCAAAATCTCAGGTGTCCCGGAAACGATGCTGCCACACTCAGTCTTCAGCTTTGACAGTTGGCTCTTACTGGCAGACAGATCTCTGGCAAAGACTTTGGATCCCTGGTTCCGCTCGATCGCTTCTTTAAAACGAGCAGTACTAAAGTTGCGTAAGTCTCGCCGCACGCATTTGGAGATTTGTCTGTTCAGTTGCCTGTATGCTGTCAAATCTGTTGACGATTGCAGCCTCATCTCCCGTCTAATAGCCATGAAATTAAGAGTGTGATCGGAGAGTTTTTGTGTTCTTCTGCGGTGGGTCTTGCAGAACTTAGCTCCGACCGCATGGACAGTTTCCACGAGCTTATCATTCATATCGTCTACTGCATTGCAATCTTGTAGGCACTGAAAGCGGTTACGTAACTCGAGCTGAAAGTTTTCGGGATTTTGGATTAGAGCACGAGGGGGACGGAGCGTTGACTTCATTAGACGAGACCTCTCCAACTTAACGTTTAGGTTCATAAAAAAGCGTGAGGTGCCGTTATTTAAACTAATGACTTATTATATTAAACATAAACAACTTCCACTAACCTGATTGGAAAAAGTAAATAAAAACGAAATTTTCGGAAAACTATTAAAAGAAAATAAAATACAATTATTTAACACTTTGATCATATCAAACTTTCAAACAGTAAAATTGACTTCAAAAATAAAAAGAAAAATAACCACACGTAGCTTATGACCTCAATGCTAAAACACTAATGAACTAAATTCTGGAATTTACTATTTATGTTTTACATTTTTTTTTAGTTTTTCTTTAAACTTTTTCGAAAGGTCAATGAGATGCGCTGGCCGAAAAAGAAACACGCCGCTGGCGCAGACCTGAGTTGCCGACGTACGCCGCCGCCGAGCAGTTGAAGCTCGATTTTGGATGTAATAGCAGCCGTGTGGCAGTTGAGCCACAGAACAATTTCGTAGTGACCGCTTGTACAGTACAATTGGTCGAGGACTAGTGCAAATAATTCGTCGTGGCGCCAACAGTCAACCCCAGTGCATTTGTCGTCCCACCATTCACGTAGTTCCACGCCTCGGCCTTGGAGAGAGGCCGTTTGCGCTTCCACGCCCAAGTAAGTGCCCGTTTCTACCTTGAGCTGTTTTATTTGTTATTTCTTTTTCCCACAGCAGCCCATGCTCCTGTCGTATCAACAAAATATAGTAAATTAAGTCATAGCCAGTGCATTGTCCAAAACCTGTCACGTGCCACATCCGCGCATTTTGTTTGGGCTATAACCAACCACGCTAAGTACAGTCCACTTTCGTTATTCTCACACCCAATAAATTTGCGGCCGTTGTTTGCGGGAATCGAACCCGAGACCCCTATGGCCCATCCATTTTCTGGTACCTTCAATTCGGATACAAAGGGAAACCTAGTCACACCCACCATTTAGTGACCATCTGTTTCCGGATTCGAACCCAGATACCCTATCGCTCCACCACCGTCTTCATTTTGTTGCTCAAATACATAGACTTGGCTGTGGAGCACACTATTTTAAATATTTTTGAATATTTTTTAACATATTCCCTAAATTCGAAGCTAGGATAATATGACCTTTCATTGTCAAGTTCACATAAGCTTTGTCTACACTTATAGACTGCTATTGTTGCGATTGTTCAAGAATAATGTTCAAGAAGTAAAAATATTATCAAATTCAAAAAAAAAAAAAATAAGTTTAAATAATGTTCCATACAAATAATCTGGATTATTTTGGTATAAAAGTGATGGATTTTTTTTACTATATTACTTCTAAGCTTCTCCAAGCGACGTGCATTTACTGGAACAAATACAACTTTTTAATCTACTTGCTTTTTGTGAACATAAG
Organism: Parnassius apollo; assembly: GCA_907164705.1. NCBI lineage: Eukaryota > Metazoa > Arthropoda > Insecta > Lepidoptera > Papilionidae > Parnassius > Parnassius apollo. The sequence goes on from CAJQZP010000693.1 coordinate 15,921,398, forward strand.
GTAACGAAACTAATTGTCCACAGTGATCAGAGCCCAATTTTTGAATAATACATTTATTATTCAAAAATTAGTACTAGATTCAGCAATACGCTCCAAATATGAACTAAAAAGACCATATGATTTAAACAACGATCTAAAATTTAATATTGATGGAAGAAGCTTCTAGGAGATTTATATAGAAGTCTTCACATATTACAACAGATTCATTCTGTTTATTAAGTTCAACAAAAACTTTCTCCATAATTTTTTCGAAAGTATCGTATATAAAACATGGGGGTTTGTACACGCTTACAACAATGAGGTGCTTAAACTCAACACATGCCATTACAGTTCGCTTAACAGAGCTCAAATTAAGGAGCCACCTCTTAAAACCGTTTCTCTTAAGTTCAGTTAAACATTAGATCATAAGCTTTTGACCAATGTTCAGTAATAAATATTGTTATGAGCTTAGGGTTCGTGACAATAAAAATTGCCGATAGAATTACCAAAATTAACACTTTAATTCATTTTACACTAATTAAAACTTAACAGACACTAATAATTAATCACACTGATTCACTTTATTTCGCTCCGAAGCTTCGCTTGTCTCGCCAAATTCAATACTGCCCCGGTCGCGACACTCAGCGGCTTTAAATACGCAATTTCCACCGAAACATCCAGTATGTTCCAGCAATACCGGTCCAGACCGATGAAGTGCAGAAAGTTCGAGAGTGGACTTTTCTAGAAAGCTTAATTTTTCCATTCGTTACTAGATGGCGCTGTTTGGAGAGTTCCAGTAAGATCTTGACATTCTAATTTCTGATACTTGATACCAGATGGCGCTAGTGCCATCAACTGTGGCGCTTAAAACTGCCCCCTCCTAAGATATGGTCGTCCCGAGCATTATCGGTCCCATTATAACGCGCCAGTCGATCCACATGGACGATCTTAGGAGTACCTCTTGCACCTTTCTGAAACGGCTCCGCAACGTCAAGGGCTGTCCTCTTCCATGGTGCACCAACATTGTACAATTTCAATGCACCTCTACTACGAGTCTGAGGTCCCTTTACAGCCGCACAACTTGTACATTTGTGATACCAGTCGTCGACATCGTTTCGACAGTGGATCCAGTAAAACCGTTCTCGGATCTTCAGTAGAGTTCATTTAACTCCCAGATGGCCTCCTGAACAATCATTGTGGTAGAGCTGTAGATCATCCGGTACTTTAGCTTTAGGAACAACCATTTGCAAATGACAGCTGTCTCCCCAAACATTTTTCCACTTACGGCACAGAACTCCATCCTGAAGCAGCAAGCTGTCCCATTGGGCCCAATAGCTTTTAGTGGTCGTCATCGCTGAGACGTCGCTGCACTTGGGCTTGGGAGCACTGGTCTTCATTAATTCCATAATCGGCTTGATGTCCGGATCTTCCTGCTGTGCATGTTGTAAGCTGTCCTTCCACTGGTTCCTGAGCATCCTCATGGATACCACTTCCTTACCCTCTTGCCTAGTACTGTTCTCGCAATCATCAGGATAAGGACTCCTTGACAATGCATCTGTGTTGCCACACCATTTCCCGCTACAGTGTCCGATAATAACGTCGTATTACTGCTGCTGCTGGGCGGTGCTGTAAGCCGCACTAACCTTACGAATCGATCAACTTCCCTGTTTACAGATCGCTTAGGGCAGTTGAGTCGAAGATGGCCGCTTTCCCCACAACCATAGCACCTTGGGCTGTAACTTTTATTGTGGTTGCGAACTGTAGGTGCTGTAACCTCCCTAACCTGAGGAGGACGATGATCCTGCCGTTGCTGGGCGGTGCCGTTAGCCGCACTACCCCCTCCAGGGCGAGCACCTTCCTTTCCACAGTTCGCATAGGGCAGCTGGATCGAAGATGGCCCCTTTCTCCACAGCCATAGCACCTAGGGCTGTATCCATTTACTGACTGTAGCTGCCGCAACTTCCTTGACGCGATGGGAGCGAAGATCCTGCCGTAAAATCGCCGTAAAAGTGCCGGTAAAATCGGCATGATTTTATCGCACTTCTAACAACAATTGTTACTAGCTTAGGGTTCGTGACAATAAAAATTGCCAATAGAATTACCAAAATTAACACTTTAATTCATTTTGCACTAATTAATACTTAAAAGACACTAATAATTAATCACACTGATTCACTTTATTTCGCTCCGAAGCTTCGCTTGTCTCGCCAAATTCAATACTGCCCCGGTCGCGACACTCAGCAGCTTTAAATACGCAATTTCCACCGAAACATCCAGTATGTTCCAGCAAATACCGGTCGCGACCGACGAAGTGCAGAAAGTTCGAGAGTGGACTTTTCTAGAAAGCTTAATTTTTCTATTCGTTACTAGATGGCGCTGTTCGGAGAGTTCCAGGAAGATCTTGAAACTCTTATTTCTGTATATACTTGATACCAGATGGCGCTAGTGCCATCAATGCCTTGTATAAATGTCTATGGACCTCAGTAACCACTTACTATCAGGTGGACTGTGTGCTCGTTTGTCACCCTATCTAAAATATATATATATATATATATATATATATATATATATATATATAAGAATATACCAGAGTTAACAACCCAGTAGTTTTAAGCATATGATTTTATCGCAGGTATGGTCCAAAAACATCAAGGAGGTTATCTCCCTGATGTTTTGCATTTGCAAGTGCATTACACTATATTATTAAGCAAGCTTATATTTGCTTCTAGTATTTACTACTTTTTTACACATAAATATGTACCATCTATAATGCCAATATACTATGGCTGGTATAAATCCAAAATCTGTGTCTAGCTTCCCTCGACCCAAAGATTTTACTTTCTTTTTAATTCTAATTCCCTTTTAACATACATAAAAACTTCTTTGTGTATATTTTATGTGATTTATTGTAAGTCGTCATTTACAATAAATCATTCAAAATTTATTATTTAATTAAAATTTTACTAATAAAATTAAAATTAAAAGTTCTAAGACCTATGTTTGTCTTGTGTGTTGAATTATAGATTTTCCAAAACTGGGTGGAAAAGTAATTATCTTTAGTTATATCATTAAGGTAGTTTAAATCTCTTTGTATTACATACATACCTTATGTTAATTGAATAAACGGCGAATTTACCATGCTTCCAAAAAAATAAATAAAAAGGAGATGCGGGATTATTCATATTTCGCTTCCTGCATGACATTATCCACATAATGTTTAACAATTGTGCATTGATTAGAAAATAGATATTGTCTCATGGTTTTCTTTTGTTTCTTTGGTAAACCGTTCACTTCACTAGTACTTATTTATTATGATTTCAAATAGTAACTTTTCTAAACATTATGTTAAAGTTTAGAAAAGTTTATAATACTCAGTTAAACACTAACACACTAACACACTCAGTAAAACTCAGTTTATAATATATATATATATATATATATATATATATATATATATATATATATATATATAATCACTTTTATATAATTATGATATTATGAACTCATATTATATCAAATCACAGTAATTTTATTAATATGATAAACAGACAAGTTACGTACAACAACGTTTTAATCGTTTAATTTTGCCCAATTTCTCAAATTCAAGAACTAGCGATACATTTAGATTTTTGCTGATGTCTGTTGGGCGCAAAAATAACCTGTCGTATAATACTTTTATCAACCACGGCTTAAACGCAACAAATACATATTTTAATGAACGCATCCAAAGATGTCTTTCCTTAGGTCATAAGACTAGATCGAACGTCTCGTTTCCAGAAAAAAGGTTCTCAAGTTCTCCACACTCACCATAGGAAACACCTTACGAAATGTTATAAGCTGCTATTTTACGCTGTTATTCTATGAGAGTGTGTTATAAGCTTACCCCGATCAAGTCGACCCATTCGTACTACAAATAATACACATGGTGGTGCTACATCTGGCATGTTGTAAACAAATGGAAACTTAGTTTGATTTATAATATTGTGATTGTACTATCATTGCTAATTACTTTTTTTACTTCCTATAAAAGATGATTGATATATACTTGTTTGTTTAAAGTGTGAGTGGAGCAATGAAACAACAACGCAAAAACCATCAGTGTGGTTTTATTTTGAAAAAAAAAAGAATGTCGTGAAAAAAATGGTCTGTGAGCTATGTTAATGGCAGTTTATAGATTTTACAATATTACAAACACGAAAAAGAATACGGATATACTACAAAAAATAAATATTGATTATTTTCATTTAATTTCATATTGCCACATATTACTTATTTAAAAGTAAAAAATAATAAAAGTACATATTTAAAAATGGTTAAACTAAAGTAATCACTACTCTCAACTTTAGTGATAAACTTTCACTCGATGCAAGGACTGTAAATAATCGATTTACTCAAAAACTCATATACAACTAGAATGACATACATACTTAAATCAACCCGAGTGGCTCGAGTCAGAAAATTCTACTCGAATCGAATCTTTATCCTACGGCCAATGTAGTGTCTGTCTACAATTTAGTGATGAAATCGACTTAATAATTCGAGCAATTTATTGATATATTACGTAATATTATTATTAGTTGATATTACGTAATATGTTTATCATGTAATATCAATGTACATCAATTTATATTAAGTATAATGTCTGATAGTTCAATTGGAAAAATAATATGTGACAAATTGACACAGATTCGTTCACATAATTTAGATTGCGTAACTCGAATTCAAAATCGAGTTACCTGTATTTCAACTCGAGTTAACTTGAATCGATTTTTTCCGACTGGCACATCTCTAAGACAATTATTTTTTAAATATTATATACCAGAAGCAATTATCTGAATATGAATATCAAAACAACAAATTTTTTTCATATTTCTTGGTTCCGTTTAGGATTTCAAAAAATCTTTAGGCTATATATATTAAATTTTATATATTGGTATCTTTTTTAGTGTGTGATACTATTGCGGGCCGCTGTTTTTTCTAGTGGGCCCAAAAATGATTATCTCCTTTAGAGAATTTAGCACAATTGCCACCTATGACGCTTTTTTGCAAAAGGCACTCTCCCCCAAGGCACCAAAGTCATACCGTCGGGTCTCTTGCCATTATCTGTATAAAAATATTTTATGAAGTGTTTTTTTTTTGATATTAATGTGGCTTCTCTGTGTGCGGATCATAATCTTGTAACTTTTTAATATGTAGTAGCAATTTCAACTTTTTACTTAAATTCAAACCGGGAAAGTTTTGATACTTGTTCCTGATTAACGGTTGAAACTTTCTTAGTGGTTATTATAAATTATACATAACACAAGTTCTTAAATTTAAGCTTCAGTATTTCAGTGAATAGAAGATTAATTTTACTAACCCTAATTAACTTTTAGCTTCATTCGCTACTTGAGGCCTACATATTGTGACGGCCCAATAATATTATTAATAATTAAATTCAATATAAAAGGGCATCAAAAATAGTCTTAAAATATGTATATTAAGCAATAAAATTACATTAATAAGCATAAAGTAAATATAAATACAATTCAGACATTAGACCAATAACATAGTAAATTAAAGGCAAAATATTGTCTTTCATAATAAATAAATTTATTAAAAAAAACTTGTAAAAATATTTAAAAATAAGATAAATAATAGAAATACAAGTCGAAAACATTATAAAAATAAAGATAAATAACATTTATAAGATAATTAGAAAATTTGTTAAAAATTGTCAAAGTCATGGAAGGAGTTCATGTATAAAAGAAAATTTTCCTAAGTTGTGGAAGATGTTCATGTATAGATGTCTTGTATGGAGTAGCTGCCGGAGATACATATCTGCAGTTGTACATATATATGGAGTGGTCGGGAGCCCGACTGCTTGAAGTACTGTAGTACAATGACTAGTCCTATATTAGAGACTTATGATAGTAAACTGAATGATACAAAGGCAATACTATAGAAAGTCTCTATGAATTTGCATTACAATAGTGGGGTCATGGGTTGAAGACCTATAAATTAATGACTTATGAAAGTAAGGTCTATGATACAAAAGCAATACTATAGAAGGTCTCTATGATGAATTTGCATTATAATAGTAGGGTCTTGGGTTCAAGTCCTATATATTAATGACTTATGAAAGTAAGGTCTATGATACAAAAGCAATACTATAGAAGGTCTCTATGATGAATTAAAATTACAATAGTAGAATTATGGGTTGAAGTCCTATATATTAATGACTTACGAAAGTATGGTCTGAGATACAAAAGCATTATCATAGAAGGTCTCCTTGATGCATAAGTATTATATGGGGTGGTCGGGTGACCGAGTGATCTTAGTAGTGTAGGAAAATGACTAGTCCTTATTAGGGACTTGAAAAAGAATATTTGTGGTGGCGAGTATGCTGCTTCACAAGCAATTGGTCCGAGGTAAACTTGTACTTGCTAACTGATGTGTCCTAGACATATCATCTCAGTGCTGGTGGTAAGCGGGTTTATTGTAGCAATACGGCTTTCTCGTGGACATCGCACACCCATACCGTTTGTGGGCGACGTCGTAGCGCATAGTGATGCGTCGTCTATCTTTCGAATTGGGATGAGTGTGTTTGGTAGCACTTTTCAGTGTTACAGGCTTGCTCGACTTCATATCTTAGTGCAATAGCGCTATGATACGTGGAGTTATATCCACAGGCGTCTTAGTAACGTGCTACTATGATACGTTGGTGCAGTTTTTAATTAACAACATCTTAGTGCTGGTGGTAAGCGGGTTTGTTGTAGCAATACGGCTTTCTCGTGGACATCGCACACCCATACCATTTGTGGGAGGCGTCGTAGCGCATAGCGATGCGTCGTCTATCTTTAAGATTGGGACGAGTGTGTTTGGTAGCACTTTTAAGTGAAACAAGCATTCCGAACTTCATGTCTAAGTGCATTAGCGCTATGATACGTGGAGTTTTGTCCACTGGCGTCTTAGTAGCGTGCTACTATGATACGTTGGTGCAGTTTTTAGTTAACAACATCTTAGTGTCAGTGGTGAGCGGGTTTGTTGTAACAATACGGCTTTCCCGTGGACATCGCACACCCATACCGTTAGTAGGCGGCATCGTAGCGCGTAGCGATGCGTCGTCTATATTTCAGATTGAGACGAGTGTGCTTGGCAGCACTTTTAAGTGTAACAAGCATATCGAACTTCATGTCTTAGTGCATTAGCGCTATGATACGTGGAGTTTTGTCCACTGGAGTCTTAGTAGCGTGCTACTATGTTACGTTGGTTCAGTTTTAAGTTAACAACATCTTAGTGTCGGTTGTGAGCGGGTTTGTTGTAGCAATACGGCTTTCCCGTGGACATCGCACACCCATACCGTTTGTGAGCGGCGTCGTAGCGCATAGCGATGCATTGTATCTCTTTCGGATTGGGATGAGTGTGGTTGGTAGCACTTTTAAGTGTAACAGGCATACTCAACTTCATGTCTTAGTGCATTAGTGCTATGATACGTGGAGTTTTGTCCGCTGGCGTCTTAGTAGCGTCCTACTATGATACGTTGGTGGTATTTTTTTGTTAACAACAATACAAACTTTGTTACCAAAGTCGATAGGGATCATGTGGGTGTGTTGTGAGGGGGCGCCACCCGTATGATAGTCGCATTGATGCTTACTGATAGTTGCGGTATTGCGTCTTGTGATGGATCTGCGGGTGTGCTGCGCCTGATTCGACGCACTTTTGTGGTTCTGGTCGATGGAGGTAGTTAGTTTAGTTTATTTTACAACGGGCTGTTTTCCGCAACTCCACGTCTAAGCGCGTATTTTGCGTGTGGGCAGGAATAATATGCTTATTCGAGCCATAATATCTCCCCGAAGAAGCTCAGCAGTCCCTTGATGTTGCAAGCAACTTCGGGGAGCGATCCCGGTGTGCCAAGATGTTTAGCCCTGTATGAAGCGACTTCTGGACATGTCAGCAACACGTGAGCCGCCGTTTCTTCCTCTCCCATGCATGCCCTGCACAGGGGGCTGTCAGTAACACCTATGGTGAACAAATGTTTGTTAAAAGAGCCATGGTCATCCTGTGATAGCACTTGTTACTATCCTGATCTGTGGCTTGTTCATTGTCATTAGAACCTTGGTTAGACGACTGTTTATTTTAGGTAGGGCCTCCCTAGCTTGTCTACAGTCTACTAAAATTTTCCAAAGCTGAGCGTGTAAATTAATGATGTATCTACGTACCAGTGAACGAACGTAGCCAAAGGGGATTGGTATTATTGGTTCCGGCCCTATAGTTGCTAGGGCCGATCCCCTTCTGGCCAGTTTATCTGCTGCATCGTTGCCTCTAGATCCACTGTGTCCCTTGATCTATTGCAGAGTCACATTGTTGTGCTTACATACCTCATTCAATCGTTGATTGCACTCGTATATCAGCCCCGAGTTTTTTTTCTTTGCAGCTCAGAGCTTGTAGTATCGCCATACTGTCGGTCAGTATTCTGATGGAGTCTTTCACCTTCCTAGCATCTATTGCTATGGCCGCTTGGATGATACCCATGCATTCAGCCTGAAAGACTGTGTTGTGGGTACCCAGCGGTGTGCATATGTGGATATTAAGGTCTTTAGAGAAAACCCCAGACCCCACACCTTCTCTTGTCTTAGACCCATCCGTGAAAACTTTCAGCTCTCTTGGACCCAATCCTTCCAGATGGTCAGTTTCCTTCAATTGTATCCTGTACTTCTTATCAAATACAAATTGTTTTGGAATCCTATCATACTTGGCTTGTAAGATAGGAATTTTTGAGTAAATTCTATCGATTATATCTGTATGGGGGACTCTACTCTTACTTAAAAGATTTAGGGTCTTGAGTCTAATGGCAGCTAAAGTTGCTTCTTGTTGTATATGTAGATGAAGCGGTATTAGCTCCAGCATAGCCACCAAAGCTGTGCTGTTGGTGTAGTCCTTATGCGGTCCATGGCAGCCATACAAGCTAATCTCTGTTAACGCTGAAGCTTTTGTATAGTGGTGGCTTCATTGGTTTTGGTCCACCATACGAGAGAGCCGCAAGTGATCATGGGCCGAACTACAATTTTGTACAGCCACAGTATAATTTTTGGCGTTAATCCCCATCGTTCGCCAATCATGTTTCTGCATTGCCAGGAAGTTGAACTAGCTTTGCTGATTTTGTTTTCTACGTGTTTGTTCCAGTTAAGTTTACTGTACAAGGTAAAACCTAGGTATTTTACCTCGGAAGAAAGTTGGAGTTTTGTGCTGAAAAGACTTGGAAGATGATAGTTATTCAGCATTCGTTTTTGTGTGAACATTACTATAACCGTTTTATTTGGATTAACGGTTAGGTCATATTCCCTGCACCATCTCTCCACAATACGGAGAGTCGCTTGGGTCAGGTCGCACACAATACTTGCTGTCTTACCAGAGACCAGTATTGTCAGATCATCTGCATAACCGACTAAGTAGAAGTGGTTAGCGGTTAATTTGCTGATGAGTTCATTAATGACCATATTCCACAGGAGAGGTGAAAGAACCCCACCCTACGGGCATCCTTTCATGATCTGAATTGTCTGAGATTCACCAGCAATCTTTATTGTTCGTGTACTGAGCATGTTTACTATCCAGTCAGTCAGTGCCGGTTCAACATTATGTCTACTTAGGGCACCTTTTATGCTGGAGAAATTTGTTCTGTCAAAAGCACCTTCTATGTCTATGAAGGAGCCTAGACATATTGCTTTGTTTTGGATGGCCTCTTCATCTTTGTTATTACCTGGTGTAGTGCCGATTCTGTTGATTTACCTAAGCTATAGGCGTGTTGTTTTTCGTGTAGCGGTAAGTTAATTAGCGCCGACCCTCTCAACTCTCCCGTTCACACATCCTCTCCATTATCTTTAGGAGAAAGGATGTGAGGTTAATAGGTCTGTAGGATTTAGGGTCGTTCTTACCTGGTTTGGGTATGAACGTGACTTTCACTTTCCTCCATCCCATAGGAACATATTTAAGAGCACATGCACATGCTCTCATTGTGGCAACAAGTCTGACTATTAGGACTTTACCCCCCCACTGTAGAAGTGCCGGGAATAAGTCGTCAGGTCCTGCTGCCTTATAGGGTTGGAAACTATGAATGGCCTAATGGATTTTGTCCATCGTCACCACTCTTTGTGCAAATTTCCAGTCTTGTTTTGTTGGTGTCAGTGCATCTTCATGCCGATTCACCCTTTCAACTATACAGCAACCTGGGAAGTGAGTATCAATTAGGATGCATTGGGTTTTATCCGGCGATGTTGAGTAGCTTCTGTCGGGTTTCTTTAAAGAGATAGATCCCGGCGTGTTCTGTTTAGCTAGGATTTTCCTTATCCGATTTGCTTGTTCACAGGTTTCTATGCTACCACAGAATTTGCGCCACCCTGTTGAGCGTCGATACCTGATACATTTTTTGTATTCAGACTTAGCTTTCTTATATAGAAGCCAGTCTTCATCCTTTGAGGTATTCATTGCCCTATTTAGGGCTTTTCTTACCTTCTTACGTTTCCTTTCAAGTTCTTTACCCCACCATTGTTGCTTTTGCTCAGCATGTTTTGGTGGAGTGATTACTGGACATGATTCATGGTAGCTATCGATCATAGCTTTAGTGACAGCTGCTACCTGTTCTTCTAGGAACGATTGATCAGCTATGGTATTAGTTCCCCCAACACCCGTGAGCGAAGACGTCAGCCTATAGAGGTATTTTGTTTTATCCGTCTTGCGGGGATTTCTCCATGGTGGTATAGCGGGGATATCGACCTGTAGTACGCAGCAGATCTATCTGTGGTCTGAGCATGAGGCCTCTTTCAACACATGCCATCCCGTTATTAGCTTAGCTGCTCCTTCTGTTGCAAGTGTAAGGGCGATTATTGTGCGACAGCGTTTATTTATGAAGATTAGTTCAGAACCAGTGTTTAATATGGTTAGGTTAGTACTAAATAAATATTCAACTAAAACCTTACCTCGTGCATTAGGTTTTTCCATTCCCCAAGGGGGATGATGCGCGTTGGAGTCCGTCCCGATCACAAACTCTAGTCCGGCCCTCTCACAGAAATTCACCAGCCTGACGAGGTCGTGAGGGGGAGGGGTGTCTTCCTCAGGCATGTAGACCGAAGCGACGACTAACCTTTCCTCCTGTGTGTTTTGTGATGCTACGGCATACATGTCTCTGGAACAGAAATCTGTTAGTGGTTTTGCACAGATATCTTTAGTAGTATAAATACACGCTCTAGGTTTGTCGTGCTCAGAGTTGTAGAATAACTTACCTCTTAGGTTGTTTAGGCCTTTAATTTTACCAGCCCCAACCCATGGCTCTTGGATTAGGGCTATGGCCGTCCTTGGCCTGGCCACGGTATCTATGACTTCCGGGTTCTTTTCTGCCCTTTGCTAGGTGGGGAATCAACGAATTTTCCTCCACGACCCCGGAACTTAACGTATACCGCCCCAAATACACATGCGAGATGGCACCCGACTTTCATCAGGGTAGGGATATGATCCTCTGGCACCGAAACAACGAGGAACCACCCGTCCGTCTGTTTGTCCGCTTTGAGTAGTAGCCAGTCCTTGATATTTACCCAGCGGTTCTGGTACGCAAGCACACGACCAATGTCGCGTGAGCCCTTCCAGGCACCTTGAGCATCAGGGATAAGGATACCACATTTGATTCTTGGTGGTATCTCTGACTGTTTCTTAATAGTCAGCGAGGTGTTGGATTTGAGGTCAAGGGTATTAATATTCCCCTTCATCCAGTCCAGAGCCTTCTGGTCATCGCACCACAGCTTTAGGACACCCGACGTGTAAACGGGTTTGCCTCTAAAAACCGGGCCCGACCCGAGGGTCCTGGTTACTCCAGGCCTCGCTGATCATCTTCCTCTGTATGGCCACGAGAATGTCATCAGCTACCTCCTTTGTTATGTGACCTGAACGCGCACACGTTAAGGCCACACCCAAATCTGCTTTAGCAGCAGAAGCGTAGCTTGTTCTTGCAGCCATTGTTTGCTGTTCAAGTCGCACTTTTTTGTTCTCTCCTCTCGGCGAGGTGGACTCCTCCAGCAATCTTTTGGCTGCTCTTTCCTTCTTTCCAGGACGCTTGGCTGCTCTCTGGATCCTGGCGGATTTCTTAGAGCTGGTTCCGGCGGCCGTGCCTACTGCTCGGGCTGGATTTTCATCCTTCCCAGTTTCAGCACGACTACTGGTTCTAGCCCCAAGCACCGCAGTAGTAGTAGCTTGCCCAGCTCCCTGAGTCTTGCTCCTGGAAGCAGCGAGCGCGGCTCTTTCTCTGCGGTCTTTTTCTCGCTGCTTCTTATTCTTCTTTTTGACCTTTGCGCTACTGCCTGCTGGGATAGACCCACCTGATGGTGCGTCGAGTCGGCAAGTCACCATTTTGGGTGCCTCGCGCTTCCCCTTACGGCTCACCACTTGCTAGGCAGCGGAGAAAAGGTCTTCGGTTCTTTGGGGCTCCGCAGGAGTTTTGCTACACGCGGCTCTTTGCTCATTTTTCTCTTCCAGCTCCTTGGATTTAGAGACATCCAGAGCGGAAATTGCCCCCTTGGTGGGGCCACCTACACCGGGTGGTACAGTCAGTGGAACGGCCGGTTTAACGGCGGTTCCTTCTGGTTTTTCAGTATCTAAGGTCTCTCTGACACTTCTCCCTCTCTAATAATGGGCCTTGTGTTGTCCATACTTTTTGATATGTGTAATAATTCGTACCCCGGATTCCCACCCTCCATGGATCCCGCACCTTTGGGAACGCCGAACTTTATTAAAAGAATTTCAGGCGTTAGGATTACTGGGGGAATATAGGGACGCCGAGTTGGCTCACAGCGCGACATCGGGAGCTCGATCCAGCTGGCAGATAGGGCTAAAAAGGCCCATCCCCACTGCCCAAGTTGACTTTTACTTGCCCCTTCAGCATGGCCTTTACCACCACCTAGCCCTTTTCAGGGAGACTAGGCAGCCCCCACACCCCTCGCCTGCGACCCTCTGACGGGACGCTTGGCCATTTCCTTATCTGTGGCTAGCAGATAAGGCCACCGCTTAGCTTGAAATTCGGACCAAAGAGGGTGTGTTACCTCTCGACACTATATACCCCAGTGACGATCGGCTCAACCCTCCAGGACTCCTTCATCCCCGCATACGGCGCTCAACTGCGCAGGTCCTAGCGCAGGTGGGTATGTTAGTCCACCGGATACACCCACTCTCTCCGGCGGAACCGTTCCCTCCTCTTTTCCGGGCTTGGGACGGGCAGCAAGAAAAAACATTGACAAAGTTAGTTACCCGTGCTTCCTGTTGCAGGCAGAGTTAAGATCGATGGAGGTATACAATTAACAACATCTTAGTGCCGGCGGTAAGCGGGTTTGTTGTAGCAATACGGCTTTCCGTTTTTGGGCGGCATCGTAGCGCATAGCGATGCGTCGTCTATCTTTCGGATTGAGATGAGTGTGTTTGGTAGCACTTTTAAGTGTAAAACGCATACTCAACTTCATGTCTTAGTGCATTAGCGCTATGATACGTGGAGTTTTGTTCATTGGCGTCTTAGTAGCGTGCTACTATGATACGTTAGTGATATTAGTTATTTATTTAGTTAACAACAATACAAACTTTGTTACCAAAGTCGATAGGGATCATGTGGGTGTGTTGTGAGGGGGCGCCATCCGTATGATAGTTGCATTGATGCTTACTGCATCTTGCAGTATTGCGTCTCGTGATGGATCTGTGCTATTCACCACTCTTGTGGTTCTGTTCGATTGAGGTATGCGGGTGGTGATGTCTACTGGGATGTATGGGGGACCTTGGGATGGTGTAAGCCCGACGATAGTCGTATTTTTGCTTGTTGCGTTCTGCGTTCGTTCGCATTGCGTCTCTGCGATGGTTGTTTGGTAGGACGCTATTCTCAATGGCGATCTCTGCGTCTTGTTTGACTCACACCTAAATCGCTTTGCCCAAGTCGGGTCCCTTCAATACACAACATTATTATATAACAGCATAATAATATACCTCTGTAACTTTCCCACCTTTGAATGATTGAAGGCAACTTGTTGGTGGGTGAGGCAAACGTGATCGAAAATGCATTTACTCAACGTAAGTGACACAAACCCTTTCTGATGGCGAGTTATTACTATTATCTTATAAACACCTTTTGGCTATATCTGCCATTGTATTGGTTGGTGGAGCATATGTGTCGACCTCATGCGGGTGGTAGCTGGCGGGAGGATCTGAGGAGACTCTCAAGGCTGCGGCCGAAAGCCGCACAACGTGGAACACCATTCCGTTGAGGTGAGCGGTAGACTCATGACACGCTCTGCGGCTAGTAGCCGTGCTGATCATGCAATTGGTGGTGATGCCATACACTTACATCACGTCTGCAGGAGCGGCAGTCTGGCAGGTGGTGGCGCTCACGGAGGGTTTACGGCAATGCCTATTTGCCTAAACCGTGTGACGTACATTCACTGTGGCTGGCTTCGTTCGTATTCTGTATGGCGTTTACACGCATTGACATGCGCGACTTCAGTCAATGTTTGTGCTTACGCACTATCAAGGGGCCAAGCCTCTTTTACTGGTTCTCTAGTTTTTTTTCTGTGGACTACGGTCCAGCTCCCGAATTAGCTTTCTCTTCGGGGGGAGTGCATCAAAATAGTTGGCGCTCACCGCGCACGGAGTGTGTGGAGCCCCTACATTTGTGTGCCTCCCCTACATTTTTTTAAATAAATGTAGGAGAGCGAAGCCCTTGTATCGGGTATTTTGTATAAATATATTATGAGCCTTTTCCTAGCGGGAAGGGATAATTAATAATAAATTAACAATGTAAACCTGATACAAGTGGAATAGGGACGTTTTATGTTTTTAACCTTTCTCGAGCCCTGTCTTCGTGAACGGGGTTCACTAAGCTTATAAGGCACTACCAACAGCTTTACATTACTCTAGTGAATATTCAGTCTTTCAAAAGACACCTAAAAGAACTAAGTTACTAAACAAACTCAATGTAAATAAGGGTCCTAACTAAGACGATCACGCCAAAAATATTACAAACGGCCTATTACTAAACCTTTTGATAGTTCATATTGAAAGATCAAAACATATTTTAACCAAAATATTATCTAATAAAAAAATATATATATATCTACATATATACTTTTAATAAAAAGGGGAATTAATTATATTTAATATTTGATTTAATATATTTATATATTATAGAGGGGGGGGGGGTGAGCGTTACAATATGTACATTTGCGGTGGGCCTAGATCCTCCATGCATTTCTGTTTTACACCTTTTGATTTCTTTAAATACAGTTAACCAATTAATTTATAATATACTAATACGCGAAGTGAAAAAAAAATGTTGTCTTTTATAAGCATATTACGAAAATTTAAGTGTGAAATTTATGTAGTTAAAGTTTATATGGAAAAGCACTGCAAAAAACGAATCAATAAAAGGTGTTACAAAGACAAAAAATAAAATGAAATAAAACATAAATTACGTTCATACTATCTATATATTTTTAAGTGTGAAATTCACATAATTTTGGACATGAATATTGCCAATTCCTCTCTACGTATGTTATTACTCTTAAGCTTTAAGGCCAACCTCAAACAATTTATAGTCTGTGGTCAAACCTTAAACCATAGACTTAGGATAGTAATCTAACTCTATCATCAGAACTAAAACATAGTGATTATATACTTTCCATTTACTCAGAACAATAATAGATGTAGATCAAATACATGGAATATTATAATACTAGTATTCTATGGTCAGAGTACAAACCATCGCACAAAGTAGAGATTGTCGCCGAAGAGCTTTTCGCTTACAAATATTGACTGACCGATTGACTGATTTAGTTGTCAAATTTGAGTGATTTAAAATGTTCCTTTTTTAAAATATTTTAAAGTGTATGCTCAGGCAAAGAGGCGTTTATTTTATATTTGCCTACTACGTGTTATCTGAGTTTTATATATTAATGTTCAGTTGAAAGTGCAATATAGCTTATCCAATATCTGAAAATTTTATTTATTACTGTCAAATTTCCAACACTAGATGTTATATACATATTTTTTAAAATTATAAGTACTAGCTTTTACCCGCGGCTTCGACGCGTGGGTTTCGATTAAGAAACATCATTTTTTTAATACAGGTCCTTGCCAAAATTAGCAAAACTAGATCACCCTAGGTGGTGTGATGTCTGTGTCTCTATGTCATTTGTCACAGGTTGTTTTTTTTTGAGTTATTTGAGACTATACAATCAACAAAATAAATGAGTTTATCAGAATTGCATTGATATCATGCGTCTAGCAACACCTATCACTTTTTTCGTCGGGAATTTTTCCGATGCATCTATTTATGTATTAATATGATGAAATAATATTTTAGACAGAAATATTAATTTAAACCTTTTTCTAACAAATTCAACTTCCCCGCCGTGAAATCTGTCAAATAAATCACCATATCATCCCATGTTTCGTAAGAGGTGACAGAAGAAAACAAATCTTGAGATGGGCTGCAGCGTCTTCTTATTAACGACAAAAAAAAAACTGCGGATGCTAACCCGCTTGCCAAGCATGGTAACTATGGCAAGTATACCCCATATGAGGCAATCTATGGTGGAGGCCTATGTTCGTCATTGGACTTTAATAGGCTGTAACGATATTTTACCTCATTACAAAGTGGCGCCATCCTGATGGAAGAAAAAGTCGTAGATGCCCTCATAAAAACTAGGCGCCTGGTACTGCAATCGCCATTCTGCCTGACAAGCATGGCAATTCGAGCAAATCTGCCATAATTAACTAAAATTAAAACCTTGTTTCATTTTAGCAAAGAATATAGGGAATTATGTAATCTTGTATTTTCCAAAAACATTTTACTAATATCTCAAATTTAAATTTATTTGCAACACTCTATCTTAAATGACGTGTTTTTCATTGTACGGAAATGAATCATTGTAACAAGTGCGCTTGATTGACTTTTTTTCTCAGTATATCCATTAACACAACAGCAATCATGTTATTTACCATAGGGTAAAGTTACTTTTACCATAGGGACGATATTATGCTAGAGAAGTAAATATCAATAATTCATTATTGATGCTTTACTTACTTGATTTAAAATATTTTTTAATATAGTAAATTACTTGACATGCCGGAATATGTCAGTTCAATTTTTGTAAATAACCAATTCGTTTATTTTTTAACATTCAAACACTATTTATAATAACAAGTAAGTACAAATAAACAGTACAGTACTTGTTAACATTTAAGTACAATTATTTAAAATATATTTGCATAGGTGGAAACCAGGGTACAGTTATGATTTTGCTGATAAATTTCGACCACGATGATAATTTTCGTCGACATACAAAGGGGCACGAACACGTTTCAGCCTGCCCTTGTTCACTGAAAAAATAAAACTGTAGTTAAGCCAGGATGTTATTGGCCTGTACAGGGACAATGAAAACACGGAACAGAAAGTGAAAATTTGTAAAATATTGTGTACAATGTTTTTTTTTTTCGGAAGTAGTTATATAAAATTTTTAATTATAATATATACTTATAATATAATAATAAAAATATGCCGCGTATCATTGTTGTAAGAATATACACTACCTTATTTCGTCCCGTAGGTTCCATAAGGGGCAACAGAGGGAAATTAAAACAGATGATGGGCTATAGCTAAAAATAAAAAAAAACTGCGGTTTACAACACGCACGTCAACTATGGAAAAATCTCCTCTATGAGGAAATCTATGGGGAAGGCATGTGTTCAGCTGGAAAATAGTATAGGCTGTAAAGGAGAAGGTGCTGTTAAAGATATACGAGTAGATCTAAAATCTCTTAGTTGAATAATTTTTCGGCATCTGTCTTTTCGTCCGATAACAATCTGGGAGTCATCAAGGCATGAGTGAAATGGCATTTGTAACGGTAAGAAAATATAGTTTTTTATCCAGCACTGGCTTGATAAGTTAAAAATGGTATCTGGTTATCTTCATTCACGATATGAAATGCAGCAACATTACGCTGCTACTTCGCACTGGTATATTGTGAGACTAACTCAAAAACAACTAAAGTTATAATTGTTTATTAATAGAAATATTTATTATACTACTTATGTTTAATTATATTAAAATAATCATCATTTATCATTATAAGTTTTTAGAAGTCCACTGCTGAACATAGGCCTCCCCCAAGGAATGCCACAAAGCACGGTCCTGATCCACCTGCATCCATCGAATTCCTGCATGTTTTACCAGGTCGTCTCTTCATCTAGTGAGGGGACACCCTACACTTCGCCTGCCGGTACGAGGCTGCTACGCGAGAACCTTTTTTCGGCATCGGTTATCGGTTCTTCGAGCTATGTGGCCGGCCCATTGCCACTTCAATTTACTAATCCGTTGGGCTATTTTGGTTACTCTGGTTCTACTGTCCGTCGATTGAACATTCAGTCGAAGTTGGACTCACCTCGGACTACTTGTCTCAGGTAAATATACTCGTCAATAACTTCGAGCTTAGTGCTACCAACAACCACCGGTGTAGGCTCGGACTACTTGTCCCAGGTAAACATACTTGTCAACTACTTCGAGCTTAGTGCTCCCAACAATCACCGGCGTAGGTATGACATTGACACCCATGACTTTCGTTTGGTCCATGTTCATCTTAAGACCTATGTTTGGAAGACACTATTGACGTAATTGACCATAGTACTTAGGTCCTCCAGCGATTCTGCCACAAAGACTATATTGTAAAAATCGAAAATGAGTGATGTACTCGTCTAATCCTGAATCATTTCCAGTCCAGTAGCTTGAAAACGTCTTTCAATGCAGTAGTGAAGAGTTTTGAAAGAAAGAAAAGAAATAAAGAAAGGGATATTTATTTGGCCATTTCTTAAAAAAATTAGCAATAAATACTCAAAACAAGTAGACTTATTTATACACTTACACAAACTTAAAAAAGTGAACAGCTAATATAAAAAAAAACCTTTTTTAAAAAAAATGGGAAATGGTCCAAATTGGACTGCCACTCTGGAAACGCTAACATGTGTCATCCTAGCCCTGATTTTCAGTGGCTACCTTAAGTACATTATATAAATACACACACATATAATATATATATATATATATACACACACATATACATAGATATATACACATACATACATAAATATATACATACGGATAACACACATACACATACACATACGGGCACATATTTTCTATATATACGGGCACTTATAATATGTAGTTATTTGGATTAATAATACAAGTATATACACGATTGGTAGGTTTTTAATATTCTTTTTATATTTACTTTTGGGCCACAACTGCCTTATCTTTGTAGTGCTATACCGGATGTTTATGAATGTTAATTTCATTGCATAACTGGAACCGAGGATATAAAAATAATTTAAATTTCATATAAAAACACTTATACACAATAGCAACCCGAGAGATATGTTCAACATAACATGCTACCGCATCCATTTAGCATGTTATGTCACAGAACCTGCGCTAGCACTACGCGCGCAATGGAAAGAAAATGTAATTAGATTGTACACCCGTGACGTATGAAGGAAAAAAAATGACAATTATACGCACTGGAATATACATAGATATATTCCGCTATATACGCTAGATATATACGCTAAAGCATAAAAACATTAAATTTTAAATTGATAATCTACGATCGTAGCTGTTCGTTTAATAGTATAGCTTTGTATTTTGTATGAAAACTATACACTGATTGTAGGTTTCGAAGAGGCGGTGGAAGGTTATTCCAGCACTTAGTTGCGGCATATCTGAAGCTCCCTCGGAATGCAGCAGAATTATGTATGGGTATGAGCAACTTGTACACCGAAACTCTTGTCGAAATTTTAGCATTGTCTCGTGCCCATTGTAACTTATTATAAAGATAGGATGGAGTTCTCATTTTGATAGTGCCAAACAATAAAGTGGCGAAATGTAGTTGCCAACGGTAATCCATTTTAAACGGGCACGTGGAAGAATTTTATAACAGAACGGGCACAGACATTTTGAACACGCTGAATAAGTTTTCTTGAACGCGCGAGAAGTCTAGGCCCTAATACTGCGTCAGCGTAGTTAAATTTAGATAGTACTAACGATTCGCATAATTTCTTACGAACCTTAGTGCATAAAATATTTCTGATTTGGTACAGAACTTTTAAACGGTAAAAGCCGTTCTTAGCTGTATTAATTATCTGTTTTTCAAACCTCAGCTGCTCATCGATTACTATTACTAAGTTTCTCGCCTTGTTAACACGCTCAACATTTACATTTTTTATATTTACCATTGGGTGGGCAGCTAACACTTTACTGATTTGTGCTTTAGTACCGAGTAGCATGTATTTTGATTTATTAGGATTTAAAACTAAGGTATTTGCTTCAGACCAATCTGCTATGCGATTTAGATCATCATTCAACTTTTGTATTGCATCAGTACTTTCACTGGGGTGGAAGGAAATATATAGCTGCACATCGTCAGCATATATGTAGTACTTGCAGTTTGTTATGCTTTTTGTAATATCGGCACTATACAAATCAAAGGACCCAGTATTGAGCCTTGCGGCACCCCTCTCGCAACAGGAGAGCATTTGGAAACTGTTCTAGAGCCGTCACTATCCGTTACTTCGACAATCTGCCTACGATCACTAATGTAACTAGCAAACCAGTCACAATCGCACCCAAAATACCAAACAAATGTCTATATGGTCAATGCACGGGAATAGTCAAAAGTACTAAAATAGTAGCCTTACTAGAGTCTTGCGCATTAAAAATTATCAACCACATCCTAACTATTTCCTAAAACGATAACTAGGGATTCAAATTTAAGTAATATGTTAGTTGATCACAGACAATTTTTTCTAGAATTTTAGACATACATACAAGGGAATTAATCAGAAAAGCCAGACTCGAGTGCTTGTGTTAGGATCAACGGGGCCTACTCGGACTGGTTTGGCATCCAAGAAGGTATCGAACAGGGCTGTGTAGCTTCCCCGTGGCTGTTCAACCTATTTATGGACAGATGTATGGAAAATTAGAAGCCGAAAAGAAGAGCCTTTTACACGCCGATGATCAAGCCATACTTGCGTTGTCAAGGGCCGAGTTGCAAATGATTGTTACATTAATGAATAGGTAATTAAAAGAAAGAGGAATGAAAGTGAATGCAAGTAAGATGAAAGTTATGGTTTTTCAAACAGAAGAAAGCAAAACGATATGTGAAATAAGAATAGAAGGTCGAGCAAGTAGATGTGTTTATATATTTGGGATGTGTATTCAGCAGGTATGACATGTTTGCTGTCACAGATCCCTCGTGCTCTCTGTAACAATACGTACGTCACAGTGACCGAGTGAAGCTGGCCACAGTCGAGCGTGTGCGCTGTACTACCATGTCAGAGGTGTCACAGACAAGATTGACTACATCTTGAAGCGAGCTTCTATTAGAACATTCTACAAGCCGCCGAAGAAGATTAGACTGTTCCTACCATCAGTCAAGTGTCATATTCCTCTACAAGATGCAGGAGTGTACAAGCTTGATTGTGAATGTGGTCTCTCTTATATAGGACAAACAAAAAGATCAATTAGAACCCGCGTAAAAGAAAATATAGCTGATGTGAAGCATCAACGTTCCGGGAAGTCTGCAGTTTGCGATCATATCCTAGACGGCCCCAACCATTATATCAGATTTGATAGACCACAAATCCTCGCGAAGGAATACCGATTCCTACCAAGGATGATACGTGAGGCTATTGAAATTAAAAAAACATCCTAATTTCAATAGAGAAGGAGGCTGGTACTACCACCTGCTTGGGATCCTATAATCAATAAAATTAAAACTAAACCCAAGCATACCACTGCAAGACCTCAGGACATAGTCAGTTCTAGTAATAGTAATAAGCTTCTAAGTAATAGTAATATATATTATTTGGTAAGAAGTAGTGGATTCTTTTACACCACTGCTACACGACATTATTTTTAAGATTCTACCTTAAATTCATTATTTTGAAATATTTTCATCCAAGCAGATAAAACTTTGTTGTACATAGTCGATGGTTTTATTTTCCTTTTGTTATTCTCATTTTGTTATGTGTCGAGTTTTTATGCTCGAGTCAAAGGGCCTCGTGAGTCTCGCGTAAAAACTAAAGCTTTCTCTATTCTATTCACTATATAGTAAATAGAAACCATCCAACATCTTCTTCTGTGCAGTGGCTTATTAATATTCTTTTTATGGTAAATATGCAAAAAACTATAATAACTAATAGCACAAAGGCATAACGCAGTAAGAATTTCATCTAGGTCCATCTCTGCGTTTATAAGGATTTCAAATGATACACTTGTGTGTACATGGTGTGTATTTGTGTCGAGCCTCTACACGACGAGAGGCACTCGGGGCTGCGAGACGAGCGTGTACAGCCGCCATTAATTTTTATCGCGAGATTCACGAGACCCTTTGACTCGAGTGCAAAAAACCGTCAGGTTTTAGAGTGCGAACGAGGGCCGCGAGACGCGCCGCGACGCGACGGGAGCACCATGTACACACTCATACTCGGCCTGTCTCGTAGTGTCTCGACGAGCGTGTACAGCCGTCATTACAAATTGCGAAATCTAAAATGGAGAACGTTATAAGAATTTGTTGCCGTAAAAGTTTCTACTGTACTGAAAATTGGCAATAACATTTCAGGTAGCTAATATTGATTATCTTAGTGTTTTAAAATTTGTAACAAGATTTTTTTGTTATTATATTTAAGCGAAGGAAAGTTTCCCGATGAATGAAAAAAAGCCAGAATTATCCCTATTTATAAAAAAGGTGACAAGACTGATGTTACGAACTATCGTCCTATCTCCATTTTATCGTGTTTTTCTAAATTATTTGAATGCCTTGTTTACCCCATAGTCTACAGCCATACTGAAAACATTATATCTGATTTCCAACATGGTTTCCAGCGTGGTCGTTCAGTAGAGTCTAATTTGTCTTCCTTCGTGTCCGCGGTAGCACAGGACGTGGATAGGGGACTGCAGGTAGACGCAATATACACAGACATTTCAATTGCCTTCGAGAAACTCGGCCACCAAGCCCTGCTGTCTAAACTAAGAGTAATGGGCATAAGTGGTTCACTGTTGTAGTGGTTCGAATTGTACCTGGCAATGATAACTCAGCAAGTGGCTATAGATGGATTTGAATCTGAAATGTTTTTGGCTGAGTCTGGTGTCCCCCAAGGGTCCCACTTTGGTCCTCTACTCTTTTTGATATTTATTAATGACATAGCTACATATATTGAAAATAGTAGTGTATCTATGTTTGCTGACGAACTCAAATTGAGTAGGACGAACAAAAGTCCCGGGGATGCTGACCTTTTGCAATCTGACTTAAACAAACTAATGGATTGGTGTGCAATCAACGGAATGATTTCAAATCCTAACAAATGCTACCACACACGTTACACCAGAAAAAGACGCCCCATCACTACTACCTACTCATTGGGTGACGTGATCTTGGCGGAGGTGAGGGAGATCAGGGACCTTGGTGTCTTGTTGGATTGTAAGCTGAAACTGATCGCTCACACTGATAATATCGTCAAAAAGACGACTTGTATACTGGGATTTCTAAAAAGAAACGCGAAAGGCCGATGTTTCCAAATAAACAGGTTCTTTCCAATGCAATAGTATGTAGCCACCTCGAATTTGCAAGTGTTGCATGGAACCCAGTGCGTCTTCTCAGCGAATCGAAAAGATTCAAAGAGTTTTTACACGCTACCTATAGTCAGAGGCTAGCTTTTTTCAAAATGACAACCTTACGTGACCGACGTATCATTGCAGACTTAATGCTTCTACATAAGTTACTGCATAACAAAATCAAAAGTACCCACCTCCATTACATCAAATTAGTTATCCCGTACAGATATCCCCGATATCCAATTAGCAAACTATTTTGCATACCTTGCCATAAAACAAATTTAGGCGTGCATTATCCCCTAGCCAGAATATGTAACACATTCAATGAAATTATGACCAAGATACCGGACATCGACATTTTCAACGACTCTGCCCGATCCTTCAAAAAAATCATTGAGCTACTATGTACTACGTACTAGAGGCGACACTGCATTCAGCTACTCTGTTCCAGTATTCGTTCAATAATATACTACAATATACTAGACCCGATAAGCGCGTCAAGAACGGCCAGAAAAATAAGACCACAAACACTTCTGTGGTCTTATTTCAAATTAGTATGGTCAAATCATACCCAACGTTAAAACGTCGAAATGCCGCAGTGCGCGCGTTAAAAAACTGTGCAAATAACCACCGTAACACTAAGATTTTGGAAGGAATATTTTATTTTCGGTAAGATTATATTATTAAGTATTTTTCATAAAATAAAAACAAAATTAAATAGCAAAAATAATTCAATTAACTAATATTATAATTTTTGGGCCAATGTTTGCTACAACGCAAGAACTATTGTAACAAACATCGACTGTTCTTGAACATACATGCATGGAGTTGTATTATTATTTAATATTTTTTTTGTTTTTAGATTTCCTAGGGACCCATTTCGCTGTGCAAAATGAGTATCTATTGTCGCGAAAGAAAGAGAATGAGAAGAACTATATATACAACCCATCTAAAAATTTAAGAATATTTTCGATTAATTTTGATAGATTGAACATAACTGTAAACACGCAAAGGCGCAGATTACTAAAAACAGCGGTTCCCAAATTGCAGTTAATTATCATAAAGTAGTAAAATTGTTAGTCTAAGATATGCTTTTGGTAGAAAAGTAAGTTGTTTATGACTTTTTTAGATTCACGGACCAATAAAAGTGCAATCAGCTTTATGTTCAGAATGACGAAAGAGTTATTAAATCAGGTAATTAAAAAAATCTTTATCAGACAAAAACATAAAATACCTGTAGGTATTTTCATGAAATACTTTAAAATTGTTTTCAATAAACTTTAATTTTTGAAGATACCATAGGAATACGGGACGTACCTCGGGTTGATGCAGTTTGCTTGAAGTCTCCTGATGCATCATTATCAGATTTAACATCGATATGTGATACTCCTAGAAAAGGGAATTTAAAAAAGAAATTGACGACCTTTGATTTAATACCTACTACTTAGTCCTACTACTTTTATAAATCGGTCAAAAATATTAGCCACCATACAAAACGACCTTTGCTCTAAAATATTTATATTCTGCAACTCTACGTCTTTCAATACTCACTGTGTTCCGAGCATTGAAATATAATACCAAGAACTACGTCTACTACCAAATTAGAGTAAGCACGAAAATGTCAACATAATGTTTTAACCTTATTACTTAAGAGTTTAAGTTTCATTTTAAAATAAATATTTTTGTACCTATGACTTTTTATTTTCAAGCGAGACTCTAAACTTATTGCTTTTAACCTTTCTCTGATGAAAGGACTTAAATAAGTATATTTTGCAATGTTGATTAAACTTTATGTTAGATAGGTTTATAATAAACTGAAGTTGTTAATGTTATTAAATTTTTTTCTAAGATAGATAGAGGTTTATGTGTGTGCAAACGTGGCCACTTGTCCGAATTATTTTTGTTCCTGATCCTTAATCTAGTATATAATTGATTGAAGGTTCCACTCAACTGCGGTGCATACACCGCACTTTAATCAGTCACTCGCTGGGCGCTTGTAGAGTTGTCACGTGTCGTGTTGATTAAAAAAAACTTGATAAAAATATGCCGTCGTGTGTACTTAGATGTTGCGCAAATTATTCAAGAAATGTTAGTAAAAACCAAGGAATTACTTTTCATCGGTTAATAAGATATTTAATCAATAAAAAAGTATTATAGATTAATAATAAAACAAATTATTCCTAAGACGCCATCTCGTGTCATGGAATATAGATTATGAATTAATATATTCAGATGCGACATTTCTGTGGGTAATCAACTATAGGACGAATGTATTATTATACACATTTTTTTTGTAGAAACATGTATAAGTTATTATAATTTGGCAACATTTTTCATGTTTAAATCTGCTTATTATTCTTTTATTTTATTTTGAGGCTTCCACATCAAATTCAAAGTGGTATAAATTCGTCCATTTTTAACTCTCGCGTGCGCAGCATTTATGAACGACTCTTATCCTAATTTAAATAAATATATTTGTAATTTAAATGCTATTTTGATAGGTTTTGTTAAACATACATTTAGTATGTTTTTTATATTTAACATATATATCTTTTAAAGTATTCAGATAAAAATATCATTAAAGTGTAATTTTGATATAATATTATATTAAATAAGCATATATGATATACAATATAAATGACAAAATTTAAATATCGTTCTCGATATAATTTACCTATTTAACAATACAATCTACTATTACCTACGGGTACGCGCTAACACAGAGTAGCGCACATTTTTTGTTTGAGATAGCTGTTCTAGTACGTAAGTACATATTACTTGAATGAAAAAAAATTACCAATTTCTTTTCGCCCTCTCAGCACACACTCATTTCTTAGTTAGTTTTTTCTTAATATAAGTTATTTTGTATTCAGTGCCATTATAATATTTATAATAAGCTACACATTACGGTAAATGTAGTGTATACCTGTAATTGGAAAACATATAACAACAACACAATAACAAATGTATATTTAATCATAAACATTTGTTATTGTGTTGTTGTTAATGTTACATGTGTTTTGCTGTTGGTGTACCTTATAAATAAATAAATAAATTTATTGATCCACCAACATTTGTAACATTCCTTACATGCTAATTTAATACAATGAACCGATAAGAACTAAAATGTACAAATAAATACAGGCGGATACCACAAGTTATTTATTCGAGTAATTTTACAAACAACACTTATTAATCATCTCTATTATGATGCAGTGTACGTATGATGGACTGTAATGCCTATTGCATGTACATCGCTTAAAACAGGCACAGTGACTGCCGAAAAATAGCTACCCGCATCCATTGACTTTCCGTATGTCTTCGGGTGTCGAATTTTGACTGCCTCTTTAGTCTAGTGGTCGCAAGCGCGACTGCTGGTTTTGGGGTTTCAGGTTTGAATTTTAGGCTGGTTCAAAAATTGTAATTGGGGTTTCTTTAAAGATAATCTCAGTAACAGATTTTAGTAAGGAAGTTGACTGTTCGGAACGTCGGAACGTTTTGCCATTGGTCATGCGCAAGTTAATTTAAATAAATTTTTACATTATTTCTTTCAACCGGCTTAATCGAGTTGCTCTGTCTACCTTATCACAACACAGATATTTATTTATTCAGAAACAAATAAACACAAAAAGAACTACATAACTATTGCACAACTTATTTCACAAGAAAATTAGGAGAAAAAAACGGCATCAACAAGAAATTTGTTTAAAATTAACATTGGAGCAATTTAAGCGCTAGTAAATCTGAAATTGAAGTACCGTTTAAAGTACAATTTCCCATTGCTTGAGGGTAAAACCGATTTGGAAATTGAACTTTCGTTTATAGAGATGAAACGGTGGAAAATATTTACCAAAAGCGAAATATAACGCTGACATGCTTGAGGCAAGAACACTTAAATGCTTTTAAGGTATTTGAGTATTGTCCTTTAATAAATTAAATTTTAATAAGTGTGTTAAATATAAAACTGCCAATAAGTTCAAAAACGTAAGCGTAACTTAAAGCTAAAGAACATATTGGAGAATATTGGCGTAAAGAGCATACATTACATTTCGTATAATGAAACGATATACCGAAACACGACCAATATTAATAGATAAGTCACATGTGCGTCTTATTAGGTTAATAATCTCTCTACAAGACTGCTACTTAAAAACCTATCTTCCCCATTATTTATCGATTCCTGGAGCTGTACTGTGCTCCGTCCACTCCACGTCCACTTCAACTTACCTACTGATACTTTGGGCCTTATTACAAAATATTTTATTACTTAAATTAAATAATTTACCGCTGCCTATAAAAAACTAACAACATAAACTGCGCCAGAAACGAAACTAGTAAGTTTGTTGACTTAAATACTAAATAACTAAACTTGAGTGAAAAATAAAT
Source organism: Parnassius apollo (assembly GCA_907164705.1). Taxonomy (NCBI): domain Eukaryota; kingdom Metazoa; phylum Arthropoda; class Insecta; order Lepidoptera; family Papilionidae; genus Parnassius; species Parnassius apollo. The sequence goes on from CAJQZP010000693.1 coordinate 15,949,428, forward strand.
ATTTGTGCCGGCACAAATATTTATTTTTCATTTAGCCTTTATTTTTCTATAAATAGTTTAGAGTTTTCGAATGAAGGCAACCTAATTTTAATATGTTACTAGTATTTTTATATTCCTACTATCATATTTCATTCCCGATCCCGATCCCACCCGATCCCTAAAAATGGTGGCCTATCGCCATCACCTTGTTGTCCAAAATAATGGAGTCGATTGTAAACTGCCGGCAGTGTCCGCCAATACGGTTTCCGTCTTGGTCGATCAGCTGGTGATCATCTGGTCTACCTTACTCATAAATGGGTGGAGGCAGTAGTCCAAGGAGTCCAAGGGGGAGGCATTGGCCGTTAGTTTGTATATAGCGAAGGTCTTCGATTGGTTTTGGAACAAAGCGCTTCTCTCGAAGCTCCCTTCCTATGGGCTTCCTGAAAAATTGTGCGATTGGATGACTAGTTTTCTTGCTCATCGGAGTATCAAATTCGTAGTGGACGGTGCATGCTCTGCTTACAAGTCTATTAACGCTGGTGTATCATCAACACTGTTTCTTCTGCATATCAATGATATGTTGCAAGCTGATAACATTCATTGGTATGCAGACGACATAACTGGTGCCGTGCAAATATTTTTCGGGAAATCATCGCCGAGTACCGGGACAAACTTGTGTCTGAAGTCAAGTCTTTGCTTAACAAAGTCTCGGATTCGACTACATCTAGTCTAATTCAATCCTCAGAAGACAGAAGTTTGCGCTTTAACCGCTAAAAAGGACCCCCTTTGTCGTATCTCCTCAGTTTCAAGGCACTCCCCTTTCTGCCTCAGCTAGCATCGGAATCCACGGCGTCGACATATTGAATAGTATGCAGTTTCGTGGTTACTTGAAAGGGAAGGCCAAATTTGCCTCTCAAAATCTTGGCGTGCTCAACAGAGCGAAACAGTATTTCATGTCGGCACATCGATTGCAACTTTACAAAGCAGAAGTTTGGCCTCACATGGAATACTGTTCTCATCTCTGGGCCGAGGCACCCAAGTGCCAGCTCCCCTTCTACTTGATCGCATCCAGCGCAGAGTGATTCGAATCGTCGACAACCGAGTTCTTTTTGATCGGCTCGATTCTCTGGCGCTGCTTAGAGATGTTGCATCTCTTTGCGTTTTCTTTCGTATCTACTATGGGGAGTGTTCTGAGGAATTTTTGAGATTAGTTCCAGCAGTCGAATTTCACGAAAGCATATCCCGTCAAAATTCACGATACCATCCTCACCATCTGGATGTTTGTGGTTCACTACTGTGCGTTTTATTATAAGTTTCCTTCCTTGTACAACTTCCCTGTGGAATTGTTTACCACCGGTGACTTTTCCGGACCGATACAACTTAGGGACCTTCAAGAAAAGAGCTTACGCTTTTCTAAAAGCACCTGCAATTTCCCTGGTGTTGTGTTTGTTCATGGGCGGCGGTAGTCACGTACCATCAGATGAGCCGCATGTTTGTATGAAAATGCTCTTCTCTAAAAAAAATCATTCATCGTAATCTTTTATTAGACTCAAAGGATTTGTGATTATGATTGACATGTTGAGATAACATAGATTCATAAATATAATGATATCATCTGTTTATTCAAAATGACCCCCCAAGCCCCCCCCCCCCCCGCAACACAAGAAACCAAAGCGGCAGACATTGCAACCCAAAGAATAAGATTAAATTAGTTAATAAAAAAGGATTGAAGTCATGATTTTGATGAATTAGCACTTTCTATGAAAGGTTAAAGTTTTCAACAATAATTTTACATTAGATAGCAGGTAGTCAAAACATTATAATTAATATGGTGCAACTAAAATAAGTTTAATTATTACTAAAACACAAATAAAAGAACTTTAATAAAATACTGTTACAGTTCTCATTACAAGGGACTTAGGGGAACACAGAAATAATATCATTTTAGTACGGCTTCTTTGAGACATATCCGTGGTAATTAATTTTGCTTTCTGTTAGCTACGTATTTATTTTGTTTTGATTTTACCTACTAGTCGACATACTAGTTGGATTCGACTTTTACAGCACCTAAGACACTACATGATGGCTGTCTAAGCGCCATTACAAATCATACGAAAAAATATATTTAAAAAAATAAACATTTTAAGCTGGATAAAATACTCGTACTAATAGCATATATACAAATAATTAATAGCAGTGAAACCAGGCGTTGACCGGGTTAAAGTACGCACACTTTATGGTTAAAAAATCGGTTCTTCTGTCTTATATATGAACACTAATCTTCATCCCATTAAATAGTGTATCCTAAATCGACCGATTAATTAACTTATTAAAATAATTATTAATCAAATTAAAAATTAAAAAGACACGCTCACAAAAATGAAGACAGACGATAGTACTAACGATATCTTTGATGATAAGATAGAAAGAAAATCGATACCGATGAAAAAAAAAACACCTTTAACAACGTTTTGTTAGCTTTATTCACGCTCCATGATGTTAGTGCAGCTAAACGAAGCGATCATTTTATAAAACAAAAATTATGAAAATACTTAAACATTAAACCAGTAGTGGGACTTAAATACCTAAAATCAGCTGACAAGGGTTGATATACGCGCGACGTCGAATTGGCGCGTCTTGCAGTGCGCAGTCGTACCAATACCAAATAATTTACAACAATTGTCTAAATACCTAACCTCTGTACTTAACCTAATATTTTGTCACTGTGCTAGTCTCCATCTAGCCACTTTAATTAAAATTCATAAAATAAATAAACCAAATACCTATTTCGATTCCCCGGTAATGAAAAATTTACTTAAATGAAATTTTAACATGGATAGCGGCATGCTTTTTTATCCATCGAGATCTTTCTGATGTATTCAGTCATGTACGTACCTATTCAGATCAGTTAAGTACTAAGTTATTTAAAAAAAAATGGTATGAAACAGCTTACTGATCTAAATCCTTACTAATCTAGTCTAATAACCAACAACAAAAAACTCGCCGTCGGTCATAATCGCCAGGAACCAAAATTTTATTACCAATCCCCAAAATATCCCCACCAATCTTTGTATACCCCGCAATTTGGGGAATTCCTCACATATTGGCAGCGCTGAACATGTGTAAATTGCACCGCGCGAGGTGACACGAGTCGGCCGGGCAACGGCAGCGTGTGTGTGACAGGAAAGAGTGTAAGTCCAGTAATACCTAATGTATTGTTTTGTACCGAGAAAGATAAAAGAGTTCAGCGTCCGCGTGATTATTGGGCTTATCGTCAACTGGTTTTATTTTAAGTTTCACTGCTGGCTTTATGTTTCAATATTTTATGAATTTTTTTGTGAATTTATTGCTTCATTTGGCTGTACTAATTTGATGGAGCGTGAATAAAGCTAATAAAACTTTGTGAAAAGATGATTTTTTTATCTCGGGAACGGTTTTATTTCTGTCCCATCATCGAAGGTAGTACTATCGTCTGTTTTCTTTTCTGGGAGAATTTAACGAAAACCCGGTATATAATATATATTTGTTAATGTAAAACAAAAAAATTGTTAAATCTGTGCCGTAGGTTTCCATTCCGTTCAGCGTTCACCTGTTTGTTACACATACATCTCACTATGTTTACTACACCTATGTTTTTTAGATTGTTTTTATATAGTAAAGTTCCGTGTATGTAAGAAATTCGGTCAGACCGTTCACTGCGTGTTTTACTGAGTAACGGTGGCGAGGGTTAATAATTTGAAGAGGAATGAAATTTAGAATCTGGTCCAACACAAGGTATATTTTCTTTCACTATGGTCCTTATGCTATCACGTTATTACATGTATTTTCAGTTAGGAGCTTTAGGAATGACTAGCGTGACTATGGGCAATTGATAAGGGTGACATGTGTTACAATATTGCATCTACACACCTCCATTTTCCACAAAATTTACGTAAATAATGTCGAGTAATATTTAAAAATAATAGTAATTTTCACGTTACCGACATCCGCTTGGTATGTAGATGTTAAAATACAATGAAGTATTTTTGTAATGATTAATTCATTGAATAACGTGACTTTTGTTTAAACTATAGAATAGTGAATTTTGTATAGATTCTATAATGCCAAACTTCTTTACAGAAAAGTAGTCTATAAATATAATTTCTTATGACATGCGTCCGCCGAACCCAGAGCGGTCGCATGTGACCGCACCCACTCACAGCACTTTTAGACTACTTTTCTATAAAGAAATTTGACCTAATAGAATCAATACAAAATTTTCTATTCTATAGTCAAAATTCAGTTACTCTATGGGTTTTTATTTTTAATCTACCGTAAAATTGCGCCATTTTCGTATGGTCGGTAAATTTCGTAAATTGACAGTAGATACATAGAGTAACAGATTTTTGTTTAGACTACAGAATAGAAAATTTCGTATAAATTCTATAATGCCAAACTTCTACATAGAAAAGTAGTCTATTAATATAAGTTTTAATGGTTTAAAGTGCCATGGGTGGGTGGCTCGGGGTTTAAGGGACGTATGCGAATGCACAGGAATTTTATGGGGACTGAAGGGTTAAGTAAATAATCTCAAAAGAAGAATGCTGTAGGGAATTCACACACCTCTATCACCTTGTTCTCCAAAAGAACAGAATCCTCTATAAATAGCCAGCTCATGAGGTACCTTGAGGACAACCAGCTGCTTGGTGACCGCCAGTACGGTTTCCGTTGGGATCGCTCGGCTAGTTATCTTCCAGGTTACCTAACTCATCCCTTCCGAACGGGTTACCGCCTTGTCGTAGCGGGGTGGGGGGGGGGGGGGGGGGTTTAGTAGTTTTGTCTTAGTCACCCATTTGCACCCATTGCTTTAGAGACTCTTTCTGTTGTAATGACTGAAACAGATTTTGCTTCTGAATAACGCGTAAAACGATCTATGATAGTTACACAATAGCGATGTTCATACTGAGACGTGGGAAAAGGACCAATAATATCCGTGTGTTCTAGTCTGTTACGTGGAAAAAAAAATAGATAATATTGAAATAGTATGGGGAATATTCCTTGCTCTTTGACAAGGAATAAAAGTTTCGGTCGATGTGTTTATGTCTTTATTCATTCCAAACCAAAAATGTATTTGCTTTTTTATCTTTCGCGTGACACGAATTCCAACAGGGCGGCTTACATTACGTATTTTATCGAAAAATATTTTTTCAAACTTCTCGGGAAAGTAAGGTCTAAAATTTTTCGATTAAATTTCACACTATAAGCGCTTATCGCGATCAGGCATTGTTATATGCTTGAATATCAAGTAACTACTCGCGTTAAGTTCTAGCAACAGTTTATCAAGTTCCTGTGCTTGCACTAATTCGTTGAAATCGACTACCGATGGACAGACAATGGACTCCAAGTGGGATATTGCATCATTAATCGTATTTTTACTACCTTTTAAGTACTTAATATCTTTTTTGTTTTTAACCCTTTTTTCAGAATGGAATTATTAGAGTAGGTAACGTAATCGGGTACGCAGATGTATAGCCTGCTTTTGAGTTCGTCCTAGGCCGTCATTCCCGGAAATGGCGGACCTTAGGTTTTGTCGTGTAACACAATATGTAAAGCCTTTTATATACACTGAGTCAGACTTTGCTGGCCCGTTCAAGATTACGCTTACCCGTGGGCATTTATGTAAGATCCACGAAGGCGTTTGTTTTTATTTTCGTATGTCTGAATACTCGCACCGTACACATAGAACTCGCTGGTGGTCTAAGCGCGACTAGCTTCGTGGGTGCATTTAAAAGATTTATTTCTCGCCTCGGCCCCATAAGTAAAGTGTACTCAGATAATGGTACAAACTATGTAGGAGTAAAACGTAATTTATCAGAGTTACACGAGTATTTAACCTCTAAATATTATAATTCGGAGTTCGCTCACATCTTAGCAAATCATTTTGAGGCGAATCGGAAGACTAATATAAAAAGTCTAAGGAGTCGACTCGACGGCCCATTCGATGGCACCTTCATATGTCACTAGTTGAGCAGTCGCGTATCTTCAACTGTTCATTGAGAACCCTTGTAACTACTAGAGCAGTATCTTCTTTAGAGTTCTCTGGTACTCCATGAAATAGAAGCATTTTCCTACGACTTCTTATTTATAACTGATCGACAGTATGGGCCAGGAGATCCATTTTCTGTTGTAGACTGCTCAGTGCTTGGACCACAAAAGCCTTGAATGAAGTGAATTCCACAGCAAGTGATGCAGTGTTGGACATTGAATGAGGAGATTTACGTAACTGTTCTTCGAATTTCGTCATTCTCTTATGGAACACCTCCATAAGTTCGGCCATGCTATCCTTAATTGAAGGCTCTATTTACGTAATAAGATACTGATGTTGAATAGAAAAATACAAGATTGTGCCAGTGGTGATAATATATGTTATTATGTATGTATGAACCCGAAAAAACACTCATGTAGGGGCTGGTACCAGTTATTCATTATATTTTAACATAAAAATGAGACAAATTACACAAAAACCATTAAACATTGAATAAAACTAAATCTAAGGATTTTATCGCGTTTTTCACTAATTTTACTTAAATTTACGTGGAACCCTATATTTAAGCTCGTTGTAAAGGACCAAAACTACGGAACACTAGGAAAACGCTTTCCACAATTGTTCATTCGTGTAGTGTTCACGTAAATTTAAAAAATCATTATGAAAACCATTAAACTTCAAAACTTAAATAAGAGCAAGATTTAAGCGTGTTGTTTAGCTAACTACCCACGACGAAAAAAAGGACAACTCACCTTTAAGTGTGGTCCCTCAGTGCCCAGAGAACGTACATAAACATACTGCTAGCCGTATCCTACCACAAATTGAACAAACAAAATAAAAAATGACTCATTGCATTCAATGCAACTTTTACTAAACAGTATCTAAACTTCGTTCTGGTTATTAACGATGTCTGTGTTTTATGAATGAGCGTTTCCCCTGCCATGACATCTCTTTAAAATTCACTTATCATAAAAATAATCTTAAGATTCATCAAGCTATAGTCTTATCCCTATTGAACCTAAATAAACTAAATTTTACGTGACAGAGCCATGCTGCAGCTATATTAGTAGTATAGTTGTAGCACGAATGGTTCGGCTCAACCGTTGAAAGACCACGCTCTCACAGAGAACTAGCGTAAAATAAAAGCTTAACGTGCTGTGCTACGTATGGCGAGTGTAAAGAACCGGAGACTCTTTTTACTGGAAATGAGGCATTCATTCTTAGTCTTCACGGGTGACAACGAATCTGTATTTTGATTCGTAGCCGAGGAAAGATGAAAATGTCTATGGGCCCCAGCAATCACTTACCATCAGTTGGACAGTGTGCTTGTGTACCCTTATCCTAAAAAAATTGCAATGTGGAGGAATCCATCACTGTATTTCGTACTGTGGCTGTCGTAAGAGGGAACTATTAGATATAAAACCTGCTGATAAATCCTTAACAATTCATTTCGCGAACTTCCAGCTTGGCCCATCACTGCTCACACACATAAACTATGATGGAAGTGTTTTTATTTTAGCTACATCGCACACAAGCACGTTTTATCGATGAGTCACCTGATGCTTTATTATAATGAATCAGTATACTTATAAATTTAACTCAACATTATTTGCTATGTTTAACCATTCATTTTTCTTAAACATTTCACAAAAATAGAACCAGTCACGTGGATTACCCAGAGTATAATATGTGGAAGTACTTTTTTATATACAAATACGTAATACTAAAAAATATGCACTTTTTATAACTACAATGGAATTTAGTGCCCGTTTTACAGATAATTTTATGAAAGAAAAGAATTTCGTCATGAAAATTGATAGAGATTTCTCCTTAGAAGAAGAATTTTATAATTGATTCTGCCTTTCGTTTATATTCACCGCAGTAGGAACGCCTTTAATATTAAGCTTTGAATGTTTTATGAAATAAAATTGTGTAGGCACAATTTTGTAATATTTTAGCCTATTTAATTTTATACAATACCTCATAGCTTTAAGACTATTTCATGAACAATTACTGTTTGCGTAGAGAGATAAGATCTTATTAAATCATTCAATGTTTCTTAAGCTAAATGTCAAATTTATATTAATTTTATAAAATGATAATTTTTGAGAGAGATAAAGAGATTTGTATGAACTTAGTCATGCATCATGCGGCAATCAGCTGTGTAATGTGAATTAAATATTAATTAGGAATGTTTTTATTCGCTTTAAGCACTTTTAATTAATATTTACTTAATATTTTGATTATTGATAAGATGTATTGATAATGGGTTTAATGCTAGAGTGTGATGGTGTATATGTCAGATAAGGATAAGTATAAATATAAGAAAGCAATGGTAAGAGCCTCTTATTTGATCCCGAGAGCCGTGTAAAAATGAATTTGTCAAACATACACGAGTGTCTAGTATTGTAAAAAATTAAAGATAGAGTAAGAATATGTTTAAAAATATTGATTAAAGGTGATATCTTTTGTTATGAGAAATATGTTGAAATTATTTAATTTTATTAATAAAATAAAAAGAACTGTAGTTCATTGCCTTTAATTCTATACAAATAAAATAATCTGGTAACCATATAATATTACTTAAAACTCATTTTGCAACATATGAAATTTAAATTTCACTTTATACATCATAAACTCGAAAAATATCATGCAGGCAATTCGTTAATGACTATTAACGCCTTAATTACTTTTAACACAAACTCATTGATAGACATTATTCATTTTGTTATCACATTCTTTAGGAAAAACTAAATAGTTATTTCAGTAAAAATGACTATATTTGTAGGATCTAAACAAAACACAATATTATAGAAATATATGGCAGAGAAAATTTAGCATACCCTATGAAACGATGACGATCACTTTATACCACTAAAGCGGTAAAACATTCAAAAGCAGCAATGCACGCACAACAAAATACTAGTAGATTAAAACTGTTCTATTTTATCACTTCGTAATTAAATTGCATAAGTACTCATTTCAATTCAAAATGATTCTTTGAAAATTATCACGTCTATAGCTTAAAATCAGTACGGATTTATACAGACGTACATATATATGAATACGTTTAAGTGTAGTTACTGACAATATTTTTTTCTATCCGATGTTATCACTAACCTAATATATCCAACATATTTTGGGTTGAAAAATTATCTTACGATATTTCACAGCTTGAGTTTTATGAATTCGCAGTGTATGCAAACTCTGAATTGAAAACAATTTGATATAAGTACAATAGGAAGATAGCAGAGTAAATTGTATCTTACAAGTTACAATAAAAGCATGATGGTCTCAAACAAATTTAGTTCAGATCAAATGTTCCGGGACAAATTTTGTGAAAAGGGTTTGGAGACGCTCTTACGTAGTGTATAAAACAGAGTAAATTAAATAACTTTTATGCAAAGAAAGCAAAAGAAAACGATTGCTTCCTTTTTTAATTTTATAAGAATAATAAATAGCTATTAGTCCACCTTGATTGTAAATTGAAGCTGCAGCCAGTGTACACTTAAGCCAAAGATTCAAAATAATATCAGATTGCCATGCTCTCTGCTCTACATTCTAAAAGCGAGATATCCTTCCGAGGGTTGCACGATGGTGGCTTCTAATGCAAAAGTTTCACTGCACAGTTGAATATCGTACTGGTGCAAGAATGACACGATGTAGCGGCCCAAAAGTTTAGCAATCCAATATCGGATGGCGAAAGTTCAGAAGTTTTAGAACAATACCCATAGTTCATGCCTATAAGCAACGAAGAGTTACACACGTTACAAATGGGCAACACAGAGTTATCAAGACTCGGAATGTTCTTTCTTCAGATATAGATGTCGAGGGGCTTAAATATATTAAAGATAACTATTTATTAAAAGACTACCAACTATACGGATATCTAGATAGGAACGTTAACAATATTCGTTGGGTGGTTCCAAAAGGTGTAAGGTGACAACTTTGTCACATAAATCATGATGACATAGGGCATTTTGGCATAAACATTGGGTTAAAAAGACGTTGGAATGTATAAAAAATTATACAGGTTTTCTAAACTGTCAAGATTCGTTAATAAGTACGTGAAAGCATGTATAGAATGCGCCATAAAAATTCCATGAAGTCGCATGCGCCCGGCAAATCCCGAGCGGTTGCATGCGACCGCACCCCCCTACAGCACTTAAAACCTACAAACTTATATTTTACTACTTTTCTATGAAGAAATTTAGCATTATAAAATCTACACAAAATTCTTAATCTTGTGTTCTAAACAAATGTCAGGTTTTACTTCATTACAAAAAGATTTTATTATATTTTATAACAAAAAAAAAAAAAAAAGACATACCAAGCGAATGTCGGCAGCGTGAAAATCACAATTATTTCAATATATATTACTCGAAATTATTTACGTAAAAGATAAATAATATTCACACAAAAACTTTCATTACAATTTTATAATATACCACTATACTAAAACACTAATAAAATACTAGAAAAATCCAGAAATCAACTCAATAACATTCACGCAAAAATGGCGAATGAAATGAACATAAATTATAAATAAATATTCATAGGATAACAGTTTTTTTATTGCACTAGAGGATAAAGTATTTCATATTGATTATATAATGACACATTTCTTCATATAAAAGTAGTCTCTATATGTAATTTTTTATGGGTTAAATTGCTGTGGGTGGGCGCGACCTCATGAGACCGCTAGGGATTTGACGGAATATGGCCGCGGTTTCATGAGACCGCTAGGGGTTGAGAGGTTCAATGCTTATAATACCATCGAAAAGGTCGAAATCCAATTTCATACACTGCATATATATCATCTAGGGCCTTTGTTTCGGTCAAAACGTGGTAAAACCCATCTTTTGGTTATTGTCGTTGGATTCACTAAATTCGTATTTGCTAGAATGGTACGTAACACAAACACTCAAAAATTAATTAGGGCTCTTGAGGATAGTTTTTATACTTTCAGCATTCCTGATCGCTTTATAAGTGACAGAAACATGCTTCACATCACACACTTTTGAACAATTTTGTCTAAGGCAAAAGATGCGTTCTTAACGCTGTAGTTTGTCCCCGATCAAACGGTCATGTTGAAAGATACAACCGTACTATCCTTAACTCATTAACAGCACATAATATAAATGTTGACAAAAAAAGTGGGATAAACGATTGAAACTGTACGATGGGGATTAAACAATAAATATCAAAAAGCTACTGGCAGAACAACGGCCGAAATTATGTTTGGTACAGGTATAAATTCCGAAGTCAATCCTAAGTTTAACGTAGTTCATCAAGAAATTAGAGAATTAAACGATCTAGCCACCATTTGTAACAAAGTTATGGATTTTAATGATACTCAAAAGGGGAAACAAAAACTAAAATTCAATAGGGACGATGTCTCGCCAAGAAGGTGAGTTAGTTTAAAGTAACGAAAATAGCTTTAACAAGTAACGGGAAAAGTCGGAAACTTCTTCCTTCATACATATGCCCATATCAGGTAACGTCAGTATTGGAAAATGATAGATTCCAGGATTAGTGGTTACCAATAAAAAACGACAAACGACTGTAGCCGCTGACCGAATGTCGCCTTCGGTCAATGCAATTCAAAATCAAGCAATTCTTTTAGTTACTTATTTTAAATTGTTATTTTAGTTTGTAAAATTACATCTAATCAATGTCATAAATGGACCAGTTTGAACATGGTTTATCCCCTCAATCCACATAAAACTCCATGAATGTTGCATGCGCCCGGCAAATCCCAAGCGGTCGTATGCGACCGCACTCACTCAGCACTTAAAACCATAAAAACTTTTATTTAGAGACTACTTTTCTATGAAGAAGTTTGGCATTATAAAATCTATACAAAATTCTTAATCCTGTGTTCTAAACAAAAGTCAGGTTATATTTCGTTACAAAAAGATTTTATTTTGTTTCGATAACAAAAAAACATACCAAGCGGATGTCGGCAGCGTGAAAAACAATTGTTTACGTAAAAAGATAAATTATATTCACACAAAAACTTTCATAACAACTTTATAATAAAACACTATACTAAAACACTAATAAAATACTAGAAAAATCCAACATTCAACACAATAACATTCGTACGAAAATGGCGTACGAAATGAACGTAGATTATAAATAAATATCCATAGATTAACTGACTTTTTATTCCATTAGAGGATAAAAAATTCATATTGATTCTATAATGCCAAACTTTTTCATAGAAATGTAGTCTCTAAGCATAAGTATTGATGAGTTAAAGTGCTGTGGGTGGGTGCGGTCACATTTGACCTATTGAATTTTGACGGAATATCGAAGCGGTCACATTTGGAGGCTTGCCGTTTGAGAGGTTATTAACAACTTTTACCTACTTCCTTCTAAGATTATATATATAAAATATTAGTAAATATTATTTTACAACAGTTAGTATATTAACTCAGGATGTATATAGTCAGATCAATACACACTAATATGGGTGGATAGATGAATAGAGAACTAGGATTGTCATGATTAAGATCTAGAACGACAAAGGTGTTGAGCATGGATATCACAGTTTATCGTTTAACTTGTGCCGGGTATGAGAATGGATGGGTTCGTAACCAGGCCAGTGAATGTTGTATGTTGTGTGTATGTTCGTTTGTTAAATGTGTCCCTTTCGTAGGTGTGGATGGATTAACTAATGGGACTCATTTGTACATCGTAATGGGTTAACAGCATTTCTATAAACTGAGAAGCTATGTTTTACTTGCTCACTGAAAATGGATGGGTCCAGAGACCAAATATATTAAGTACAAACCAAAAGTTTTTGTTAAACTTATATTTTGAGGTGTACGTGTTCGCTTTTTGTGATTCTTTAAGCTGTAATAAATGTAAGTATTCCCTTAGTTTTTTAACTGTGAAATTATCTGTTTCTAGGCCCCGTGCAACTGACTGAATTTTAGGTTTCTTATTAACTCGCAAGAGGACATGCATGAAGGCAGGATGAACGAGTGTCACGTTTTCACTGGTGATTTCACAAGAATATAGTTTGCTTAAGTAATTAACATTTTATTGGTAAATTTATTCTATTGGAATGGAAATACGTAAGTAAGGGAGGGGATGTGGTCAGTTGCACGAGGCAAAGATGGCATTAAGCAAGGAGTAGCGAAGGATGACGATTGTGTTGATTACGAAACATAGAATAAGACCAAATAAGTGTAAATTATATTTTAAAGTTAGGACCTCATAGCTGAATAAAAGTGTAAGCAGTAATCAGAGAGTGTTTTATTATACTCTTATTACACTTTATTACATTATATTTCAAAATTTAAATTATTTGTCATCTCATCGAGATTATAAATGTATTTTTTTATAATTTTACCCCCAGAACAGGATTTTTCCTGTATCGTGAAGATAGTTACACATAGTACAAACATAAATTGCACAAGGACAAACATCCAGACCAGACCCGGAACAAATATTAGTAGATTACACAAATACTAGTTCTGTGAGGGATTGGAAACGCGCCCTTAGCGCCATAACTAAAGCCACTGCGCCATGGAGCTGTTACGTTAGCTCAATATTGGTGTAGTACATACATACAATAGTACATGTAAAATTTAAAAACTTACGACATGTTGCATTAAAGAGTACTTGTAGATTAGTTTATTTTATATTTGAATGGCAAACGTGCGCGCATGCACGCTTGCTATTCACAACAAGAATCTGACACTATTTAGCTACAGATTTTTTTGATCTCCTTAATGTTATGCGCTTCTTCTTTAATGGTTTAATGGACGAAAGTCTACGGATAAAATATGATGCGAACAACTTCCCGTTATTAAGATAACACTTTTAAATTATTTTGCTCGCGTCGCAATTCCTGAGAGAGGTGATCCAACGCTTTGATGCTCGTGCCCAATTACTTTATGTAGAACAATTATCTCTCAGCACAAACCCAATAACATTTATTTTTGTAAAAATAATATTACGGCATCATGATTTATGGCAACTTTAATTGTGAGTGTGTATGTAAAGGATAACTAAACTTTTTATAATGTACCTTAACCTGACGTGAATAAAACAAAATATGCTAATTTTAAAGCTTTTTTTACACAATCTATACCATGAATATAACATAAAAACAAAATATGCTAATTTTAAAGCTTGGTTTTACACAATCTATACCATGAATACAAATAACATAAAATTAATAAGCGACATATTTTACAAAATTAAATAAACCACTGAAAGAATATTTTATAAATAAAACTTTAAAACTAATGAACTGTGACTATTTTGGTTGTACTTGTAAAGAGTTTTGTTAAAAATGATACCAATTAATAACGATATCACTTAATACATTTAATATTTTCAACAAGATTCGACTCGCTTAAAGTATTCTGGTAACTATAAAAAAGTTAAAGTAACTGCCTGTATACTTCCGACTGCTGGACGCAGGCCTCCTCTCATTACTGATATGGTCATAAAAATGATCAGAAATTAGGTTACGACAATAACTGCTCGGGGCAAGCTGAGCAACAAGGCCAAGGCGACCCCTGCCACCTTATCCGTGAGTTTCTGCAATATCAGGAGAATTCACTCGAAACTTAACGCCATCCAAACCACCTAAAGACGGTGAAGCTGGCTCTCCTCTTTCTGAACGAGACGCATATGACCTTTTCAGCTGATAATTCGTGTCTCTCCTACCCGGGGTACAAACTGGTACACTCTTTTGTGCTTCAGATTGCAGTTTGCTTGTACGTCAGAGAGAACATCTGTTCTCGAAGCCTAGACAGTCTTGAAGGTTTGGACCTGTCCATCTTTTGGCTGCGCGTAGACAGCGATGACCTTCCGTGCGTCTAGGGGTACCTCTATAGGTCCCATAGCGATAATGCTGAAACAGACCAACCCATCGTCCACGTCCAAGTGACAGATTCCCCGTTATCGTAGATCCCCTCCGCAAAGATCGTGATCTTCTGCGATTTTAACGATCATCACGCCAAATGGCTTGGTTTGCGTGATGGATCAACGCTACTTGGGCAAAGCTACCTAGGTGTGAGTCAAACCAAGAGGTAGAGAGCGATATTGAGAATAGCGACCTGCCAAACAACCATCGCAAAGACGCAATGCTGTAAAACGCAACAAGAATCAATACGACTAATCGTCGGGCTGACAAGATCCCAAGGTCCCCCATACAATCCCAGCAGACATCATCACCTGCATAGCTCCATCACCAGTACTACAAGATTAGTCAAATCAGGCGCAGAACAACCGCTGATCAATCACAAGACGCAGTACCGCAAGTAGCTGAAAGCATCAATGCAACTATTATACGGATTACTATCAACGGGGACGGCACTCCCTCACAACACACTCACACGATCCCTATCGACTTTGGTAACAAAATTTGTATTTTTTGTTAACTAAAAAAAACCCAAAGTATCATAGTAGCACGTTACTAAGACGCCAGTAGTCAAAAATCCACGTATCGTAGCGCTAATGATCTAAGAAATGAAGTTGAGTATAAAAAATAAAAATATAAATTTCTTTGCAACTTTCCGCTAAACATATAAAATGATGTGTCTTACCTGGATTGAAGCGCACCTCCCGCCCTCCCTCAATTGCATACACTAACTCCGTCACCACTAGACCCCACACCACTATTCCAGGCAAGACACACCATCGACGATAATACGACACGTGTTTCGCCTCTACACGAGGCATCCTCAGGTAATATAGACTCTACGGCGGCTGACCGCTAAGTGAGCGGCGAGTCGAAACAGTTGCTATTTATACACGCTGACACAATCGCTCCCTACCAAAGTAGCGAGTGACCGCGTCGTGTGATAACAAACCTGCCAACAGTTATTATTATTGTTATGATTATTTTTAAATACTATTATTATTATTGTTTTGAGTGACCGCGCCGTGCGATAACAAATCTGCTACTAATTATTATTATTGTTATGATTAATTTTTTAAATACTATTATTATTATTGTTTTATTGATATTATTATAATTATTTATTATTATTAATCTTAAAATTATTATTAAAGATTGGCCTTAAAGATGTTTAACAAAGGTGAATTAGAAACATTTGTTTGTTAATTCAGCAGTGTATACTTACCATTATTACTTTTTAAAATCTCCAACTGCTCCAGCACACACAGTCGCAGCCCCTTATTACAGGTATGTAAGACTTCAAAGGAATGGTCGCTAGCTAGGTTGTGTCCAGTGTCCAAGAGATGTTTAGCAAAATGGGATTTATCAGGATTGCAATTTCTGTACGCGGTCATATGTTCTTTATAGCGCGTCCCGAAATTGCGACCAGTCTGACCCACGTAAACGGCGTGGCATTCGTCACAAACAAGTTTATAAACACCCGATTTTTGACTAATATTTAACTTATCTTTATTATTACAAATATTCCTAAGCGAATTGTTTGTTTTGAATGCCACGTTAACGCCGTTTTTCTTAAGACTATTAGCTATTTTTTCCGATATGGGGCCTAAGTAGGTCAAACTACCCACATACCGCCGGACACTTTGAAGTTGAGTATGCTTGTTACACTTCAAAGTTCTACCAAACACACGCATTCCAATACAAAAGATAGCAGACGTATCATGTCACAAACGGAATGGGTGTGCGATGTACACGGGTAAGTCGTATTGCTACAACAAAGCCGCTTATCATCGACACTAAGATGATATGTCTAGGACACATCGGTTAGCGAGTCAAACTTTACCTCGATCTCGGATACACCACTATAATAATCCTTTTTAAGTTCCAATTCTATTAATATAATACTTTTACATATATGAGATCTTCCACATATTTTATTTATTTCATAGTACTATAATACTTTTATAGTTATATGTCTTTTATATATAGGACTTAAGTCTACAACTCTACTATTGTAATGATTATGCATCATAGAAAACTTATATAATAATACTTTAGTATCATAGACCTTACTATTATATGTCTTAAATATACGGGACTTTAACCCACAATTCTACTATTGTAATGCTAGATAAGCAGTCTTTACACGAACGCCCTCCATGTATACATGAACACGCTAAATAACTTTCCAATTATTTTATAAATGTTATTTATATTTATTTGTATAACATTTACGATTATTATTTCTATTATTTAATACATTTAGCCGTGTAGTGGCGGTTGAGAATATCCACTACCCCATATCTTCCCGTGGGTGTCGTAAAAGGCGACAGAGGGAGACAGGCAGGAGATGGGCAGCAGCATCTTCCTGATAACAACTGTGACGTAATAAAAAACTGCGGTTGCCAACCCGCTCGCCAAGCGTGGCAACTATGGCAAATACCCCCCAATGAATAAATACACAAACAGACGGCCCCCAGTCCCCGGCGGCCCCGCTATTCCTGGCTACGGTGGCGACCATGGTAATGGCGGGGCAGGGGGTGCTAAGAATCTCCGGTGGAGGTTCGGTTGCCACCTACGACGACTCGACCTGGCCACATATAACGCAAGCACCCTGAGGACTGACGAGAAGATACTAGAGCTGGAAGAAGAGGTAGACAAGTTGCGCTGGCATATTATTGGATTATCCGAGGTCCGAAGAGAGGGGGAGGACACGGCAATCCTCGAGTCCGGCAACTTGTTCTATCACCGGGAGGGCGACCATCTGTCCCAAGGAGGTGTCGGATTTATCGTCCACAAGTCTCTCGTCAACAACGTTGTAAAGATTGGGAGTGTGTCGACGAGGGTCGCGTACCTGATACTCAGAATCACCAAACGGTATTCGCTGAAGGTCATTCAGGTTTACGCACCAACCTCGGCACATCCCGATGAGGAGGTGGAGGAAATGTATGAGGATATTTCCAGAGCCATACATTCCTCCAAAACCCACTACACGGTGTTGTTGGGAGACTTCAACGCAAAACTAGGCACAAGAGAAAGCGGTGAGCTGAAGGTAGGGAAATTTGGAGTAGGGCGACGGAACCGAAGGGGCCAGCAGCTGGCCGACTTTATGGAGAAAGAGGGACTCTTTATGATGAACTCTTTCTTCCAGAAGCGGCCCCACAGGAAGTGGACCTGGTCAAGCCCCGACGGTTCGACAAAAAATGAGATTGACTTCATTATGACGACCAGACGCCAACTGTTCAGTGATGTCTCAGTGATCGCAAGGGTGAAAACTGGCAGCGATCACCGAATGGTTAGAGGCACACTGAACCTAAACGTTAAGTTGGAGAGGTTTCATCTAATGAAGTCAACCCTCCGTCCCCCTCGTGCTCTAATCCAGAATCCCGAAACCTTTCAGCTCGAGTTACGTAACCGCTTCCAGTGCCTAGAAGATTGCAATGCAGTGGACGATATGAACGACAAGCTCGTGGAAACTGTCCATGCGGTCGGAGCTAAGTTCTGCAAGACCCGCCGCGGAAGAACACAAAAAACTCTCCGATCACACTCTTAATCTCATGGCTGTTAGACGGGAGATGAGGCTGCAATCGTCAACAGATTTGACAGCATACAGGCAACTGAACAGACAGATCTCCAAATGCATGCGGCGAGACTTACGCAACTTTAATACCTCTCGTATTAAAGAAGCGATCGAGCGGAACCAGGGCTCCAAAGTCTTTGCCAGAGATCTGTCTGCCAGAAAGAGCCAACTGTCAAAGCTGAAGACTGAGTGTGGCAACATCGTTTCCGGGACACCTGAGATTTTGAGTGAGATTGAGAGGTTCTATGGGCAGCTGTACACATCATCGTTGGAGCCACACGCAAGTGTGAGTAACGATCCAAGAGCAAGTCTTATCCGACACTATTCCGATGATATCTCGGACGTCAGTCTGAGCGAGATTAGAATGGCTCTCCACCACCTTAAAAACGGCAAGGCCCCGGGCGAGGATGGAATTACAGCGGAGCTTCTGAAAGCGGGTGGAAAACCGGTACTTGAAGTCCTTCGGAAGCTCTTCAATTCCGTCCTCCATGGTGGCACTACTCCCGAGGCGTGGAGCAGAAGCGCGGTGGTTTTGTTCTTTAAGAAAGGCGACAACGCTCTCTTGAAGAACTACAGACCGATTTCCCTTCTGAGCCGCGTCTACATGCTATTTTTGAGGGTCATTACGAATCGTCTCGCACGCAGACTCGACGACTTCCAGCCTCCCGAACAAGCCGGTTTCCGAAAAGGCTTCAGTACCATAGACCACATACATACCCTGCGGCAGATTGTACAGAAGACCGAAGAGTACAATCTGCCACTTTGCCTGGCATATGTGGACTATGAGAAAGCCTTTGATTCCGTCGAAATTTGGGCGGTGCTACAGTCCCTTCAGCGGTGCCAAGTTGACTGTCGGTACATCGAAGTGCTGAAGTGTTTGTACAGTAGGGCTACGATGGCTATCCGAGTACAGAACCAGAGTTCGAAACCTATCCAACTGCAGAGAGGTGTAAGACAGGGTGATGTTATATCCCCGAAACTCTTCACCGCTGCGTTGGAAGACGTTTTCAAGCTACTGGACTGGAAAGGATACGGTATTAACATCAATGGCGAGTACATCACTCACCTTCGATTTGCCGACGATATAGTCATTATGGCAGAATCGCTGGAGGACTTAAGCATTATGCTCAATGACCTCAATAGTGCCTCCCAACGGATAGGTCTTAAGATGAACATGGACAAAACAAAGATCATGTTTAATGTCCATGTCACACCTATGCCGGTAGTTGTTGGGAGCACTATGCTCGAAGTTGTTGACGAGTACGTTTACCTGGGACAAATAGTCCGACTAGGTAAGTCCAACTTCGACCGAGAGGTCAATCGACGGATTCAACTCGGCTGGGCAGCGTTCGGGAAATTACAACATATCTTTTCGTCAGGTATACCTCAATCTCTAAAAACTAGATTGTACAACCAGTGCGTGTTGCCAGTGATGACTTACGGATCTGAGACGTGGTCCTTCACTGCTGGCCGTATGAGGACGCTTAAGGTCGCTCAGCGAGCTATGGAGAGGGCTATGCTTGGAGTTTCTCTGCGTGATAGACTCAGAAATGAGGATATCCGCAGTAAAACCAGAGTGACCGACATAGCCCAACGGATTAGTAAGCTGAAGTGGCAATGGGCCGGCCATATAGCTCGAAGAACCGATAACCGATGGGGAAGAAAGGTTCTCGAGTGGCAGCCTCGTACCGGTAGGCGTAGTGTAGGGCGACCCCCCACTAGATGGAGTGACGACCTGGTAAGACATGCAGGAAGTCGATGGATGCAGGTGGCTCAGGACCGTGCTTTGTGGCATTACTTGGGGGAGGCCTATGTTCAGCAGTGGACTTGTGAAGGGCTGTAATGATGATGATGATGAATACATTTAGAATATTTTAATTTTAATAAGTTCATTGATTTTGAAAGGCAACATTATATTTCTATAATACTTAATATCTGTAATGTATAATATTTTAATTTTATGCTTATTAATGTATTTTAATTGTTTATAATATTGTAATAATAAATAATAAATAATAGTGTACGATATTCTACTGGGTTTGGCGACTTACCGCTACAATCTCCCTGCAACCACGAATCCAGGGGCTGGCTAAAGGAGCTCGGGGCAGTCGTTGCAATGATAGTAGTATCAAGGTTCAGCAGAGTGTATCGCACACGAGTCCATAGGGCACAAGCACAACACTTTCATGGTGAAAGAGATCTTGAGAGATGAGCTTGAGAAACACGAAGTATATTTGTATGCGTGCGCGTCGGTAGTTTCAATTCGACTGTTCACAATTGCCGCCAATCGATATGGCGCTTGTGTCGCACGGAGAGCCGTAACCCGCAAGATTATGGCTGCATTCAGAATGAAAACAGTTGATCGCCACCCAATGAATTTAATAGAAGTATAGAAAAAATACTATCTTCGAAATTGTGTTAACTTGTACTTATTATTATATACGAGAAAAAAAAAGGAAACAAAAAACATAGTATATAAATAATCTGTTCCAGTACGGAACATGCCGCTCGCCTTAAAAGAAGTAATTTCTTTTAAAAAATCACTAACTTATAGTATAAATCGAAAGAAAGAAAAAAAATAACTTAAGTACTAAGATTAAGGTTGTAAGTATAACGCATTACTCTAACGGAAGTGGGCAAACCTTTACTACAGGCCGTTTAAAAATAGTATTCCCAGCCCTTAAGGTCACTACACGAGTGACTTGATCGGAGCCAGGATGAACAGCATGTACACGCGCGAGCTTCCATTGTAATGGCGGAAGGTGCTCGTCACATACCACAACAACAGTGCCTTCACGAATGGCGGAGCCGCGATCATGAAGCCACTTACTACTTTGTTGTAAGTGATGGAGATATTCTCTACTCCATCTTTTCCAAAAGTACTGGACCGACTGTTGTATCCAGCGCCAACGAGTGAGACGGTTAGGATTTTCATCCAACAAAGATACATCAGGTAGAGCTGTTAAGGGTTCTCCTATTAAAAAATGAGACGGTGTTAAGGGGAGGGGATCGGTAGAAGCCGAACTCATGGCGCAAAGGGGACGAGAGTTTAACACGGCTTCGATTTGACAGAGAAGAGTATGCATCTCGTCGTAAGTTTGAGTACGAGTTCCAACCACACGATGTAGGTGGTGTTTGAAACTTTTAAAACTGGCTTCGAAGAGACCTCCAAAATGGCTAGCATACGGAGGTTGAAAGTGCCACGTAAATCCCTGTTGCAGGGTTTGTTGATTAATTGTATTTTGAACGACATCACTACGTAAAAACGCGTATAGGTCTTTAAGATAATTGTTACAACCGACAAAATTCTTTCCGCAGTCCGAATATATATCCGTACATAATCCTCGACGGGACATGAAGCGTCGCAGAGCTGCTAAAAAAGCATCAGTGGAAAGCTCCGAAACGATTTCGAGATGTACGGCCTTTACGCTCATACATACGAATACCGAAACATAGCACTTCACTATTTTCGCGTTACGTACTTTATTTGCACGAACAAAAAATGGACCGGCATAATCTACGGCCGTTTTAAGGAAAGGACGCGCCGGACGTATTCTCGAAGCTGGTAGTGTTCCCATAATCGGTTGATCACGCGTTGGACGAGCACGAAAACAACGGACACAGCGACGTATGCGTTGGCGCACGATGTCGCGGCATGACCAATATCCAATAGCGCTGCAACAGCAAGTATTGCACGGACTGAGGTCCTGCGTGCAGATGACTTATGTGAGCGTCGTCGATAATTAAATTAGTCAAAGCATGTTTTTTCGGTAAAATTATTTGATGTTTAGATTCAAATGGTAATAATGATTTATGAATTCGACCTCCTACACGTAATAGTTTGTCACTATCCAAAAAGGGCGTAAGACGTCGCAATTGATTAGAAGGTAATTTTCCTTGAGATATCTTTAAAATATCGTCTTGAAAGACAGATAGTTGAGTAAGGTAAATTTATCGATTTAATGAAAAATTATATTCAGGTACTATAACGTAACCCGGGAACGAAATTTTAACCCTTTTGCATTTATTATAAAAACGAAATATTAGTGCGGTAATCCGAACGAGTTTGCCTAACGACGAAAATCGCATTATAATTTCGGCATTTTGTACCGACGGTACCGTAAACATACTAAAAGATAGTGTTAAGTTACGTTTTTCTTCACAGGTGTTCATAGTTTGATTCTCAACAGGCCAGTAGTCGGGACTTCGTCGGAGCCATGCGGGACCATGGTACCACAAGTCATGCTGTACTAGCGCGATAGGTAGCAAGCCACGTGATGCAGCGTCAGCAGGATTATCGGCTGACGGGACATGGTGCCAGCAACCGGCGGGAACGCGGGATAGAATATCGCTAGTGCGATTGGAAACAAACGTCTTCCATTCATGCGGTGATGAACGAAGCCAGGCCAGCACGATGGAGGCGTCGGACCATGCGTAAATCTGTTCGCGGCAGACGCGATCTCTGTATAAATTTGCTACCTTATCTACTAGCCTTGAAAGCAATAGAGCGGCCATCAGCTCGAGACGTGGGATGGTAAGAGGTACGCGGAGCGGAGCTACCCTAGTTTTCGCCATAATCAGGTTAGAATAAATATTGCCATCCTTGGTTGTAAGTCGAATATAGACACAGCCAGCATATGCGATCATGGGACGCGTCAGCAAATCCATGAATTTCTACCGAATCGATATTATTACTGAAAATGCATCGCGGAAACGATACCTGTGATAGCAGCGGTAACTCGTTTATGAAACGTATCCATGAATTAGATATCAAGGGGCGGTTTATCGTCCCAGTCTACCTTTGCCATCCACAATAGCTGAATCAAGTGCTTGGCATACACGGTTACCGGTGATAGCAGCCCGAGAGGGTCATATATTTTTGTGATCTCAGAAAGAATAGACCTCTTGGTGCATTTATGAGTGGTAACTTGAACTTTAAAATTAAATGTATCAGATCCTGGATTCCATTGGAGGCCGAGGATCTTAACTCTTTTGTCGTTCTCCATTTCAGAAAATGGGACGTTTTCGACCCGCTCACCATGACAAGCTGGTGGCTGTACTGTAGCGAGTATCGCTGATGAGTTGCTGTGCCACTTGCGTAGCTCGAATCCAGTTGTCTTACAAATGCTGATAAGCTCTTGCTGCAGAGTAAGAGTTTTAGACTCCGTATCCTCACCAGAAACAACATCATCGACAAATACGTCATTCAATAATACGGGAGAAGCGGCCTAAAATGCTCGGCCTCATCGTGAGCGAGCTGTTGAATTGTACGCAAAGCGAGATATGGTGAGGAATTTACACCGAATGTGACCGTGCGGAGACGGTAGTCCCGTATAGGTTCTTCTGGCGATTTACGCCATAAGATGCGCTGGAAGTCCCTATCAGTTTCACGAATCAGTATATTTCGATACATTTGTTTAATATCCGCAGTGAGCGCAACGGCATGAACACGAAACTTTAAAAGTACGTCTACTATATCAGGGTGAAGCTTGGGACCCGTTAGGAGAACGTCATTAAGTGACAAACCACTTGTCGATCTACAACCCGCATCGAACACTACGCGTGTGCGAGTTGTTTCGCTCGATTCTTTAACTACACAGTGTTGTGGAATATAATAGCTGGCACCTTGCAAAGGCTCACCATCAACGAGCTCCATATGATTCCTCCCTTTCCCTTCATAAGGTCCTCATACTCCTGGAGGCACGCGTGATAATCAGTTTTGAGCTGCACGTTGTGTTCCAATCTATACTCTAATTTTCGAAAGCGAGCCAATGCAATTTGCCGTGACTCACCGAGGCGCGGAGCATTGGGTTTGAACGGCAGGGCGACGACGTACCGTCCTGTCTCGTCCCGCGTATGCGTCTTTCGGAAAAAGGATTCGCATAGTTCCTCATCAGGAGTGTAAGTACGTTTCTCAGATAATGATTCCAGCTCCCAAAACCTTTGAAGATTGTCGTTGTCAAACGAGATAAAACATACTTGGAGTGGAGTCGAAACGATTGGATCGAACGTTATTTTACCTAATAATAAATAACCTAACACGCTATTCATCGCAATCGTTGACCCCGGAGGTCCACTAATCATGTTGCCTAATAAAATGTGGAATATTATATCCGCTCCTAGTAACATTTCTACCGGTTGAGGTGTGTGAAAGTCGGGGTCAGCTAGGTTTAAATTTTTTAAATGTGACCACCCTGTAAAGGGCAGAGGTACACTGGGCATCTTTGTAACTAATTTTGGCAAAATTAATGCATCCACGGGTACAATGGGCTGCTGTTTACCTTTTGGAATAATTAAACATGAAACTATACCTTTAGGTTGCACAGGATCGGTATCGCCTATGCCAAAAACCGGAATATTTATATGTTTACGCGTTAACCCTAAACGTTGTACGCAGGCCTCTGTGATAAAGGACGCCTGGCTACCCGTGTCTACAATACATCGAACGGTTGATACCATTGACTCAGCTACGTAAATATCAACTAGCGCCGTGGATAATAGGACTGTATTCGTACGAACTAAAGGCGCATTGGACGCGCAATTATTATGTACCGCACTGATGTTAGCAGGTAAGGTAAGAGGTGAATCAGCCGTGATAACACTTCTTTGCTCTTTCGTAAGCGGGATCTGTATAGCACTCTCAGTTGCCGCCGTTTCGCTAATGATCGATAACGATTGCGTTGAAAAATGAATTAATGTATGATGTCGTTTATAACACGAGCGGCACACGAAATTTGATTTACAATTCTGAACGTCGTGTCCAACGTGTAAGCAATTAAAACAGATGTTTTTATTTTGTACGAATGAATATCTATCTTGTGGAGAAAGATTTAGAAACTGTGAACATTTACTTAATATATGTTGACCGTTGCAATGTAAACAAGTTCTATCCTTATTACCATTACTTTTAGATCGAGACTGCTCTATAGGTACATTAAGGTTAGTAATCAAAGAGCGTCGAGCTGTAGGCACCGTACCGTCGCTTGCGTTGTTGCTCGGGCCCGAGAATTTTACTGAACTACCCACATTTGCCGATGGTTTCTTAGCGGAATGTACGTTTGAACTCGTAGAAATAGTTATTTCGTCAGCGGAAATTTCCCGTTCGAGGAACGTACCATACGTCTGGAATTTCGAATGACTTACTCAATGAACGTTCGAATGTTCTTCTAATTGTGAGCGGAATTTTACGCAACAAAATATTTAATAGTATAAAACTCCATTGAGCTATTGGAAAATTCATAACTTCAAGCGCCTTGATATTCTCTTGATAGATATTTAGTAAATTTCGTACACTATGACTTAACCTATCAGAACAAGGTTCAATATCCAGAATTTTGTCAAGGTGTTTTGATGCAATAATTCTTTTATTATCATAACGCGACACTAAAATATCTAAGGCTACAAAGTAGTTTTCATCGGTGATAGGAATAGATTTAATAAAATTATGTGGCTCGTTTTTAACTGCAAGTAGTAAATATCTAAACTTTTCCGCATTACAGTAAGCGCTGTTGTTATGTACTAGCGAACGAAATAAGTCATGAAACGATGGCCAATCGGTTGGATCGCCGTTAAATTCTGGCAATGGCAATATAGGTATGTTTTTTCTATTTGCTTGCACTATGACCTCGGATGCTTGAAATGACCGACTCGTGCGGCGCTGCTGTTCATCCTCCTTTTTTTAAATTATTTAAATGAGTAACAATAGTATAATATAAATCGTTAAAATCATTGCGAACTTTAATCTGTTCCTCTTTATTAAATGATTTTATTTTAATGAGCGTTTTCTCAATCTTTATTTGAACTTTATTGAATTTTCTTTGGTGAGCAGCTAAATCAATAGTTCGCGAACGAAAATGTTGTTCATTTGTCGCTGCGAGCTGAATAATACGATTAAGCTCATCAAGAATTAAATCTCTTTCGAAAATATCTTGTTCACACGGCGATTCGTCGTCCGACATTTTGCGTTACAGAATGGCGGATTAGAATTTTACCACGTAAAAGAAATGAGTATGTAATACTGCAATAATTATTTTTACAAGACAACACAAACTGGAAGATATTAATTCGGAACAACTTCATTCAAAACAACAACTTCGAACAACTTCTAAGATAATTTTTGACGGCTTTATATACAAATAATTATTATTAATAATAATAGGCCGCCACAATACGTAACCAGAAGATTGGATGTAAAAATTTTATTGATAATCGTATTCAATGAGAACAAAATTACAATGTAATAAAAAAATGATATAACAATTTATCCGTAGGTCATTGAATTTTTATTTTTCACCGTATTTGATCGCATCTATTTAGCTTTTTATTATACCAAATACAATTTTAAAAGCGATAATATTTCCCAGTTTACTGATATCAATAAAATTTGGATATTTAAATATTTGTATATTTTTTATTCTAATATTCACAAAATATAAATTGTTTCAACATAGTGGTGAGAGGATATATCACCTTTTTTCGAATTCTACATCCGGATGTTTTTTCGATATGTAATTATTGCACAAATTAGAATTTTTGAAATAATTTCCACGCAGCAACGATTGGCACAAAAAATGAGCAATAACTGTGACGTCAAAAGAGATGTGTTGACATTAATAGGTGTGAATTGACATACTGGTGGCTACACGGGCACCGTCTACTCCCTCATTGTAGTGTGTATGTATTATAGCATTCTACGTTTTAGGCCATCAAACAAAACTGTCATATTAAAAAATTTTAATTTCAAGTGCAAAATAAAATTTTCTTGAAGGTTATATTAATAATATTTATACCAACCGCATTCACCTTCATGTTCGACGTGCAGATTGACTCTTCCCTCGCAGGCTTCATTTCGTAGGTATTAGTGGTTACGATAAGTGCGGCTTGCCGCAGAGCAAACTGGCACTGGATCAGATGGACAAGTCACAGGGCAGGCGCAATGCGTACGCCCGTATCCCAGTGATACGCACTCAGTACCCCAACGTTTTTCGTCTACGTCTACTCACATGCTTCTGTAAAATAAAAATTCATTAGGATGACTTTAAAATAAATCACATTTAAAATATGAAGAGCCCTAATCAACTTCTTTCCGCATATTGCTCTAAAATTCAAAAATCTTTGTAAAGACGTGATTCCTCAGCAAACTCCAAAGGATGACACAAATTCCAATTTACTACCTGGGAACGCGGAGCCGTGACTAAATTATTAAGAAGGACTAAAACAAGATGCGAATGCGCTTTACCACAAAATTGTGTAAGAGTAGACTTTAGGTATTACGAATCTCTATCATTTATTTAATTATTGTTAAAATTCTAAGCAGAGATTGTTGGGTGCCAAGTCACACGGCAAAAGTTTAGTTAAAGTTAATTAAAAAAAAAACTTATTCCGTTCAGAAAATTTAAATAACACCTATTTAATAAATGTTACTTAAATTTTCATACGACTTAAAGCTTTTTCTTTCATTTTATAAAAAGTGGTTTATTGACGATCTCGGGCTTAAAATATGGTTGAGAAGAGCTTTTTAAAGACGTCTCTAAATTGTTGGGCAAATCTTCGCGAAATTGAACATTTGCTTTCAATTACTTTACATTTTAGATCGTATATTTTCACGGGACTTCTTTTGTGAAAAATATTTTAGTTTGCACACTAATTACCTGAGACTAATTATATTTTTTTATAATAAGCCTCTACAAATTTACCAAGACTACATAGTTGAACTAACTGTGTACTAAATATTTTAATAAAACTGGTTTTTACGGATTTTGTCGCGTATAACGTATGAAAGATTGAGTTTTTATTTTTTCGTATGATGAGTGTAGAGAACCGGAGACCCTTTTTTACTGGAAACGAGGCATTCTATCATAGTCGTCAGGGGTAACAACGCGTCTGCGTTTTGATTCTTAATTGATGATAAATTTAGATGACTTTGGGCCACAGCATCCACTTACCATCAGGTGAACTGTATGTCATTTTGAGCACTTTACAGTACTGCGATGGTCACGGGCATATCCGTAAAAACTAGTTTTATTTAAATCTGTAGTGTTCGCGTAAATATGAGAAATCGTAATGAACCTTAACTTCATGTTGTAACCAAATTAAATATTTCGCTAGATTGGAAAACATTTTAATACAATTAATATAATCAGGCGTTACTTTGCGGAAGTCCATTACATTAAAGATGTTAATAATTAATTAGCTATCATCTACATAATAAATTAAAATGATGTGTCTTACTTAACTTGAAGAGCACTCAACCTACGAGTAGGTAAGGCACCTTACTCTTCAAACTAGACTCATCATTTTGTTTTATTACGCGAAATTTAGCCTATTATTTCTAGAATCATTAATAAACATTTTGTTGTCATAGTTTTTGCAAGAAAATTTTTCGGTTAGGGTACTTCTACTTTTTAGCAGATAGGCATTTCTTATTTACTTTTTAGAGCAACCTATCTCGTATGAAATTGCTGAAATTTCACTTCCATTTCTCAATTAGAAGCAAAATTGCTTTCGGGAAAAAAAAATCTGTCAATATATTATATAACATTTATAATAATATATTAATAATATATAACTTTATTTCAGACATAATTAGTTTATATTAAGTGTAAGTATATGAGTGACGACCTGGTAAGATATGTAGGAAGTCGATGGATGCAGGTTGCTCAGGACCGTGTTTTGTGGTATTACTTGGGGGAGGACTATGTTCAGCAGTGGACTTGTGAAGGGCTGTAATGATCGATTAAAACTACTTTTACGGATTTTATCGCGTTTAGTTTACTTTTAATTATTTTTATTTTTAATTCCTGACGTTTCGGGTGCTTTCCAGCACCCATGGTCACGGGGGACTGAGGTGAATGACGTCCCGATGTCATTGTTAAACTCGGAGTACCTTCAGCTTTTTTATTTATTTTTATGGTCCAATCTATGCAAAATGAACTATATCTTGAGGTCTTGCAGCGGTATGCTTAGGTTGAGTTTTAATTTTATTGATTATAGGGTCCCAAGCAGGTGGTAGTACCCAGCCTCCTTCTCCATTGAAATTAGGATGTTTTTAATTTCAATAGCCTCACGTATCATCCTTGGTAGGAATCGGTGTTCTTTCGCGAGGATTTGTGGTCTATCAAATCTGATGTAATGGTTAGGGCCGTCTAGGATATGATAACAAACTGCAGACTTCTCGGAACGTTGATGCTTCAAATCAGCTATATGTTCTTTTACGCGGATTCTAATTTATCTTTTTATTTTACAAGCAAGTAGATGGTGTTGCGATGGGCTCACCTGTATTTCCCATTGTCGCCGATATATTCACGGAAGACTTTGAGGAGAAAGCCCTTCTTACTGCACCTGTTACACCAAGGATCTACAAGCGGTACGTAGACGATACTTTCACAATTTTACCATCAGACAAAGTAACTGCATTTTTAGAACATCTTAATTACATAAACTCTAAAATTTAATTTACTATGGAGTTAGAGACAAATAATTCCTTACCTTTTCTAGATGTGTCAGTCATCCGAAATCCTAACAACATCATAGGTCACACTGTGTATAGAAAAAAGACCTATACAAACCGATATTTAAACGGTGAATCTCACCACCATCCTTCACAGTTAGTTACCGTGGGCAAATCTTTGTTACAGAGGGCACGAGGGATCTGTGACAGCAAACACCTGGCCGCTGAGCTTCAGCACGTCAATCAAGTTCTGCACGACCACTAAGCTTCGGGTCTCGCGCCTATGCCGCAGTGAACGAGTGAAGCCGACAACAGTCGCGCGTGTGCCTGCTGTACTACCATATGTAAGAGGTGTCACAGATAAGATTGGCTACATCTTGAAGCGAGCTTCTATTAGAACATTCTACAAGCCGCCGAAGAAGATTAGTTAGTTTCTACCATCCATCAAGTGTCATATTCGTCGATGCAGGAGTGTACAAGCTTAATTGTGAATGTGGTTTCTCTTATATAAGACAGACAAAAAGATCAATTAAAACCCACGTAAAAGAATATATAGCTGATGTGAAGCATCAACGTTCCGGGAAGTCTGCAGTTTGCGATCATATCCTAGACGGCCCCAACCATTACATCAGATTTGATAGACTACAAATCCTCGCGAAAGAACACCGATTCCTACCAAGGATGATACGTGAAGCTATTGAAATTAAAAAAAACATCCTAATTTCAATAGAGAAGGAGACTGGGTACTACCACCTGCTTGGAACCCTATAATCAATAAAATTAAAACTAAACCCAAACATATTTTGCATAGATCGGACCATAAACAATAAATAAAAAAGCTGAAGGTACTCCAAAATTAACAATGACATCGGGACGTCAGTCACTTCAGTCCCCCGTGACCGTGGATGCTGGAAAGCACCCGAAACGTCGGGAATTAAAAATAAAAATAATTAAAAGTAAACTAAACGCGATAAAATCCGTAAAAGTAGTTTTAATCAATGTGTAGTGTTCGCGTAAATATAAGAAATCATTAGGCTGTAATGAAGAAGATGATGATGATATTAGTAGCAATTTTACTTAAGAACTATATATATATATATATATATATATATATATATATATATATATATATATATATATATAATCCTATAATCTAAATAAAATAATTCCAAAAAAGAAGATCAAACGTCCCGATTTTGCCGCAAACTCATTCCCTCGAGTTTTTTATAAAGACTCTTGGAGTATCCGCTTAACGGAAAGAAACAAACAAAAACAGTCGTAAATAACAATTTTGTACGAAAAAAATTGTTAAAATGCAAATTGCTGGAGAAGCTCGAGATAAATAAGACAGTGGGGGGGGGGGGGGGGGAGATAAAAATGATGGTACATGCCTCGAAATGAAACAAAATTAGATATTGACCGTGCCCCTTTTTTCTGATAGGTACGCGCAAACTGCTTAAATTATCTATAAGCATCTGTATGTACATAAATTCGTAGTTACGCGCAAAAATGGTACAATGGGTAGACGGTTTTGAAACGCCGCATTTATTAAATTCAATAAATAATATTTACACCGAAGATTAATTATTCATATTTTATAAGTTGAACACTTTAATTAGTCCCAATTTATTTTATTTATCTGGAAATGAATTAGACTACGACAAAATATTTGATTCTGTCGAAATTTGGGCGGTGCTACAGTCCCTTTAGCGGCGCCAAGTTGACTGTCGATATAAAGAAGTACTGAGGTGTTTGTAGCTACTGTACAACAAGCTACGATGGCTATTCAAGTCCTGAACCAGAGTACAAAGCCTACCCAACTTTACCGTGACCGAGATAACTCAATGAATTAGCAAGCTAAAGTAGCTATGGGCCGGCTTTGGCCGGCCCATAGCTACTTTTTAGCTTGAAGAACCTACAAGCGGTTAGAAAAAAAGAGTCTCGAGAACCCCTCACTAGTTGGAGTGATAACATGGTAAGACATGCAGGTAGTCAATGAATGCAGGTAGCTCAGGACCGTGCTTTGCGGCATTCCATGTGGGACACCTATGTTCAGCGTGGGAAAAGTGTAATGATAATAATGTAGGAATGGAACGTTAGGGAATGGAGTGAAACGGAACGTGTGTGAGAAGGAGGACGTGAGGTGCGAGAGGGAGGGGGGAGAAGGTTTTTTTTTGGGAACGAGAAACGGAAGCGTGCGTGACCTAAGTGCATTAATTAATTTAAAAAGGTGTTAAACAGTGAAAATATAACAAACTATTCATTATTCTCGATTTTTATTAAGAGATCTTCCAAAATCTCACATAATTTTGATGTCAGAAGTGGGATAGCCTCAAAATAATCGAGTTGCAAGTTACGACGGCACGTGGTCACGGCGCGCAGCGGTTCCGGCGCAAGGCGGCGACGGTGCAGCACATTAATATAAGAAGGTGGTTCTCCGATGGGAGAAAATAATGACGTTGACGAAGTTAAGAAGACTACAGCTCAAGACGTCCTGCAAGAAAAGGCTGTAAAAGATTCACAAGACGTAAAAATGGCGGCAGAAGGCTTTTCAAGCATGGTGGACAGCATCGCGAAGTTTAGCGGTGATGACAAGACTTATTCGTCAACAAAGTGGGCTCAGGACATCGAAGACAATAAGGAGGTTTTTAGCTGGACAAATCAGCAAACATTAATAGTAGCGAGAAGATCCTTGACAGGCACGGCTGAACTGTGGCTACATTCAGAAAAAGTTTTTAAGACGTTCGAAGACTTCAAAACAGCACTGCAGAAAGAATTCCCTGACTCACTTAACGCAAAAGAGATGCACGAGTTAATGGCGTCGCGCAAGAAACAGCGGGATGAAACTTGTTATCAGTATATGCTGATTATGAAAGAACTGGGCAAAAGATCTAAATTCCCAGACTACGTCTCGATCCAGTTCATCGTGGACAACTCGTTTGTTATGAAAAATGAAGACGAAGATCGTTCCTGAAAAACAAAGCAGGTCATCCATATCATATCCATCGACTTCATCGTCGGGTTCAGTAAGTCAGCAGCAACCTAATAATAATAAAAGATGTTATAAGTGCGGCGATCCAAGTCATATTTCAACAGCGTGTACGAATGGAACGAAATGCTTCCGGTGTAATAAGTTCGGCCATATTGGTGCACAGTGCCCGAACGAGCAGAGCAGCGGCGTTGCAAACATGAGCGAATCGTCGGGCAAGCAGTTTCGCGAGTATCGCGTAAGCGGCCCGGTAGAGAAAGGGAGACTGCAAATGTCGGTAAAGCAGAGAACGGTGGAAGCGAAACGACAATCGACCATGTTCGGACTTTCGGCCAATAGAAGAGCGGAAACTGCTGGCAGCCATGATAGCTGCAATATGGCGAACGAGAACGACGACTAGCAAGATGTAAAAAAAAACACGAAAAGCAACAGCAAGGTTAAATTAATTAAGTTGTGCGGAATGGACATGGACGCGTTAATCGATACGGGCAGTCAAATTAATCTGATGGCAAGTGACGTGTATAATGAACTGAACGTGGACAAGTGCGCCGATAACACGATTTTAGCGGGACTTAGACTGTCAAAAATAAAATCGTGTGGTTTTACGAAGGTATTTCGATTGACGGAAGATGTTACGACGGGGTTATTTTTCACATCGTACCTAAAGACTGTATGCCCTATAAAGTGATTTTAGGTCAGGAATTTCTAAAAAATGTTGCCATGGTTATGCGCGAGGATTCCGTCTTGTTGTTACCTGAAGGTGAGGAATGGTTGACGAGAGTGAATTGTTGTGTGAGTGAGGTTGATGTTGCAGGTCACATCCACGACGATGGCATTAAGGCAGAGGTGGAGCAGCTCGTGACGCAGTATAACCCGGTCCAGACGAAAGAGGCGCCTATCGAACTCAAGATTATACTTAAAGATGACATCCCAGTGGCGCAGCGCCCAAGAAGATTTGCCTTGATGGAACAGAAGATAGTGGAGGATCAGGTAGACGAGTGGTTACGCAAAGGAATTGTTCAGGTGAGTTTCTCTGAATATACTATCCCTGTAGTCCTTGTAAAGAAAAAAGATGGTTCAACTGGAGTATGCATTGACTATATGCAGTTGAATAAGAAGATGGTTAAGGATGAATTTCCCTTACCATTGATCGAGGACCTAATTGATAAGTTGAAAAATGCTAAGGTGTTCAGTATCCTAGATCTTAAAAATAGTTTCTTCCATTTAAGAATGAGCAAGGAGTGACCCTTCACATCGTTTGTCACGCATCATGGGTAGTGGGAATTTCTTAGAACACCATTTGGTCTCTCCGTATCGCCGAAGTACCTCATGAGGTTCATCACCATCATATTTAGGGACTTGATACAAGAATATCGTCTATGAATATCATCATAACACCATGATGATATTCATAGACGATATTGTTATTCCAGCTCAGACGGAGGAAGATGCTGTACAGAGATTAAGACGAGTGCTGGAGGTGGCTGCTGAGTACGGGCTTGAAATCAATTGGAAGAAGGCGAGGCTGATACACCACGAGATTGAATACTTGGGACATCTGCTCAAAGACGGGCAGGTAAAACCCAGTCCGGATAAGATTGAAGCAGTCGCACAATACCCCGAGCCTGTGAATGTCAAACAGATCCAAAGTTTTGACTTGACTTCCTATTTTAGAAAGTACATAAGAGGCTATGTACAGATAGCAAGGCCGCTAACAGATTTGATGAGGAAAGATGTGAAGTTTGTTTTCGGGCCTGAAGAGCGACAAGCGTTCAACATTTTGAAGCAGAAGCTAACGAGTGAACCAGCACTGATGATTTTTGACCAGAAGCTGCATACAGGACTTCATTCAGATGCATCTAGCATATCTCTAGCCTCTATTCTCATGCAGAAGAACGAAGAAGGAGAAATGCACCCTGTATATTACAGGAGTAGAAGGACGAATGACATTGAAAGTTGTTATTTAAGCTATGAGCTTGAGGCACTCGCAGTAATAGAAGGTGTGAAAAAGTTTTCACCACTACCTCTTTGGCAGGTACTTTAAGATTGTCACAGACTGTGAGGCATTTGAGCTTACCTTGAAGAAGAAGGAGCTAACACCAAAGGTGGCCACGTGGGTATTACTTCTCAGCGAGTATGACTATGATGTCGAACATCGAGCGGGATGCAGGCTGCCACACGCAGATGCGCTCAGCATAATCCCATATGTAGCTGCAGTGGTAACATTGCACGGGAAGACCAGCCAGGCGCAAGAAAGAGATGAAGACCTCAAGGCTATAAAACAGCTGATTTTGACAGATGGCCAGTATAATGACTATTATGTGGAACAAGGAGTGCTTTACAAAGGTCATCAGAGACAACTGGTGGTTCCCAAGCTAATGGAAAAAGAAGTAATCAAGCAAGTACATAGCAATGGTCACATTGCTATGAAGAAAATGAAAGAAGCAATAAGCAAAGATTATTTTATAAAGAATATGGACAGAAAAATCGAAGGAGTGATTACCAGTTGCATACCGTGTATGCTAGCAACCCGGAAAGAAAGCAAACAGGAGGGATATTTAAACTCTATTGGAAAAGAAGGGACTCTGCTGCATATTATGCATCTGGACCACATCGGACCGCTAACTGAGACACGAAAGATGTACAATCACATACTCATAGTAGTCGACGGATTTACTAAATTTGTGTGGCTATACCACACAAAATCAACGACTAGTGCAGAAGTAATAAGTAAGCTACAGTTGCACCAAGAGACGTTTGGAAACCCTGTACGTATCATAACAGATAGAGGCACAGCTTTTACCAGTGGAGCATTTAAGAAGTAGTGCGAAGATGAAGGTATACAGCATAACACCATTACAACCGGCATACCAAGAGGAAATGGCCAAGTAGAGCGGGTTCATCGGATAATGATACCCATGCTGACGAAGCTGTGCATCGAAGACCAGTCACTATGGTATAAACATGTTGGACGTGTGCAAAGAGCAATCAACAGAACTTACCAGAGAAGCATAGACACCACACCGTTCCAACTGCTCACTGGAACCAAGATGAACTGCAAGGAAGATGTAGAGATATTAAACTTGCTACTCCAGGAAACTATAGCTCAATACAGTGAAAGCAGAGAAAGTTTAAGACAGAAGGCCAGAGACCAAATTCAAAAGATACAGGAAGAAAATAGGAATACCTACAATAATAAGAGGAAGCAGAGCTCTCAGTATGAGGTGGGAGATCTCGTCGCAATTAAAAGGACGCAGTTCGGGCCAGGGCTCAAGCTGAAAGCGAAATTCTTCGGACCCTATAAGGTAGTCAAGGTGAAACGCAACGACCGATACGACGTTGTGAAGTTGTATCAAGGCACAGAGGGGCCGAACAGTACAGCGACATCTGCAGATTTCATGAAGAGATGGACTGAAGAAGGTGACTGACTGCGAGTAAAACAGGTATTGAGTAATAATATTTGTTCATATTTTTATTTTGTTTGTTTCAAGGTGTGAAAGTTTGAGACTGAATTATTACAACATACAACATAAACACTCACGCCTGTCACCCAGAGGGGTAGGCAGAGACTACAGACTTCCATTTGGCACGATCCTGACACACCTCTCTCGCCTCCTTCACATCCATACACCTCCGCATACATGCTCGTCGGTTAAGGGTACTCCTAATTTGGCCCGTTTTCAATAAATCGCCAATTTGGTCGATAAATTTTCGCCTAGGACGTCCCTTTCCGACTCTGCCATTCACTTCTGCAACATAAATTTTCTTTGTCACTCTTTCCTCATTCATTCTTTCCACATGACCAAACCACCGAAGCATTCCTTTCTTAATCCTGGTCACAACATCATCTTGCAAACCACACTCTTCTCTTATTATACAATTTCTTACCCTGTCATTAAGATTCAGCCCTAACATACTCCTTAACGACCGCATTTCTACTGCGTTCATTCTACTCTCGTGCTTCTTCTGCCACACCCAACTTTCACTACCATATGTTAAAGTAGGGACCAACACAGCATTGTGAATTGCCATACGTGCCTTTTTCGACACATTTTGACTCTTCACAATAGAGTGCAGGGCCCCATTTACTCTATTTCCCGCATTCACTCGTCGTTCTATATCCTTATCATATCTCCCATCCCTGCTAAATACGCAGCCCAAATATACAAACTCGTCTACTTGCTCGATCAACTCCCCTTCTATTCTTATTTCACAAATCGTTTTACTTTCTTCTCTTTCAAAAACCATAACCTTCGTCTTACTTGCGTTCACTTTCATACCCCTTTCTTTTAATGATCTGTTCATTAATGTAACCATCATTTGCAACTCGGCCGCCGACGACGCAAGTATAACTTGATCATCGGCGTACAAAAGGCATTTGACGGTTAACTCACCCATTCTTAATCCGCATTCTTCAACTTTCAAATTTTGCAAACAACTGTCCATAAATAGGCTGAACAGCCACGGGGAAGCTACACAGCCCTGTCTGACACCTTTATGGATGTCAAACCAGTCTGAGTAGACCCCGTTAATCCTAACACAAGCACTAGAGTCCCTATAAAGGGACTCCAATGCCCGTATCAAGCCAGCGCTCAACCCAAATGAGTTCAGTGTTTGCCAAAGCACATCCCTATTCACTCTGTCATAGGCCTTTTCCAAGTCCATGAACGCACAAAAAACCTTTTGGTTTTTGGCCAAAAACTTCTCCGCGATCATGCGCATGGAAAAGACTTGATCTGTACATCCCATTCCCTTTCTAAATCCTGCTTGCACATCCCAAATTTTTCCATCAGTTTCTTTCATGACCCTTTCAATCAGTACCTTAGCATACAGTTTTCCCACAATGCTAAGAAGGCTGATGCCACGGTAGTTTTTACAGTCCTGCTGCGACCCTTTTCTGAATTATTAATACTAGGTAAACTTGATACTTATTATTTTTTAAAGGTGGAACCCTCAGTGTAGTATTACCAGATCTCATAAAGCTGTAATAATGTGATATCTTAAGGTTCAGATTATTATGTAATTTTTTTTATTGTCAAAGATAAAAGATTTCTCCCAGCCGCCAAATTTCGTGAACGCACTACGCTGCAAACGTCCCAATACCATCCACACCATCTGGATGCTTGGCGGTCCACCACAGTACGTTTCAAAAGGAGTTTTCTTCCGCGTACAACCTCTCTGTGGAATAGTTTACCACCGGCGATTTTTCCGGACCGATACGACCTAGGGACCTTCAAGAAAAGAGCTTACTCCTTTCTAAAGGGCCGGCAACGCATCTGCAATTCCCTGGTATTGCGGTTGATCATGCGCGGCTGTAGTCACTTAACATCAGGTGAGCCGCATGCTCGTTTGCCCCCTCTTCTATAAAAAAAATAGATCTCGCAGAGCAATATACTGTTATATTAAGTCTACGATGTATAATTTCTTTTTGTTGTGGTAAAGATGCAAATAAGTTTTCGTAACTTTCAGCAAGTGTGCGATCTTTTTATTTCAAGCTGTTATGTCATATTATCTCATACTTGTATTGGATGTGTTTACTAAGTTGTAGAAATGCAAAGAGTCTATCTACATTGTTGACTAGTGTCAGTACTTGTTTAATTTTTTTTAAAGTGCCATTACTTATTCTGATGTATAACGCAGGATATGCATAGTTTAACTGTTTACTCCAACAGAAAATGAACATGGCAATGGTTAAAGATTATTTTGTAATGTTAAGATGCTAGACACTAGAGATGTTAATGTATGATGTAAGATGAATGAATTATGAAAGAGGGAGAAGAGCATATCTGGGGCAGATATGAGATCCAGGATGACCGAAATGTAGGAATGGAACATAAGGGAATGGAGTAAAACGAAACGTAAGTGTGTGAGAAGTAGGACGTGAGGTGCGACAGGGAGGGGGAGAAGGTTTTTTTTGGGAACGAAGAACGGAAGCGTGCGTGACTTAAGTGCATTAATTAATTAAAAAGGTGTTAAACAGTGAAAATAAAACAAACTATTCATTGTTCTCGATTTTTATTAAGAGGTCTTCCAAAATCTCACAATAATGATGATAAAAGTAAAGTAATTTTTAAGCGGCCATTAGAATTTAAAGAATTGTCATCTAAAATTTAAAATAATACGTGAGAGCGAGACAAACCAAATATAGTCGCAGTAACGTTAAAATTTGTAAAATGATTTATAGTTTTTTCATAATATTTCGTTATTTACTCTTTCTTTCCTTTATCTGCTTTTAAACCACTACTGAATATGAGCTATTTTGCTAAACCTTTAAAGATGTAACCATGACTGCCATGCTGCATTCAGTGGCCACGTGCAGACCTGAAACGGCGCCACTGTTAATGCTGCTTTGCGTCAACTGTCCTGAACTCCTGAGGTATGAATTTGGAATTTCACCGTACGATGACAGCGTAAAAGCATGGGTTTGAGTAGATTCCGTAAGATAGAGCTATATGATCTCATTTAGGCTACACATAAAATGCCCAAATCGACGATGGGCATCAACTTCAAAACCAAGGACTATGCCCTCGTTCAGATATGAATTTTTACGAGCTGATAAAGAAATTTAAGAAAAAGGAGAAAAAGTTGTTATTTTGTCAAATGTAATTGTTATTTGATGCGACGGTAGCCTAATAAAATAACTAATAAAGTATTCAGGGTGAGGACCAGAACTCCGAAGATCGTGAGTTCAAATCCGCAATTCGACTACTGTCGTGAACCACTCCTAGCACAAGCATGTTAAACTTAATAGGAGTGACTAAAGGGAATATATATATATATTGTTAGAAGAGAAGGTCTGAATCAAGAGCGCCGACGCCGCGCCGGGCTATATAGGAGGGCGGCTGGCGTCACTCGCCCCTTTTTGCCATCGGTCATCACGGAGTTCGGAAGCCTTGATCGAGTACTAGCGTCATTATTTTAAATCTTGTTTAAAGCTTTTAAGTTAGTTAATATTTGTTAGGCCAAAGGCCATTAAAATCTTTTTAAAAAGTCAATCTGTGTTTCTATTTGTAACATCAGAAGTGGGATCAGAAGGCCGAAAAGCCGCTGTACGCCTATATTTCTGGTTTTATAAAGGAAAACTTAGTTTTCTTTCAGTTGTTTATTTAATATTCGAGCACAGTTTTTGTCTGTGAGATGCCTAGCAACGATAAACGCAACAAACAAAAACGCCGTGGGAAAACTCCTTCGCCCAATCCGATGGAAGAGATCCTGAGGAGGCTACGCGTGCTGGAGGAGCAGCCTCGTGCGTCAGTGGAGACGCAAGCCATTGCAACGACCAGCTCGGGCCCTAGGCGCGCCCTCGAGCTGCCAAACACGACACCATCGGCATCGGCATCGGCATCGGTGTTCGGGATGCCTGCACCGCCGCGTGCGCCTGTGCCCTCGCGAGTGGGGATGCCGCCGCTGACTCCACACACTGGCAACGTGGGATCAACGCAGTCTGAAGACGTGGTGAACGCCGTAGAACGTCTTTTGACCGCTGTCGGCTGTACTCAGGTCAGATCAAACCAATATTTTGTCTCTGATTTTGATCGGAATGCTCATGACTTCGACACGTAGTGTGATGAGGTAGAAAGAGCCCATCTTCGAACCATTGGGATGACAGAGAATGCCTTTGCTCGTGTCGGATATTGTTTAAAAGGAGAAATTATACAAACTTAAAATATTTTTTTTTGTGTAACGAATTTTGTAATAAAAGCATGGAACAAAAATAGATACGAGGTAGAAAATCTGTATGTGAAAATTTGTTAGCTAATTATCAATAATCCTGTATATTAGATAAATTGATACTGGAAAATCTTAGTAGAGCAACTTTCCACGCTACGGCCAGAAAGATAACTGCAGTGGCGGTACATGAAGTGGCGGGGCAGGGAGGGTGTAGATGTGTCACCAGAACGCAATTTTTCTGTTTTGCTCTGAAAGACTGGGCTCTTAATGTCAAAGAATGTTGTTAAGCATTTCCCGTGTCAAGTAAAGCCTACGAATCAGTTGCTACGCGGCTTGGGTGGTATGGAAATAAGATCGGAATCATTTGTAACATTACCTGTCGAGTTTAGCGATATAACGATAGAAATTAATTTTTATGTGGTGGGTGGGAATAACTTGAGTGTGCCAGTCATTATCGGTACAGACGTACTAAACAGGAAAGGTATTACATATGTTAGGACCGGTGATAGCCAACGTATATTTCATAGTTAGTTCAAGTAAATGATATTCTGCAAGTAAATTTGATTTCTTTGTCCGATCAATTTAATACGTCGGTATCTGGAAATAATAGGGAACGATTACTAGAGATCCTCACCAAGTATTCCGATTTCTTTTTAAGTGGTACCGCGACCACAATGGTGAAAGATAGTTAGATGCATATCAAATTAACAACCGATGTGCCCGTGTACTATGTACAAATTGTCGCATGACAAAAACTTAAAAGTATGCACTATAGTGAAGGATTTGCTCGATAAAGGAATTATTCGCGAGTCCGATTCAGAATACGCTAGTCCAATATTGCTAGTAAAGAAACAGAATGATGATTCTGATAGAATTGTCGTGGATTATCGTGCATTGAATTGAATAACCGTCAAAACTAGATATCTTCTCCCCTTGACCAAGTACTATATAGATAGGTTAGGTAATGCTCGCTATTTTAGCTCTCTGGATATGGTTTCCATCAACTTATAGTTGCAGAAGAATTGACTCATAAGACCGCATTCATTACACCTACGGTTTAGCAAACGCGCCGATTTTTTTATCAAAAGACTATCTCTAAAATGCTTAAAATCCTTCATTGAAGTAAAGAAAAGAAAGTATGGTCTACATCGATGACGTATGAATAATGACGGATGGGATTGACGAACACCTCGTTTTATTAGATTCAGTTATGAAAACGCTAACCAAAATAAGTTTTTCAACTAATTTAAAGAAATGTACCTTTCTTACCAACGGAATAGAATACCTAGGTAGGATTATAAGAGATGGTCAGGTTAGAGCGAGCAATTATAACCCGAAACATGTGCTGCATTTTTTGAAGGTACTAGTAGTACGATTGCTGTTATATTTGCTTTGTTATTTTACATACCTAATAACCCCTCATCTGTCAACAGGCCTCTGGAATATTGGAGTAAACAAAGGCGCATAATATTATGTCAAGTGCCTTGTGGAGCTCGATCAGTTCCCACGTATTTCTATATTTTTTGCTATATTTCTTATCCAAAAGTTAAAACTATGTTTGTGATAAGAATGTGAACCCAAACGGGACATAAATTATTACATAAACCACTTAATTTGCAGCATTCTCGACTCTCGACTTAAACTCACCCAAAACTTACCTTATCGGGTCACTTAAGTGAGGCATGTTATCGTAGAGCTTGTGGGGTGAAAAAAATGTGTCGAGAGCTATGTTATTTTTATGGATTTATGTTAAATATGGTTTAAGTGAGTAAAGTAAAATGTTTGTCGAATAAAGGTTTGCTTTTGTGATTGTAAAGACTTATGTGTATTGAAGTAGGAGGAGCTCGATTACATCAATTTCAAAATAGAATTGATAATGTGTTACGAAGGGAGCTGTCCTGATTCGTATGTAATTTGTTAGCTCATTTTATAATGACTCAAACGATGTATGCTTTGTTTATAGCTCTCATACGGGACTTTTACAGAAATCGCAAATCTGATTACACGTACCGCGATCGCGCGAGTTCCTTTAGAGGTGCCGCGGCGAATGCGCTTGGTCATGTGTTGGTGCTGTGACAGTCGAGAAGATAATCTTTCCCTATTCTTGAGCTAGATTATGTACCAAACAAGCCCGTGTTTACTGATTTTGACTACGTTACGTGTTGTGTTCAGTGGAAGAGACCCGTGTAAATCCTGTGCGCATGGTATTGGGTTGACCCTGACACTGGTGGTTTCTGGGGTGAGTCGGTGGCGCAGCCGACAACAGACCTGTGTAAATCCAGCCATTATTAGGTATCTGGGGTGACCTGCTAGAGACTGATGTAAATCCTGTTTGCACACGCGAGTTTGTGCGGGGTATTCGGTTGCGTGGGAAGAGACCTGTGTAAAACCTATGTGACTTGAAACGCTTTTGTGTAGCGTTGATAACTGTTCATGTTGACTGTTCTGACTGACTGACTTGTTTGGCTAATTGGGTACATAATCTGACGCTTTTATGAACTATATGAATTTAGATCAACTGTTAATACGCGATATAAATAAATGTCTCTTAGATTGTGTGTATCTTCTCAGAGATCGACGATGGTGACGTCGAATAGCCGCGGGACGCGGTGAGTGTTGCTGAGCCATCCACGAGTTCCTGCTGAGGGCTTCGAGCACGCAGCCCCGTCAGGAGAGGCCGTGTTAGAAGAGAAGGTCTGAATCAAGAGCGCCGACGCCGCGCCGGGCTATATAGGAGGGCGGCTGGCGTCACTCGCCCCTTTTTGCCATCGGTCATCACGGAGTTCGGAAGCCTTGATCGAATACTAGCGTCATTATTTTAAATCTTGTTTAAAGCTTTTAAGTTAGTTAATATTTGTTAGGCCAAAGGCCATTAAAATCTTTTTAAAAAGTCAATCTGTGTTTCTATTTGTAACAAATAATATATATATATATATATATATATATATATATATATATATATATATATATATATATATATATATATATATATATATATAATGTCTAAAAATTTTCCAATTTTATTTTAAATTGAATAAACTGAAACTATAAAAAAATGTATAACATAAAAATTTTTTCTTTTAGTGTCTCATTTCACTTGCTTTTAAGTCTCTCCAAATTTCAGCTTTAGTATGTAAATGAAATTTAATTTATCCGCTCTAAAGGCTTTCACAGACGGTCCAGTATTAATCCATCCTGTTTGCTTGTGTTCTGAAACCATTGTGAGCTTGGTGTCCCCTGCGGTCATGTGACCAAGCACGTTCAAAGGAACTTAGTCTACAGACAACAAACGAGCCTTTAAATTTGTTGAGTAATAGACACTGAAAATATAATATTGGATGCACAGTTACAAAATGTATATTTTTTGTTAACCAATGAGTATTGAAATATTATTTTCTTCAAAATT
The DNA here is from genome assembly GCA_907164705.1 of Parnassius apollo. Lineage (NCBI taxonomy): Eukaryota > Metazoa > Arthropoda > Insecta > Lepidoptera > Papilionidae > Parnassius > Parnassius apollo. Next base: position 15,993,414 of record CAJQZP010000693.1, read on the forward strand.
TATCATATGAAAGTTATCATATTTGAAAAATGACAGAACAGTAAGTCTGTATCCTGCTGTAACACTGCTGGAAACAGGATTCTTAAATTGTTAGGACGATATTCATTAACCACCTGGCAGAATTAAGTAGCAAATGTCTTTTACGTTAAAATCTGGGTATTTAATATCTTATAAACACTAAACCTTTAAGGAAAATAGATGCCAAGTTGCGTGCGTTCTTTTGGAGAGATTTTTATGGTTTTCGTCCTATTTTCTTTTATATACTGCATTTTTGGTCAGGGTCGAGCCAACGTCAGTTATTGGTGCATTCGCGGAAACAAGCTGCTATAAAATATTTCTAATGAAAATATTATTTTAATGTAAAAATATTGTTATTAGTGTTTTTAAATATTCGCTCTACGAAAAGATGGATTGTAAAGTATAAAGCGAGTCACAAACTTACCAGACGTAGCTTTTGAAACGGTACAGAGTGTCACCTACAATGAGTTGGCGTATATTGCTTCTATATTTGCTAGACAGCTCATTAGAATTAGATTCAAATGTTGATTTTGATGCATTTATTACATTAGCATTTACTAAAAGGAGAATAATTTGAATAAGACATCATAAAAAACTTAAAAAGGACTGGGTCAAACTTAATCGCATTTTTTCAGCAACTACCCGCTATTTATCTGCAGATAAAATCCTACGCCTCAATGTATATATGTATGAGCAGTTATTGTCACTATCTTTCGTGTATGTTGGTGCTTATAGATACTTAAAGATAAAATATAAATTATCTGCGCTGAGTGTGTGTGTGTGTGTGTGTGCGAGCGTGCGTGCGTGCGTGCGTGCGTGCGTGCGTGCGTGCGTGCGTGCGTGCGTGCGTGCGTGCGTGCGTGCGTGCGTGCGTCGTGAGTGCGTGCGTGCGAGCGTGCGTGCGTGCGTGCGTGCGTGCGTGCGTGCGTGCGTGCGTGCGTGCGTGCGTGTGTGCGTACGTGCGAGCGTGCGTGCGTGCGTGCGTCGCGTGCGTGCGTGCGTCGAGTGCGTGCGTGCGTGCGTGCGTGCGTGCGCGCTCGTGTGTGCGCGTGCGTGCGTGTGTGCGTGCGTGCGTGCGTGCGTGCGTGCGTGCGTGCGTGCGCGCTCGTGTGTGTGTGCGTGAGTGCGTGCGTGCTTGCGTGGTGCGTGCGTGCGTGCGTGCGTGCGTGCGTGCGCGCTCGTGTGTGTGTGCGTGAGTGCGTGCGTGCTTGCGTGCGTGCGTGCGTGTTGCGCGTGTGCGTGTGCGTGTGCGTGTGCATGTGTGCGCGTGTGCGTGTGCGTGTGCGTGTGCGCGTGCGCGTGCGTGTGCGTGTGCGTGCATCCGCGTGTGCGTGTGCGTGTGCGTGTGCGTTTGCTGGTGTGCGTGTGCGTGTGCGTGTGCGCGTGCGTGTGCGTGTGCGTATGCGTGTGCGTGTGCGTGCGCGTGCGTGTGCGTGTGCGCGTGCGCGTGCGCGTGCGTGTATGTGTATGTGTATGTGTATGTTGTTAGTTCATTGAATTTTATAGAGAGCGTTATTGAAATTTATGCGCTCAGATATATTACATATCTGCGTAGTGTGTGACAACCCGTAGTGTGTGTGTATCGTCGAGCTCCTTCAGGCTCCTCGGTCCATTGTCTTGTCCGGAGTGTGGTGCCACTCACGCTGAAACTGCAGTTGCATTCTGCGGGATGTCGCCGTGTTTGGCACTATAGATTAGCCAATTGGGATGGGATGCGGTCTTTCTTTGCATCCTACCCTTGGGGGTGGGTTTGCTTCTCGCCGGACGATCCCAACGTTGTTGCGGATTCTGTCGCTGATGTAGTACTTCAGGGTATGGAACTTCTTATTCCTTCCTCTGTGGTGCCCATTGGAGGCTAATCTCAGCCATGGTTTGGTCGCTCCTGTAAAATAGCATCATGCTATAAGCAGGAGTGCTACCAAGCCTGGGCTGACGCATCAACGTCCCGGGATGTAAGCACCAGCGCTCTAAAAAAGAAGTATAATTCCGCCTCTACGTCCTTCAAAAGAGTCATTGCCAAGGCAAAGTCAAAGCTCATAGGCAGAATTGGCGAGAAACTAGTTCGCCTTCCTTCTGGAACTTGTGCATTCTGGTCTCTCGCCAAGGCTGTCCAGGGGAATTCGTGTCAGCCATCTCTTCCATCACTGCATAGGGAGGACGATTCACTGGACCATACCGCAAAGGAGAAAGCCGATCTGCTGGGCTCTTTATTTGCGTCCAACTCGACTCTCAATGACGGGGGGAGTACGCCGCGGACCATCCCGGGGTGTGATTGCTCCATGCCGGAAGTGCAGCTCACACAGCGCTCGGTTAGCAAAGCACTCCTCTCCCTGGACATCCACAAATCGAGTGGGCCTGAATGAATCCCCCCAATTGTGCTGAGGACGTGTGCTCCAGAGTTGGCACTGGTTTTAACGCGTCTTTTCCGGTACTCCTACTCCCCAGGCGTAGTCCCAAAATCATGGAAGACGGCTTCCGTCCACCCGATCCCTAAAAAAGGCGACCGCTCAGACCAGTTTAAATACTGGCCTTTCGCAATCTCCTCCTTGTTCGCCAAAACAATGGAGTCTATTGTAAACTGCCAGCTCATAGGTACCTTGAGGATCACCAGCTGATTAGTGATCGTCAATACGGTTTTCGCCGTGGTCGGTCAGCTGGTGATCTTCTGGTCTACCTAACTCACAGATGGGCGGGGGCCCTATCGGCTTCCCGAGAAATTGTGCGATTAGATCACCAGCTTTCTTGCAGATCGGAGCATCAAGGTCGTTGTTGACGATGCAAGCTCCGATTACAAGCCTATTAATGCTGGTATTCTACAAGGCTGCGTGCTATCGCCAACGCTGTTTCTTCTGCATATCCATATTCTGCATATGCATATGTTGCAAACCCGTAACATTAATTGCTTTGCAGATGACAGCACTGGTGATGCTCTTTACACCGGCCGTGCCAATATTTCTCGGGAAAACGTCTCCGAGTACCGGGACAAACTTGTGTCTGAAGTCGAGTCTTTGCTGAAAGAGTCTCGGATTGGGGGCGACTAAATGTAGTCCAGTTTAACCCCCAGAAGACACAAGTTTGCGCGTTAACCGCTAAAAAGAACCCCTTTGTCGTACCCCTCAGTTTCAAGGCACTCCCCTTGTTGCCTCAGCCAGTATCGGAATCCTCGGCGTCGACATATCGAGTGACGTGCAGTTTCGTGGTCACTTGGAAGAGAAGGCTAAATTGGCCTCTAAAAAGCTTGGTGTGCTCAGCAGAGCGGGACAGTATTTCATGCCGGCACACCGCCTGCAACTTTACAAGCTGCAGGTTCGGCCGCACATAGAATACTGTTCCCATCACTGGGCTGGGGTTCCCCAGCACCAGCTCCTTAAATATGACCACATCCAGTGCAGAGCGGCTCGAATCGTCGACGACCGAGTGCTTTCCGATCGGCTCGATTCACTGGCGCTGCGAAGAGTTGTTGCAACCCTTTGCATTTTTTTCGCACATACCATGAGGAGTGCTCTGAGGTTTTTTTCGTATTAATCCCAGCCGCTAAATTTCGTGAACGCACTACGCGGCAAACGTCCCGATACTATCCACACCATCTAGATGCTTGGCGGTCCACCACTGTACGTTTCAAAAAGTGTTTTCTTCCGCGTACAACCTCTCTGTGGAATAGTTTACCACCGGCGATTTTTCCGGACCGATACGACCTGGGAACCTTCAAGAAAAGAGCTTACTCCTTTCTAAAGGGCTGGCAACGGACTTAACATCTGGTAAGCCGCATGCTCGTTTGCTCCTCTTCTATAAAAAAAACCATAATACGTATTCGGTTGGATATATGCCAATTATGCAGTAAATCCTTTCCAAGGATATCATATAAATAATATCAAAGTCCGTTTTTTTTTAGAGAATTGCAGCGTTTTGTAAACATTCAACATAATATGAATTATATCGGAAGTTATGATTTTTTAACAATAAGAATGTTAAGCAAGCTAACAGCTTACATTATGATGGTAACTTGCTTCAGCAGTCCATGGACAGTAACAATCTTCAAACGGCTACGATTGAGTTATCACCCCCGTAAACAAATGAAATACTTTACAGACTACAGCCTACATATAAAATATAAACTCAATATTATGCTTAAAGGGCTGCTTAAATATTACCACCATATATCGGAGAGAGATCATGATGTAAAGTTTCTATAAAATGCCAAAGTCGCAAAGGCGTCTTTTTATTAACCTTGTTATTGTTTCTTGTTATAATATTATAACAAGAAACAATTACAAGGTTAATGTTGTGTTTAATGCGGAAAAGTGTGAGTTTTGTCACATTCCTATATATATGAAATAAGTTAGACTAATACGAACACTTTTCGAATCTCTCTCACTCGAATAATTTTGCTTATTGTTCCGTATAATGATATTCAATACAAACGTATTTCCCCTCTGGATAGTCACATAAGAAAAATAGTTTTTTAAGATGTTATTATTAGACACTCAGGAAATCTATGACCTTCCTATATTGTTCTTAAAAATATTAAAATCGGTTCAGTTTTGAAGGAAATGCGGAATGATGATTTTGTTAATATTTTTTCATAAGTCTGAGCTGCAATTGTCTGTTTCAATTGTCTACACCGGTTCTTCGGACATCGCCCGACAGCAATAAGTTTTATTCATTTATTGTAAGGGAACTGCAAATATTTAGTAAAAATGAGGCACCGATAGAAAAATATCTATGGATGTGACATAGAGCAACACGGGCCACTGGCGGTCTGGCAAGGTCGGCTAAGCATCAAACTGAGTATATTTATATATTTGTGTATACTTTTTGCTTTGTTTTAATTTCTTTACACTTTGGGTTGTGGGTGATTAATAAATTGTGTAACTATTCATTTAACCCTAGTATAATATATAACTATTCATTAGAACCTAGTCTTCAAATTTCTTGTCGCACAGATGTCCTTGCCTCGCCTTTGGTTCCATATAATATATATATATATATATATATATATATATATATATATATATAAATAATATATATATAATATATATATATATATATAATAAGCGTTTATATACGTTGGTAGTTTATAGGAAATTACAATATTGTAATTGTTCGTCTATTTATTTCTACAAAGAGCTTTTTCGTAAAGATATCGTTATTACAGATACACAAAAACTAACGAGTACTTTATGTTCACCCCTAAGCATTTATATATAAAACATTATTATACAGAACATGAAATGCTGTAAGCGTTTTTCAAAATCACCAGTCTTTGTAAAAATGTCAAAATTATTCGCCCTTAGAACTGGCGTATATGAAAAATAGCTGGTCCAAAATAAACGAAGTAAAGAACAAAGATGTTAATATCACGACCAAGAATCTTAATCTATTGCTTTGATTTGAGCTTTAAGAGTTTTAAAAATGAAAATTAAATAATTTGCAAAATTTTTTTCTTAAATGACTTTTTATTAAATTCTGGCGTTTACTTATACAGAATAATGTAAAGAATTGATGTACACTTAGTAATAATTATTTGAGCATTGTCATCTCATAGTATAACACGGAAAAATTGTAGCTTACAGTGGATGCTATATATGAAAAAAATTATAAATATATAATACCGCACAAACCGGATTTAAGCCTACTGAATAAAACGCCAAAAATACGATAAAAACAAGTGCTACAATTGTCGATCCACTTATCAAGCGTGGTGATTATGGCAATTGCTTTCAGACAGGTCCAGGTCCACCAGTGAAGTTTTAGTTGGCTGACAAATTAGAAGTATCTGATTTTTAAAGTAATTTAACACAGTTAAACACTTCAAAACACAGTTAGTTCATTCTGGCGTAGATCGGAACAAAGACAATAATTAAAAAGCTGAAGGTACTCCGGGTTAACTTTGGCATCAGGACGTCAGTCAGCTCAGTCCCCCGTGACCATGGGTGCTGGAAAGCATCCTTAACGTCGGGTATTAAAATAACATAAATAAACGCGATAAAATCCGTAAATGTAGTTTGAATCTATGTCTAGTGTTCGCGTAAATATAGGAAATCTTTATAATTTAAAATATTAATTGCGCCAACGAATCAAAATATAACTTTCATATCATATTTATAATAAATTCATGATTTAACATGTAAATAGATTTTTGTATTTTAAAAATAGCTAGAATTTGTACAAATATTATGCATATAACGATTTGTTTATGACAGAGTTTAGTACTTATTTACTTCTAATACTTTACTTATTACTTATTCACTGTTACGTACATACATATCACTGTCGAGAAAAAAACAGATGCTGATGCGTTGTCACTCGTGAAGACTAAGATCGAATGCCTCGTTTCCAATACAAAGGGTCTTCGGTTCAGTAAACTCTAAACTCACTCTAAACTCACTCATACGAAACACAACCGCGTTATGCTGCTGTTTTACGCTGGTATTCTGTGAGAACGTGATCCTTCCTCAGTCGGGCCAACCCATTCGTGCTACAAATATACTATTAATATAACTGCAACATAGATCCACTACGTATAATTATTTTTGGTTTTTTGTTGTTTGGAAAACAGTATTGTAATAATTTGTGTAGTGAGTCAGAAATCAATTTAATTACTTAAATAAAGGTCAGGCTTAACCTATTAGGTTTATTTAAATAATTTGATTCCACTTTACGTTTTAATTTTTTTAAGAACAGGCCAGGAATTTAAATTAAAGTTATATATGTACATATTACTGCTGACCCAGGCCTCATCTCATTTCTAAGAGAGTTTTTAGGTCAAAAAATGTCCTTGTTGAAGGATTTTCTATGTCATCGAAATATTGTTCTTTGATATCTTAGACATGCAGATGTTTTTGAAAGAAAAACGTAAGTTACTCGAACTTACTTTTACAAATCATCACTTTTACAAAATACTTTAAAAATGTCCGTAGATACGAGTAACAAAACAAAAATTTTCATCTTGATGTCGAATATCTGCGAAAATCCTACAAAATATATCTTACAAGACACCAAGAGACTCGTTCGTTAGATACCAAATAAGAGCCTTAGAAAATTTGACGCGTGTTCGAGTTTGAAGCTGCTAATTGGTATTAACATAAACTACACGTCTTTATATCCTATTAAGCAGAATATTTATATTATTCCAATATTATAAGTACGTAAGTTTGTTGTACATATTATGTTAAATGCTTCATAATCATTATTTAAATCATCTACAAGACACGTATAAACCAGTAATGATACTAGTGGTTTGCCTGTTCCTTAGTGATCTCCCAGTCTAAACGACTAGACGAATTTTTCTTATAAAACAGAAGTGACAAATGGATTAATTTTAACCTGATAATAAGTAGCTACTCTAGTCCATGAACATCACAGCAGGCATCTTCAAACCAATCAGGCTATAGATGCGTGCTTTTTGAGGAAAACGATTGAGTGTATAACTGCCATTCTTCAGTATAATTCTACTGGTCCCCTATACCCTTCAGAATAGAACAAAGCAGCGAAAACATCTCACTTTGGCGGAAGAAATAAGTAAGAGAGTAGTATCTACCCAGACGGACTCCCAAATAGAAAAAGAGTCCTAATGCTTTAGTTCACAGTGTCTTTAGGTTCATCCTCCAATTTGACAAAATTATAATCATAATATATATTTAATATATTTATTAACTATGAAAGAAATATTAAGTTATAACTTGAAAAAAGAGTTATTTAGAAAAGCAATTTGTCCTAATTAGAAGAGTATCAAACACCACATTTTTATTGCAGAGATCTTAATTTCGTGGGATTTCAGTATAAGAATGGTAATTTTGCAAGAATGCGCCAAAAATAATAAAATCATTTTTATTATTCTTTATTTCACAACCTGAAGGTCATAAGATTTTTTTTGGCATTTCTGATTGTCGCCTCTTATGACGCTGACGGAAGAAAATACCATTACCTCTTTCGCCGCCGCCGCCCTCATACATTAAACTACATATTACTTTATTATAAACATGACGACACAAATAATTGTTAGCTTAAATATTGAAGTGTCTAATCATGTGTGCTTGGACTTTTGTGAATTCATTTTTTATGAAGCAATATATTAAATTTTCTCTCATTAAAATTCGTGAGTAAGTCTAATGGGACGAAATATGAATGAAAGCAATTTCAAATGGAATCCATATCTCTGTGATCCTCTTATTTAGGGCTTCATTCACCGAACACAGATGAACGAGAACATTTCATAATGATGTACATTTTTTTCAAATTTTGTCATTTCAATTACATCTTTTTAATTTATGTTCATTACATTGTGACGTTTTCTTTGTCAAGGTGCTATTTCATAGTATATATCGATACCTCCCACGTAAGTTGTTGTATCCCCAAGACTGCAATTTTACAATAGAGCATTTTAAAGATTCAAATTGGACTAAAAACTGCATTTATGATTGTATTTTTGTGAAATTTGGTATATGAATGTAATTTATAGTATTCTTGATTACAGTTGAAAGATAAATTAAAAAAAATGTATATTTTCTGAGATATTGTTCATACAACATTTTACTGCGGAGTACAGGCTGCGACATTTGTCGTATCTCATACTTACAATATTATACCGCGGAGTTTAGATTTCGTCAGTTGTTGTATATAATAGTTACAACAATATACATTGAAAAATATAAGTCTCATTCCACTGTATGTGGCAATAACAAATTACATCGGTTAAAATATTAGGTTTGTATTAATATATGTAAACAAATACTAGGTTAAAAAATAAAAAGACATATTGTCAAGGATAAATTTCTTTATTTTTTAATAGGAACAACACAAATACTTACTATTATTATATTTTTAGGAACATTTCTATAAACATTGCAATAATAGTACTTACCTAATATTTATAAATTGGCATTAAAATCTTAGAGAACACCGATATAAAAATAAAATAATGAATATTAAAAAAAAAACAGCTTATAATATTATCAAACTTAGGTTATTTTGAAACAAAATAAAAAGGACATAAATGAAAACATAGTACACTCTTTCTATTATATTTTAATAACATAACAAACTCTTCTTAGGATTGTGAAAATAGAATCATAAAAAATCATCATAAAATAACAAAAATAATTATGACTTACTTAATAATTTCTATGAGATCAACTTAACATCAAGATAACTAGAAATCAGGTAACCATTTATAGTTATTGGCATAGTAACTATCCTTGGCTTTAGAGGAATATTTTTTTTATTAGTAATTATACATAAGTAATTGAAAACAGTTGAGTTATTTTTAATTAAACAAACCAAATTTTTGGTTTTATTGGAGCTGTGAAAACTATTATTATTTTGAAAAAACAATGATAAAACGAAGATGAAATTTAAAGAAATATAAATGATTTAAAAAAGAAAAGACTTTTATAAGTACTATTATGAATCAGAAAATTCAACATTATGAGAGCCAGCAACAAAAGATAGACTCTTGAAAATGTCATGATATGTGGCTGGAATAATTCCATTATGACAGAGACTCATTAAGTCATCATATTTTGCCTTTGTTAAGGGAAGATGGTTGAAATAGAGAGGGCATAGTTAGGCGTCTTCGGGTATTGTTATTAATGGCAATCGTCATAGCATTACTGTTTGCCAAATCGTACCGATATTCAATTTTAAAAGGATCTTCTGCACATACCCGCACTTCTATTTTGTTCCATTTAACTACGTCTCCACTTATATTTTTTGACCAATTACGCCCGTCCAAAAGTTGTTTAAAGTTATAAAAATCGGCGTGCTTCATTTCTATGACGTTATATGATTTTCCATCCTGTTTAACCCATCTAACCAAGCTAAACCATTCCAGAGGTGTATATATAAGTTTATTTTTAGATGATCTTTCTATTAAAGCGTGTACGCTGTCACCCTCTGCTTGGGTATGACCTTTTTCGAGAAAGGTATGTTTTATAGTAATGTTAAGTTTATGAGCAATATACACATAAAACGCAAAAACAATGCGATTACGGTTCTGACCGGCACAATTGTCAGACCAGAATCTGAATTCTTTTGCACCCTGTTCATGCATATTTTGTATAAAATGAGAAAGACAGCTTGATACCTCATTAGAACCACGCTTAGCTTCTCCTTCGTGCCACATATAACAATGTCCCTCTTTATTTGCTAGATCATACAAGGTAAAATTAAAAACCGACAACTTCCGCTTGTAATATAAAATACTCAATTGGCCATGAGGTGCATTAAGAATCTTTTGAAAATCAAAAGTAGCTGCGACGATTTTACCTTGTGAAGATTTGCTGTCATTTTTATCAGATTTCATGATTTGTCGGGATAACTTCTTGTTTGTGACATGATTTTCATAATCTGCAATTTGTTGTTCAGTAGGACCGTCAATATTTCTAAAAATGTGACATTGATCGCATTGATCTTTCTTAGGCACGTAAAAAGTGAGCTTAAAATTTTCATTTACAATATCTCGATATTGACGTTCGGTTTCAGCTTTCTCTTCATGTTGTGTGTTAGCCTGAAGCCACTCAGAGTACATTTCAAATAATTTAAGAAAATTTAAATCTCCATCCAAATATAATTTATTTGACTTTTGCCTCGTATAATGTGACTCAACCGGCTGCAAGCTCTTGATGTGATCACACATGCTGGTTATTACCGAATCTGTTTTTTTTTACGGAATGGTTTGAATGTCTACCTCTTTTATCTGGGACTAGTACTCCCGTTGTCGTATCCATCTTTTCTAGAGCCTTATAAATAACCTGATCGCTGACAGACAAAGTGCTTAAAAAGTGTTTTTTGCACACATCCACATAATTAATATTATCATTGTCAAGACCTACTGGTATTAAGTATTTTAACGTGTACTTACGTCTTGAAACTGTATCTGTATAGACTCTACGTTTATTTTGCTTTTTTTACTAAGTTAGCCACATACATCCATTGCTTTTCTCGATCGCCTAAGCTACAAAAACTCTCAAAAATCTTCTTTCTTTGTTCTTCGCTTAATTTGTCAAAGCACTTCTTGCGGCAGCGACATGGTGGGCCCATCTTTCTGCTTGCTTGTATTTTACCTTTTCTCGAAATATATTCTTTTCCCAAATTACGTAAATACTTACTTTTCTTATCTATCCATTCTTTATAATGTCTTTTTCTTACATTACCTTTATCTTTCCTTGATGGACGACGGTGGCGGTCACTTGTGGTGGGACTATTATTTGAAATATCCGACAGCGGACTATTGTTCATGGTTGTATACGTCGAGCAGCTAGAAATCCATGCTGGTGAGGGTTGAGGTATAATATTGAACGCTGATAAATTTTGTTTTTGTATATAATATGGGCAGAAATCATTATCACAGTCGTAGTCCAAGTGATTGATACTCCAAGAGGGGGAAGGGTGCGGTGTCTCAAGATTTGCAGTATCAGAATCTGTTGCTACTTCTAAGTTGTCAAAGATGTTTCCATCTATTATATTTGCCAACTCTTTCATTTCAGATTCATTAAAACTTATTGGCAATGGTGACTCTGAAACAGTATTAACGTTTTAATTTGATTGCAACCCGCGTATGTCCTGATGCCTACATCGTTTAGGGAAGACATACACCTTTTACCTCTCCAACATATAAAATGCTTTACCCTGGCTGACTGACTTAACGATCCACCAAAGCAGGTCGCACATAGTTGCCTGTGCGACCTGCGTTAGTGAAGCATTAAGTCAGTCAGTCAGGGCAAGGCATTTTACAATGTTGCAAGATCCAATTTTAGAAAAGACTTGACATACATCATCGAAAACGAAAAAGGAATAACAAAGTAAAATACAGCATGTCACTATACAACAAAGTTTTGAATAACAACTCCCGAAGTAAAATGTGGTATCTATTACATACAACAATATTTTTATTTAAATGTAAACGTAAAATGTTATATGTATTACATACAACATTTTTTATGAACGCTCAACGACGTATACTGTTGTAAGTAACCTATACAACATTTTAGGTTGGTATCACGACAAAAAAAGTAACATTAACCTTATTAATGCTAATAAAATATTACAAAAAGAAACATACCTGTGATATTTCGGAGACTTGAATCACGAAAGCTGTTTAGTTCTATTTCATCTAATGAAACATTGTTATTTTCAATGGGTGTCTCGGAGTTTCTATTTTGTGTACTCGTATTATTGACCATATCACATAGTCTACGTCCTCTTGTTGTTATCCTGGTACGATTCATTGTTATAATATATTTGAAGTAATTCAATTACGTATAAAGTTATTTTTGAAAAAACTTAAACGGTTCCTACATCATGCGTGCGGCCGGTTGAAAGTCCGGCGTGGTCTGTTGTATGTGTCCAATACGAGACGCGGGCGCGTGATTCTCCTCGCCCTGCACCCCGCGTAAGCTATTGTAAAGGTCTATACAATGCTGTAGTCCGTTCTCGTTTGAAAGTTACAACATTATACGTCTGGCAAATCCTTAAAAAACCGTATTTTGGTTTTTTTTCCACTTTGAATGCATTAAATAATGCAAATTAGGATAGTTTTTTGTAAAAACGCCAAACGCCATTTTTGTGGCATACAACAACTTACGTGGGAGGTATCGATATAATATCAACATCATCTATTATTAGACATTTGTTCTGTCGAAGCAAGTAGACCATCTTGTCATCATTGATCATCTCTCAAATCCTTGGCCTTCAAGTTTGTAAACAACATTTTGCTAAGTTGAAAAATAATGTTTTTTAAGGTATATTTTCACTAAAAGAATTTTGTTTTATATAATCAAGTAATTTTATTACTGTTTATAAACATAATTTAATATACATTCCGATTTTCAAGTTATTATAAGTATTCTTTACTTTTACTATCTGTTGAGTATTACAATAAATATACTAAGTACTCGTATACCTATTTTATTTAGTGTGAGATATTGAATTTGTATTACATAAAAATATAATTCTAAAGAAGTTAATTTTAAACAGTCTCGTAGTCTCGTTAAACGGTCTCCTTTCTCTGCTGCTTCAAGTCATTTCAATGACAAAAAGATAATACATGGAGTCTGTTATTTCGCATTAAAGCTTTCATAGTATTTTTGTAGTAAAATATTAAAAATAACAAACTGTCAAGACTTTGATTTTTATAACATTTCATTTAACTGATATTATTTTTATAAATATATTAATTATTCTTAAATAGACAGCATATAACAATTATCTTAATTATAAAGATATCTAGTTACTGAGTGACCTCACAAAGTTTAACGCTCTTCGATTCATATTTTTAGTTTTGGAATAAGAATTTTTACCTTTGATTTTTTGAACGGAAGTTGTTTTTAAGTGGAATTATGTACTTAGGAAAATAATTATTTTATAATGATACTATATTTTGATTTCATAAAAAACTTAACGACATATGTATCTTATTTAGGAAATAAATATATAAAACCCTGGCTTCTTTTAGACTTGTAGCTTTTATTTCATATATTTAATGGTCATTACACCTATAATTTATATGCAAAAGTAACTTAACTGCTTCTGTAAGCTTCCTTTTAAACGTTGGTAAAAAACTACAATTTTAAAAACATAACGGTTGCAAATACGCATGTAACAATGTATTACAAGTACGAGTCTGATTTGGTTGAGAAATTAAGAAAACAAAATTTGAAAGTTTTCAATTGGCTCTCCTGTAAAAATAATACTTTTTGGCGTGTGGTAGTTTTGCATTTAAACAGCGATATATATACACATTAGTTTGGCATAACATGTTTTTACTTACGCTAAGTTTATTCTTGACTTTATTCATGTATATTCAATGAAGATATACTCACCTAATGAGCCTTCCATTAGTCTCCACTCATATCAACAAAACTGAACTCCATCGACAAGCTGTCAAGACTATTATTCATACCATAAATCAGTTAGTGGAGCGACTTTAGCGCAAGATAAAGTTATTTAATACTGTTTTATTTTCAGCACATTGTTATGTAGAAGTCAATGAGAGGCATGTGTCTTCGACTAAGTAGTTAGACTATCTTATAACGAAATCCAAATGTCCGCTATACTACAGAATATTATGTAGAAGAATTGTGTTTTTATTTATAAAACTAGATACAACACAATAGAAACAACGATACGACGCTTTGCTAGAGTAAGACCTCTTTACTCTTGACCTAACCATTATTTTGTAGACTTGCCTACATATTTCTTTTACATTTATCAATTTCAATAGTGTCTCGAAGACTATAGTCATATTAGCAATTTTTTATCTTAAAAAGTCCATAACAGTCCATGGAAAGGCCTGACCCTTTCCTACTGTACGAATGATCTGTTTGTTTATGGTTATTTTGTTTTCAAATAGAAAAGGCCATAGCAATATCAAAAATTAAATGTTTGTCTGAAAGTACAACAGGATAAGGCCAATTCTATGGGAAGTAACAGGGTTAGTTATTAAAAATAAAAGTGTGAGTGCTGATTTTCAACTTGCTCTCTTGCTTGTGCAACTAATCATTATCAATAATAGGACAACGTTACGCACTATACATTCAGGATATAGTAATTACAGTTTAAACATGCCGTAATATGTACCATCACAATTACACACTGATATAATGCGAAGGACATAATTACATGATGGTATAACGTAAACTCCGAGAGTGACAGCGTCCCTTCGATCAGTCGCCATATCATATAACAACACGGAACGGAAAAACTCGATTTTCCCACTAAACACACACAAAGATAAAGATAAAGATCATTTTATTTGTTTAAACATGAGTATACATACATATGCATGTAAGATGTTAAAAGAAAATATCTCGACACTCATGTTTAGCCTCTACGGCGTACAAATGTTAAAATAATAAATAAAAAATTTACAATTCTAATTGGCCTTCGCCTTATTTAGTATTAATAAATTATACAATAAACATTAAAACAGAAAACAAACATTATTAGAGAAGAGAATTTATATATTTAAATATACTTGTACATAAAAACATACCTTTATTTACCTAAATGATTGTACAAATTCTTAGTGTTACATACTTACATTAGTCAATTTCGTATATTATTACTTTCGATTATTTTATGAATTCTACTTTATAATGTTCAATTACCAGTAAGATAATGTGTAATAATTTATATAAATGTAGATATTATTTGTCATAGCAGTTAGTGGTCAATATTGTCTTGCAGAAAGTCATTAATATTGTAGTAGGCTTTATTTGCAAGGAAATTATTTAATTTATTTTTGAGTATGATATTATTATGTTCTTTCCAGCGTTTCGGAATTTTATTATATATTTTTGGGCCCATGCAAAATACGCTGTTATTCATTAAAGTAGTTTTTGATTTATATAGACGAAGTTTACTGTTATCACGTCTATTACGAACGACCGCATCAGACATGCGTGGGAATAGGTTAGGATTGCTCTTAACGAAAATTGCGCTTTCCAAAATACAAAGTGAGGGTAATGTCAATAATTTATATTCTATGAAAAATGGTTTACAGCTCTCCGTGACCTTTAGTTAGAAAATGGTCCTTATGCATTGCTTCTGGGCTTTAAATACTAATTCTTTATTCGTAGAGTTACCCCAAAAGATAATGCCGTATATAAGAATGGAGGAAACTAAACCATGGTACGCTGTGAGAAGGGCATCGATTTTGAGCATTTGGTACTTATTTTAGAGTACGTAAGAAGATTTACTGATTTTTTATTAAGGCTTCTGTGTGTGTTTTCCAATTGAGTTTTTGTCAATAATTACACCAAGAAACATCGCATTATCTACCTCATTAATCATTTTATTATTGTATTAGGTATGTAGGTTTGACATAGTAGATCCTCTTTGTGTAAAGTGCATAATATTATTTTTTTCCAAATTGATTTTTAAATTATTATTTTCTAGCCATTTTATCATTGATGTTAGGGAATTATTAATGTCATTATTATAGGTATCATTATTTTTATAAAGTATAGTTATGGTACTGTCATCGGCAAATAGTGTCACGTATTGGTTAATGCTTTTAGGTAGGTTATTGATACGTATAATAAACAATAGAGATCCCAAGACACTGCCTTGAGGCACAGCATATTTAACTGCTTGACCTGATGATCGATAAGTTTCTTCATGTTTGGTGTGTGTATTTACTGATGTTATTTCTGTATATTGCTTTCTATTCATAATATATGATTCTTTGAGACGCGTAACGTTACCTCGGATACCATAAGCTTTATATTCATAATATACGATTCTATGAGACGCGAAACGTTACCTCGGATACCATAAGCTTCTAACTTCCTAATCAAAATGTTATGAGAGACGTAGTCAAACGCCTGCGTCATATCACAAAATATAGTGCTAACAGGAATGTTTTTATCTATATTTATCATGACTTTATACAAGAAGTCATAAATAGCCATATTTATTGTTTTATTATTACGAAAGCCTTTCTGTTCCTGAGTTAGTATATTATTCTTCTCAAGATCAGTGTATAATTGTTTATATATATGTTTCTCAAATATTTTAGAGATAATACTTATGAGAGAGATAGGTCGCTAGTATTGCATAAGTTGCTTATCTTATTTTTTAAATAACGGCTTTACAATCGATATTTTCAGTGCCTCTGGAAAAATACCAGTATCGATGCTTAGATTAAAAATATAACTCAAATGTGTACCGATTTCTCCAGCAACAGCTTTGACGACTTTCGTTGAAAGACTATCATAACCCACACTATTTGTATTTCTTAATGAGTTTATAATTTTGTATATTTCCGCAGGGTAACACGGGGCTAAAAAAAGGAGTTTGTCAAGAAACCGCGAGCCATATCCGCCATCTTGTTGAGGCAGAAGAATCTTACCGCGTACACAGTCCATCTAGTATAACATCTCGCGTAATAGGGTCAAGCCTCGACCGGGGAATCGGACTTGGGAAATCTAAGGCTCGCCGCCCAACCATTTTTATGGTCCTTCGGCCGGATTTGGACTGGTGCTTTGTAGCCTCACCAACCATTTTTCTGGTCATTCGAGCGGATTTGGAACCGGTGCTGTCTAGTCTCATCGAGTCGAATTGCTGGATTAATTTCTTAGACAATGCACTCTAATTTAATATTGGATAGATTATGTAGTTTTGTTTAGTTTAAATTTAAAATTTGTTAGTTACTCGCATAAGTAAATCGACTTATTTATTCAAATTGTTTGGATCCGCTTAACCTTATTTAGCCTACCCATCATTTGTAAAAAAAATAGTGTGTGTTTAAAATTCTTATCTGTCGACGAGTGTTATCTCGTTTGGTTGCAAAGGTGTTCAATTTAACGACGTAATACGGCACAATAAGACAATAGTGTGTCGTGAGATATAGTTGTATTACATTGTGTCCATCCTCCAGCGTTGTGCGATTGTTTGCGATTAATCTAATATTAATTATAGTGATTAAAATGGCAGTTAGTGGAAATGAAATTAAGCTTAAAACTCTTTACGCCAAGAGGGACGTACTATTTTCAAGTATACAATATATAAGTGATCACATAAAAAATATTAACGTAGATTCAGTGCGGGAAACGTTTTTATGTGAAATTGAAACGGTGGACTTTTTGCGGACGGATTACGAAAAAATATTAGACAACATTAATAGTTTGGAATTACAAGTCGACCCTAAGTTTACAGCGAATTATTAACCACTTCTATCATTTGAAGATATGTTGTGTCGCGTAAAAAGAACGGTAAAGCTCTTACAGTCTCCAGCCCAAAGGGAAGCAAGGCCGGAAGTCCAGGTACGCCCACGTGAATCACTTAGATTGCCCCCCATAGATATTCCGGTATTCAATGGAGATATTAAAACTTGGCCGTTGTTCATAAATATACATAATAATCCATCGTAATCGGACGCTGAAAGATTGTATTAATTACTTAATTAGTAAATTAAGCGGTAAGGGCACAGTCTATTTCTTCGGGCTTCACACCAACAGCAAACAATTATTTGTTACTATTTGAAACACTTAAGAACAAATATGAAGATAAGCGAATGTTAGCATCTTCATATTTAGACCAAATATTCGATCTTAAAGCTATATCATCCGCGAACATCACCGGCTTAGAGCAGTTTTTAGATAAATTTGTAGCATCGGTGGCTGCACTCAAGAACCTGAAATTTAATGACCTTATGGACGTGGTGTTTCTCCATATTGCGTTAAAGAAACTAGATCCGGACACCGTGCGTGCGTTTGAAAGGGAGCATCGTAGTTCTGAGTTGCCATCATTCGATTCATTAGCATCATTTGTGCGAGATCAAATTAAAGTGATACAGCGCTCCTCGAATGTCAAACAAGAAATGTGTCGACCGCAGACAGATTTCACCATCTAGAACCGCAGGGTCTCCGACGTACGTAACCACTGCGCCTGCACCACCTTATAGTGCCTGTGTTCTATGTAAGAATAAACAATACGGTAATTTGTATAATTGTGCGACCTTCCGTAAACTTTCACTCAGCGAACGTTATAGAATAGTGAAGACGAACAACTTATGTTTAAATTGCCTAAGCGATAGACATTTGGTTGCTTAATGCAATTCTAGCTCCGTGTGTAACAAGTGCGCCAGCAGACATCACACGTTATTACATTTCGAAAGCGGCAATATATTCGCGTGAAGTAAATCGGACAAGGAAATCACACCTACTAAAGTCGACGATTCTAGCGGTCGAAGCGGTGGACGATATGGGAACACAGTCTGCTTCCACCGTGTTACTGGTTACAGCCCGTATCGTAGTTAGGGATTCGCATGGAAACGAACAGTGTCCGTACATTGCTAGACAGCGGATCCCAGAGTAGCCTTATAACGCGGCAATGTCGTCAGCGTTTAGGACTGCCAATAAATAAGACACCTTCATGTCCCGTAGTCAAGGGCATCGGAGGTACAAATAAAATTACCCAGGGCTCTATAAATTTGAAAATTTATTCCCGGCTAGATCGTAATATTAACTTTAACATAAATGCATTAGTGGTAGATAAAGTCACTGAACGTCTGCCAACCGTTTCGGTTGACACCTCGGCAGTGATTGATTTTGAAAATTTGACTCTGGCAGACGATACGTACGCCGTCCCCGGAGATATAGACATGCTCATTGGAGCATCACTTTTCCCTCATCTTTTGTTACACAATAAGGTCAGGGGCAACTCCTTGTATACCGCGCCTTACGCATTGGAAACCGTCTTGGACTATGTCATCGTTGGCTCCGCCCCTATCATGGATAATATTTCGGCAACCTCTTATTGTTGTATGGCTGTCGAACCGCTCGAGTCGTTAGTCCGCAAATTTTTCGAGATGGAGGAGGTGAACGTTCCACCTATAGTTAGGCCAGATAGATTATGCGAAGAAATTTACGTCCGCACGACTGTTCGTGATCGCGACGGTCGATATAGTGTAGCGCTATCCTTTAAAGAAGATGTTTTATCTCTCGGCGACTCGCGTCAAAAGGCGGAAAAACGATTCTACGGTTTGGAGCGTAGGATGCTGTCCTCACCCCGATTAAGGGCAGCTTATGACGGTGTCATCAATGAATATATAAGGGAGGGTTACATATCACTTGTGGCTCCAAAACTAGATAACTACGAAGACGCACCGTCGTATTTCATACCACATCACGAGGTCATTAGGGAAGACAAACATACGTCCAAGTTACGTGTAGTGCTCGACGCAAGTGCTAAAACTAGCACTCACCTTTCTCTTAACGATATCCTCTATAGTGGGCAAAATTTACAGGGCAGTTTATTTAATATAATAGTAAATTTTCGTTTGTTCAGAATAGCACTATCCGCCAAATGTTTCTTTGCATAGGGGTCTGTGAATGGGACCGTCGATTTCAACGCATTTTATATCGCTTTGACCCAAAAGAACCTCTAATGGTGTTTGAATTTAACCGCGTTTGCTTTGGTTTAAAGTCGAGCCCATTTCATGCGCTACGTATGGTGAGACAGCTCGCCGCCGATGAAGGTCCCTCTTATCCTAAAGCTAAGAGGGCAATTGAGAGTGGATTATATATGGATGATTTTGTGTATTCGGTTGATAGCGTGGAGGAGGCCACCCTAACCACCGCCGAGGTTATAAAGCTCATGAAAGCGGGTCAATTCGATCTCGTCAAGTGGACTAGTAATTCGCGTACGGTTTTAGATACAATCCCACTATCACACCGCCTTTCGGCGATAAAGGGATTCGACGATTCTGAGACGCACAAGGTGCTCGGTTTGTGTTGGTCACCGGAGTTCGACGTGTTTATTCTTAAGGTAAACCCGCCCGCAGAAACGTGCACAAAGCGCACAATAATGTCATACGTTGCTAGATTATGGGATGTCAAGGGTTTCGTAGCCCCGGTGGTGCTATACGCTAAGCTTTTGATTAAACAACTTTGGTTATGTGAATGCGATTGGGATGACCCGCCGCCTGATAGCATTGTTCGGTCGTGGCTGCGTTTTAGAATGGAACACTAAAAATAAATATTGTATTCTCCAATCCAGTCCAATGGAAGAGCAGAGTCACCCAACACAAGCATTACTACATGCTTCCTGGGCGACTCTGGCCACAAAATAATGCTTGTAGACCTAAGTTAAAGAAATAAACAATTTTTATTTTATTTTTTTTATTTTTAACTTCCATTACTAAGCGAAATTAAAATACCACGTCATATAAACGTCGATAGAAATAGCGTCATCACGGTCGTAGGGTTTGCAGACGCTAGCGAGAAGGCTTACGGGGGCGTTGTATATTTTCACGTATAGAATAATGATAGAAATGCGATCAGCCTCATTAGCTCTAAGTCAAGAGTCTCCCTCGTAAGGTTGTCTCTCTCGCGCGCTTGGAGCTTTGCGCGATATTAGTTCTTGCCAAGCTTATCACCGCAGTTATCAGTGCATGTAGTGACAGAGTTCACATAGAAAGAGTATTTACCTTTTCTGACTCAACCGTCGCTTTATTTTGGGTTCATTCTTCACCCCACCGTTGGGATACTTTTGTCGTCAACCGAGTGACCAAGATCCAAGACGAGTTAGGAACACGGAACTTTTATCACGTGTCCGAAGCGGAAAACCCTGTCGATTGTCTATCCCGTGGACTCACCCCGATGCAAATAATGGACCATCCGCTTTGGTTCCAAGGACCTTCTTGGGTTCACTTGGAACCCTCGCAGTGGCCAATAATCGATTTACAAAAGATTTACGCTGTACCGACGGTATATCGTGTGTTAGAGATTACAAGATTACAATCGAATAGAACTTGTAGTCGTGCTTTTCAACGTCTTAAGCCATTTTTACAAGATGAAATATCGTCAGGGTAGGTGGACGCTTGTTTACGGCAACCTAATTTTATTAATTATGTTTAGTAATTTAGTTAGTTTTAGTAGTATCAATTTAGTTGATCACCACCATAAATTGAATTCTCACGCTGGCCCCGACTTGCGGATGTCAATCTTGCGTCAGAATTATTGAATTCTTTCAGCACGTGATTTGATCCGCAATAGGGTGCACAGATGTGTGCACAGATGCACAGAAGCTTGCTTTCGAGTACGTTCTAAGCCGTCATTTCCGGAAATGGCGGACCTTAGGTCCTGTCGAGTAACACAATCTGTTTGTGTCCTTTGCCCATTCAATATTTGGATTAGTTTTCTAGATTAGAAATTGTAGTCGAAATTTAGGTTTAATCTTAGTGTTAGTTGTTTTAGTTATTTTTGGAGGGGACTTTTCAAGCCGGGGGGATGGTTGCGCGGAAAACCATTCTTATTTTAATTTTATTCGAGGGTATGCTTGCCAAGCGTTGTCCTTTCCTTAACCTATCGTCCCTCCGTAGACACCGGGGTGGTGGGGTGAGAGGGGAAAGAAGAGTTTCTAGAATGTTGCGTGATTCTTGCAACCAATGAGAAGGGCGCCCGACTTCGGTGGGAAAGAAGCCGATATAAGCTCGCGTGCTAGTCTCGAGCGCTCTCTTGCCTTTGCGCCGCTAGTTGGAACCACACCGCCTGGGACAGCCGCGTCCTAGAGGGCTCTTGCCCACGCATCACTCGTTCAAACCGCACCAACCTGGAGCAGTCGCACTCCAGGAGTAACCGCCTCACCTAGTGTGAAATATCGTCGCGAACCGCTGTCTTCCATCGCACCACCGGCAAGGACTGCATCCCTGGGGCCCCAGGAGATTCACCAGAAGTCGCATCACAGCAACGGAAGCATCCAAGCCGCATCGAAATCACACCTCGGTAAGTGTGTTTTTTTCCTATAACTCAATGCCTGCTTGAGTATTTGTTTGTTAGCTAACCCGCCGCATTTCATTCCTCCTAATGTGCTCAAGCAGGATTCCTTCATAACCTGGGCAAACAATAGATTTCGGAAGAGCGAGTGCATTGTCAAGGAACCGCGAGCCATATCGGCCATCTTGTCGAGGCAGAAGAAGCTTACCGCGTATACAGTCCATCTAGTATAACATCTCGCATAATAGTGTCAAGGCTCGATCGGGGAATCGGACTCGGGAACTCTAAGGTCCGCCGCCTAACCAATTCCTATTGTTATGTAGGCTATCTGGCAAGCTCATCATAGTGGTTTTGAGTGTTGGTTTCTCATGCTTATCAGTCGAAATAGATAAGCTTACTATCGAGTCTAACGAACCAGTAGTTTGTCGTTTCCTATATGTAACATTATCAAATGAATCTGAATCCATATTTTCATTTTTTCTAAATTATTTCGTTTGCTTATGGAAGTGGCGCCCTCTCTTATTAAATGCTTAACATATAACTCAGAGTTTAACTTTCTTCGTAAAATCTTCAAAAATACATACTGTGCTTCGTGGGTTCGAAGCCACGACCACTCCAATTCCATTACTTCCATTCCATTCTACACAAAATCGTGTGCGAAAAATTGAGATTGACATTGCGTGCTCACTCTCACTTGCGCATAGTGCAGCCCAACGCACGTTTCGATAACTATTTATTAAGCGTTGTTGATTTTCCGGGAGTCTCATACCAAAATATAATGAATTAACTGAAAGTGTCTCAGTAATAGACACTTTTAATCTTAGCTTTAGCTTTTATACGTTTTATAATTACAGAAAAGGGGATATAAAAAACGTTAACAATAAGTATATCCATTTATCTTTAATATCCAGATCTTTTGGAAATCTGCAATAATATCATTGTATTAAATAAACAGATGTATAAATAAAATGAATACAACATTATACAAACAGCAAACTAATAAATATACGCATGGGTGACATGTTTATAATTTTTATTAGTTTAGTGATCTGTAACTGACTTTCTGTTGTTTGTTATTTTTCAGTTACCCGGCTTCTTACATATCAAATTTAGTCTACTATCCTCATAATATAATATATTAAAATTCCATAAAAATTGATAAAGTAATTTAAAAGTACAAAAAAAAACATATTATAATCGTTGATAAAAGGTTAACTGGTTAAAAGAAAATGGGAATGAAAAATGACATTTCATTCCCATTTCCCATTCATAATATTCCTTGGCCCGGGCGTATGAAGACCCTGTGTCCGGATTTCTCAGGCCATATGCAGTGTGAACCGGGCGTGCGAGGGTTATTCATCTAGCCACCGCAGGCGATGATCAGAATGGACATCGATCGATCGAACGTGGCCATACAATTTTTTTTGTGTATAACTTGACAAACATAAAATAAAAGAAAACGAAGAGCCTGTTATAATCCTATAGCTAAATGTTATAAAAATTCTAGGCTCCTAAAGTCATACTGGCGAATTCTGTTCTTTACTTCGTAATATTTTTATGCATAAATAAAAACGTTCATTTAACCGTGTTGTATAATATAAACCGAACGCCATTTAGCCTCGGTGAAAAACTTCAGCTGTTAAAATGTTTTCTGTTATGTTTCAATTAATGTGTTAAATGCAACTTTACTCGCTGAAACTTTACTATGGCAGAATAAATTAGTTGGCTCGGCCAGGAATAGAGCACATTTTTTTAGAATACCCTGCAAGCAATAAGATTGTTTCTATAAAAATGTGTACTCTTTTACTGATAATGGAATATTCCTTCTAAGTATTAAATTAGGCCTAGATATATATGCAACGCATTTAAATTAGATCCTTAATCGAATAGAGTGGTAAATGTTCAATGGTTCACTTACTATCAGATATACAGAAACCTCATGTCCACTCGATGTTGCTCATGTCAGTAAAGTAAAGTAAAGTTACAGCCTATATACGTCCCACTGCAGGGCACAGGCCTCCTCTCATTTCCGAGAGGGTTTAAGGCAAGGAATAGTCCGCCGCGCTGTCCCAATGCGTGTTGGCGAACTTCACATGTCTTCGAAATATATATTTTTTCTTATTTCTGAGACATGCAGATTTCCTCACGATGTTTTCCTTCACCGCTGAGCACGTGGTAAATCAGCGCTTAAAATTGTAATTAACAATTTCATTGGTGCCGGCGGGGATTGAACCCGGTTTGCTCGCGTATTGCAAAATTTACAGCGAGCACTAACCATCTGAGCTACCACGGCTCATTTCAGATTTGTTTATATTTCATTTGTTTAAATTTGGCTGCGACGTTTAATTATTGTACCTTATTGTTAACTTCAACGGCAATGGCTTTCGGCAATGGTTTCGGTCACGGCGACCAATCTCAACGGGGCTCAAATATATGCACAGTTACAATATCTATTCCATCACATCATATTCAGACGGTAATCTGACAGGATCGGAGAGAGATCAGTCGTAGAAACTACGGCTTTAGTGTTAGCCAAGGCACTACTAGGTTACTATCGAGAACTTTTTGACTGAAAAACCCACTAATTGATTTTTGCCTGAGCCAAACCGACTGAGACGTCATGAACAGCAAGCGTGTTAACTACCACTAGACCAACGAGGCAGTTGCTTCATGGATTGAAAAATATCAGAAAGGCATTTATACAATACAATACAATATAATACTATTTACTGTACACCAACAAAACATAAATATAACAAATAATGAACAAACAACGAGGGAAAAACAAAAGGCGGTCTTATCGCTATATAGCAATCTCTTCCAGACAACCCAGAAGAGGAAATTAATAAAAATAAAAATAAGATTAACGGGTACGGTGCACTAAATTAGACAAAAAAAAATACAACTTATATACTATAAAATGACAACATACTTAAGGTCTCAATTCATCTGCTGCTATTTATTTTTCTTTAGACCGTAAGGAAAAATCGTGACAAGAGCTAAGAAATTTAAAACGTTCTTTTAGATAGACGAAGACGGATTGGGAGCCACTTGCGTTTAGTGCGGTATTCCGGGACAGAGTCATATTTACGAAGCCCAAATATGAACCGTATACAGAGATTTTGGAGTCGCTCTAGTTTATTAAATTGCTCCTCGGTGATATCAAGGTAACAAATGTCAGCATAGTCGAGGATAGGGAGTAGCAAAGATTGTGCAAGCATAATTTTGGTGGAAATGGGTAAAAATTAGTTAAGCCTCCGGAGCATTTATTATGAAACGATTCAATTCTCAATTTTTCCTTACACTTGTACTTCATAAGCATATTACGATAAGATTTATATCAAACGTGCGTAAGTTAAATATTGTCAGTTATTCAAATCGTTTATTTTCTTCCAAATTAAACCAAAATTTTATTTCAATACATGTTTGCGGGAAGATAATCATAAAGAACATAAACTGTCTAAGAATACGGACGTGAGTGAGTTTATGCATGGTCATTAATAATGTATTCACTTTGAGTTCATTTGCTGTATTTATTTTACAGCACCCTTGTTTTCTTTTTCTTTTTAAGTTAAAGTCTATATCCTAAATATTGTTACCACTTAGATTTTATAATTTAAAAAAAAAAAAAATATATGTAAATTTTTTTATTTTTTTTAAAACTTTTTTGAAAACTCTTACATTATTAATTTATATATAGTCATTGGTATTTATTAACATTGACTGAAATTTGAGTTTATTTAAGTAGTTTAAGTTTTTTATATACTTCAGGGGTTATACCAAATCAATATTATATAGTTTTAAACGGAAACTTAAAAATCATTCAGGTTAGTGCAAAATTATATAGCTTTAAACAAGGCGTTTAGAAGTTTCGTACGTTATTCAAATAGTTTATTTTCTTTCAAATTAAACCAAAATGTTATTTCAAAACATGTTTGCGGGAAGATAATCATAAAGAACGTAAACTGTCTAAGAATACGGACGTGAGTTTATGCAGGTATGGTCATTAATAATGTATTCACTTTGAGCTCTAGAAATACTTTTTTGCTTTAAAACAATTTTTGTAACATGTAAAGCACCAAAGTAATTTCAGCTGTAACGACTACTACTTAAGAGGTTTTAAAAAATTTTGAAGAATTTATTGTGCTGCCACATGCAAGTATTCCTTGAAATTATAAACTTTTAAATAAAAATTTATGGCTGCCGCTTACTAATCAAGGGACTATAAGCGCACCATCTACTAATGTGGGGTGTTTAGTTAACATAAATTCTAAATTTATTTTTGAATTACTACCTAGCATAAGACCTATTAATGTAACCATTCTTATCGGGCCTTGTACCAAAATATCTTGTGGAATTCTTGTCTGAACATATTCTAATTAGATCGACTCACAGGTATCCTTAATACGTACAGCAAATTCAGCTACAGTTACGCCTCTTGGTTGGCGGTTCCGCTGTGCTTTAGTCCATTTATAGATTGATGATGAATTCAGGAAGTAATATGTGATAAGTACTAAATAAGACGCCGAGACTTGGTCGCATGCAGCAAGCGTTTGAGGCCATAAGCTCAAGCTTACTTAGTAGGTGCCATAAAAACGTACTGTGTGTCTCCTTCCACGCGCCCCGCACTACCGAGTGGATTTCGATTGCAGTGTCTGTTCTAGTAAATAGTACATATTATTTAAATAACATATTTTTATTTTTAGTCGACTTCAAGAGGGAGAAGGTTAAAAATTCTACTGTTGTTTTTTTTAATGTACATGATTTCATCGCTATTTGTGTGAACTAGTACTGATCGTAACCTTTTTGTTAAATAAATAAGTGTCTAATAAATAGTATACTATAATTAATATATATAATAATAATAAATAAGTCTCATCTGCTGTATTTATTTTACAGCACCCTTGTTTTCTTTTTCTTTTTTAGTCTTTTCTTTTAGTTCAATTGATGCTCTTTTTTATTGTTTGTTTTTGTTTTTTTTTATTTTTTTTTGTTTTCTTCCATGAGTACATCGTCTGCTTATAACTAATTTAGACATTTCTATTTAGTTTTAAAAAAAAATACATTTTTATTTCTGTACATTTTATAAAACATCATTTTCTTTATCAATAATAAAATCATTATACCTGATATATTATTATTTACGAGTATTTTTATTAACTTAACTCTTACTTAAACTTAAGTTTCAGTCAATGTTAATAAATACCAATGACTTTTATATATAGTCATTGGTATTTATTAACATTGACTGAAATTTGAGTTTATTTAAGTAGTTTAAGTTTTTTATATACTTCAGGGGTTATACCAAATCAATATTATATAGTTTTAAACGGAAACTTAAAAATCATTCAGGTTAGTGCAAAATTATATGGCTTTAAACAAGGCGTTTAGACGTTTCGTACGCTTTTAAATATTGACTTATGTACATAAAAAGTGCGCATGGGACGAGAACAGTGCGCCGCAATCTATTAGCTCAACAAAAAATGAGCTTAATTTCACACCTGTTTACTATTAATTTCATAATAATTCTGGAGCAACGGGCTTTTTGTACGCACTTCTCCGATCGCTCTCGCTTATTTTTTTTTACACAGCCTATATTGGGACGGGGAAATCCGTTATGATGATCACGAATACTTTTTTGTTAGTTAGAAAGTTGTGTTTTCGGGTTGAAGTTTCTGTGGAATATAGTCATTGTACGTAATATGACTGACTATTAAGTTTCTTTTTTTTAATTTAGGGAAAACATTCTACCCCTAAGGATGCCAAAATAGGGAATGAGGTTTTTAATCTTACTATTTTTATATTCAATTGTCCCTCCAAAAAAGATAAAAAAATTAACTAAAAACAAAAATGAAACTAATAATAAATTATGATTTATTTTGTCAGGTTCATTCTAATAGTGTCAGGGGAATCTCGTTTAAGTAAGTGAGGTAAATATGAGTCTCTGAGAGCTGACTACATATTTATGCCATTTGCTGTAAAAGCTATCGGTCTGTGATACCCACGAGCGGTGAAATTTCTAAACTGTATCAGTATATCGTATACAGTTACTTTTTTCGCTCAAGAATTAGTATAGCCATTTAGCGATCTAATGCAGCCAGCGTTCTTGACACGATACCCCGGGAATTGGGACTGTATGATAAATTATGTTTTTGTTTATATAAGAGGGTGTAAACGAGTATGCAGCCCATCTGATGGTAAGAGACTACCAACGCCCATGAACGACCACAATACCAGGGGAATTTTAGATGCGTAGCCGACCTTTTATAAATGAATAAGCTATTTTCTTGAAGATCTCAAAGTCGTATCAGTCCGGAAAAGTTGCCGGTGGTTAACAATTCCACAGAGAAGTTATATGAGAAAGAAAATTCCTAGTAAAACGCACAGTGGTGGACCGCCAAGCATCCTGATTGTGAGGTTCGTATCGTGAATTTTGACGCGATGTGCATTCATATAATTTGGTGGCTTCAGCGCACTGCCCGTGGTAGATGCGAAAGAAAATGCAAAAGGATGCAACATCATTACGTAGCGCCAGTTAATCGAATCGATCAGAAAGAACTCCTTCGTCGATGACTCGCACCGCTCTGCGCTTGGTCTGGTGGATTGAGCTGGCACTGGTGTGCCTTGGCTCAGAGATGAGAAAAGTATTCCATCTGATGCTGAACTTGCACTTTATTAAGTTGCAAACGATGTGCCAGCATGAAATAATGTCACTATCTAATGGGCATGCAAGTTTTTAGAGGTGAATTTAGCCTTCCCTTCCAAGTGACCACGAAACTGCACAATATTCGAAATGTCGACGCCGTGGATTCCGATGCTATCTGAGGCAGCAAGGGGAGTGCTTGAAACAAAGGAGTTATTTTTACCGGTAAACGGGCAATTCTGTGTCTTTTGGGTATTGCACTGGACTAGATTTAGTCGCCCCCAATCCGAGACTATGTTCAGAAAAGACTCGACTTCAGACACAAGTTTGTCCCAGTACTCGGCAATATTTTCCCCAGAAAGATTGGCACGGCCCGTGTATAAGGCATCACCAGTGCTGACGTCTGAATAGCAATGAAAGTTACCAGTTTGCGACATGTCATTGATATGCAGACGAAAAAATGTTGGTAATAGCACGCAGCTTTGTAGTAGAACACCAGCATTAATAGGATTATAATCAGAGCATACACCGTCTACTACGACCTTGATGATCCGATCAGCAAGTAAACTGTTAATCTAATTGCACAATTTCTTGGGAAGCCCATTAGAAGGCAGTATCGAAAGAAGCGCTTTGTGCCAGACCCTATCGAAGGCCTTCGCTATGTCCAAAGTAACGGCTTATGCCTCCCACTTGGACTCTAATGCCGGACCGTCATCTATGAGTTAAGTAGACCAAAAGATCACCAGCTGATCGATCACGACGAAAACCGTATTGGTGGTTACTAATCAGCTGGTGACCCACAAGGTACCTCATGAGTTGGCAGTTTATAATATATTCTATTATTTTGGAGAATAATGAGGTTATGGCGATAGCCCTAGTTGGATGGGTCTGAGCGGTTCCTTTTTTTAATGATCCCGTGAACCAAAGCTGTCTTTTATGAATTCGGGACTACGCCTTCGGAGTAAGAGAATGAAAAAAGGTGCGAAAAAACCGGAGCCAACACCGGAGTACACGTCTTCCGAGATACGAGTCCACTTGACTTTCTGATGTCCGGGGAATGGAGAGCCTTACGAAAGGTAGGATAGGATGCAATAAAAGACCAATCGGCCAACCTATAGCGCTAAATACGACGACATCCTGCAGAACGCAACCGCAACGTAATTGTGAGTGACACCACACTCCGTACAATACAATGGTCCGACGAGCCTAAAGGGGCATCGATGAAAACCTGATATCCGTTTGAATGAGGGTTCAGATGAAGGTTCAACAGTAAAAGTGCATGTTTTTCCACATCTGGAATCCATATAGACGAAGTTACTAGCTGAGTAAGACCATATTCCAATGCAAAGTCACAAACAGATCTCCCCGCATGATCAGTTCAAACGTGAACCGAGCCATTTTGCGTAATGGGCGTTAAAATCGCCAAGGATCACGATATCTGTATGGAATCTGCTGTAGAAAGGAATCTGTAGCAATTTTGTTGTGATCGATGAGTCGGTCTGTTCCTGAATTACCGCTATGGGACCTATAGAGTCACCCGTGGATGCGGGGATGGTCGTTACTATCTACGCGTAGCCATAGAATGTACAGGTCCGTGTCGAAAACAGATGTCCTCTCTGACGTATACGCAAATTTCAGCCTGAGGCAGAGAAGAGTATTCTAATTTGTATCCCGGGTAGAAGAGGTACGAACCGTATGAAGTACCAACCGGAGATGACACCTGAGTCTCGGTTAAAAAGAACAAGGCCGGTTTCGCTTTATTCATATGGTAGTGGATAGCGTTAAGGTTGGAATGAAATCTCCTAATATTGCGAAAGTACAAGGATGGCGTGACAGGAGTTCCCTTGGTCTTATTAGTCCGTTTGCTCTGCGTAGTTTAGGTTGCAAGCGATATTTCCCCCTCTAAATACGCGGGCAACTTGAGCAACGATGCTCAGGAAGAGTATGACAACTTGGTTGTGGATGCTCCGCGAGGGATTCTCCGTCACCAGGGGTGCTGGTACCCTCCTGTGGTAGTTTTTTTTATTTGGTTCCGCTACCATGTTAAGGGGGGTGGGTATGGAATTGGACCTCCGGCCACCTGTACTTACCAAGCGAAACCTCTACTTAACGCTAGTTTTCTTTGAGATCGTGGTACCAATCTCGGTTCGAAGCGACCCTTCCGTGCGATAATAAAAGCTGCCGCGTGGTTTTAGCACTGTTTTTTTGTTTTATTTGTTTTATTATAGGATGTGTAAATAAATGTGAATATTAATAACAAAATATAACATTCAATAAAAATCAAATGCCAACTTCAAAGATCTATAAATTATAAAATGATTTCTCGTGTTTTCTTACAATAGTTTTATCTAATATTTTTAGAAAACTATACATTGAATAACACTCATTTCATCTATTTTATCACGTGTATTTTAACTTATAAATTTCCAACGTTCTGATTGCTTCATGGTACGAGGATTTACGTTTACCTTGTGACATGGCACACAAGATCGCAAGGCGAGTAGTATTAATGTACTGATATTATTGATAATCCTGACTGCATTCAACTTTTAAAATTTATCTCATGAAACAATTAAAATATCTAGAATTTAATGTCAGATAAAATAAAAGTGAAGAAATTTTATTTTTAATTTTAAGATAAGTTTATTTAAAAAACCCTATTAATTTAAATACAGCGCTCTGACCTCTTCTTACTTATGAGAAGATAATTGAGAAAAACCAATATATTACGCGTCTCTTTTCTGGTGTGGATTTACTAAAATACTATTTACTTACCAGATGTGCAAGTACTTTATGACGTTTTCCTCAACGGAAATTCAGTCCTTGAAATGCAAACTATAATTTTATGGGCTGGAAACTCAAGGGTCCATTATGGTATCTATTATTTTTAAGGCGAGCGTCCGACCTTCGAGTTGCCCTATCTTGCTTTAAAAAGATAAAGAACACTTTATTTGGAAAAACACATTTTTAGCAATTTCACTGATTTTTAACAAAGTAATTTAATAATAATAAGACTTTATGTTAATAAATCTTTAATTCAACTTTCAAAATTATTTTAAATTAAAAAACATTGTGCCTCCTTAGCTTTGAAGCGAAGCTTTTTTGCAAATTTCATAGTATATAAACAACGAAAAATGATAATAAAAAATATTACTTCTGATTCACCAGAAATTGTAATTTTTACTATCATTTTCATTAGCACCGGCCGCGGAGGCAGAGATAACCACCCATATGTTAAAGCAAAACAATTATTCAGAGAAGTCCGGCAACATGCACTAGAGAAGCGTGGCGGAGAGCATCTAAACACATCTAACAGCCATCTGGTTGTTCACAGCGATGTATTTAGGTGCAACATTCACGTTTAAGTAATTTCTCCAAATAACAACCTCACTTTTTCGGGTTGCGCCCAAAGAGTATAAAATGATACAAAAAAGTAAAATAATTTTTAATAACTAGCAATGTTTCTCTACAACATCGCAAACTATTTCATAATTTATCATTAGATAGGCTTTATGATGAACAAAAGGCTAAATAAATAATGTATGAAATCTTTCGTAAAACGCTATGCTAATTAGTATGTAAGTTAACTGCATGAGAGTTAATTTCTCTACTAAAATTTTACTATTACTTTTTAATATCACGTTCAAACGTTATGCTATCTTCATTACACAGATTAAGTCAACAAATAAATAAAGCTTCAACAAATTTGTCACGGCTGTTTATAAATATCGATATTTTTGTATCTAGGAATATCTTAAGAAACTTACTTCGTGTCGGTTAACGGAAATATCATTAATAAACTGACAGATCACATCAAGTCCACTGCCATAGCTTCAACAGATAGTAGTCCATTCTTCGAAAAGTTCACTCCTTTGTTACTGGTTTGTCTCTGGTTGTTTCATGTAGCATATTGTGCGAGATGGTATATCGCTATATATGATGGGCCTTAAGATTCATTGTATACAAAAACGTCCCATACGTCACCCACGTAACGGAACGGTATTGATGAATTCTTTTACACCGCAAAACCAAATGGAATTCTACCACACTTAGTTTTATCTATAACTTTGTACAAAGGGTAGATACTGCAATTTTATTGAAAATCTATTGAGCAAATTACAATTTACATTCAGTTGTTCTTGCGCTGATTTTAAACATATCTTGCCTTATTTATAATTTATTTTGAAGGTAAATATAAAATAAGTTTGCTATAATATATGATACATTTTTGAACAATATATTTATAGATAATTGGGTTAATAAGTCTAATCTAGTCAGATTATTTTATGAAATTGGTATAACAATAATTATTGCTAGTAACAATCATGATTCATCATTTATATCAAAAATTTACACTTCTTTTTTAAATGACATAATGAAAACTTACAAATTTAAGCTATAAGTAGTCGCAAAAATGCCTAAATAAAATAGTTTTCATAGTCCGAAAAATTCACAGCTGCAAAGGGTGTAATGGAACCCACGTGTACGGCCTTCTATGGCAATATGTTAGGGGCCTATACTTATAAAAATAATAAAGGCGTAGGGAAGTAACGACCCCATCGCCCGCTGACGTAACGGTTATGTGACAAAACCACTACGTTAGCCACAAAGGAAGATCATATATGTTACGTTATACCACTACGTTAGCGCAGTCAGTCACCACCTAGCCAAGAGGTGTTAGTGTCGTGCCTCGGTCTGGGCGTCTCCCGTTCCATGATGCCCATTAATATGGATGATGGAATATAGAAAAACGAGCAAAAGGCCGCTGCCTGGAGGTCGCCAGGGCACGTCTGGAGCTGGCGCTGGACACGACAGCATGCGAACCGCCAGCCACCACCATCCACCACCACCAGACCACCCATCAGCCCCTGCATCCATCATCCCCACCAGCTGGCTTGGTGACGGCAGGGTCCTCGCGGGCCCAGCAATCGACACCCGCCGCTAGTGGAGTACGCCACATGCGATGGACAATCGAACTGAATACCAACGCAATATACAAAATTTGTCATACACAAAGTTCAAAAATGTTATTAAACTAAGTTTGTATAAAAAGGGTTATTATAATATTAAGGAATTTATAGATGATAATAACCCCTGGGAAGGGTGATCGCTACCAAGCTATTTCTAATTTGTCTTGTGTTGTTGATTGTAAACATGATTGTAAGCTATTATTGGAAAAAAATAGTCCCGCTGGGTTTCTTGCTGGTTCTTCCCAGGACAGAGGTTTTTTTTTGCGAACCAGTGGTAAATTAAAAAAGTGACCTTCAATAAGTATTTTTATAATCTACATTGAATAAAAAAGTTTCTATTTCTATTTCTATTGCGGGCGTATTTTAGGCATTATATCCAGGCGGCGGAGAGACTACAGAAAGGCATTCGACTCGGTTCCCCATACATGGCTAAAGAGGGTCCTCGAGCTGTATAAGATTGACTGTACAGTAGTATGATTGTTTGTCATCTGGGTGAGCGGATGACGGCTGCACAAAGCCGCATAAGGATAAGAAGCCGCATAAGATACCCCAACTTACAGGGCGATTGTCTGAGTTCAATCTGGTTCTGCCTCTCTTTGAATCCTCTCAGTACATTACTGGAGGGCTCCGGGAGGGGGATTTCAGTTTCAGAAAGGAGGTACCAAAGTGACCCACCTTTTCTATATGGATGACCTCAAGTTATTCGCCTCCAGTCGCTCCCATCTTATGGAATTGCTAAATATCATTTGTGAATTTAGCAGTTCTATTGGCATGGAGCTGGGAATGGATAAGTGTGCGGTCCTCCATGTTGAAAGGGGAAGGGTTGCTAACTCCGAGGGCATAGACTTATCTATGCCCGTCAACTTGAGGACCCTTTCCGAGGCCGAAATATACCGATACCTGGGTATGTCACAGAACGGTATCGATGAGGCTGGTATGAAACAGTCTGTTTGCGACGTGTTTTATGTACGTTTGACCAAAGTGTTTAACAGCCTTTTGTCCGGTATGAATAAGACACAAGCATATAACAGTTGGGTCATGCCTGTACACGTGTATGCTTTTGCTTTTGGCATACTTAGGTGGACTCAGACTGAACTTAACGTCCTGGATAGAAAAGTCCGCATTACTATGATATCCCATAGGATGCATCACCTGAGATCTTCGATTATAAGGGTGTACTTACCGCGGAAATATGGTGGGCGTGGCTTATTAAGCGCGCTTACCATGCATAATCGTGAAGTGTGCAGCCTCTGTAATTACTTTCTGACGAGATCGGATGATTCATTCTATAGGGACGTCATTTGTTGTGATAAAGGTCTTACACCTCTACCCTTGGCTAACGAGCAATGGCAAAAACCGGCAGTACAGAGTATTTCCGACCGGGAGACTGTATGGAAGGAGAAGGAGCTCCACGGGAGGTTCTACAAGGCTCTACATAAAACTTTCGTAGACACAGTCGCCTCCCTCAACTGGCTACGTTTCGGTGACCTCTTCGGGGAAACGGAGGGTTTTGTCTGTGCGATACAGGTTCAAGTTATTAAGACTAACAGTTATCGGAGATAAATCCTAAAGGATGGCACCGTCTACGTCTGTCGAGCTTGTCGCCATCGCGGTGAGTCACTTAGGCATGTCATCTCCAATTGTTTGGTGCTTTCTAACTCTGAGTACTTGTACAGGCACAACCTAGTAGCCAGAATTCTACACCAGGAGCTCGCTCTGAAATACGGTCTCGTGGACCGGAAACGGCCGTATTCATTATTCGACAAGTACTTGCCGGAAGCTGTGCCCGAAAATAACCGCGCCAAGCACTACTGGGACCGGGCCATCATCACAAATAGGACTATTCTTGCGAATAAGCCTGATATTGTGCTGATGGACCGGGCACAGTCAAGGATATTTTTAGTCGACATTACCATTCCGTATGACGAGAACCTCTTGAAAGCCGAAACAGATAAGCGAACAAAATATCTGGACCTGGCTCACGAGATGACCGTCATGTGGGTCAGGCTATCGACCAAAATTATACCTGTAGTCGTTTCTGCACACGGGCTAATCCCAGTCAGCCTCTCGGGTCAACTGAGGCGACTGGGACTCCGTGACGGACTGCTCCAGGCTCAAATGCAGAAGGCGGTGCTCCTCGATACCGCCCGCATTGTTCGCCGGTTTCTTTCCCTTTTCCCCTAACCCTCGGCCATTTGGTCTCCCCTGCCGAGTGCTTCCATCTGGTTGGGTTTTTATTTATTTATGTATTTTTTATGTATTTATTTTATTTTAATGATATTTATGTATATTTATCTTTCTCATTCACATTTATGTATTTATGGAACCCAACTAGATGAGAAAATCAAATAACAATAATATTTATTGTTTCTCAAATAAATTATACAACCAAATCATATTGAAGCTCTGTAGCCCGTGGTAGTTGAAAACTGTGATACACGCTACAGCATCGTCCCCGTTTCAGTGACACATAGTTGTAATGTGACTATGTGTCACTATTATAGCAAAGGGTATAAAATTAATTGGAATGACATCAAAAATAGCATATAGGCTATTAAAGTATAAAGAGAAAAAAATGATAAAGTAAATAAAATGTGTTTGTGCATGTGCGTGCATGCGTGCGTGTATAAACGTCTTGATATTATATAAGAATTATTTAGTGGAAACGATAAGATTCTCAGTAGCATTATAGCCAAAATTACCTAACTACTTTAGTAAAATTGGCTTAATATTATGATTACTTAGATGCATGGTTTTAAAAATTGTGTTTAATTTGTTATACAGTAATGTAGCAGAGTAGTTAAAGTGTTCTTCTAGCGAAGTTGCTCTTGTAGGCAGGCAAGGGATAGCGGACCATCCTATTATCACTTATTTGTGTTTGAGAAGCAGTATTTTTGTGATATTTACGAATAGAATGTAAAATATACAACTTTCATATGGTAAATACGCTACATTTTTTGTATAAGTACTCAGAAGAGTGTCTAAAAAAGGCATTTAATAACTTTCAATAAAGCACGCAGTGCACGTTCAAGTTCAATGAGGTGTGTTTTAGCTGCCCCACCCCATGAAATAATGCAGTAAGTCATAACACATTCTGCAAGGGCTTTATATACTTTCATTATAGCTTCATCATCTAAGACATCTATTAAGTTTTTAAACACATATATGATCTTCCTTAATCTGTTACTAAAAGCAGTGATATGTGCTAACCAATTTAACTTGTCATCGATAGTTACGCCCAAATATTTTACATTGTGACTACGCAATAAGTGTGGACAGTTACATTCAGGTGTAGTGGTTGGAAACCCGTTACAAGGAAATTTATGTATTATTAATTTTAATTTACACTCGGCTTGCAAGCATTTGTAATGCTAAAGTTTAAGAACTTTTTTTGGATGTATTTAATGATAGTAGGTTGTCTTCCAGCCATTCAGTGACGGTTTTAAACCTTCTTCAGCTAACTTGTATACTGAGTTCCAGGTACGTTCCCGAAATAGAAGTACAGTATCGTCCGCAAACATCTGAATTGTTGCACCATTTACTACTGTATTACACAGGTTATTAATGCAGATCACTAACATCGTTGCTACTGTACTTCCCTGTGGAATACCATATGTAAAGGATGCGTTGTCACTTAGTAAGTTATGAATTCGTACGTTTTGTTTTCTTTCACTCAGATAGTCTTTAAACCACATTAGCGGCATACCGCCTATGCCAAGGCCTTCCATACGTGCCAGAAAGTTGGGAATAGACACTGTACCGAATGCTTTTGAAGATCCTAAAATACGCCATGGCATTTATCACCCCAATTCAGATGATTGACGGTTGTAAGATTTTGAACGGCATCATCCATAGATTGTTCGCATCGAAATCCAAACTGGTTATTGGATATAAATTTATGTTGAAAGCGACCACCACCGCCGCACGCCAAAAGGATGAGTCCTGGAAACCACAAAAAATCCAGAAGAAAGAAGCACAAACCTCAATCCCGTCGACCAGCAGAAGTGAAAATAAGCGCCTATACTCACCCATAGAAGCGGAACACCTAAAAAAAGGCCGAAGAGATATTAATAAAAATAAGCCAGAGCGATAGTTTTGCATCAGACATAAGAAAACTGAAGTCGGAAAAGCCATTAGAAAATTCGAGTCGACTCAAGAAAATCGACGTTTACATTGGAGACGACGGAATAATTAAATTAAGGAGCAGAACAATGAAATTCCACGATCAAAACGGAAGAATAATGAATCCTATCATTTTAGACGGAAAACAAAAAATAACTCGTCTAATAATACAACACTGTCACAGGAAATTCCTTCACGGAAACACCGCTACAGTAATGAACGAAATTCGTCAAAGGTTCTGGATCTTGGGTTTAAGAGCAACTCTAAAAGCGGTCGCACACAGCTGTCAATGGTGCAAGACAAAGAAGAGTTCACCAGAGATACCACCAACGGGAGATCTGCCGAGTGAAAGATTGCAGCATCATCAATTTCCGTTCTCCTGCACAGCTGTAGACTACTTCGGGCCGATGCAAGTCACCATCGGAAGAAGGAACGAGAAGCGCTGGGGAGCCTTATTTACCTGTCTCACAACTAGAGCAGTACATTTAGAGCTGGTACCTTCTCTCAGCACCAGCTCAATGATCATGGCACTCCGACGAATGGCAGCCAGAAGAGGAACTCCGAAAACAATATATAGCGACAACGGAACTAATTTCGTCGGAGCGAAAAGGGAATTAGAAGAAGCCGCACAGGAAAAGGGCATCCAGTGGAAGTTCATCCCCCCGGGAGCTCCAAACATGGGAGGCGCCTGGGAGAGGCTCGTACGAACAGTCAAAACAGCGCTAGCAGTAGTCCTCAACGAGAAGAGCCCGCCCGAGGAAGTACTCCATACGCTAATGACTGAGGTTGAACACATCGTCAACTCGAGACCTCTCACCCCGATCAGCATGGACCCAGGAGACGAGGAGAGCCTAACACCGAACCACTTTCTGCTGGGAAGATCATGCGGAGCTATGGCGCCGGGAGAGTTCAGCGACACGGAGCTCATCGGAAAGGCAAGCTGGAGAACCACCCAGAGACTCGCAGACCACTTCTGGAAAAGGTGGATTAAAGAATACTTACCTCTCCTGATGCCAAGGAAACTCGAAGGGAAAGAAACCAGAGACCCAAGGGAAGGAGACATCGTGCTAACAGTAGACGCCACATTACCGCGAAACTCATGGCCTCGCGGTGAAATCGTCAAAACCTATCCCGGACCAGACGGAAGAACCAGGGTGCTGGACGTGCGGACATCAGGTGGAATACTTCGCCGTCCAACTCGACGTGTCATCGTGCTGGTGCCAGCGGAGTCGTCGCCTCCAGAGGATGCAGTGCTACGCACCGTGGGGGAGAATGTTAGCGACGACAAAGTGAATTCGAACATTTAATCTTAATTATTCCTTATCAGTGATTTAAAACTAAGTGATAGTATTTAATCTTAATTGTTTCCTATTCGTAAAATAAAGCTAAGTGTAAAGACTGATAGTGCTGAAAACAGGAAAGTAAATTAAACACTTCTATTCTTATCTTAAAGTAACTTATATGAATCTATTTAATATTATTTAGGTCTGATTAGAACATTAGACGCAAGTATAAGCTTATTTTCTAGTAAGATTTTTTTATCATAACTTTAAGAGCTATTAACATATAGGTGATTAATATAATTCTTTTTCCTTTAAAGTAATTCAAAAGAAACATTAATATGTCAATTAATCACTATATAATGTCATTTCATTATGAGAAAGATTTAAATTTTATGAAAAAATATTGTATAGATTCTTAAGCATTAATCCTGAAAAAGTGTTGTACATTCCTACCTCTTGGCGGCGCTACTTGTATGTTTTTTTTTTTTTTTTTTTGCGCCCGAAGCAAATATGGGCAACCCTCCGGAAAGCGGGGGAGGGAGGTTGAGAATGCTCATAGCATACCACGCAGCCGGCTGCGTGGTTATGTGGAGACTTTTACCCACTAAACTCAACCTTTTGGGAATTGGCTTAACGATCTGACTAGAGATCTCTAAGCCGTATACGAACGCGACCCTCCTTGGCAGAAAGGAGGGCGCAAGCGGCGTAAAGCCGCTTAGAAAAGTGCCTAACTAAGGCAGATTAATGGATGTGTTATGTAGGCTCGGCCCGAGCCGCCAGGAGGCAGTTCAGGTCAGCCGATAGCTTGTTGGGGGGGTCCGAGAGAGAGTTTCTCGGTCTGCGCACACTATAGCGAGTGTGGATAGGGGCTGCATAGGCAGCTGTCTCACGAATGAGATGATTTGGGTGGGACTCTGAGGCTTTGAAAAATCTCTCAGAGAGTGATTTGAGGAACTGCTGGATTGTTGGGAGCTCTAAGTCTCGATGTAGGTCGGCATTACGGACATAATAGGGCGAGTTAGTGGCCCTACGACAGAATAGATTTTGAACTATTTGAAGTTCATTGATAGCTTTGGGTTTAGCATGTGCAAAAATGGGGGCCGCGTAGGTCATGACAGGTCGTATGCAGACCTTATATAGGGTTCGCTTGTTGCGGAGGGACATTTTACTGTGTCTGCCCAACATGCTGTTGAGCCTACCCATGTAAAAACGTGCGGTGCGAGTAACCTTCTTGATATGGGGCTCGAAAGTGAGCCTTGCATCAAGGGTGACGCCTAGGTATTTGGCTTTAGTTTGCCATGGGACAGGGGTTCCTAACATCCTGACGAGTATGGTGAGACGGCGTCGTTTATATTCGAAGCAAACGGCGGAGCTTTTCTCCGGGTTTACGTCGATACGCCATTTTTGGAACCAAGCTCCTAAGTCGCTTACTGACTTTTGGATCTTGTTCCGAATCTGTGGTAGTGAGTTGCCTTTGGAGTAAAGGGCTGTGTCATCTGCAAAGAGGGCTAGTTTGACACCATTCGACGGGATAGGGATGTCGTTGGTGAATAGTATGTATAGGAGGGGAGCAAGCACAGAGCCTTGAGGGACACCGGCTTTTATTTGACGGGTAGAGGATAGCGTGCCTTCGTGTCTAAAACGAAAGGTACGATCCTTCAGATAGGAGGCTACAAGGCGAACGAGACGATCTGGGAGGCCTAAGTCGTACAGTTTGTAGATAAGGCCCTCGTGCCAGACTCTGTCGAATGCCTTGGCAATGTCAAAGAAGACCGCGATGGTTTTTTGACGGCGAGGGTAAAAACCGCTGAGGATGTATTCCACTATGCGGTGAACTTGTTGGGGGCACGAGTGTTTGGCTCGAAACCCGAATTGTTGTGGGATGACAAGAGGGTCGCCGTCTGTGGGAAACAAATGGCGCCTCAAGCGCACGAGAATGACTCGTTCGAAAAGTTTGCCCATGGCCTTGAGGAGGCTGATGGGACGGTGATTGGAGGGGAGGTGGAGAGGTTTGCCTGGCTTGGGAATGCCAATGACAGTTGCCTCTTTCCAAGAGGTGGGAAAATAACTGAATTCGAAGCAGGCGTTAAAGATAATGGCCAGTAAGGCGATTACCTGCTCCGGGAAGTGTTTGAGGGCTTGGTTGGAGATACCATCCGCACCCGGTGCTTTTTTGGGCTTAAGTCCTTTGATGATAGATGAAATCTCATCTTTGGACACAGTGATAGGGTCAGAGGCGGTAGGGGGCGAGTTCCTGCGTCGGACCTCGTCCTCCACTAGTTGAATGTGTAAGGGGTCAGTGGGTTGTGAGCTAGGAGAGCATTGAGCGGCAACGCTGTCCGCGAAGCACTCGGCTTTTTCTTCGTCTTCGAAGGCAATGGAGCCGTCGGGACGAGACAGAGGGGGGAGTATGGGTTATAGCGTCTATCCGGAGGGCTCTCGCCATCCGGTAGTACGCTGTGTGAGAGGGAGAGATTTTCTCCATGAGATTGCCCTTTTCGTGGTCTCTGTAGTCTTGGAGGCGGTAACGCAGTTTGCGTTGAAGGCGGTGGGCCGCGAGTCTATATTCAGGGGTGGGATAGCGTGCAGCTCTACGGAGGGCGGCTTTTTTTATCTTTTAACAGGTTGCTAATATCTAGGGGAAGACTAGTTTTTGCAACCGGGACAACTTTTTCATTCTCTTTAAGAGAGGATGTTATGAGTGAGGTGAGATTTTCGACCGCGGTGTCTATTTTCCCCGCACTGTCGAGGGCATCGGAAGAAAGGGTTATGGGAGGGTCCGGAGAGTCTATAGAGTCTTTAGAGACCTTGGGGCTGAGATGGTTCTCCTGTAGGAGTAAGAGATCGGCTTCGCGATCTCATAGAAAAAGCCTAAGCTCCGGGAGGTTATTTCGCAGACCGCGGATATTGAATGAAACAAGCGACAAACTCTTTGGTTTGATACGACCGTGAGATATTGCGGGAGCAGAGGGCTCCGGCATAATTAAATTACAAGGACCTTAGAAGGTTGATGTGCTCGGTAAGAGCAAGGAGACGGCCCTGAGGGGACTGAGCTGTGCTCAGTTTACCCGCAAGGATAAGGATTTCGTCCAAATTGATTCTATTGAGTGTGTTATACACTAGGTTTAGAGACTCTACAACAGAGTCTGTCTGTTTTTTTGGGTCGGCGGAGGGCCGCGGGATATTTGATTCCTTTTGGAACCAGGGGTTTATTGGGAGCGGCGCTGGCTGAGAGAGCGGGAGGCTCATAAGGGGCCGAGGAGGGCCCTGAGGTGGCCGATAGGGGCCCTGTGGGGGCCGATAGATGCCCTGTGTGGGCTGAGTTGAGCCCTGAGGGGGCTGAGGTAGGGGCTGGCCCTGGCTGGGCTTGCGGCTTACAAGAGCCGGGAAGGTTCGGTCATTGACCTGTGGTGGAGCTTTGCGGCTCGGAGGTGGGCGAGGGGCGCGAGGGCAACCTCTAAAATTGGCCGGATGGCCTGTTTGTCCGCAGAGGACACATGAGGGTGGGGATTCGGCGTTTTTGGGCCGTGGGCACTCTTTCGAGTGATGGGGTTCTAGGCACTTAATGCACCTGGGTGGAGCTGAGCAGTTGGCTGCCGCGTGTCCATAGAGTTGACAGCGGTGGCACTGCGCTGGGTAACCGCGCCGGTGAGGGGCTTCGACCTTAACACGCGACAGGCCGCACACAGTGCGTACCTCGCGGAAAATGGCCTTCGCCTCCGGCACATTGGTGAGAACGAGGAGGGCGAGGTTAAACCTTTCGCCCCTGCTGCTGTGCATTTTATGCACACCTTCAATGGGGAAGCCTTGGGATTTGAGGTCTTCCAGAATGTCTTCGTTTGCGAGTTCATAGGGAACTCCGCGGAGGACAGCCTTGATTTTCCTTTCTTCGGCAAGGGCGTATGTGTGGTAGGACACACGCTCGGCCGTGAATAGGCGGGTTATGTTTCGGAAGTCTTCTATAGACGCCGGTATAATTTTGATGGCCTCGCCGACATTAGTGGCTTGGTCGTATTTGAAACCCTTATCGTAGAGGGTTTTGGACAATTGAGTAAATTTCGCCTTGTCTCTGAGAAAGACAGGGGGCGGGACTTGGTTTTTGGCCAGTTCGGGAGCGCAGCGGGTTGCTGGCTTGGCGGTATTGTCTTTCGACTGTGAGGCGGCAGCATTTGGGGCTGCGGAAGTAGGGGCAACGATGGGAGCTGCGGAGGTAGAGGCAGCGGCGGAGGGAGTGCGGGCGGCGGCGGCCGCTGAGGCGGGGGGAGTGCGAGAAGTGGCAGCGCGTTTCGGGCCGCGCTTGGATTTCACTAACGTGAATTCGGCTTGGGAGTCGGTTATGGTTCCTTCGGAGTCGGAAGAATCCGAGGAGCCGGTGGAGCTGAGGGCGGTCCTCTTCCGGGAGGATGAGGTAACGGACGTGGCGTCCGAGTGCTCCATATCGGAGTCGGGGGGACGCGGGTGAGTCGGACTGCGGGGCAGACGCTTGGGTCGCGAGGAAAGCAGCGACGGCGGGCGGGGGGTACACATGCCTTAGGGGCAGCGGGGGGGGAAAATGGCTTTGGCGAGAAGGGTCTCGTCAATTTGGGCGGTTGTAGGTATTCCTGCGGCTTGGATCATTTGTACGATCGTGGCCGCAACCTGGCTTATGAGTGAGCTTATGTCTATGGAAGACATGTTGACGGGGGGGGGGGTGACGTTTAGTTCTAAGAAAACTGGAGGT
Organism: Parnassius apollo; assembly: GCA_907164705.1. NCBI lineage: Eukaryota > Metazoa > Arthropoda > Insecta > Lepidoptera > Papilionidae > Parnassius > Parnassius apollo. The sequence continues at coordinate 16,037,390 of CAJQZP010000693.1, forward strand.
CCCTGTTCTGAGAAGAACAGGGCTTTAGGGGCAGATGGGGAGGACTGACGATCTATTCCCAGAAGCTGGGGTCCCTATGTTCTGAAAAGAACAAGGGCTTGCTCTGAGAAGAGCAAGAGACGATCTACTCTAAGAACAGTATATACACAGTAACAATATGACAAAAACAATAACAGAAAAATTAAAAATAAAAAAATTAAAATAATAAAACAAAAACAAAACAAGCGAAGCGCGCTCGAGCCTCCCCGCCGGAGCAAGGGGGCAAGAACGATGCAAAAACAAAGTGACTCACCAACGGCGTCTGCTCGGCCGGTGTTAGCCGGGGAGAGCGGGGCGCGCGGGCAAGCGGTTGCGCTACCGAAGGGTCAAACATACCGCGCGCCAGCCGGACCACGAAATCATGTAGGCTCTCCATCTTGAGGTTGGCCGCTATGACGTCATTACGGACGTAGCGACCCGCACCGACTATGGTTCGTAATGACAAACTCTGCTGGGCCTGAAGTCGCCGCTTCTGATGATCGCTCAGGAGTGCATACCAGGCCGGAGCAGCGTATGTTAGCAGGGGTCTTATGTAAGTTTTATAGATGGTTATCTTCGACTTTGTCGGTAACTTGGATGTCAGGACAGGACGTAGCATTGCCCGCGCACATCGAGCTTTGCGTATAGCAGAGTCAACGTGCGCAGTCATACGCAGCATCCTGTCAATCCGACATCCAAGGTAGGTCACGGCCTTCTCATATGCGATCTCCTGGCCTCCGAGGGTTAGCGGTGGTGGTAGGTTTCTATAGCGGCGAGTGAGTAGAGCGGTCGTCTTGCTAACATTGACGGCCATCCTCCACTCACCCAACCATGGTGGCAGCAGGTCCAACAGACGTTGCATCCTGGCAGCTGCTATGTGGGCTCTTCTGGACGACGTGAAGTATGCGCTGTCATCCGCAAACAGTGCTAGTTCGACGTCGTCCTCCCATTCTTGCAAGTGTCCTGCCAGGGTGGGTATGTCATTAGTGTACGCCGCGTACAGGGCTGGAGATAGACAGCTGCCCTGTGGCACACCAGCTGCTATGGTCTTGATTGCGGACTCGGCGTCCTCTACGCAGACGTAGAACTTCCTGGCTTCCAGGAAAGACGCCACTAGCCGCAATATAGCAGGAGGGATACTTGTTTGCACATCTAATTTATAGAGTAATCCTATGTGCCACACCCGGTCGAACGCTTTCTCGATATCGAGAAAGACGCCCAACGATATGCGGCCACGGTTGTGTTCGGCCGCAAGCAGGTGCAGCACTCTGGTCAGCTGTGTTGCTGTTGAGTGTCCCCTCCTGAATCCATGTTGCTCCGCCCGAAGTTGGATGCACGGGCGGAGACGTCTTAACAGTAATCTTTCGCACAGTTTAGCTATATGCGGTAGCAGCGTGATCGGCCTATAGTTGGCAGCTCTACGCCTGTACTTCCCGGGTTTCGGCAAGACGATGACTTTGCCTTTCTTCCAGTCCTCCAGGAAGTGGGATGTCCGCAATATTCCATTGTAGAGCCGACCTATCTCTACAAGGACTCTATTGGGCAGCTGTCGTAGTGCAGCATTAGTAATCCCGTCGTGCCCCGGCGCCTTCCTCGGTTGCAGGCGGGTTACTGTCCTCCGCAGTTCAGCGGGGGGAGATAAACCACTCTCCTGCAAGCGGTGGCGCGGGCGACGACAGGAGCTCCTGCACGCGGCTTTCTTTCCGTAAATGGGATTCCAGGAACTCCGCACTTGTAGGGTTCGGCATAAACTGCTCCTCGAAGTGCTCAGCTAGGATATCCGCTCTGCCCTTGGCATCGTAACATTGAATGCCCGCGTTGTTGGTCAGCGGGCAAACAGGTGGTCGAGTTTTCGTTAACTGCCGGTTCAATGTGTAGAGCGACGCGTGCTGTTCATCAGCTTTCCATATGCGCCGCTCCCAGGCCTCTCCTCTGTGGGCCTGTATTGCAACCGACAGTTCGTCTGACAAGGTGTTCAATTTTCTTTTTACTATAGGGCAGCGGGTACGCGCCCAGAGCTTCCTCAGCGCTCTTTTATGATTTAGCTGCACGCGTATCTTTAGCGGCAGCTCTTCCTTCCTTCCCGAGAGAGGGACGATCGTAGAGGCCGCGTTGAGGGCCTCCTTGATGCTCGTGGAAATTCTGGTTGCAGCGGCCTCTACGTCGTCCGCTGAGGTGATCGGTGTATGGACTGGGGGTCTCTCCTGCAGGTGTTGGTGGTAGAGCCTCCAGTCGATCTTGGTCTTACTGGCTCTGGGCGGTGAGGTCACTGCCTTAGTGCCAAGGGTTATCAGAATCGGGAGGTGCTGTGTATTCAGGTCATACAGCACTTCTACCACTACTGGATAGTTGACGTTCCTAGTGAGCACGATGTCTAATACATCCGGACGCTTCCTATGGTCGCTAGGAATATGCGTCGGTTCCTCGGGACCTAGAACGTCATAGTCGTGGTGTTCAGCGTCTTCGTATAGTTCACGACCCGGCGGGGTGATCATTCTGGACCCCCACGCCGGGTGTTTGGCGTTCAGGTCCCCGGCGATGATGGTGGGTGTTGTGCCTTCCATTACCGTCCGGATGTCTGAGGAGTGAAATGGAGTCCCTGGCGGGCGGTATGCTGCAAAGATCCTAAGTTCCTCGCCCGCCGCCTCCATTTTTATGCCGATGGAACGCATCGTCTGGAAGTCTGGCAGTTCCAGCTCCTGGTGGACGATGTCTCTCCTCACCAGGATCGCTGTCCCTCTATAAGCGACCCCTTGAGGATCGACCTCGTCCCTCCTGTATATGTGGTAGTTAGGCAGCTTAAGATGCGTTGATGGTCTTAATTTAGTTTCACCCAGCAAGATCACCTGGATGTCCTGTTGCTGGGTGAGAGTGCGGAGTTCATGGATCCTTTGACGGATCCCGTCCGGGTTCCAATATAACAGGCGCAGGTTGCTATCCTCCATAGTGCCTTGCCAGTAAGGATGCCAGCGCCTTCATGACGGCGGTAACTGGATCAGTCCCGGCCCTTATGTCGGCCAGGACTTGTGTACCGACTTCGATGGCTATGCCTACCAATCTATGGATGGCATCAGCCGTCTCGAAGCCGGACGCTGGTGGTCTGCGATCTATACTATGCTGTGAAGGCACTGGTCTCGGGGCTTTGGTGGTAGTTTTCCTTTGGATTGAGCGCGCTCTGTGCGTAGAGCGAGCTCTGCTTTCTGGCAGGGCTCTTTCAGGTGCTTTACCTGCCGTAGGTGGTGCTGGTGTTCTTGTAGCAGCCTGCGCCTGGGAGGCTATTGGTCCTACAGTCATAGGGGTAGAGGTGGTTGCAGCCTGAGGAGGAGGCTGCTCCGTTCTCTTGCTCCTGTTCCTCCGCCTCTTCCTCCTGGAGGGTTGCCTCTCAGTGGCGTCGTTGGCGGGAGATCGGAGAGTCGCCCCCGGTGGTTGCCCTTTCATCTGTGGGACCAACCGTTTCTGATGGTACTGCAGGAGGGGGTGGGGGGGGGGGCTGGTTGCCTACCCTTCCCCCTAGTGATGGTGGCCCACCCGTCCTCCTGTATGGTGACGGCCTTTGGGCGACTTGAGGGGATCCTCTTTGGGTTCTCCGGTAGTAGCCCAGGTAATACGATCCCCTGCTTCCTGGCTATCCTCCTCAGGACCGGGCAGCGGCGATCGTTGGCTGTGTGGTTCTTGGCGCAATTTGCGCACTTTGGCTCCTCCTCTCTACCCCTTGGGCAAAGGCTGGCAATATGTTCACCGGCACAGCGAACGCATTTCACTGGCCTGAAACAATTAGCGGAGGCATGTCCGAAAGCCTGGCAACGGTGGCATTGTGCCGGTCCGGTCTTCCTCTGCCAGGCTTCGATGACGACTCCTCTCATATATAGGAGCTCGTCGAGTTGGTAAAATTGCTGTAGCCGTTCCAGGCTCAGATGCTCCAGCTGTGCATAGTAGAGGCAGCCCGGTCTGCCCCTACGTGGTGGTATGGCCTTCACATAATTGATGGGGAAGCCTTTTGCCCGAATAGCCTCCTCAATCAATTTTACGTCGGTGCCCACAGGCAGGCCACGGATGCCCACTTTGGTGGGCTTCTCCTCTGCCGGTGTGTAACAGTACCACGACATTGTCTTATCCTTTTCGGAGAGTTCTACCATGTACCTCTGTATGGTACGGAACTCATCCGGGCTCCGTGGAGTGAACCTAACTCCTTTCCCGAACGGACGGGCATTAGGTGGATGGCCCAACTTCTCATTAAGGACCTTAAAATGCCTGGTCCAGTCCGGGAGGCATTCTGCGACAATCGGCGGATATCTCTTCTCCTTTTCCTTTTCAGTTTCCTGAGGTTGCTCCGCCGATTGCGGTCGTGGTACTGCCGGGGCTGCTGCCATGTGGGCATAGCTCGTTGATGGTCGCTGCCCATCATCCTGAGCTAACCCGGACGGGTTGGTAATTTGTACCGGGGATGACTTTCCAGCTGATTCAGCTAGGGTTGCATATGTAGTCGAGCCCCAGCTGTAGGATTCCTCACCTCCTTGCTCGAATTGCATCGAGTCGTGACTACGACGGTCCGGTGAGATGGGTGGCGGTGCTGGCGACTTAGGAGGTGAGGTATGGACCTTCTTCCTAGTCGTAGCTTGGGGCTCTTCATCTTCTGATGATGTTGGCGAGTCGGATGAGTTACCGATGCACTGCCTCTTTTCGTAGAGGGAGGCTTCGGTCTCCGGTGGCGTATGCCTTCGTGGCGTCTTCTTAGGCCGCTGTTGCTGTAAGGGCAGCGGTTCACGCCCCGTCGTACACTCAGGTACGACGGGAGAGAGTGCAACCCTAGGTGCGGCCTCCTTACCCGGCGACGAAGGTTTCCGGGTGGGTATTTGGGAGTAGGATGAGACGACTCTCATCCTCTCCGGGTTGAAAATGTCCCTATAGGCGATGGGTCTATCCAAAACGCCTGGTCGATCCGGTGGTTTTCTTGCTCTCGGAGGAGGTTCCCCCTTATCATTCCCTGACATCCTAACCTACCAGTCAGTGTCAGCGGTAATCTAATTGAGGCCCTATCTAACTTCCAAACGATCGGCAGCAGGTGTTGATGCGCGACGCGGATGGTGGTAATAATATTATAGAGACTTTCTACACTATGGGCACTGCCTACCCCTTTCACAACGAAAGGTTTGGGGGGAAGTGCAAAGGTGGCACTTTAATGCGCGACTAGGCACAGGATGCACGGAGCGCATAAAGTGCCAAGAATCACCTAGGGGCCGGTGACCTCGACGCCTCACGGAATCACGGGACTCGACGTTCGGCGGAGTATGTCGTACCGGCGGTTAATTGCAGCCACTGTATACTGCAAGTAACGCACACCTAGGAGATCCTTGATCGCTACTTGTATGTTCGGCAAAAAATACTATCCTACTCCGGAGCTAAACCGTGAAGCGACCGCGAAGCTATTTTTATTTTTTATAAGTGTAAAATAAAGGTTTATTGAATAATTTAGGTTTAGAATAATAGAAATAAGTTGTATCTATCGTTAGGAATAAATATAAATGTTGTAAGGTATGTTTTACCACGTTTATTAAGAAAATTGTAAATCTCTCTTAGAAAGGGTTATTCTGTGCTCTGATTGGTCAATAGATTCACTAATGCCGTGTGCGATTTTTTCTTAATTATGATTGGTTACAGCCGCTTATAAAAAAAGGGGCGTTTTTCGTGGTAAAATATTCCAAATCCGGCAATGTAATAATAAGGAATCAAGAAATAAAATAAGAAGAAACTCTCAAGAAGTGTTATTTATTGCTCATCTAACTGCTACTGTATGCTCTCCAGTTAACATCCCGCCAGCAAACCCGCTCTATTTTATCGACGCTCCCTTATACGAGCAATTACAATTATACTTTTTTATATTCCTTGTAATATAGTAAACACGTAGATATATAGTTTGTGGTATAAAAAGTGAAAAGTAAATTGCCAAAAGTACTTCAAAATCCGGAAGCTCCATTTTGGCGGTTGGGTCATAAATGTGTTATTTTCCAAATTCTCATTTATTTTTAGTGTAAAATGTAAGTAAAAATAGTTTTCTTACATATTTCAAATAACTTGACGTTGTATTTATTTCAAATTCACACAAAAATATGTTTGAAATATTGTTCGAAATGTCATACAGATAAAATATTATTATTATTTTTTTTTATTTTTTTATATTTTGGTATGAGTAACGAATGGAAACACATAAAACATAAAAATATACATATTTCCAAACATTTTCATAAAAATTTCTCTAAAAACAAAAGTGTAGAATTCAAATTAGTAGTAATTTTGTCACTAAAATTGAAGTATATACTACTACTATGCTATAGAGGGTAATTTACGTATTTTATTACAATTTCTAGCAACCAAAAATAATTTTATTCGATAGTTTATACATTTAACAAGAATTCCTGTAAGTTTTATCCATAAATATTGTCTCAAAGTGAAAATATAGCAAAATTTGCAATATAGCAAAAAAATTTGCTAAATTGCAAATTTTCCCGCCATTACGGTCCCGAGCGAACGGGAGTATAACATGTCGCGCGCTCGCTTGGCGAACAGGTTAAACGTTACGATGTTCATAGGCCGTACATGCAGACTATTACAATATAGTGACCAAAGCTAATAGAGGCCAAAAGGCTAATAGCGCCAATATCACAGAAAATAGCAACTATTGTATGTTCGTACACATTACGTTATAAAATGTTTGTTCCAAGTTGGAATCTTGGTGAGAATATGTATAATAGTGTACATGTGCAGACTGTCGCACTATGAAGAGGCTAGTAGATTTTTACCAAAATTTTTAAAATCCTGACAAATCAACATTCTTATACTCTATTTTAGTTTATATCTTGAATTAAAAAGTAAAGATAGTTGATATGCTACATTATCTGTGAATATAACGGGATGATGTCATGAGATGTATTTTCTTTGGTTTTAAGTTTATGTACTGTCGGTATTTGTTAAATAGAGCACTTTATGTTATACCTTAAGTTAAAAGAAAAATAGATTTTCAATATGTCAGTAAGAAATTGACTACTTTTGTTATGTACTACTTGTTTGCAATTATCTAGAATATTAGATTTATAACACGAGCCGTCGTTTTATTCGCAGATAAGCGTATTAACTTTCACTAATAAAATAAGATGGTTTACATATTATTGTTTAGAATAGCGTGTGACCATGTTAATTTGTAAGTGGTATACAATTTCAAAATTTATTGCTGCATTGATGTTAAACGTTACGATGTTCATAGGCCGTACATGCAGACTATTACAATATAGTGACCAAAGCTAATAGAGGCCAACCGGCTAATAGCGCTAATATCACAAAAAATCACTACATCTACTGTATGTTCGTACACATTATGCTACAAAATGTTTGTTCTAAGTTGGAATCTTGGTGAGAATATGTGTAATAGTGTACATGTGCAGACTGTCGCACTATGACGAAGCTAGTAGATTTTTACCAAAAATTTTAAAATCCTGACAAATCAACATTCTCATACTTTATTTTAGTTATCGTAGTCATCTTGTCTCTTATCATTATATTATCTTGAATTAAAAAGTTAAGATAGTTGATATGGTAAATTATCTGCGAATATAACTGGATGATGTCATGAGATGTATTTTCTTTGGTTTTAAGTTTATGTTCTGTTGGTATTTGTTAAATAGAGCACTTCATGTTATACCTTAAGTTCAAAAAAATAGCTTTTCAATATGTCGGTAGGAAATCGACTATTTTTTTATGTGCTACTTGTTTGCAATTATCTGGAATATTAGAGTAATCCAATAAAATACAAATTACAAGCCTAAGTGTGCCAAGTGCCGTTTGATTCCCTTTTATAAAACTCCTTTATTGTTGGTTTAATTTTCAAGAGACATTCAGCTGTTTCGGTGCTTTTTGTGAAACCCTCAAAGCCTTTTGTAAATTGCTGCTTGAAATAATTAATTTTAAGTGTTTTAATTATTTTATTACATATGTTTCTATGCATAATGTATAATTTAAATCTGTTATCATTTGTAGCCTTACTCGACTCCACCGAGTCAGTAATTCATTCTTGGGCAATGTATACGCTTTTACAACAAATCCCAGAAAATATACAAAATTTGTCATACGCAAAGTTCATAAATTTTATTAAACTAAGTTTGTATAAAAAGGGTTATTATAAAATTAATGAGTGGATGATAATAACCCCTGGCAAGGGTGATCGCTACCAAGCCATTTCTAATTTGTCTTGTGTTGTTTATTGTAAACATGATTGTAAGCTATTATTTGAAAAAAAAATTGTCCGCTGGGTTTCTTGCTGGTTCTTCCCAGGACAGTGATTTTTTTTGCGAACCAGTGGTAAATGAAAAATTTGACTTTCAATAAGTATTGTTTATAATCTACATTGAATAAAAAAGTTTCTGTTTCTGTTTCTGTTAGATAGTTCTGTCTACCTCCACCTTTGGAGTGATCCGAGTGTTAATGAAGGGGTACGTGCAATTGTTTATGAACACTTGTAAATACAATAAGCAAGCGCTTCGTTCTTTAACACCTCCTTGCTTTTCCTGCACTCCTAACATTATGACTTTATTTAAACTTGTTAAATAATTAAAAAAAAAATGAAATTTCCGTATTTACTTAAACACGTCTGAACACCTCAGAGATCCGGGGGAAGGATAGGATATATAAGGATAATTTAGACATGTAATTATTGCACAATTTGCCATTTTTTAAATAATTTGCAGCGTGCATGCAGCGACGCTTGACACGGAAATTGGAAGCGATTGATTGTGTTGACACTGATAGCTATACGGGCTCCGCCTACTCCCGCGTTCTGTGATTTACGTATTATAGCATTGTATAGTAATAACCGTAATAAAATAAGATGTGACTGGTTTGGCGTAAAGAAACAGGCATAAATATAATAACCGTAATGAAATAAGTATCTAATGACCTATCTCCTCACAGTATTAGTGATTACAAACATGTCGGTAGGTAGATACGACGCGCGGGGAAGTGGGGGTACAATTAAAATTTGAGCTGAGTTAGTATAGGCCCTTAACTGTGACATACGTACGAAAGAAGTACCAAGATAAAATGGTTTTTAAAATTAGTAACAAAATATTTTAAATTCAAAAATATTATGAAAAAAATTACCAATTTTTACTAGTTATAAACAGGAACCGTCATTCATACAAGTAAATACACTTTTCATTTAATATAATTACTTATTAATATTTAAACATGACCAAGAAATATTTTATTTCTTTGACATGCAGATTACTATGTTTTCCTTTGCCGCCGAGTTCGTAGTAAATCAGTGCATAAAATTCTAGAAACAAGAATGGAATTCGAGTTACTCGTGTCAGATTTACGGAGAGTGTTTTTAGTCCCAGAGCTAGGTCCTCTTGGGACTTGTAGTAGAGCTCCCCTACAAGCCAGTTCTTTACCACCGTTGTCGTTTCTAAATAAAATTTAATAAGCCATATAAAATTTCAAAGAAGTATTTATATTTACACAATATATTTATAATCAAGCTAAGTAATTTATAAGCAAGCTTTTTAAATATCGTTCGTTATTAAATACATTTTAATATTCACATTAATTCCAAACATTTTATAATTTTGCGACATTGCAAAGAATTTATTATTTAATGGCATCAATGTTATGTGATTTTGATCATTAATTGCGAAAACATATTTGAATGGCGTTCAATGTATTCTCCGTTTTGCTATTATATTTGCTAATAATGTATGTAATTAAAAAATCATAAACTAACGACATTAGCTGAGGGTATAAATATGACATTTCGTTCCGATAAATTCATTATTTATTATATATTATAACCTTCAGTCATAGACGACAGGAATGACTAACTCGACAATGTTGACAAAAATCGAGCAACGTGTGATAATTGAATTCCTTACTAACTAAAGAAGGAAAAACTCAAAAACATTCATAAATAAATGGTGGTCGTTTACCAAGACTACTCCTTCAATATCAACCGTACAAAGTAGTCGAGTGATTTCAAAAGAGGCAGGGCATCAAATATGTTTCCCGCCCGGGTGGGCTGCTATAGAAACGGTATTCACAGCGGCTACAGAAGAAAATGTAAAAATTATTGAAAAACTTGTATAAGAAGATAAACGAGTAAGAATTACGATGTTAGCAGAAATGACAAACCTATCTGTTTGTACCATACATACCACATTTCTTGACTATCTCAACCACACTGAAGTCAGTGCCAGATGGGTGCCGCGAATGCTCACTGCGCTTCAAAAGCAGGCGCGAGTTGACTGTTGTAGGAGGTTTTTAGAGCTGTGTTGTGACTATACAACAAGTGTTTTCGATGAGATAGTTACAAGAGATGATACGTGAGTTCACCACTGAGTGTAAACAGGATTCTATGCAATGGCATAAAAATCGTGGACACAATGTTACGAATATATATATATATATATATATATATATATATATATATATATATATATATATATATATTGTTTAAATAAAACTTGGATCTTGTCTATTAAATAAGAATGACAGATCATTTTTTTCTTCATTAGATTATAGGGTCGGTGACCCAAAGGCAATAAGATGGCTGAATAGGCTTTTGTTCTGCGAAGTTAGTCCACTTTAATAATTTCGGCTACCACAATATAATTAATATCGGGTGAGATAATAGTCAAATACTTGTTTATATTAGTTAAAAATCGTCAATGGGGAAATAGTAATAAAATATACGATTTATACAGTATCTAAGCATTTTTTTTTGTTTTAACATTTAAGTAATATTTTGTCAACGGTAGAAAAAAAATTGGTTTTGTAATCAAAACGGGAATGTTAGTCAAATATTTGTCTGAAGCGGCATAATTTTTTGGGGGAAATTAACAAATTATTTTATTTAGTAGAACACTCCACAGACCGATGCACTTTTTCATATTTATATAAGTTGGCACTATAAAAATGGTTCTACATTTTTAAAAAACTTATATAGACATACGCTTGCAGGATTTGCTTACTTCAATGTGTATAATATAACCTTATGCCGACACTTGTAATACCAATAATAATGTTGGGCCCTGAAAAGTGCATTTGACATCAAATAAATGAGTCGCAGCATTTTCTTTATTCTTTAATATTCTTCTAATCTTTCTTTAAAACGAAGAAGTTTGCTATGCTAAAATCAAACCTTGTTCTTTTATGTACAAAATTTACGCGACATAATTGAAATTACGTTAAGTATATTGTCAGAAAAACATTAGTTTATACTGTGAAATCAGGGTAACAGACGCACCAACAATTAAATTATATATATATATATATATATATATATATATAAATATATACAAAACGTGATGTAAAACTCTTTTGTCCGTAACGCACATAGTACAGTTTATTATCAACCTGACGGTCAGTAGAGGTTTAGTGAGATTTTTCAGGTTAACAGCCAGTAAGCTGGGCTAGGAGCACGAAACATGTTTCAGCTACATTACAAATCAGCTTAATGCTGCTGTGTTTCGTATGTTGAGTATAGAGTGGGTCACATCATCCGTTATTTGTGGTTCGAACTAATCCATCCGTGCAATAGCAAAAGCTGCCACTTGGCCCTACCGATAACTTCTTTAATATTTTACAACATCTTCTATAAAATCGCCTAAGAACCCTGGACTTTCTAACAATCAAAGTATTTCACGTAGAACAATACGCTTTTATTAGAGTAGTCATAACATTACAAACAAATCGAAAAAAAAAATGGAATACTTTTCTAAAGAAGCGTTGAGATAGCATAAACGTCTGTTTTTGAGAGATGTTTTTCCTTCAGTATGTTCAACCGCGTATATTTTGATTTGAAAAGGTACTGAAATTATCCAAGTAAAAATTAATCAGAATTCTTGATAAAGGCAAAAATCGTTGTTATAGCTGATTCCACAAGTTAGTCTAGCAAAGTACTATAATACTATAATAATACTTCAGCAAAAACGCACATTGGTAGATTTCCAAAACTAACGCCTTAAAGCTTATTTCCCTTGTGCTGAATCTTTTATTTGACAAAAAAATTAAAAATAAATATTATTTAAAATATCAATAAATACATAAAATCCGTTAAAAACGAAATTTCAAACAATGTAGACATCAATCAGAACGTTTCTTTGATGTTACAACTTCAATAGTTATAAGCGCCAGGAAAAGAAAAAAAGACGTGTGGCACTCGGGGACTGCCGCGGTAAAGCTATTGCATAGCATTTTGTATCAACTTTTGCAATTATAATTATTAATATAAGGACTACGTAAATATTCAGTATAGCAAGATTGGAAGAAAAATGACGTCTAAATATTTTTTCGTATTTAGTAAACGAATAACTAGTTGGTAAATTAATCATGATATATATCTTTTTTTCGCCGGAGACTAAAATGATATTGCTTTTTTTCGTAACTGCAGATTCTGTGGATTTATTTAATTATTTTAAACAATATACGAAATTTAAGTGACTAAAATTAAATCTAATCTAAACCAGAATCATAAAAACTGTATTATTCGTGCTAAACGAATCTAATAAATATCTGTTATTTATGTCTCCTGCGAAAAAAAATAGACTATAGGAATCTATCGAATACCTACATAAACAAAATATTACCTATAAATAAAATATTACAAAGCGGAATAACTAATAAGAGTGGCAATAATTGAGTAACATACATCTATCCATCCAAACTTTCGCATTTACAATATTTAGATAATAATTGTAATTAGTTCTGCCTACCTATAAATTGTTTTCAAAAATACTTACCTGTCTTCTTACTTTTTTTTATATACACACAATATCACTAGATGTAAACACATGTTTTTATCAAAACAAGTGACCCGTCAAGACTGTTTCCTTAGTACGGACGTACTTAGGCAGGTAGGTAGGCAGTTTACATTTTAGTGTCCACGACGCAGCGACAGTTTGTCAAATTTTGTTGTATAGTAGGTTATGGGTATTTAGGTAATAACAGTAGGTTCCTATCCACCAAACCGTCAACGCCGCGCAAGTGATTCTCGTCCCACCTGTCCGCGCAGTAACTTTTTTTACGACCACGCGAGACTGTCGCAACAAAAACGATTACTACTGAAAAACTAATGTAGATACCTACCTAACATTCAAATAAAAATATTCTCAAAAAGCTCAACGAATTCAGAATTTAATTTTGTTAAAAGAAAATTGCTCAAATAAAAATAAAGGATGAAAATAAAGCATATGGGGATATAAAAATAAATTGTATTTATTTTTTATTTCGAGCTTTACAAGAAAAGTATAATATTTACTGGAGACAATTATTTTATTATTATAATAGTACATGATATTCCCTTTAAAATGACACCAATATGAATAATATCTTTTATCTATATCTACAAATAAATAAAATTGAAGTGTCTGTAATGTTAAAACAACAGCTTTTTATTAAATGCATATGAAAGTACTAGTAACAAAAACACAATTTTTAAAATTTTTATTTGTCTGTCGGTCTGTCTGTCTGTCTGTTTGTTCCAGCTAATCTCCGAAACAGCTGGATCTATTTTGACGGGACTTTCACTGGCAGATAGCCGATGATGATGATATAAGGAATAACTTGAACTACTTTTGTTTTAGAAAAAGAATTATGGTTCCGCGCAAAAAAATTAAAACCCATGAAATCCATAATCCACGCGGGCGAGATCGCGGGAACAACTAGTACTCAATATAGATAAATGTATACTTATTTTTATTTATTTATTATTTTAATAAATAAATAAAAATAAGTATTAATAATTTCTAGACACATCTCAACAGATATTTCGTTAATAAATTGCTATCAATACTGAAGCATTCTTTTATATTTAGCATCCATTTAACACAAAAAACTGATAAGAATACTTTTTAAACAACATATAATCAATAAGCGATAATCACGTATAGTGAATTTCGAGGTAAATTATTATATGTAAACGTTTTTGAATCGTCGTAATGATACATATTTCCAAAAGAAAATATCTTCACAATTAATTTGATGTAAAATAACATTAGAAATAACGTATAAAAACGGAGAAATTATCAAATTTTTGATAGAGTTCCTAACCAGTACACAAACAAAAATGGCGAATAGTCATTTTCACATTTTTTTAGAAATAACGTGTAAAACAGAAAAATTATCAAATTTTTGATCGAGTTCCTAACCAGTACATAAACAAAAATGGCGAAATGTCATTTTCACATTTTTTTTCTATATAGTTATTTGTTACAGAGTACACAGATAAAATTCACTCTCATAGATGACAAATTTCAAACACCACAATCTCCAATTTTTACTCTGCTATCTTCAGCGCTGTACACGAACGGAACGATGTCGTTGAGAGCCGTGGTTGCTCACCCCGCAACCCCGGGGTCGATCCCCACTGGCACCAATGAAATTGTTGCGTGCTGATTTAGCTATCAGTTGGAAAGTCTGTTTTTCTGGGCCGTTTTGTTTTGTTACACTGACATCTCGCAAGTCACCTAGGGACCTAGGAGGTTGTCGGTTGCTTATTTTTTATTTTTCTTTAAAATTTTCGTCGGTAAAATAATATATTTATAAAAGTAAAAAAAAAGTAAAGTTACAGCCTATATACGTCCCACTGCTGGGCACAGGCCTCCTCTAATTTCTGAGAGGGTTTTAAGGCAAGGAAATGTCCGCCACGCTGCCTCAATGCGTGTTGACGAACTTCACATGTCTTCGAAATATATATTTTTTAATTTCTCAGACATGCAGACCCGAGTTCGATCCCCGCCGGCTCCAATGAAATTGTTAATTGCAATTGTGCTGATTTACCACGTGCTCGGCGGTGAAGGAAAACATATTGAGGAAACCTGCACGTCTGAGAATATAATTATAATTGAATGTAAATCAAATTGACATAGGTAAGTACAGATAAAATTAGCGGAACATTAATAAAATTTGGAGATCGTTTTTTTTTTTCAAAATTTTATTAATATTCCGCTATTTTTGTCTGTGCTTATATCAATTTGATTTACATTCGATCTCTAAATTGTAATTTAATAATTGAAAAGAATTGAAAAGAAACGACGTTAGACAATGCACGGCCTTCAAGCCACACCTCCGTACCCGTGGGAGTGGGGAGCGTGAGGTTTTTTCGTTACGGCGGAATAAATTTCTGGATTCGGTCCCCACGCTCAAGGCCCGCGATAGAAGCTATGCAATAGCTTAATAAAAAAAATATTTTTTATTTTTACGTTACTTTCCAGTTTTTAGTTGAAATATCAAAGTCTTCTTTTTCTTTGCTTTTTCCCTTTATTTGGGGTCAGCTCTCCTCATTTTTTAGCGCCTTCGAGAGTTTATCCAGGGAATTGTAATTAAATTTGCGCATTTTGTTACGGTGTTTAAATTTTTCTCTAAAAAGACGAATTAAATCATGCAAAAACCAAATTGAATATTTTTTTATATTTTTGTTTTGACTTAGGTACATGTTTTTGAATAGCCATACGAATATATATGTAAAATATAGTGACCATATTATCAATTACGGAGCAGTTTGGTGTTGATTGTATCCGGTCGCTGATTTTCAGAAGTATATTTTGCAGTTACCTTATGTTTACCTATGACCATCAAAAAAGTTTTAAGCCAGAAGCTAAGAGTGGCCAGTGTGGATTTTAGTAAAAGAAACAGAAATAGAAACTTTTTTATTTAATAGAGATTATAAATAATACTTATTGAAAGTCTGTTTTTTTGTTTTTGTGTTTGGTTCGGTAAAAAACATTTGTCCTGGGAAGAACGAGCAAGAAACCCAGCTGGACATTTTTTTTAAAATAACAGTTTACAATTATGTATGTTACAATTAACAACACAAAACGAACTAAAAAAATAGAAATAGTTTAGTAGCGATCACCATCAGCATTACTGCAAGGAATAACAACTAAAAGACGAAATTTAAAAAGGTCAAACCTCTTTGACGAATGTAAATATTTTCGGCGCCAGCGCCATTTTCGTAAATGACAGCCCAAGGTTTAAATTAAGCATTGATCATCTTCTTCTTCTATTTAATCAGCCTTAAGTGCCCTGATGGAGATGGGCTTATCCCGTCTTAAAGAGGATTTGCCTTAATCTCTGCGCTGCCCTTCCTTTGACTGCCTCATAAAAAACCACTCATACTACCTACTTCCTTGCTCACTGCCACGGAAGTGGTCTGAATGTAAATGATGCTTAATCAGTCATTTTGTTCTTCGCGCTGGTGAAGTTATTATAGGCACTTATACTATTATATGTTAGTAGTATGGGTTACTGATACAAATTTGGGCTTATTAAGGTGCGGGCTTAGCCGGCATTAAATTTTATATATTATAATGTAATGTGTTAAGCCTTTACATGTAACAAATATTAAATGATACTTAATATTACCTATCTTGTCAATTTATTTCGAATATTCGCAGGAGAAGTAGAGGCTTAAAGTAACAAGTCCATATTAGAAATAAGTTGAAGGAGTTTCTTGTTTTCAAATTCTAATTGCTTTATCTTACTATTAAGTTACAGTTGAATGATTTTTTTTATAATTTTAATATTAGTCTTCTTATTTTATTTTATTTTAATCCATATTATACTACACTACTTGGGACAACGGTTTGCGTTGCAGACCGAGCGCGATTGCAAAACGCATGCCAAAGTTCATTTGCGATTTGTATATAATGTTGAAGATAATGATTTCTTATATTTACGCGAACATTAAACATTGATTAAAACTACTTTTACGGATTTTATCGCATTAATTATTTGATTTTTAATTCCCGACGTCGGGTGCTTTCCAGCACCCACGGTCGCGGGGGACTGAGGTGAATGATGTTCCGATGTCAGTGTTAACCCGTAGTACCTTCAGATTTTTAATTATTATTTATGGTCCGATCTACGCTGAATGAAATTACTGTGTCTTGAAGTCTTGCAAAGCATACCGCTGCAAGACTATATGGTATGATGCCAGACTCCGAGTTCGTGTCGTTTTTTATGGAACACATCGCGCGTTTCCCGTTGCCGCGTCCCACTAGTTGTGATGAAATGTAATAAAAAACTACAGAACTAACACAGGTGAAAGACCGTGTGATACCACGGACAAGACTTGGTCGCAAGCGGATCAATTGGGCCGGCAACACCGCATTGGCACTGTTAAAAAGTGGAGCGCTGCGCCACATCGCATCCGAACACGAAACAAGTGAGAAACTTAAGACGAAATGGTATCGTATTCACGTAACCTACGTAAGGTAAGGGTAAGGGGGTGAAGCAGACGCGGCCCCGTCGCGTGTCCGGCTAGCTGCTACAGTATGTGCCAAATCGTTTGAGAAAAACGGACAATGAACTTTCGGTCGTTTAATCAGGGGTTACACACCTTCAATATATAAGCACATTTTATATGTAGTACTTTCTTTATTAATAATGATTTTTTATTTTTTTATAATGATTGATATAATATATATTTATTAACTATTATTAAAACATTATCTAAAAGTTCGCTGGAGAAGAAAAATCATCTATTGTTGTAAAGTACTTTATTCATTTACCAACAAAGGGCATTAATTTATAACACATAAAGATTTGAGTGATAACGACACCGAATAAGTACGTACCTATTTAAAAGATAAAAGTTTATTTTATATTATATAAGAACTTTATTTTTATTCGGTGTAATCATCACTTGTATCTTCACTTGATCTGTTTCTAACTCTCTGTAACATTAACTATTGTAATATAGGTAAGGTGTAATGAAGGTGACGTGTGGTTGGTACTAAAACTTTAATTAGACTGCCTCATTATTCAACCTTAACACTAAAGTATATTAATTTGGGAGCACTACACTACACCTCCCACCGACAAAAGAATAAAAAAATATGCTATCCATATTTTTTTATCAATTCTTAAAAATAGATCCCTAACATTATTCTAAAAAAGGTTAATATCATTATGAAAACTATAATCTAAGACATATCTAGCACGCAAAAATGCATAGTCACAGTAGTATAACTGACATAATCAGGCATAAGTATGTGTAACATAAAATTATGTTTTGATTTTCACGAAAATTTACAATTTATTTATACGTATCCTTAATCATTTTGTTATTATGCCTACCATTTATCTAGTCAGGACAATAATGATAATATATAAAAATTACGTGTTACGTAGTTTGTCCGCGATGGGCTCCTAAACTACTCAACCGATTTTAATAACATTCGCACACCGTGCGCAGTTTGGTCCAGCTTGAGAGATAGGATAGTTTTTTTTGACCGTGAAAGACTTACATATTTTTTACAAATTTAAGGATTTTAATAGGCTATGACAAAGGGTCGTCGAAAAGAACAGAACAACGTCTGCCTGGCTAGTAGCTAGTATTATATATAATATTCTCTTAATCTTCATAATCTTTTACATTTCAATATTTTATTTTATTCTTTTTTTCATATATTTACTTCATTCTTAGTTAACCATTACTTATTTATTTTCCTATTTTATCCATAACTAGTACTTTAACTATTCATTACACATGTATGTCATTTCTTTCACGTACACGGCTCGCGTGTATACATGATCAAGAAAATTATTAATATCATGTAATTCACTTCTTTACATTTCAGCTCATGTAATTAATTATTTAATTGTACCATAACCTTCACGTATACGGCTCGCGCACATACATGATCAAGATAGTGGACAATATTCCTATACAATTAATAATAAATTATCATTTCCCTCATTAAAATACATTAAAACTTATTCCGAATTTAATCGTGTTCGAACAACCTTAAAAAATTAATCAGCTATTAGGTTTTACAAACTCTCAGCTGATCAGACTGATTGTATGTGGATATACTAACCTCCGATAATTTTCTTTATCTTGCTCTCGCAACTATACATTATCAATATTTTCATGTATAATTACATATTCCGTAACTTCACCATACATTTGATCACATCTTTTACTTTATATCATAAAATAATCTCGTATAATATTTGGTCACAGTGTCAGTCAGGGATTGAGGTTCAGAATATGGGAACAACAAACTTTAACTCAGTTGTGTAAAACATTATATATGTAGTGAGTTTCAAAATCGTATTATCCGAAGAAAATATTTTCATAATCCACTCAAATTAGTACTGTTTTCCAAGAAAATAATAAATTATAATAGTTAAAAGCTTATGATTTAAATATTCGAACAATATAAAACCGAAAATAAATTATTACATTTCACATTAAGATAAACAGAACAAAGAAGTCAATGTTAAGCAACGTAATCATTATAATTATATAGCAACACACAGATCAAAATACAAATTGTAATCCTAACACCGCAAATATTTGGAGATAAGCTTGTTTTAAATTCCAAAGTACGTATAAGGCATCGTTTGTAATTAAATCGGACTAGGATGACAAGGTGTGATTCACGCCTAATTCAAGATAACTTTTACAATATTATATAATATGAATGCAAGTAAAATGTACCTTAAAAGGATATTTTTAAACATTTCCTTAATTTACACAGAAGTTTAGAAATAGTTACATTGTTAATATTTATGGTACTTTTACATACATCATGCATCAATGCATTAGCTTTATTTAAAAAAAAAAATACTTTTGCTATAAAAAAAATTCTTTAAAAAAATCACTATAACAGCTATAAACTTCACACAACGATAGATTAATGTATTTAAAGAACAATTTATAAATATTTTAGGTAGGTTATTATATAAATTAATGATATAACGCCTTTAGAAAAGAAAAAAAACAATAATTGCAAATCGGTTGTAACTCTTTTCAAAATTGTGTACATTTAAATAAAATTTACTACATAAAAAACACACAAGAAATGTATCAGTGATATGTTAACTACAAAATATGAAAAATTAATTAATGATAAACAATTGTAAATGTAAATACGTAAAAATGTAATCTTCATATTATTTCATTCAATTTTAAAAGGACACAGTAATAAAAATAATATAAAACTATAACTGAATAAAATTGAATATAAAATCAGGTGCTAGATTATTGATTAATTTATAATTATTGCATTGTGCTTATTTTTTCAGTAATATAAATATTTAAAAAAATAAATATAGATAGCATATTTTTTTATTCTTTTGTCGGTGGGAGGTGTAGTGTAGTGCTCCCACGTTAATATACTTTAGTGTTAAAGTAGAATAATGAGGCAGTCTAATTAAAGTTTTAGTACCAACCACACGTCTCCTTCATTGACACCTTTCCTATATTACACTATAAAATGATCTACAGTTTGGTCAATTCTATCATCCATGCCACATATTTTTTGTTCAACGTTAAGGACATGCTGAACACAGTTTTTCCATTTATCTGGCGTGATTTGAGTTAAACCATCTTTAAGTAAGTTTTTAACATCTTTTAACCTCTCAATATGCACGCGGTCGGATTCGACCACGGCAATATTCCGTCAAATTCCAAGCGGTCGGTACCGACCACACCCACCCACAGCATTTTAAACCATTAAAACTTATATTTAGAGACTACTTGTCTATGAAGAAGTTCGGCATTATAGGCTAAATGTGAAATTTCCTATCCTCTAATGCAATAAAGCGTAGTTAGTCTATGGTTTTTTATTTATAATCTACATTCATTTAGTGCGCCTATTTCGTGTGGCGTGTCATTGTGTTGATTTTCGGATTTTTCTAATGTTTTATTAGTGTTTAGTATAGTGTTTTACTATAATATTGTTATTAAAGTTTTTGTGTGAATACAATTTATCATTTGACATAAATAATTTTGAGTAATATATTATATAAATGATTGTGAAAATCACGCAGCTGCCCTGCGCTGGGTAAATACGTTTTTCACTAAAAAATACAATGAAAATATATTTGTAATGAAGTAAAAGCACTAAAACTAGTACTATAACATAACAAAGAAACAGAAACAAGTGTTATATTGAAATTTATACGAATTTTATTGAAAATAAATGTACGACAAAATCAAGGTTAGGTTATTTTTAACGATGCCACGTCACGCAAAGCGAGTTAGCAGTGTCAATCATTTTAGCTGAGGACTGAGGGATTAAATTGAAAGTTGTATTTTTTCGTGCAACGTACCGGCTCAAAAAAGGAGACGCATCCCTGGCTGCCATTATCACGTATCTTTTAGAACAAACTGACGTAACGCGCGTTTTATTTATTTTAAAGGGATGAATTTGCAAAAGCTCAATATGGTAATTATATTGCTTCAAATATTTTTTTAAATAAAACTGTTATTAAATGAATTGATGCGTTACTTACCATGCATTGAAATATAAAATATAACACATTTTTCGCGATGTAAGGTAAGATTTTACGATCTTTATAGGAATCACAGACAATATTAGTCAAGAAATAAAAAAAAACATATGCGCTGATCTAGAAGTATGAGTAATATCAATATTTAAATATTGTTATCACATCTAAATTGTGATTTTGTAAGTTAGCCCTTTTGACACTCGGCTCATATCTGAGGTCATTGTCCGATTTTCCCAATCGATTTGGCACACACTATAGCAATATTCCGTTTAGCTACTTATATATAATAGCGACGAGTAGGGATGGGCAAGAGAAAAAATATATCGATATATATCGCATCGATATATCAATGTTTTTGAGATATATATAATTATTATTATTAAAAATAATAAGTGTAAGATTATTTCATAACTCACTAATTGTAAAATAAATCTACATAGTATACAAATACATTGTAATTGATTGATATAACCAGCGTTTATTTATAAAATAGTTTCAGATAATAATTAGGTACAAATTAGGTGCTCGTGTGGCGATACCTATATTATATTATAGAAAAGTACAAAATGATACGACTTGTACCTATGCCTGTAGTTGCTTACTTACGTGTTGACGTATACTTACTTTTCAACGTGAAAATAAACTACATACCAACCGAGGAATATACCTAGTTTATTTTCACGTTTAAAAGTACTTCATCATTATTTTATTTGGACACTATCGTCACTGTCGTTATGCACTTCTTGTAAACTAATAAGTATCAACAAAATCTAAGCGTCGTGGACGATGAAATCCAAATAAAATAATGATGAAGTACTTTTGAACATAGAAATAAACTAGGCAGTCTAAACACACTCAAGTGTATTCTACCAGTATTTTTATAACGTTATCCCCACATTAGGATTTTCTCCTGTATCGTGGAGGCAATTTACAAACATAAATTGTACGACTTGACTAACAACAACTTTGACTAACATCCAGACCCGAAACAATTATTTGTAGGCCATACAAATACTTGTTCCGTGCGGGATTCAAACTCGCGGCCCACAGCGCAGCCTCTCATTGCCAAGCCAGAGCGCCTCGGAGCCATCACTTTATTTAAGTATATCTATAACATACGAGTTCCCTCATATCTAACGTGACTATACGTCCCACTTTAGGCGGGACTGTCCCGATTTAAACATTTGTGTCCCACTGTCCCAAAAATGTCCCGCTTTGACAAATAAAAGCGTAGCATCATGCAAACTCTGTTACGCGTACCATCACTATGACACCGCGTGTACCAGGATTGCCAGCATCGCCTGACTAGTTTCGTGATTATTCTAAAAACCTACACTTTTGAACTTAAAGTTACGAAGTGACAATTTTTAATAATTTAACAATAAATTATCAAAGAACATAGTTGTTTCTTATTAGTATTTATTTTCTATTCGTAAAAAAAATTAAAAAAAGCCATCACCTAGATTTCATATGATTCTAAATTCTCATTCTCACTTTTGATCATTAAAAGATTCAAACAAGTATGTATTTTATTTTTAAAACTATAATAATGGGTTCCGGATTGAATTTTGGTAACGGCTTCCGGAGATACGGTGGTGAAACTCCGCCAACTTCAATAAGTTCGAAATCAATATTCCGGGCTGCTACTGAGAATTTTGTGACAGAAAAAGCCAATAAATTATTCTTGACCCTGAGTCGGGTTTTGAACCCAGGATGATGGGAACACATAATCAGCAATTGCGTTTACAACCGTTAGACCAAAAAGACAGTCAAAAGTGTTAAAACTATAATAATTTTTAAGGGTGTTCCGCTCTGAGGAAAGGAATAAATGGTCACTTTACACATACCTATAACTTTATAAACTAAACTAAACTTTTACTTATCTGTTTGTTTTACAAACATACGTAGTAACTATATTTACATATTTATTACTTGCTACTATCTCACTGTTTGAGTGGATACTAGGACTAAAGAAGGCATCACAACCGGTTTGGATGCCTAATTTTTCACTACCTCTCAATGCCGTTCCACGGTTTTCGATATTTTTTAAATATATTGTTACGTTTATACGACAACAGCGGGCGTAATAAAGTTACACGGGGGCACTCTACTACGCGCTGCGGACGACTGGTCTGATCGGCCTGCGCCCCGCGCGATATTTAATCGCAAAATATTTATTTGATATTTCTTTTTAAAATGATATATACTCTTTTATTAAAAAATAAACCAATAATTCGCTCACGTATTTATTGGTGAACACATAGCCTAAATTTATTTCAAATTGATTTTATTACATTCGAATGAAACTGCTTTTTCACTTAGTGGATGTACCTGAAATTCTAGATTTTAAGGAAACTGCAATCTTTTTCTATAGAGCCAAAATGTGTCAATCGTATATTGGCCACCATAATTCACTAAGAAAAATCTTTAACTTTCATAATCAATTAAAAAAATGTGGATTCGTAGTTACTAATGATAAAAAAATTATTTTCTGCGCACCTATAAAGCGTGAAAAATCTGATTTTGTCGCCCACTTCCCCTTAGGGTTTATGAACAATTATCCGCAGGCTTCCAACTTATCTATTTAAATTGAATCAACCTCTACCGGGACCTGAACTATCGTAAGTGAATACCTAATAGACCACGTGGTCGTCTCGTGAGCCACCTCGCATATAATAGTTTTTTCTGTTCACTTTCCGTCGAACCGATCACCATTTTTGGTTTTACCTAGAGCTACATATTCCTACAACGTTTGTGACCTCGAGTCTCACGTTTTAAATATTTTTTGTGGGCCATTCAGAGTAGATTCACAACTGAAATTGATTGCTTAACTACCTACCTATAGATTAGTCACGTGAATCACATTTAATAACTAAGATTTAAAACTTAAATTGCCATGTTTTTTTTCATAGGAAAATGCCTACATATACCCGTCTCACGGGAGCAAGAACGTGTAAAGTCAAACTCACACCGACTAAAACCTATGTTTTTTTTACCATAGCTTGGCAGCATAGCTTCGATCTGTGAGTCCGTTACGTGAGAGCCGCAGTGACGTATTTATGGCTCCACCGTACCGACCGAAGTATAGCGCCTTCGGCAGCGATCACGGCTCCATCAGCGTTAAGATCGTATCTGGGCACGTCGACTACATTCAATAAAAATATTGTGTTTAGTGAGAGCATCATTGGTCAATAATGCACGGTGCGTCAATTGCCATTAACTAAAAGTTTTGTTACTCACTATCAATGTTATAGTAATACTAACATGGCATGACAATAGCAATTGACCGTTTCGTGGGCCCTTGAAGACGAGTCTGTAAAAGAAGTTAGCGCAAACAAACCCGTGCGCTCTTGAAGGAATATTGCCAACTATATTATACGGATAAGGAAATACGCAGGTGGTACTTTTAAGTCAATATTATGCACAATCGATATAGCAATGTTAAGAGCATAGTAATGTTCAATAAATAATACGCAAAATGCCTTCTGAAATTAACAAGATTGGCGAACAACTTCATGCATAAACGTTACTTGTCAAATAAACAATCTCGAGATCTTCAATAAACAGCAACGCATCATCTGTAGTTGTGATTGTTTAATAAGTACAGAGCTGGAAATTATATCACAACATTATACTAACGAGTTTATAGCAAGCGTGATATTATATGATTATTGTTCTAATTTAAATTTCAAAATAAATTATTTTGTTTTGTATTCATAAACATCCAGACCGTAAAAATTTATTTGTGGAAGATGTAAATTTTATATCACAAAAAACCTTTTATTTATTTAACAAAATATGCTTATTTTACTCACATGTTCAAAGTTGAAATTTCTTAAATATTTGACATGGAAAGTTAAAACAATGTTTTCCACTTGAAATTATACATATCTTAACCAATACAACAGTTTAATTTACATTTTCTCTATACATTTCACTATTAAAACACTTTTAAATTTCTTATACAAAACTATCATTATTTAACTTATTCACAGGAATTTTCACATAAAAATAACACAGAATTCACCTCTTTTACACGTACAATCAATCTGAAATGTTTTACAAGTCATTTTTACATAAATTGCTGAAATTGCAAATATTTTAATTTCTACATATTTGGCAACTACACAAACTTATAAACAAAAATGGAAAGTTTAGTTTACACTAATATCAACAATACTAGAAAATTACTCAATTCTCAAACGCCGAAACTCTCTAATCAGATTCTTATCAGTTATCATGTCTCTTATCAAACAATATAAGTGAATGTTTTCATAAATCAATCATAGAAAATAGGCATTTGTTTTCATACAAAACATATCAAACTCATATAAGACAATACTTATGTAATTAATTTCCATTAATTCTACTTATGCCCAGCGATCATCTCGACCGGGGAACAAATCCGGTAACATAATTTATATCTTAAAATTCCCTATATGAATTTATTAAGAGATATTACTAAGAAAACAATAAACTATTCCGGCCTGGGAGTCGAACCCAAGACCTTCATATCATTAATTCGATATTTCTTTAAGATTCAACTAAGCATTTTCTTATCGGAATATTGTTGCTTGATAATTTGCTTTTTAGAAGCTATTCGTAATCGGTTAAGTAATAAATTGAAATATTCTTATAGACGCGTCGCCAACAACTCCCCCCGTGCATCAGCACCATCATTTGTGAGGCGTCGCGGGTACCAGGACTATTATTCTGGATGTAGGTCTCCTCAAGATACCTGTGCTAGTAATGACGTTAACCACTCTAGTGTGACCGTCTGGTCCCGGTAGCGTCCTACTAATCTTGCCTTTCAGCCACGTATTTCGTGGCAACGAATGATCTATTATCAAGACAATATCACCTTCTTTAGGCTCCATAAACTTTCCGTTATTACCTGTTCGAGGTATTAAAGTAGGCATGTTTTCTTTTAGCCATCTTGTACAAAAATGGTCGGCTAACCTCTGTGCAGATTTCCAATTGAGTTGAACCGTCAGATATTGCTCTAAAAATAATCCAGGTGGTCGATCACCACATGAGCGTCCCAGAAGAAAATGATTGGGTGTCAAACCCTCTCCAGGCCTATCCATACTGAATGTTACCAGAGGTCTGGAATTTACAGTATGCTCTGCTTCCAACAGCAACGTATGCAGAACCTCCTCTCGCGGGCTCCTTTCTTTGAGCGTAGTGGTCAACGCAATTTTAATTGATCTTACTAACCTCTCCCAGGCGCCACCCATGTGCGGTGCTCCCGGAGGTATAAATTTCCATTTAATATATTTTTTAAATGACTCATTTTTCATGCTCTCATAGCATTCTTCGCATGCTTTCAATAATTCTTTATTCGCAGCTTTGAAATTTGTCCCGTTATCGCTGTATATAACGGCTGGTTTTCCTCTACTGGCGATAAATCGCCTCAATGCCATTATCATTGACGCTGGTGTCAATGATAATCCAGATGTACTTCTCTGGTGTCAGACACGTAAATAAAACACCCCAACGTCT
Source organism: Parnassius apollo (assembly GCA_907164705.1). Lineage (NCBI taxonomy): Eukaryota > Metazoa > Arthropoda > Insecta > Lepidoptera > Papilionidae > Parnassius > Parnassius apollo. The sequence continues at coordinate 16,064,195 of CAJQZP010000693.1, forward strand.
TTCGTGTCGCCTTCCTATAGTCACACTCATAGGTCCGAAATAATCTACGGCTGAGCATGTAAAAGGTGGTTCATTGTGCGCTATTCTCTCCAGAGGAATATTTCCTTGTGGCACGTTCTGCGGTTTTGACATGTATGTCCTACACCACTGACAATGATGTGACACACTTCGTACTACATTACGCAGGTTCAAGACATAAAATTTTTGGTTCACCTCATTCATCACCGTCTGGTGATTGGCATGTCCAAAATGATGATGAACTTCTCTAATCATCATTTTAACGATTTTGTGTTTACCGTCTAATACGACAAGTTTTCTCCTTTCCTCGGTCAAATTAGACTTAAAAGGTAAACGCCCATTTAAACGGAGTAAGTTATTTTCTCCTATTTCCATAGATAATTTACTTAAGCGTGAACTTCTTTCAACGCTTTTGCCTGCTTTCAAGCATTTTATTTCCAAATGAAAACACTCGTCTTGAACGAACTTCCAAATTAATAATTCAGCTTTTTTCAAGAGCGCTATGTATCAGCGTAATCCGCCTTTCTCCTAGTTCGTCCGTGGTGACGTAATACACCGCGGCAGCGTATGCTTTTTCACTAGCATCCGTGAAGGTGTGTAATTCTCCCTTGCCGCCGCCTTCAGCAACGGGTCTAGGTACTTCTAAATGACCTAATTTCTTCACTTCCGATATCCATTTACAAAATAACACGTGTAATTCGTGTGTAACTTCTTCATCCCAAGAGATACCTGTCCTCCATACTTGCTGGATCAGCGACTTCCTTTGAATCGTTATGGGTGATGCGAATCCCAAAGGATCGAAGACCGACATCACAGCACTAGTTATCTCCCTCTTCGTAGGCGGTCGTAAACCTTCCGTCACCTCTTCCGGTGTGTTACGAAGACTTATGGAGAAACTTATTATATCCCGTTTGATATTCCAGATCAAACCTAAAGTGCGTTCTGTGTGCTCCTTATCTCCCAGTGAAGCACTGTCGCTCTTATATTTATTTTCCATTTTACATAAAACTTCGGATCGGTTGCTAGCCTATCCCCTCAGTAGGAAAGAAGCACGTTTATGTAATTCATACATAATATCGTTTACTATCCTTTCGGCCGTCGTCTCGTCGGGAATTGCCTGTAGATAGTCATCCATATAAAAATTGCTTTCCGTAGCGGAAGCTGCTTCTGGATAGATATGTGCGTTGTCCTGCGCATTTCTATTCTTCACGTACATAGCGATGCATGGTGATGATGCCGCTCCAAATATGAGTGACGTCATTCTATACTCTTCCGGTGGCGTGTCACGCTTGTGCCGCCATAAGAATCGAAGGCTATCCCTGTCTTCTTCCCGGATTTTCACTTGCAGGAACATTTCTTTAATGTCTGCCATCACTGCCACGCTTCCTTCTCTGAATCGTAGCAGAACGCCAAATAACGACTTCAATAAGTCCGGTCCGGTTAACAATGCATCATTAAGACAACGTCCGCCCGTCCTAGCGGCGGCGTCGAAAACTATTCTTATTTTCCTTTTTTTTGGATGAGTCACTGCGAAGTGAGGAAGATACCACGTGCGTGGGGAAATGGAAATATGGTTCGCTTTCTCTGCGTAACCGTTAACGATGAGATTTTCAATTTGCTTCTCATATTCTTTTTTTCAACTCGCTATTTTATTTATATTTTATCGAGCTTCTTTTCGATATTAAACAGGCGACTTTCAACCTGCGCTCTATTCGACGGCATGCACTCATTATATGTGCGCCATAACAAAGCAGTCTCGTACCTATTATTAGGTATACGACGTACCGTTTTGCTCAAAATATTTAAAGCTCGTTCTTCTGGGTCGTTCGCGGGCTTTCGCGCAGACACTCCCAGAGATTCCAAACTAAAATAATCTTTGATCAACTTATCCTTGTTTTCCTCCTTCTTGGTGGAAATGTGGTTAACAATCTTGATTGGTTTGATGCCACCCGATATGTGACCATGTAAAACCCATCCAAGTTTGGTGAGCGATGCTACAGGTAGGTTCTTATCTCCTGAAATTAATTCACGGGTAACTATGAGATGCCAATTGTCCTGGCCAATTAATATGGTAGGTCTGGACCTCTCATACATCAACTCGCCCTTAATCGGTGTCAAATGAGAACACGTTGCAATAATTCTCGGCTTAATGACTGCGGAGAAAGGTTAAGTGACTTAATTTTTTGTACACTTATCTCCTCTAAGTCGTTCGAGTAAATGCCTTTTATCTTAACGTTTAAGCGATACGAACTGTCGTCGTTAATTCGCTTACCTCCTACGGCTTCAATACGTAATTTTTCTTTACGTCCGCGAGGCGCTAACTTCTGAGCCATCCACTCCTCTATGAGTGTCATGGTTGATCCTTCATCCAGAAGAGCTGTGGTCTTGACCTTTCCTTTAGGTCCATACAACTCGACCGGTATAATCTTTAAGTATGCACATGCCAGTGCATTCACTGTACTAAAAGTTGTAATTTGAGGCTCTTCACTCCCCTCGTCCACTTGCGGAGGTATTTTCATTGGGGTATCGGTGTAGCATTCGATGATGTGACATTCTATATCCCTCTACACCACATTTTTTCCCTTTGCACTCTAACCTCATATGGTTAGGTGACAAACATTGAAAACATACTTTTGCTTTTTTAACCGCTTCCCATTTCTCACGATTATTCATGTCCTTTAACTCGTAACAACTCACTATAGAGTGCCCCTTGTTACATATAACACACTTATGAGTTACCCGATTTACAGGCTTATCCTGGGTTATCATAACCACTTGTCGGTTGTGCCCTTTATTATTTCGGCGTTCTAGACGCTCGCTCGTATTACTTCGGCGCTCATAGCGCTCGCTCTTGAAACGGTTGCGTACAGACCCCTTTGCGGTGTGTACAGTTTGCTTCCTAAATTCAGGACGCCTCCGTTTTTCAGGCAGATTTTCATTGCTTAAGGACGTTCCAAATTGTTCACTCAATAAACTTAAAAACTTGACCATCTTCTGTAACTCTAGCTCCAAAGGATGCTGAGCTCGATATTCAAACCATTAAAATTTAATCATAGTTCCAATTTTCTCGACAATGCGGTTTACTAACTCCGGTGAGTATAAATACTGTGGTTGATTCAACGCTTGTATTGTGGCAACCACGTTCGTAATACGACTTGCAAAAAATCCTATATTCCGGCAATCTTCTGCCAATCGTGGCAAACGCTTTACATTCTCATTTCGGCTAGAATTGAGCATCGCAACCCTACCGAATCTTCTTTCGAGAGCATACATTATTTCTGCGGGTTCACACAAAGTAAACAATAACGACTTAACCGCTTCCTTAGCGGTGCCCTTTAATGCCCTCCTAAGGCGTGCGACATTCTGCACCCCTGAAAATTGGCTTCTCGTGTCTTCAAACACCGTTTTGAAAACTATCCATTCACCCGGGTCTCCATCGAACACCGGTAATTCCTGGAGGAAATGAAGCTGGGAAGACTTATCTTTACCCGCTATCTTTATTGCACTCACAATCGCTTCGGTCAATTCTGACACCTCACTCGCGTGTGTTTTCTGTGCATTTCCTTGGTTGCGCTCGATCTCCGCCCCTTTGCGGCGTGATCCTTTACACGCTTCCTTATCAGTAATATCAGATTGCGTTACACTAACCGGCGCGCTCATTATGGTCTGTTGAACCCAACTCCTTACGAAATATTCCACCTGAGTATTCCGCTCTTCATCATCCTCACTCGAGTCGATCTCCTCTTCTCGGTTGAGTCGTGCCAACTCCAATTGAGACTTGGCTAAGGCAGCAGCTGCCTATGCTCGTTCGAGCTCTGAGCGTTCGAATTAAATCCGCGCCTCTAATTCGGCTTTCAGCCTCGCCGATCGCGATGACCTACTACCTCTCTGTGACCCTTTGTCACTAGTGTGCCCAATTACTGTCCTTGACGATGCCGCTTCTTCGGTCCTTTGACCTACTTTTTCGACTACCGTTTCACTCCTGGATATAACGGATTGTTGTACGGTGCTGGCCTGCGTACCACTGGTGTCCGTCCTGTTGCTTGTCGTCGCCATGGACGCCCCTGAGTCCCACATGCATGTGGACGTATCGGTGGTGGCTCCACTTGAAGGAGTTGTTCCACTCGAGGCAGTAGCTGTGGTCGCTCCAGATGATTCCGCCTCTTTAGCCTTTCTTGAGAACCCTGTTCTTGTCCTGCTTCCTTCGCTCCTCTCTGTCTGGTCTTGTGCCTTCTTCATCTTGCAGGAAGGTGATTGTTGGCCTACGGTCCCTACAACCCCTTACCTACAACCCTTCTACACCCCAACCTAACCCCACTACCCCTCCCCCCTTTATCTCCCAACCCTACAATCTTACTACCACCCTAACAGCCCTATCAGCCCTATCAATCCTGAACGGAGCCTACCGAGGTGAGCCGTCCAGGGATGGAGTCGTGCAGGAATGGAATGGAGGAAAGGTTTAGGAACTGTGTGTGAGTCGACGCAGTGGAAGCGCAGTCTCGCTCGAGAGAACTGCTCCACCCGAAGGTGTTGTGCCAGAGCCCGACCGTTTGGCACCGTTAGGTGGTCGGGATGTATGCTGCGCTTCGTCGCCCAGTCGCCGGTGACGCCTCGTCCAGGCGCCCTCTTCCGGCCGCGATACAGTCAGGTGCCCATGAGCACCCTCGCCTGGCAGCAGCAGCGGTGGATGCTTCTTCTTCTTGCACCCTCTGATGACCCGACAGGAAATGCCGGACACGATCGTCCGACAGGAAAATGCCTAGCACGCTTGCCCGACAGGAAAAATGCCAAGCCCTGCTTGGCCACGATGAGCGCCTTCACAAGGCACCTGCGCCTGGCTGCGATACTTGCCCCATGCGAGCACACGCCCCAAGCCGCAATCCCGGTTTTCTTTCTTCCGGTAGGTCCAGGTCCAGTCCTACTACGCTGACCTGGTCTTCTGGCCTTTGGTCCTGTTGCTTCAGCTCAAACCTCCGGCTTCCTTCGGTTGCTGATCTTCACTCGGCTCCGAAGGTCCTTTTTCTCCATAACCAGCAGTCCACAGCTGGTTCCTTGATCCGGCTCGAAGGACCACTTAGGAACCAGCAGGGAAACGTTAAACTAAGAAACAGAAGTAGGAATCGAGGCTTCTCTCGATCCGGCCTCCTATAACGCCTACATTGGGTTCGGGAACAACCTATGTGATCTCCGCAACGGAGTAACACACAAGGGCGATAACCTCTTCCTTTTCAGAAAATAGGTTCAGGCGGGGATTACGGGTCTTCCGAAGTCGTCCCGGTCCCAACGCCTTAATTCTTCGATGTGGACTGTATTATTTTGAGGGAAAGAATTCCTTGGGAATAAAACAGCAATTATCTTCAAACCGTTCCGTAAGAGAGTAATTACTTTTCCCTATCACTTCCCTACACTTTTTCTTTCTTCTTCTTATTGACTGCTGGTCTTGCACTTTTCCCGAAGTTTCTCCGAACTTCCCCGAACTTTCCCGAACGAATTGCAAGAAAACTCGTTTACTGAGCTACCCCAGAGCTATACGCGAAAGTGAGCCGCGCCATTTGTGCGCTTGCGCAACTCAATTACATCAATTTGTACTATCACTCTCTCACGGTTTACTCAATAACTTTATTTGTATAAGACATACATTTATACAATTTACTTACAAAGATAGCACAAAAAATATCTATACTACGATATACATTACATTTTTATATCATAAAAAACCTTTTATTTATTTAACAAAATATGCTTATTTTACTCACATGTTCAAATTTGAAATTTCTTAAATATTTACATGGAAAGTTAAAACAATGTTTTCCACTTGAAATTATACATATCTTAACCAATACAACAGTTTAATTTACATTTTCTCTATACATTTCACTATTAAAACACTTTTAAATTTCTTATACAAAACTATCATTATTTCACTTATTCACAGGAATTTTCACATAAAAATAACACAGAATTCACCTCTTTTACACGTACAATCAATCTGAAATGTTTTACAAGTCATTTTTACATAAATTGCTGAAATTGCAAATATTTAAATTTCTACATATTTGGCCTCCTAAGTACGTGGCTAGCGTGCGTCTATGAACTCACACTATTTGAACAACTAACTTTTGCACGGCTATCGACTATCACCAAAAATGGAAAGTTTAGTTTACACTAATATCAACAATACTAGGTGAATAAATGATTTTACTCAATTCTCAAACGCCGAAAACTACCTCTAATCAGATTCTTATCAGTTACCATGTTTCTTATCAAACAATATAAGTGAATGTTTTCATAAATCAATCATAGAAAATAGGCATTTGTTTTCATACAAAACATATCAAACTCATATAAGACAATACTTATGCAATTAATTTCCATTAATTCTACTTATGCACAGCGATCATCTCGACCGGGGAACAAATCCGGTAACATAATTTATATCTTAAAATTCCCTATATGAATTTATTAAGAGATATTACTAAGAAAACGATAAACTATTCCGGCCTGGGAGTCGAACCCAAAACCTTCATATCATTAATTCGATATTTCTTTAAGATTCAACTAAGCATTTTCTTATCGGAATATTGTTGCTTGATAATTTGCTTTTTAGAAGCTATTCGTAATCGGTTAACTAATAAATTGAAATATTCTTATAGGCGCGTCGCCAACAATTGGATTGTTTCACAAACATTGTACATAATATAATTTTGCTGTGGAAATTGTATATGAAATACATCACATAACGTTAAAATCATTTTGAAATTGTTCCTCACACAATAATAAACAGTTCCCTTCACAATTTTATGTTTATATCTATATATTATATTATAAGATATAGATTTATTTCAAACCTTCAAAGCATATAACATAAAATTGTGAAAGGGAACTGTAACTGTCAAAGTTTATGTCTAAGTTCTTCATTCTTATTTCCATTGTCATTTGGAATGAAAAATTGCTCGTTCAGAAGCTGAAAAAGAAATTAGGGTGCTTTAAGAAATAGAATAGTTTAGTAATACCTTTGTAACTCTTAATGTCCCCACATTAATAAAAGTTATTGTGACAACTTATAAAATAAAACCGTATGAAATTTTTGGTTTTAAATTGTTTTAAACTCTAAGCAAGTTGAAGTTTGCGAAAATTTGATTTCTTAGACATTATCCCACATTATCCGGCTTCCAATTTTTAGAACTTCGTACCTTAAGTTTCTCGTTGGTCCGTATATCAAGGTCCTTTTTCTCAGTAACTGGTAAATTTATTAAGGAGATTTACACATCAATCAATCAACATTAAATTTACACATTAACAATCATATCGACATTACGGCCATTTATGTCACTTATTTATTAAGGAACTTTATGCTGACTCGGAATAATGAAATTTGGCAAGAAACAAGGTCTCACAGAACAATTGAAGGAAACAATCTGAAAACTGTTTTGCAGAATATCACGTTTTTTTTTGCGATTATAAATTTACATGGCGCATCCACCGTGATGTAGATATTTTTGCTGCTAAATTAAATTTTTTTAATCCGACTTCCCCTTTCATTGCAGCAGTGTGTTAGTTATTTTGATGAAAGTAAGTTCTTAGTTTAAATAGAACTTTAGATCATAAATCCTACTCGCACCCGGTTTTAGATTTTTGTACAATACTCAACAGAATTGAAAACTTACGAAATCACTTCGCGAGAGAATTTTTTCCGAGAATTTTACGTAAACATTTGAAATTTTGTATTGTTATAAAATGAAGCTACTAAATTGATTGATTGTAATAATTAGCACAATACTATGTATTTTCTCATCGTAATTATTATTTAACAAATTAAGGCCTATTTTACTTAGTATAGTAGTCACTTACCAATTTTTAGGCCAAAGATCATAATAATACACATTATCTCAGAACAGTTAACCAAAAATTAGTATTTTTACGTGGTAGAGCCATGCTGCAGTTATATTAGTAGTAAAGTTGTAGCACGAATGGGTAGGCTCGACCGGGGAAGGACCACGCTCTCACAGAATACCAGCGTAAAATAGTAGCTTAATACTGCTGTATTTCGTATGGTGAGTGTAGAGAACCGGAGACCCTTTTTACTGGAAACGAGGCATTCCATCTCAGTCCTCACGGGTGACAACGCATATCTGCATTTTGATTTGTAATGGAGGATAGATGTAGATGTCTATGGGCCGCAGCAACCACTTACCATCAGGTGGACTGTGTGCTCGTTTGTCACCCTATTCTATAAAAAAAAATCCTCTTAGCCGCTCAACTGCATTCAGAGGTTGTTTTAAATACAATGCAACAAAGTGTTGGAACAATCTGCCACCTCCCTTACGTAGCCTTATGTTGTAAGTAATTAATAGTTTTAAAAACAAATATAAATTACTACTACTCAATGAACAAAAAGATGTTGGTTAAGACGTAGAATCTAGGTATAATAACTTATGATAATTCTTTAATGTAGTAATTTTTTATTAAATTAACGATGAATGGATTTACCAAACTGTATCATATCATAGACACCGAGAGGTTTGGCACTTTAAATTATACTAAATCCTGTATTTAAAAAATTTTAATATAGCGACAATGAAACTCAACATATAATGTGGGTAGCCTATATGTTTCTTTCTTTTTTCCTTTCTTTCTTTTAAAATAATTTAAAAATCCTTATACGAGTTGTCTGTGTATTTACCTTAGTTATTATTTTATTTTTTTATTAATACAAAACTGTAGATATTGCTTTCATACGTATCCTTTTTGCAAAAAAAACGACAAATTCTACTTTCAGTCCAATCATATTAAATATGGGTATGTATATGTATATTATATATTATGAATTTTCGGACATCAAGAGCGAGCGTGCACTCAGCCGCCCGAGCTGCCTCTGGGTAAGGGCTGGACTGAAAACCAGTGCTATCTGAGTACTACTACTGTACTGAGTCCGGTCCGTTTCACGGTTTCATGCTGCAGCACAGGGTATCTTTTAAAATGTTTTCTTAAATTTATAATAATTTTAAATTACTTTTAATTTAGTTATCTTTTGGCATTTAACTAATTTTTATTTGTTTTGCTGCATGCTTAAACTGGAATAAAATGCATTTCTTTCTTTCTTTCTAACCTTTCTTTACGCACACGTGGCATTACATATCACTATAAAATTTGGTTAATTTATACTAATATTTCAAAAGATAATATTTCATTTTATATATAAATTTGAATTTTAGGCTCCCAAATAATTTTTTCCATACTAAGCTACTTAAAGCTAAGCCTAATACCTTCTTAAGCTAAGATACCAATACAAACCATATATCTGGTGAGCATTTGCTCCCTTTCCAGCGACCTTGGTATTGAGTGTTCGTCACTCGCCTGTTGCTGAAGCGGACTGTCTCCTGCTGCTGCACTCAACTTCTCTTCACGTTCTCTGCCCGTGGACCGCTGCTGTGCCGTGCTTAAGCCGCAAGTTACATTTATTTTATGCCATTAAACTTTAATTTCAATGGTAAAATGCGAATCGTCACATAAGATTTTACAGGTAATTCTGTTGCTTAAAAATGTGGAATGTTTATCCTTTTTCCTGTTTTTTATTATTCACACTTTATATCAGCTCGAGCCTTCAAAAATTTAAAAAAATTATCTAACAAAGGAAAATCACAATTTAATGAAGATTTATTGATATATATTCATCAGCTCGTCTATGTGTGGTGTTTTGTTATCGACTGCGGGCGCTGCCAGCGGAGCGGCTTATGCGATGGCGTCGCGCGTGTACTGTGGCGGGCTGCTCCTCTTTCTTGTCCAGATCTGTCGACGAGTGTATCACCGAGGCGACCAGGTTGAAATTATGTCTAAATTGCCTACTTAAGGGACACCCTACACGGCTATGCAGATTAGGCCCTTGTTTTACTTGCAAGCAGCGACACAATACGCTTTTACACCGCGAGTTTCCTCAGGCAAGCAATGGATTCGTAAACATGACTGCAAATGAGACTCTGCCAGCAAATAAAATCCCTGAAGTCATTGACACTACAGTCAATTTATCGGTACAGTCCGTCTCCAGTAACAACCACGTCTTGCTATTCACTTCCCTTGTAGATGTGTACAATCCCATTACTAACAACTATGAGATGGCGTGCGCTTTATTAGACAGTGACAGTCAGGCTCCCATACTAACTGAAAATTTGAAACGCAAACTATGCTTGTCCACTGAACAAACAAACGCAAATATAATAGGCGTAGGTGATAAACAACATTTCTCAGGCGTCAAGCGTTATTCCGTCCGAATTAAGTTCAAATCTAATAACTACACACCATATCTTGCTTAGTGCTACCTAAAATATCTGGCGATCCACCTCATGCCCAACATGACATATCTCAATTAAACTTACCTATGAATATTAACCTTGCAGATCCTAACTTCTTTCAGCCTGCTCTTGTAGATCTACTTAATAGAGCTGATGCCTTTTGGCCATTCATATTAGGCCAACAAGATCACTCTAGACTGTAACAAACCTATAGTCACAGATACAAGGTTTGGTTGGATATTAGCTGGCCCAATTTCATCAAAATCTGTTAGCAGGGCTAATGTTCATAGCGTTTTATGTACTTACTAGTCCCTTGAAGGGCAAACTACTAAATTTTGGCAGGTTGAGGATATACCTGAATCTAATAAGATATTATCCAATTATGATATGGGATGTGGGAAGCACTTTTTAGAAAATACTCTTCGCATGGTAGATTTTGTGTTCGGCTACCACATATTTCTGAACCTGATTGTTTAGGCGATTCTTATCTTATCCAAAGGGCACCTCCTAGGTTTAGAAAGACGTTTAAGAAAAAATCCAGATTTAAACACAGGTTAATAATATATTCAAATCTTGGACATCTTTCAAAAGCTACTGAGGTTATTTCATCTCCGCCTTACTTCATCCCGCACAATGCGGTGATCAAACCAGACAGTGAGTCGACAAAACTTCGAGTTGTTTTCGACGGCAACGCCCCTCTACCTCTGGCTTCTCTATTAACGACTTCCGAATGGTGGGGCATCCCATTCAAGATTCTTTATTTAATATTATACTCAGATTTTGCCTTTGTAAATATGCGCTCTCCGGAGACAAAAAATGTACCGACAATTGAAATAGTACTAGTTTTTACGGAATTTATCGCGTATATTTAACTTTTTTAAATACCCGACGTTTAAAATTTTAAAATTTTTAAAATTTTTAAAACGTTTAAAATTTTAATCTATGGTAACCGCGGTTAACTATGACATATGGACGTTGAACATCTCAGTCCTGCCCGTGACCATGAGTGCTGTAAAGCGCTCGAAACGTCGGGTATTTAAAAAGTGAAATATACGCGATAAATTCCGTAAAAACTAGTATTATTTCAATGTGTAGTCTTCGCGTAAATATAAGAAATCATAATGTACCGACAAGTTTTAATTGACCTCTGAGAGCGTAATTTACAATACATTTTATGGCGCAGATAAGACTTTCACATGCTGCCGACCTGAGATTGGTCCACATTCCGCACAAGACCCGTGCGACGATATTCCTGAATTGAAAGTCAATGTTACTAATTAAAACCATGATAGACAAGATTTTATAGATTTCGATTCTTAATCATCTCTTACCTAACTACAACGCATTTTCGATTATGTCTTACGTTTCATAACCTGTTGTAAAAATAAAATTAAACTTACCGCTGTGTCTCTCAGCGTGAATCTTTTCCTGACGAATTAAAATATAAGCCGTTACACTCTAAAAATAGCATATTACCTGGCCTGACCGTCTCTACGCGATGATTTAATCCGTGTGGGGGCCGCCTCGTTGAATCCTCATAGTCGTTCGAAAACCGCAAAATTGTTACATGTTTTCCACGGTATAGTGGCCCTATAAAATACCACTACCTAATATCGTTCCGTGGATGTAGTAAGATGCGAGATAGAGAAAGTAACTAGCAGATGGGCAGAAGCGTCACCCTAAATAAAATAACCTATTCTCTATGGCTAGCGTTAACGGTATAATTTTTGCAACTTTCGTAAAGCTTAATATTTTTTTTTCAATAAAACGAAAATAAATGGGAGACCTTAGACTAGTCACTGATAGAAATATCCTATCAAAAATAAAGGCAGTTTCCTTGTCACTGACTTGGAAGTTATTAGTCGATAAATCTCCAGACAGATAATATATTATTATACATGATCGTCCTCAAAAGTTTTTATATTAGAGATTTTAGGTTGAAAATCCTTCAAAATAATTACTTCTTTATATAAAAGGAACAAGACATAAAATATTTCTATAAAAGATGGCTTAAATTTATATAAAACTACATGCAAGATTTTCTTGGTATAAAGACACAGTTGTTATTAAATTACGTATATAAAAATCTAACTGATTTGCTTGTTTTCTGGGAAAAATAAGTAAAGTTTTCCGATAAAAGGTCAAACATAGAAATAATGGTAAAAGAATATGTCTAAAATTGGGTCCCTGATACCGTTTGTAACAGTTCTACAAAAATATGTATATAATAAAACGATAAGTAATAAGAATAATAAAATGATTTTTATTTCTGTTGTATATGGGACAGTCATAAAAAATATTTTTTAAAACTGTAAACAAAAGATAATCTTTTACTATAGCGAAAACAAAACGTTTTTAAATTTGTTCTGTATTTTGTCTATGGCAATAGATAGTGAAGGGTATTTATATTCTTATCGTGTCCATGGTGTCTTAGACTTGATCTATTGATCTATTTAAATATTCATGGAAAAAAATCATAATAATGAAACATTGAGTCTAATCCGTAGAGATTAAAATTAAGTAAAAGAAATCTGTGTAGAAGAACTGTTGAATCTGATATGTTAATTAGCCAAATAAACATTTGAATATTAGGTCCTTACCTATGAAATTGCCGCATTTTTTGAACTAAGTTAACGTAATATTTTTTCTATATTTTTTATTTTTATTAATCAAAGTATTCACGCATCTTTGCCAGTTGTAGCAGTTCATTAATGCCCTTCTTGAAGAAATCAGCTGAACGAGAGACAACAAATTCTTCAAATGCATTTTGTACTGCCTCTCGGGTATTAAATTTTTCTCCCTCCAAAGAGTTATTCAAACTCTGAAAAAGTAAAAGTCTATAGGCGCAGGTTCTGGTGAGAAAGGTGGATGACGGAGAGTTTTCAACTCCAATTCTTGTAAATTGAAGGCAGTCTGTTGTGGAATATGAGGTCCCACGTTATCGAGCAGTAGCAACGGGGACGATCGATTGACCGAAGCTGGTTGGAGATGTGCAAGCTTCTCCATTATTGTGTTTAGTACTTCATAGTACACATCTGCAATATTACTGTACGAGTCCGTTTCGTAAGAAGCTGTGATGAACCACACTAGTACTATGCAGTGACCATCACTTATCTAAGTATAAATTTTGCATTTAGGACAATTGCAAGCAGGCAATATTTAGAGCATTATTTATATGCTAAACCAGGATCCAACCAACTTACTGAGCGCTTGCGATTGTCAAACAGAATACATTTTTCGTCGCGTTTTACAATGTGGTTCAAAATTCTGTGCAATTATGTTAGGACATCTAACTTCTAAACAGGATATCCAAAAAATAAACAATTGTTGATGTAATGAAATGAAATCTAATTAAAATATTTATAATTTATTGTCAATTTAAATATGCTTGCACTCTGAACACCCAGAGTAACCGATATACAAGTAGCTCAACGGATCAGTAAACAGAAGTGGAAATGGCCCTCCACATTGCTCGAGGAACCAACAAACAGTGTGGAAGAAATGTTCTAATGTGACCCCTCTAATGGATGGAGTGCCGAATATGGATGCAGGTGACTCAGAAACATGCCTTGTGGTTATTCCTTGGGGGATCTATAATCGAAAGTGTGTCCACCTTCTAAAAATAATTTTTCAGAAAAATCCCAAAAGTCATTTTCTTCTTATTTTTCTCTTTCGATTGCCGTTGCTTTCCTTAAAATATTATTTCTATATATTATTTCTTTTTATTTTCATACAATCGAATATCTTCAAACTCAGCATTACTCTGTTAGAAGAACAGAAAAATTTAACTTTATAAATACTGGTAGGACGTGGTGAAAGCGAAACGCCCTGTTGAACGAGACATTTAGATTTCATAAGTGAGTGCACTACAAGTATAAAACAATAACCGGTAACAATAACATCGTAGCCGATACCTTATCGCGCATCGAAACCGTGATTATGCCAACTGCGCTGAATTTCGATGACATTACAAAAGAACAGCGTAGCGATATTTATATCACGAATGTTATGTCTAGTTTAATGTTTATGTTAGACAAGTCTATTTTTGTGAGATGTCTACTGATACAGCTAGTCCGTAGCTACCGGAAAAGTTTCAACGCCTAGCTTTTGATAGTTTGCATAAATTAAGCTATTCTAGAATTAGGTCTACACGATAGATGTTAGTTAAAAAGTACTTCTGGCAGTGTATGAAACGTGATGTGTCTTTATGGGCAAAAACGTGCATACAATGTCGACGTTATAAAGTTAGCGGACATACGGTATCGAATTTGACAAAGTTTCCGGAAGTAGATCGTTTTGAGCATGTGCACATAGATATCGTTGGCTCTCATGAGTTCTAGATCATCAACCAGATTTTTATAGATAATGTACTACACATGATAATTGATGGGAAGACTAGGTAGAAACTGTTGCCAAATATTTAAGTTAACTACAAAGTATATATATATATATATATATATATATATATATATATATATATATATATATATATATGAAACCCCCCCCATATGGAGTCAGTTCCTAAAGAATATTTAATATAAAACATTATAAAACATTTAATGTAAAAGTGTTTCGGTCAGACTACTTTTTACTACAACTAGCAACATACACAACTAGCAGGAATGGATGTGAGGTTATTAGAGTATATTGGCTTATCATCATCATAAAGGCCTATCAAAAATCTGTTACTAGACATGGACTTTCTCTATAGATTACCTCAAAGGAATCTTTCCGATTTGTCATAGCCACTAATCTGCGTGATAGGAAGCATTTTTAAAGCACTGGGTGACAAACGAGCACACAGTCAAGCAGATGGAAGAATCAAAATGCAAATGCACTGTCACCCCTGAGGACTAAGATGGAATGCCTCGATTCCAGTAATTAGGGTGTCCGGTTATCTACATTCAACATACGAAACACGGCAGCAATACACCGCCATTTTACGCTGATATTCTGTGTCTGTGTTGCTTCGGTGCAGCCGACCCATTCGTGCTACAACAATAATATAGCTGCAGCTTGGCTTTACCACATAATAATTTTCAAATTGCTATCACGAAGATGTTGCTGCTTATCTTCTGAAGAAGCTGTAATACCTCATAAACGATCTCCCAGAGCTTCTGGAATAGGTCGTAATACCAATATTGGCAACGAGAAGGCCCAAAAGATGGTTATCTAGCGCATTGAACTACGAATACAAACGTACGAAAACATTAATACTATATGTATTAATGTTTTCGTACTTTTATAGTTACATAATTGTATAGTATACATAATTGTTTCCCAGAGAACTGGTCCAAGGAGATGGGTCCATCTTTGGCCACTTCGATAGCGTCTGATTTAACTCCTGTGGATTTTTTTATTTTAGAATCGACAGGCTCAGGGAATGCGTCGATGCATGTTGAAATATCAACGGAAGTGGAGATAATAGGAAGAATACATATGGATCTTCAAGTTATGAAGACAGGAGAAGTGGTGTAAGCGCTAGAAACATCGGGATTTAAAAAGTTAAATATACGCGAGGTAAAATCTGTAAAAACTAGTATATTTAAAGAGAAGATGTGTGCTTTATTGGTCTGATAAAAATTAAAAATATTCGCCAACTATGCTGTACACCCAATTTCAAGACTTGATGATACATAATTTATGTTGATGGAATAATATAGTTTTATGGAATTTATCTTTGCGTAACCGCGGTTAACTATGACATATGGACGTTGAACATCTCAGTCCTGCCCGTGACCATGAGTGCTGTAAAGCGTTCGAAACGTCGGGTATTTAAAAAGTTAAATATACGCGATAAATTCCGTAAAAACTAGTATTATTTCAATGTGTAGTGTTCGCGTAAATATAAGAAATCATCATTATTTATGTGTTAATATTGGCTCCTTACATATGAAATTAGCGTTTTGTCGTACTGACCACTTTGATCTAAATTATCTCCTTTTTGGTTAAGAATTCCAAATTCAAATTTATATATTAATTTAGCTGGTACTACATTTGAGTTTTGAGAACAGTCATTCATTTGTTTTTTTCCTCGTTATTTTTTTTCTTTGGCGTCACTTATTATCACACAATGAAAAACATGAAATATCGGTATATTTAGTGGCACCAGTGCTGCAGAAACAGCTGGAAGGATTAATGATGTGTACGGTGTTAGTGACGTAAAAGAAAGCACGGTACGTTTTTGGTTTCAACGTTTTCGTTCTGGAAATTTCGACCTTCAAAAACCGACCTATTAGCATGAAAATAAAAGAAATTTAAGGTCTTAATAGAAGCAAGTTATGATTTCTTATATTTATTCGAAATAAATCTGGACGTAAAATGGATACCTACGTTTGCCAAACCACCGACTTTGTATGGGTTACCAAAAACGCACAGACCAATGTTTCATTACATCCTACATTGAGCTAAACAGATTGACCAACTTAGACTTAGACTTGGCTAACACTTAGCGAAAATACTCTCATCGATCATGCGACAAACAAGAGCACACACAACGGATTCCTACAATTTTATCAACTAGATTCAAGACCTACATTTGGTAGACTATGAAACAATGGTCACTTACCTGTTGAAGACTGCATCTCATTTGGAACTAGAAGGCTGGAAGAGAATAACATGCCAGTAAATATGCAGTATAACTCATACACTGCCTCACATCTGGCTACTTATAGTGGAAGCGGGAGTTCTACAAGCAAGTAGACGTTGTGGCTATGGGCTCACCTATATCTCTTATTATCATGAAAGATTTTGAGGAGAAAGCCCTGCTTACTTATCCCGTAAATCCAAGATTCTCCAAACGGTACGTAAATGATACTTTCACAATTCTACCTTTAGATAAAGTAACTGCATTTTTATACCATCTTAACTCCATAGAGTTATAGGCAAACAATTCTTTAGCTTTTCTAGATGTATTAATAATTTGGAATCCTGATAACACCACTCACACTGTGTATAGAAAACAGACCCATACAGATAGATATTTAAACGGTGGTTCTCACCACAATCTTCACAATTAGATACCATGGGTAAATCTTTGTTTCAGAGAACACGAGGGATCTATGACAGTAAACAATTGCCCTCCGAGCTTCAACAGGACAAGCAAGATTTGCATGAAAGCTTCGGAAACTTTATATCTGAGGTTTCACTGACAAGATTGGCTAAATCTTGAAGCGTGCTTCCATTATAACATAATTCAAGCCGCCGAAGAAGATAAATCAGTTTTAACCAATAGTCAAATGTAATGTCCCTCATCAAGATGTAGGATTTTACAAGCATTATTATGAATGTGTTCTTACATTGGTCACACTAAAGATCAATAAAAACTCGCGTTAAGAAACACATAGTTGATGTAAAGAATCGACACTCCGGGAAGTCTGCAGTCTGTGAGCATGTACAGCTTCGCCCCCTTCGATACATTATAAATTTTATTGAACACAAATCCTCGCTAAAGATCCCCTATTCTATCCAAGGATGATTGGCGAAGATAAGGAAATCAAAAAACATCTCAATTTCAATAGAAAAATTGGTTGGGTGCTAACATCTGCTTGGGATCCTATAATTTAAAAAATTAAATCCTAAGCCAAGAACGCAACTGCAAGTCTTCAAGGTACTATAAGTTCATACTGCGTAGATTGGAACAAATATTAATAATTTTAATACGGAGATAGCCATGGTTAACTATAACATTTTGACGTCGAACCTCAGTACCCCCATGACCATGGGTGTTGTAAAGTGATCGAAACGTCAGGAATATGAAATAAGTTAATATACGGGATAAAAAAAGCGACAGTAGCCTAATGACAGACACTCGTAACACAAGCAATTTAAGCTTACCACGAGTGGTTAAGGGGAATATTAGTAATGTTTATAGCATTGTTAATATTCCTTTTATAAAAAAAAATACGTAAAAACTAGTTTTATTTTAAAAAAATCAAGTTAATTCAATAGTATGGACAGACATTTAAATTTTATCTCTATGTGTAGATTTTGGTATTATATTTATGATTAAGTAATATAAAAAATATATTAGTAGCACTCGTACGTGATAAATTCTTGTGTATATGAAATCGCGGATAAAGCGGTACGTTAACACACAGATTTAATATTTATTTTATTTGTAACTCTTTACAAAAAGTACGCTTCAATCGCACTTTAAGTTTAGCTGTTTAGTTTAGTTTTTTGGTGTTAGACGTGTAGTCAAACTGTATCCTTTAGCAGGCACAATAGCATACAGGTAACTGAATAAGGATGTAAACGTACACCTTAAACCTTACAGCATGCAGATGCATGCGGTAAGGTTTCAAGTTTTCGAAGGCTATAACAACAAAATAAAAGGATCTTTAAAATTAAAAATACTTTAATCTTGTACCTAATATAACTTGAATTTTATATAACTCCTAAAAGAGCGGATCTCAAAAAAAATCGCTAAGTATTTTATCTTCCGAAGTTTGGGTTGAAGTTTCAAATTTTTTCGTTTATAATATCATCGCAAATGAGAAATTGCTCAATCAAAACACAAAAGAAGTTAAGAATAGGCATTTTGAAGATCACGATGTTAGGTTACAACAGTAATAACCTTTGAAGTTTTAGGAAAAGCTGATATTAAATTTTTTTTCTGTGTATACTTACTTATATTCTTAGTAATTTTAATTTCTTGGAACTAGTCTAACTTTTCTTAATACTCAAACTTTTTCTTTTTATTGGGATTTTTCAGGGTTCTCAAGCTTATACGTATAAAAGTTTGCATTGATTCTACGTGTTGTGATGGCGCATTTATTGTTAATAACTGCCTGTCGTCCGCAACTTCGCCTGCGTGTAATTAAGGGTTTTATTTTTTTATTGCGCCAAACGCTAATTCTTCTTCGAAAATAAAAGTAGTCTAAGTTACTCCTAATAATATCAGATATCTGCCAGTGAAAGTCCCTTCAAAATCCGTGCAGCCATTTCGGAGATTAGCCGGGACAAACAGACAGACAAAAATATAAAAATTTTGTTTTAGTTATTAATAACGTATATTGTTTCATACGCATATAGTTAAAGCTGTTATTTTGATATTACAAACATATTTCAATTTTATTTATTTGTAAAGATATAGATAAATAATATTTATTTTATATAAATTAGTCAAAAGTATCATAAAAGTAATATTTTGGTCAATTAAAATGCAGAAAAATCATAAAGTTAAAATAAATTCATTTAAAACATTAAATTATACTAAAAAAATTAAAGGTTTAATATTGTCCATAATAATTCATTAAATTTACTAAAACTCTGCTTAAGATATTTAAAATGTATTAAAATGCAAGCAAATTACATTGCAAAGACAAATAACATTAATAAATGATATATTTTAATTAATAAATGAGGTTACTGACCGTTTCATCCATATGTCTACACATGCACGATCGTCCGTTAAGGGTACCCCTAATGTGAACCATTTTCAAAATATCGTCATTTTGGTCGATAAAACTTCGTCTCGGGCGTCTCTTCCCGACTCTGCCGTTCACATCTGCAATATACATTTGCTTTGACACTCTTTCCTCGTTCATTCTTGCTACATGACCAAACCACCGAAGCATTCCTTTCCTAATCCTGTTCACAACATCACACCACACACATTTACTCTTATCACACAATTTCTCACCCTGTCATTCAGATTCAGCCCTAGCATACTCCTTAAATACCGCATTTTACAGCATTTATTCTACTTTCGTGCTTCTTCTGGCAACTTTTTTTTACGTGGTGGAGCCATCATCATCATCATCATCATCATTACAGCCCTTCACAAGTCCACTGCTGAACATAGGCCTCCCCCAAGTAATGCCACAAAGCACGGTCCTGAGCCACCTGCATCCACCCCTCTCTAGTCACCCTCTATGCTGCAGTTATATTAGTAGTATAGTTGTAGCACGAATGGATCGGCTCGACCGGGGAAGGAACACGTTTTCACAGAATACCAGCGTGAAATAGTAGCATAATGCTGCTGTGTTTTGTATGGTGAGTGTAGAGAACCGGAGACCATTTTTACTGGAAACGAGGCATTCCATCTTAGTCCTCACGGTTGACAATGTATCTGCATTTTGATTTGTAGTCGAGGATAAATGTAGATGTCTATAGGCCGCAGCAACCACTTACCATCAGGTGGACTGTGTGCACATTTGTCACCCTATCCTATATAAAAAACCAATTTTCACTATCATACATTAGAGTAGTGATTAACATAGCATTATGCATTACCATACGTGCTTTTTTGACACATTCTGACTCTTCATAATAGAGTGTAGAGCCCCATTCCCTCTATTTCCTACATTCACTCATCATATCTACCGTCCCTGCTAAATACACATCCTAAATACACGAACTCATTCACTTGCTCAATCAACTTGCCTTCTGTTCTTATTTCACAAAACGTTTTACTTTCTTCTCTTTCAAAAACCATCACTCTCGTCTTACTTGCGCTTACTTGCATTCCCCTTTCTTTTAATGCCCAGTTCATCATTTGCAGCTCAAAAGGTATTTGATGGTTAACTCGCCCATTCTTAACCGAAATTCTTCACCTTTCAAAGTTTGCAAACAACTGTCCATAAATATGTCGAACAGCCACGTGGAAGCTGCACAGCCCTGTCTGACACCTTTTTGGATACAAAACTAGTCCGAGGAAAAGAGAGAGATGTGCCAAATGGAAGTCCGTAGTCTCTGCCTACCCCTCTGGGTGACAGGTGTGAGTTCTTATGTATGTATGTATGTTATAGCACGGTCTATAACATACATACATACATACATACTACAGACGCATACTAAGAGTCAGACATATGTACCAAAAACACTGTTATTTTATAGTTCTAAGTTTTCACTTCTGTCAGAAGTCCCCAATGAATACAATTTTTTTATTTATAACGAAAGTATTTTTTAAGAAATTTCTTTGAAATACAGTTCTTGAAATTAAATCAGTATTACTTAAAAGGAACTTTTTTTTAAAATGCGAAGATTCTTGAACAGAAATATTGTAATTAATAGTTCTTGTTTAACCCTGATTAATAATTAAAAAGAAACCCTAAACATTTTAATAAATTAGCGATTCCATTTTAATTATTACCGTAATTGTACTGAATCAATTTATCCACAATTTTATAAATTAAATTGTCTTTCAATACCTACGTGAATCTATCTTAATTAAATGCAGTATCCGGCGGCTCCGTTGGACAGTAGCTTAGCAATGAGTTGCAGCGCAAAAGACCGCGGGTTCAAATCCCGCACTGGAAAAGTACTTGTACATATGGTCTACGAATAATCGTTCTGCGTCTGGATGTTTGTCTTTGTGAAGTTCTGAAGTTTTTTGAACTGCCCACACGATGCAGGAGCTGTAACGTTGTTAAAAGAAATAAGAAAGTCTTTGTAATTCGGAGAACATGCACTTAAATGTAGTTTATATTCTTCATTTCATTAGAAGTATTTTTAATTGTCGTGCTGTTTTGAGCCGTGGTAGCTCAGATGGTTAACGCTCGCTGTAAATATAACAGAACGCGAGTAACCCGGGTTCGATCCCCGCCGGCACCAATGAAATTGTTAATTGCAATTTTAAGTGCTGATATACCACATGCTCGGCGGCGAAGGAAAACATCGAGAGGAAACTGCATGTCTGAGGAATAAGAATAAAAAATATTTCGAAGATATAAGAAGTTCGCCTACACGCATTGGGGCAGCGCGGCGGACAATTCCTTGCTCTAAAACTCTCAGAAATGAGGGGAGACCTGTGCTTATCAGTGAGACGTATTTAGGCTGTAACTTTACTTATCTTTATTTTATTTATAACTATAGTTAAAATTAGTGTATTATTAGTTAAGATTTTCAACATTCACAGAAAAAAGACCATGGTGGAAGTTCGCATCAATTTAAGAGGCCATCTATAAATTTCCGATTTCTTCTGAATTGGCCAGTACATTATAAGTTTAGCGTGGTACATCACTCTCGTAAGTGGGCGGTACCCATCAATGAAATACAACAATATCTGTATGACAGTTTATCTAAAAAAATGCGAAACTTCATAGGCGTGAGCTGTCATTCGCACTATGCTACAACGCAAAGACTATATTTAGTTACCTTATTATTATATATTTATTATTTATATTTATAAGGATAAGAACGCTGGCTGCGTTTCCTCGCTGAATAGCTATACTTCGCCTTTGCGCGAAGAAAGAACCAGCCCTATTCTCACCAGTAGTGACAACCAGTCGTGGATACAGTTCCTTTAGGAACTTCACCGCACGTGGACCCCCCGAACCGATAGTCTTTACAGCAAATGGCACAAATATGTAGCCATCTCTCAAAGACTCATATTGGCGCCATTTACTAAATTCGGCTGCCTCTGATGCCGCCCTGACTTTAAAAGAAGTACCCCTGAGATGAGAGGCCGCCAGAGTGTCAACGCAAGTAGCATCCCACACTAGGGCTTTACCTCCCTTCCAAGGGACCAAAGTCATACCTTCGGGTCTCTTGTCATCGTCCCTAAATATCCCGCAAGGCTCTAAAACCGAGGGGATATTAATGGAGACAAGAGCTCTTCAGACGACTTCGTTTAAAGAACCCTGACGGGAAAACCTATCTGCACTTTTCTTGCATGAAAGTCCGTGGATCTGAAACTTATCCACGCTGCTACCACAAGGGCACTGGTTGACAAATTGCCGCTCCTAGCCGGATTCCAACGGCGATGCGCAAGCTTTCCCCATCAAGCAATGTGCCGAGATTATTTGATGGTAGAGCGTATAAACAGTGACTATATTCCTTAGTCGAAACAGGTAGAAGGCGAGCCTGATCTTGTTGACTGTGGAAATTTTGAAATATTTTTTTCTGGACACTCCGTTCCAACGGAATATCCCACTGTTTTTGTTGGTTAACTTCCAGTGGGATATTTTTGCCGGGCCTGAGCGTTAGCCATATTTGCCTTGCCTCCGCAGCAAAGCACAGGTCTACTTTATTATTTAAAATTGTGTTCCATAAATCATTGACACTATGCACGGAAGCAAGGAAAGCAGACAATGCGATGCTAGAAATGTTTCCTACACCAATACCACCAAATTTGATAGGTAAAGTGGCTTGATTCCAGGCAAATTTATTTAATCTCTAATTTAGAATTTTTTCCAAAGCAATTTTAGAATTACTATCAATATCTTTTAAAATATCCGAACATTTCCAGACTGGACTTGAGCGTAATAAGTATGTCAATTTAGGTACAAAGAGACAATATTTTAAAATAGTAAGGGCAATCTGGGGATTTAAGACATATAATTTATCAACGTGATTTAAAAATTGATCAAATTTTGTTTTTATAACAGGTTTAATACTATCGAAAAACAAGGAAGCACCGAACAGATAAAGCGATTCCGTATTGGCAGTTTATTTTCCTGAAGAAATCTGATTGAAATTTTGAATTAAGGTATCTCTGTTATAATTAAATAAATTTTTGGAAATAAATATTTTACATTTATTGGTATTTGGTTCAAGACCAATATTTTAAAATTTTAAAAAATATGAGTAAGATCACTGAGGACGTCATCAGCTTTACCTACCCTGTATAGGGAGGTAAAGCAGATGACGTCCTGACGTTCTGACGTCCTTACGTCCCTCCCTTGGTTCTTTCCTCGCTCAAAGGCTAAGTATAGCTATTCAGCGAGGAAACGCAGCCAGCGTTCTTGGCAGTATACCACGGTAAGCAGGACTTTTTGACTATTAAAATTTTTAGTTTTGGTTCTTCTACGTTATAGTTTCTTTTGTTTATATTGTGTATAATTAGTATTAATTGTAAATATTATAATTTTAATTATTATTTTTAGTTAAGTTTATATAAATATGTAAAATAAACAATAAAATTAAATATTTAAATCTTTATATTTATATAGTTATTTATAGTTTACCTCATATATTTTTAATTCATAATCGGTATTAAGTAAGTTTTTTTAAATACAATTTAACAAAAAAAATTGCAGAGATAACCCTTTAGGAAATGTTGCAGCTGAATTTAATAAATCGTAATGTGTTTAAAGGTAGGCTCACAAGACGCTGAGCTGTTGCAGATAAGACACGACTTTGTTAACAACGCCGTATAATAAAATACCTTAACGTGTTAACGCGCAGCCCGTGTCCTCAGTTTGCTTGTATTACATTAACGTTGAAATATGTAATACCTGCAACCAATATTGAGCTTGTAGCTATAAAAATATCAGACTAAACATAAAAAGTACTCCAGCATTATTATGCTTATGTTAGCTGATATGATATATGACAATCCATAAAATATATTACCACTATTATTCTGCAGTTATGTTTCTCTATTGATTGAAGTTTCTCTACGACTTCAATCTATAGTTGTAAGAACACCATTAAAATTAAAAAAAATAGTTTTGATCAAAAAATTAGTAAAATTTACTGTTATGTAAAAATTTGATTTGGGTAACTAAACTTTTTTATTAACTCAGCCCTAGTTTACAAAAACTTGCCCTTAAATAGATTTTGCCAACTTTTTCAATTTAACGGGAAAGAATAAAACTCAGTCTTTTATTTGAATACAGAACCGAAATAAATTGCCTCAAAGTTTTTAAATATACGATTTTGTATTGTTGCCGATAACTTTAAAAATATTTTTCAGTATAATTTCCGACAGATTTATTCTTTCATTGTGAGCTACGAAAAATAACGTGGTGCAGTAAGAAGTTCCAAATATAAAATTATCTTCTAGAAAAATACATTATATGCCAGATGTTATTAAACGGTGCAAAATATTCTATTAGGTGTTTGCTGTTTGTTTTAATATTTTACATTGTTACAAGTGGAGTAAGTTAAAGCTGCTGCTTATTTTTTTTTTGACACTATGAAACAGTTGTTGAGTGCAATGTGTTTATGTTGCAGCTCTGTTATAGAAATTGAAGATTCAAGTATTGATCGGATCTTTGTTTAGTGCAAAAAAATGGGTTTCTTCAATATTTATAGCCAACTAAAATCGTTGTTAGGTAAAGACACCTCATCCGGAGCAGTGCTGAGACTTACAACATAATTCGAAATATTTAGAAAAGGGCGCGTATAAACAATAATAATCTCATTTTTATGACCTTATATTCAATTGGTAATATCTTTGTTCGTGATTATATTATCAATGAGTCACATTATGTGTAAACATTTCTAAACTTCGGTTGCTTTTGTTTCAAAAACTGATCCAAATTGAATAAACTAATGATTTCTTAAATTTACGCGAACACTACTCATTGAATAAAACTATATTTAAGGATTTTACAGTGTTTAATTAACTGTTTTGACCTATTTTTAACTTATTATTAGATTCC
The DNA here is from genome assembly GCA_907164705.1 of Parnassius apollo. Taxonomy (NCBI): domain Eukaryota; kingdom Metazoa; phylum Arthropoda; class Insecta; order Lepidoptera; family Papilionidae; genus Parnassius; species Parnassius apollo. The sequence continues at coordinate 16,089,837 of CAJQZP010000693.1, forward strand.
CGACGTGATCACAGAGGGGGGACTAAGATGTTTGACGTCCCAATGTCATAGTTGGCCCAGCTACCTTCAGTTTAAAAAAATTAATATTAAAAATCAGTCTAAGTAGTTTATTAAATGTGATAACATACGTTAATATAGTTTTATTAAACGAACAAAACTATTTTTTACGTGTTTTATCGCGTTTAATTTTACTACACATTGGATAAAAATAAGTTTATTCAATGTGTAATATTCGCATAAATATAAAAAATCATTAGCTGATTCAAATGCATGCTTTTTACATTTTGCGCCCTGTTCACGTGAGTACTAGTGTTTTTTCATTATCTTTTAACTGTGTGTTTATTTTGAAGAAAAGGAAGCTTTACAATAAAATAGGGACGTAGAACACCTCATACCCCTCCCCCCTCCGACCATAGGTGCTGTAAAATGCTCGAAACGTAAAAATTTAAAATTCATTAAATTAAAAGTTATAAAATCCATAAATCTACTTTTATTAAATGTATATCAATTTCAAGTAAATAAATCAGTTTTTTGTCCTCATAAATTATATATATACTATGTGCGCCAACATTGATCGCAAGTATTCTTACTTCTATAGTATTCTATAGTAGTAGTAATATATATTATATGCTGTTAGTTCTTAGCGTTATAAACTTATTCTATTTTTACTGTAATTTCCAAAGCGGCAATGAATTAAATATTCAAAAGTTTTGTTGCTACGTAAAAAAGGGCAACAGCAAGTTTCCATTTAAACTCGATTTTTCTATTAATATTTTTTCTATTAATGAGTTCTATTAATAGTAACACTTGCGCCTGTATCGAGTAATAATCGTAAAATTAGTGTAACTCGAAATATCTTTTCGAGATGCAGGTTTTGTACAAGAGAGAGCATCATTATTAGACATAGAATTAGTGTAAGGTTTATTACAAGAATTAATATGATAATCATTTTTAAGACTCTGATGTTGATTTGGAGATGTCCTAGGATGATTTTCCCGTGGTAATAAATAATTTCTATTTAGATTTTGAACTTGTGTCAAAGATGAATGCAATTATAGTTCCAGAGATGTAGAGTTAGAAAAAGGAGTAGTATTTTTAAATTTACAAGTTTTAGTGAGAATTATTTATTCATTATAAGAATACTTTGTATGATAATTATAATTAAATTCGTTATTAATAACGATAACGAATTTAATTATAATTATCATACAAAGTATTCTTATATATTTTATTATAGGTATATAAACATAGGTTTAGTATTTATTTATTTATTTATTTATCCTTTTTTGTACACCACAATACAGAAACATAAATATAGTTACAACTAATTAAAGTATGTACAATAGGCGGTCTTATCACTGAAAGTGATTTCTTCCAGATAACCTTTGCGTAGAGTAATGATGCAAACAAAAGTTACAAATAGAGGGGGGCATACAAAATAATAAAAAAAAATACAACAATACATACAAATAAAAGTAAGTGAAAGTTATATATAAAATATCATATAATAGATTAAATGAAAAGAGTAAGAGAAAGGTAAAGTAATTTATCTAATAGCGTTCTAAATAATACGATTTAACAAGAATTTTGAAAGAGTGAAGAGATTTAGCACGACGAATATGGAGAGGTAAGGAGTTCCACAATCGCACAGCGGTTACGGTGAAGGATTTCTTGAAAAGGAAGAAGAGTGCAAAGGTGTAGAGAGAGAAAGATTGATGGAGGATCGAAGGAACCGATTATGGGTAAGAGAAAGATACTGGAAACGGTTTTTTAAATAAAGAGGAGTAGAAGGATTAAACAGCACACTATACAACGCGGAGAGAATGTGAGTATTCCTGCGAAGGCGGATCGGGAGCCATTTGAGCTGTTTGCGAAATTCGGAGATATAATCATATTTGCGAAGCCCAAATATAAATCTAATGCATACATTTGCATGCGCTCAAGCTTATTAAGCTGCTCCTCGGTAATGTCAAGATAGCAAATATCAGCATAGTCAAGGATAGGCAGAAGAAGAGACTGGGCGAGCGTAACTTTAGTTGCTGTGGGAAGGAAATTACGTAATCTACGTAAAGAGCTTAACGCAGCGAACATTTTTCTACTGACCTCATTAACCTGTGAGGTCCAAGACATACAGGAGTCAAGATACAACCCCAGGTTTTTAACCTTGTTACTGTAAGGGATTAGAGTGCAGTCTAGTATAATAGGGGGTAGGGAAGACCAGTCAATTTTACCAATTAATCTAGAACTACCGATGACAATGACCTGAGTTTTCTTAGGATTAATCGTTAAACTATAACATTTACTCCAATTCGAAATACAAGTCAGATCAGCGTTCATAGTGTCAACTGCTTTAGATAGATCTTCAAGAGAGGACTGAGTATAGATTTGGAGATCATCAGCATACAAGTGGTAGGAAGAGGACAAATTATGACTTATAGAGTTAATGAAAATTGCAAAAAGGAGAGGAGACAACACGCCACCTTGTGGTACACCAGCAGCTGTAGTAATCCAGGTGGAAAAAACCTCTTGCACCTGAATTCGCTGTCGGCGACCAAACAAGTAACTTCGAAACCAGTCAACTACAGTTGGAGATATGTTGAGAGAGCGTAGGATGCTTAACAAGATATCAAAATCTACAGTATTAAATGCGTTACTAAAACCAAGCAACGTGAGAATAGTAAGCTTTTGTTTCTCCATACCATACCGAATATCATCAGTGATTTGTAAAAGTGCAGTAGTCGTACTATGGCCAGGACGGAAACCGGATTGCAAGGGATATAAAAGATTGTGTTTTAAAAGATAGGTGCTTAATTGATTGTGCACAAGACGTTCTAGAACTTTGGAAAAGAAAGGCAAAATAGAGATAGGTCTATAATCGGAAAAACTAGAGGGATTTGACTTTTTCGGAAGAGAAACTACAAATGCGTCTTTCCAAGCTGAAGGGAAAAAAGCAGAATTCAGTGATTTATTCAGGATAGACGTGATTATAGGTAAAAGGAGATCAATGAGAGGGATGACCATTTTCCGACTAATGCAGTCACTACCAATCGAATTTGAATGGATGGACATTATGGCTCTCTTAACATCACAACTGTTAAATTGGCTAAAATTAAAAGCAGGGGTGTCCGGAGTGGGAGCTTTTGAAAGAGAATCTAAAGTATTATGTTTTGCTTTATCGTTAATGCAAGAAGAAGATGAGAAATGCAAATTAAGTTGATTGAGATGAAGGTTATGGTGTGTGAGATTTTGTCGTAATTTCCCAACTCCTAAGGATTTAAGAAATTTCCAGACCCTAGCAGGATCAGGATCTTGTACTGATTCATGGATATGGCGTCGTTGTGCTTTTCTACACAGATTGTTGCAACGATTCCGTACTAATCTATACTTCTCTCTATTCAAATCGCTAGGGACTGACTTGTATTTAGCTTTGGCACAATTTTTAATGTGGATGATTTTTTTTATATCATCGGTCAGCCAAGGAGAGGGAGGATGCTTTACACGCACTGGTCGAACAGGAGCATGAACGTCGTAAAGCTGAATTAACAGAGAGTTGAACAAAGCAACCTGTTCATCAACAGTAGACGCATTGACGACTACACTTCAATCAATCTTTACAGCGTCATTTAAAAGCTGCTCCAAATCCAAGTCACTAAAGTTACGCTGAAGTACAGTAGTATCCTTGACTTAGCTTTAGGGGGGACGGATTTTGTATGACAAGTATAAAAGGTCGTGATAGGAAAAAGAATCAGCAGCATGTTGCCCAAATTTAAGAACATGGTCAGGTAAAGACACAAACATTATGTCGAGAAGAGAAGGGGCACAGTTCGGGAAAAAGTGTGTGGCAGAAGTAGGAAGAAGTTTTAAATTTGCTGCTTCAATAATAGATTTAAGTTTTATTGATCTAGCGTTGTTTTTTAAAAGACAGGTATTAAAATCACCCATAATAATACTGTGACAATAGATAGGTGTAAAATTGTCAAGAATATTTTCTAACGTGGTGAAGTAGTCGACAGTGAGAGAGGGACTGTAAAAAAACTCCAAGAAGTAATTTTGTATGACCAAGAAGAACTTCGATAAAGAGAAATTCAGCTTCGTTTCCAGTCTGCGAACCATTTGAAACTTGAATTACTGAAAAAGGTATATGTGAGCGCAGATAAATAGCAACACCACCACCGCCCCGATCGGTACGGTCATTACGAATCAAATGAAAACCTGGAAGCGAGTAGGAAGTTGATGGAAGACATGGTTTTAACCACGACTCCGAAACAAGGATAGCGTGTATGTTTTTGCTATTAAAACTTGACAACATGTCGGGGTAGTGAGCAGGAATACTTTGAGCATTTATGTGAATAGCGTTAAAGTTTTTGTTAGATTCAGAAAAAGTTGAATCTAACATAATATTTAAGGGTTCCATACTTTCAAAGCTGTCATTACTGCTTAATCCATCAGAGGCAGAATCAAATGCGAAGGAATTGGAACTCCGAACACTATTATTTGAAGAAATCATATTAAATTATATCTGATTACTAAATATATGTAAAACTAAGTAAATAGGTATTATTATATGTATGTATTATAATATATATAATTATAAAATAAATAATTCAAAAATAAATAAGTCATCAGTAAACTACCTGCCAGCATTATGGAGAGAAATGTTTAATTCACTTAACAATAAGTGAAGAAACGGAACGTTAACATACCATAGACACCAAAGTGAGAGGTGTTAATGTCATTGTCAGATGAGTCAAAGTGTCAAAGTTACAATACGATAACTAGCAATTATCTACCTTACAATATACTTTTATCACTAATACTAAACATTCCAAAGAAAGATTACAATAACAATTACCAACATACAAGAAAAATTATAACACTAAATAATAAACATTCCAAAGAGAGATTATTAATCATTACATTTTACTATCTAATCTACAATTAACAACGAAAAGTAATGAAGATATAATGATAAAAAGAAAACTAAAATATGAAGTCCAGAGAAAAGTTATAACAGAATTACAAAATTTAATAAAATAAAATTATTTACGAAAAAGTTCATTTTTTACCGGCCCTCTTAGTACGCTGTGGTGCACCTTTAGTATTATAGGATTTAGTATAAGAAATAGTAAAATAGTAATAAATAATTGTGCCCTTGCATATTTTTAATTTCGGTAGGCAATTTTCCGAATCGGAGTTAGTTTAAATTTTGATTGTGCGTCACATAATATGTAAACGCATATTATATATGATCAAACGAACTTCTCCAAGTGAAGTTCGATGAATCGCTTCATTCGAAGATATAATATTAACAACGTAGTTCCCTTATTCTACAAGGCTAAGTCGCACCTTTAAAGATTTTTACTCTACCCACATCAAAACAATTGCCCCTTCCCACTAACGTCTCTCGCCGTCCGAGCGTACTGCCTCATTCTTTTAGAGATATTATTTTAGGCAAAACTTTTTGTGGGTTATGGGTGGGAGGGAAATTATATCTTCGAATGAAGCGATTAATATAATACTGATCGAACTTCACTTGGAGAAGTTCGTTTGATCATATATTATATTTCATCGCTTCATTCTTCAGATATAATATTAACAACGTAGATGTTTAGAGATTAAAGTTTTGCTTATTGGGTTACTTATGTGTACTTTGAACTTTAAGAGAAAAATCATAAAAAATATCATTTATTAGTTCGATTGTAACAAAATAACGTACTATTATTCACTTGTCTGTCTTATTTAATAAATCAAATTTAATTATTTATGAGGACAGTTCTCGCAAACTTATTTTCGTCAATAATTATGCGATGATAAAATTTTGCAAAGGTCTCTGATACTGACGACCAACCGGCTGTTTTTTTTTTGATCGTATCTAGAGAGATTCCGGCGGACCTAGCAGCCGAGGTGACAGCATGGCGGGTGCTGTGTGCACTAAACACAGTCACGTCCACGCCGCTCTCCGCTAATACTTTCTTAATCCACCTGCTGATAGATTGAACAGTGGCTGCCTTGTGTGGCCGCCCGTAGGTTAGCAATAAGTACCGACAATCTGCGAGTCTGATTTTATTTGTAATCTCTAAATAATCTTTTATTTCCGTGGCTGGACAAATATTTTTAATTTTAATAAAATAAGGCAAAATTAGAAGGGCTAGCTGATGTCCCGCTGCAGATGTTTTAATTATATCAGTGATGCTGATTCTAACATCTATCTGAACGTATCTTAATATTGTCTATCTTTATTAAAGATAATGTTTGAGCTCAGTGTGTTGTGCATAATTCCATTAATACTGCAAATATTTTGTGAGTTTTTCAATTGAAAGTGTTTCATTGGGAACCCAATCTCGAATATGATTTAATATAATTTTTTGGATTCCAAGTAACAGTATATTTTGAAAGGGCTGGTCTTAACTTGAATGCGCCCTTTAAGAATTTTTTTTTTATTTGGTATTTAGAACCTAAGCAGTCTCCTAGAATTAATGATAAGGTGACCTGTGATTATTGAGCGAACATTGACGGTATAGAATTTGCTTAAGGATCTAAATTATTTTTATGACAAAATTGCCACCACGGCTTATACGAGACGATATACTGAAGTATTGTATTCTTCGAAAGCGATGCCATCATCACGTGAAGAGTGGGTGATGGAGTACCTCTTCTTACTACTGAGAGCCTCGCTGCACCCAGAGTAAGTTGCTTGTACAGGTGATGAGGAGTTCTGGAAGAAGACCGTAAGAGAGCTCTCTGAGGTTTGAAAAACATTATATCTGATCTGAGTACCTAAGTAATTTAACATTGGGTACCAAGGTTGGGATGGCCAATAAAGAAAGACCAAAATGCCTTCGGCTTTATCGCTTATGATTTTTTTTCCAGACATTTGATCAGATTTAAGTATTTAAAGAAAAAGGTGGAAACGCATAGAAATATTTGTATCTCCAATCAATAGTGAAAGCATCTACTAAGGCGTCTAGATCCGGTCTCCAAGATACATAGGTCATGCATTTAACATTGGCACGAGAAGCGAAAAGATCCATATCTGGTTCTCCCAATTTTTGTATGATCTCTTTATAAGCGTTATCACTTAGCTCCCATCCTGTATCTAGGTTTAGTCTCCTTGATTCTTGGTCTGCTTCTACATTTTCTTTACTATTTATTTAAGATGCGTGTGGCCAAATGTTTCGCTTCTCGCACCATTACCATATTGATTGAGATAACTCGTTCAAATGGGGGAATTGGATTCCTCCCATTCGATTGATATAACTTATAGCTATTGTATTATCTACGCGCAAAATATTACAATCCGACATATACCTAAGAAAACATTTAATACCTAGAAATATGGCTAGTAATTCTAGGAAACTGATAATATAATAGTCGAGTTCATTGTATGTCCATCCTCCGCCAACACGAATATTATTACAAAAAGCACCCCAACCTGTCAAGCACGCGTCTGTAAATATCTCATAATTAAATTTAGTTATACTAAACGAATTTTTGGTTAAAAATACATTATTTTTATTATACGTCTTATATTTTTGAAGCGCAATATTTTACCGCATATTTTACCGCAGGACAAGCGGCCGTGAAAACACCTGTTAAATGAGCTAAATCTTTGATCGAACAACTAGTTAAGAAAGAGAACCTTTGTACTTATTGAGCTATATGATTTTGTTTATCTATGAGTAAACTTATAGAAAGTTCCGTGGTATCAAAAATAAATCCCAAATATTTGCAAGATATATGCTGGCCTAGACAGAACCTATTATAATTAATAACAAAACAACATTTTAAAAGATGCACAGTCACGTTAACGTTGTCTAAACATTCATTGTAGTCTTTACCTATACTAAGAATGTCGTCAAGATATATGACAGACTTATATCCCCTGCTTCTTAAGTTGGTTATTACCTCTTTCATTATCTACTAAATATTCTAGGAGCAACGGACAGGCCATACGGCATAGCATTTAATTCATAAAAGGTTAAACTAAATTTTCATTTTCAAATTCAAATCTTAAAAATTTGTGATGACTCGACAATAGACACTACACTAGTAAGTAAACCTCCCGTAGGTCAATGGTAGCCATGTAACCATTACGAGGTATTAACTTTGAGGCCGTTCTCTAATCCTCCATTTTAAAGTGAGATTTGCAATGAACTTATTAAGGGACTTTAAATTCAGAATAAATCTTTTATCTCCGTTAGGTTTTGGCGCTAAGAAAACTGAGGATATGAACTTGTTCTTTGACCGATAACACTTTGATAATGCTGCTAAGTGCAATAAATTACTAATAGCTACAGAAATGTATTATTTATCTTTTGATAACAAAGTTGAATGATGTAATCTACATTGAGTAGTTTGTATATTTAATGGTATTGTAAATCCGTCCCGAATCCATCTTAAAATAATTTTATTTTTTGTTAATTTAAGCCAACAGTCATAAAAATATTGTAATCTTCCCGAATGTACCTGTTTTACAGCTGAACTGGAGCACGGTAAGATTTGTTGTTACTTCAAGACCTCGTTTGTGGATACACCTGAGAGGGTTGATCCCTGCGGGTCCCCGATGACAACTTCCTTGCCCCCCCTTTTTTCTGTGAGCGAGAAGGGCCTCGCCAGCTTCCCTGGTAACGATTGTCTCTTGAAGACGAATTTGTTATCTGTGATGTTTGAAACCTTGTTTTTCAATGGCTTTTGACGCCTTAATCTTATCAGGAAGCTCAATGCCAAAAATAGTTTCATCTCTTTCACTCTCATGAATGACTTTAAGAAAACACTTGTCTAAAGTCATGGTTAGAAAGTTCCGTGGAATCAAAAATAATCCGGGTGTCACCAATTTAATTCTGGTTTTGGGTCTCAGAGTGATGGAGGTTGGATAATGTACGGCAAGCATCAGATAAAATTTTTATCGCTTGAACTTTATTGTTTCCGATGAGAAGTAAAGACATAGCTCTATTAACGGTAGTAATACCTAAGCTTAGTCTTTGTTGATCGATCTCTATTTTTTTGTCTCTATTTCGGGCTGCATCGGTAAGTGCCGCTACAATCTCGGGATTTAGCGTAGGTGCTCTCAAAAGCTTGCAATTTTCGGGAATTAAGCACTCTTTTAACAAGTTTTGGCTTGTTTCCTTAGTAAGACCCTTACGTAGAAGAGCAAGCCAACGGTGGGCAAGATCCTGGTGTACATTTTCACCGTATATTTGCTCATCACTATCCGTATCACCCAAGCTGACAATAGTTCAGGGTCTAATGTAGGAATCGTTTGCTCCTCGGAGAGAATGGATGTTACCATGGTGTCATCATTTACGACCTTATTACTGTCCTTAGTTTCGTTATTTGCAACACGAAATAAAGTGTATATTTCGGAGGTATATAACAAAAAATTGTGATAAAATTAACACAACTTTAAACTTAAAACTGATGCTTTAACATATTTGTACATGAGTATTTAAGTTTAAATAACCTTCGTGCTAACTCTCGGCTAGCCCCCCGGTTAGGATACCTTCGTACTGACTCTCGGCCAGTCCCCAGGTAAATTTGTATTCGTGTTGATTCACGATCAACGCTAGGGTTTTTAGTCTTAACGTATATTTTTAATGATCACTCAGGCACTAGAATCGAATTACTTAACGGTAACACTTACCAAAATTTTCTTCGGCCTCAAAAGAATCGGAGTAAACAATGACTAGTTTATGTTGCTTTCGTTCTTGTTCTTCCAGTTTTTTGATTTTCTTTTGATAATAACCAATTTTGTCTGCAGCACTGCGTGTCAATATTTTACTTTTCTAAGATAATTAAATAAGGTGTGCACTCTGCCTCGCACGAAAAAGGAATGAGGCAGTACGCTCGGACGGCGAGAGACGTTAGTGGGAAGGGGCAATTGTTTTGATGTGGGTAGAGTAAAAATCTTTAAAGGTGCGACTTAGCCTTGTAGAATAAGGGAACTACGTTGTTAATATTATATCTGAAGAATGAAGCGATGAAATATAATTAAATGGTTAAACGAACTTACCTTAAGTGAAGTTCAACCATAATTATACGAAGCTCCTCGTCCTAGACATTCTTAACAATTGTAGTACGCCGCATACCATGCCAGCACCACAATTTATCCAAGCTCGCTAAAAAAAAATTTAAAGCAGTATATCTGGCAACACTGTATCAACCCGTCCGTCAATGCAACTTCATTATGTTTAAAGCAAGGAATTAGATGAGCAACCCTAACCCAGGGAGGGTTGGGACGGGAGTCCGTCTAGGACAAGGAGCTTCGTATAATTATGGTTGAACTTCACTTAAGGTAAGTTCGTTTAATAATTTAATTATACTCCCTCCTTGTCCTAGACATTCTTAACAATTTTAGATGTTTGAAGACAGGGTTCCGAATTTATAATACCACTGAATAGAAATTTGCAATTTTCCTTATTTTATAAAAAATGTTGAAAATATTGCCTGTATAGTAAATTTAAATTAATAACATAAATAAATTATCGTTATTTCATGACATTTCCTTATACACATAAGGCCAGCTTGATTTCAGCGGAAGTGGCCCCGTGGAAGAATGATGACTGAAAAAAGAAAACGATCTGGAATATTTATTCCAGTTTAATTTTAACATCTTATAACTTACTTAAGAAATACTATTCTAAGTGGGTTAAATTTATCACTATCTTGTGTTCTGTTTTCTATTAAAATATTCACAAGAAAGGCCCCAACCCCTTCTCATTTATTTTTTCCCATGCAAACCCTGTTGAAGTGAAATTCTATCTATGTATATCTTAACTATACATCTGAGCTCCCGTTTGAATAAATGTAATATTTGTTGAAGGACCATGTATGTATATTATAACCTATAACTCATCACTTCTCAGCTTGTTACTAGTTTTGTAAATTTCTGTATTCTCAATATTTATTGCAATATTCTGTAGTTAGTAATCTAAAAGTAACTTATTATTAACTCAAACCTAAGTAAAAGGCACAAGGGCCCAGGTAGGAATTTCATTACACTTACTACAATTTGGTATGATAAAGAATTCATTATTTTATTATTTTATAATTTATAGTATTTGACATAGGAGAGTTCACTATAATTCTTAGTATGAATTTTGGAGTGAATCTTGGAGTGCCATATTTTACAAAATACTTCACTAATAGTAACCAATGATGTGTATAAGATGTCTATGAGATGACCTGTAACATGACACAGTAGTATGATTATCTTTATATAGGCAGTGTTAATAATAATTTGTTATTTTATTCAAAATAAATAATTCATTTTTTCACATTTACTGCTCATGTGAAAAAAAAACTACTTTGTAGTTTACAGTGACAGCGCTTTAATGTTAATTAAAAACCTGTCTAACCTCAAAGTGGTGTATATCCTCTATGTGATAGCTGTAACGGTTTAAAGCCTGCATTGATTTCTTCCAAGTCATAGTCCATCTTAATGTCTTCCTTCAAGTGGTAATGCTTTCAATTCAAATCTGTCTAACCTCAAAGTGTTAGCTATAAAAGGTCTGAATAGTTAACCGTGTATATCCTCTATGTGATATCTTTAACGGTTTAAAGCCTGCATTGATTTCTTCCAAGTCATAGTCCATCTTAATGTCTTCCTTCAAGTGGTAATGCTTTCAATTCAAATCTGTCTAACCTCAAAGTGTTAGCTCTAAGATTTGAATAGTCAACTGTGTCTATCCTCTATGTGATAGCTCTAACAGTTTAAAGCCTGCAGTGATTTCTTCCGAGCCGTAGTCCATCTTAATGTCTTCCTTCAAGTGATATTGCTTTCAATTCAAACCTGTCTAACCTCAAAGTGTTAGCTCTAAGATTTGAATAGTCAACTGTGTCTATCCTCTATATGATAGCTCTAACGGTTTAAAGCCTGCAGTGATATCTTCTGAGTCCTAGCCCATCTTAATATCTTTCCACTAATGATAGCATCTTATATGTGAATTAAGATCTGTCTACCTTCAAAGTCATAGCGGTAAGGTATGAATGGTTAACCATGTCTATCCTCATAAATGACAGCTCTAATGTATAGCATTTTAAATAACTTATGCTAGATATTCTCTCAACAATTTTACGTTTACAGTAATTACTTCTGCCTCTCTGCACCGCTTAATATCTACCAGTAGTATTTTTCGTTCTTATTTTATTATATATAAATAATACATGTACATATTCTAAATGACAGTTCTAACGGTCTGTATATAGCATCTATATAACTCCTGTTAGATATTTTTCCCAGCAGTTTTAATTCAATAGTGCTTTTGCATCCCTATCTCCTCAGTATTATACTTTTCCTATTTCTTCAATACTGTCCGAAACTACGTGCATGTCAAAAGTGGGAATAGTCTTGCCCAACTTTCAAATCATTGGTATGTTGGTATATTTTGCTACCTTGATGTCCGGTGATCATGTGGGGGTTCTCTTACGTTGACAATTTTTGGACTTCTTTTGCCAAACCCTTGTGAGAATTTCTAGTACTTTTACAACTATAATTTGTAACAAGTTTTTCATTATGTTATACTCATACACACCTTTGTAATAAAACTATACCATTAATTATCTTTATTTGATTGCTTCTGAATCTCAGTACCGCAAAATATTTTCTCATGTGAAATTAAAACAAAAACCTATGGTTTTTTGACTCATCGACATTAAGAGGAAATACATAAAACAAGAATCGTCCCCCAATCTAATATAACTGCCATGGTTTCTGGGTCATGCCTACAGCACCCCATTGTTAAGTATATAATAATTTTGTTATTTCTCGTTACTAATTTGATCAAGTTTTAGCTTTGACACTGCTTTATGATCTTGTTGAATAGACTTGAAAGACTTCCTCTGACTGTTTTTTGTTTACTTGACTCAATTTTAGATTGTATGTTAAATTTCCGTATTTTTATTTAATTTAAAGTATTGAATCCTCAATAGTTAAGAATATAACCCTCTCTATCTTGTTAATATGTGAAGCAGGTTTTTATCAACTGGGTAAAATTGTACAACATAATTATTATTTAGTTGTAGTAAGTTTACTATTCATTATAACTATATTGTTTTGCTCAAAGTGTTGTATTGTATTCTACCATTCCCAAAAATATAAGCATATACTACTTTAATATCGAATAATATCTATGTAATTTATTCGCATTGAAGGACTAAAACCCAAATTTTGTCTCATTCCATTGGTTTCTCTCCATCCACTTGAGAAGTGTCAATTTATATTTCAAACGGTTTTATGCGTTTAATGTTTTTTTTTGTAATATTATTAACTACCATCCAAAGTCAGAAATTTGCCACTGAATATATATTACATAATATTGTGTATACATTATTATATATAATAAGGTTTAAAGCACAACATTTAAGTTAAATACAAACAAGGGTTTGGGGCCCGATAATATATCACCAGTATTTCTGAAAAATACAGCAGTTAATATTGCTAAACCGCTGTGTTTCCTTTTTAATAAATGTTTAAGTGAAGGTATATGTCCTAACATATGAAAAGCCGCTAGAATTGTGCCTATATATAAGTGTGGTTCAAAACGAAATGTTGAGAACTACCGTCCTATTTCTATTTTATCAGCTGTGTCGAAGCTCTTCGAACGATTAATTTTTAATTCTATATATCCATCACTGCATAATTTAATCATACCCGAACAACACGGTTTTGTAAGACGACGATCAACTACTACCAATTTATTAATATATCTAACGGACTTATTCGAAAATTTAGACTCAAATCATCAAACTGACTGTATTTATACAGACTTTCGTAAAGCTTTCGATAGAGTTGATCACAAAATCCTACTTGATAAAATTGATTTCAACGGTATACGTGGCAATCTTTGGCGGTGGTTTAAATCATACGTAACTAACCGCACGCAAAAGGTTGTTATTAATGGTTACGAATCAGAGTCTGTGTCTATCACCTCCGGGGTACCTCAAGGATCTATATTGGGACCACTATTATTTATACATTTTATTAATGATATTGACTCCTGTTTTCAGCACAGTAACTTTTTACTATATGCTGACGACCTTAAAATTTATCGTACCATTTGTGACAATGATGATCACCTCAGACTCCAGGATGACTTGGACCGCTTTTCTGCTTATTGTATAAAAAATAAATTAAGTCTTAGTATTAATAAGTGCAAAATGTTAACTGTTACTAAGAAAATTAATGTTAATCAACAATCATATTCCCTGTGCAGCTCTACTACTGAAAAAGTACATTCTATTTGTGACCTCGGCATTACCATTGACAGTAAATTAACACTCGATACACATGTTGAACAAATATGTAATAAAGCTCTTAAAATATTTGGGTTTGTAATGAGAGCCTGTAAGGATTTCACAAACCCAGCAACATGTATCCTTTTGTATAAGGCACTGATACGCTCTCAGTTGGAATACGCTGTTGCTTTGTGGAATCCTTTTTATAATGTCTATACCGATCAGATTGAGAGGGTACAAAAAAAAGTTTTTTAAGTCAATGTTCTATAGATGTAAGCATAAATATTGTTCGTATAATGCTATTTTAAATAAATACAAAATGTTAACTTTAAAGCTCAGACGACAACAATTAGTAGCAATGTTATTATTTGACCTTTGCCATAATAGATATTATGATTGCATCCCTGTAACAAATAAATTGCGATATCGTGTACCTACTCGATCACGTGTAAGATCAACATACTCCCGTCAAACATTTGCCCTTCCCTTGTGTAGAACCAATGCTGGCAAAAGAGCGCCGTTGTATCGCTTAATGCAAAATTATAATGATAACTTTTGGGACATTGACATTTTTAATAACAGTGCTAATTCCTATAGAAGCAAAGTGATTAATAAGCTTATGAGTCGTGATAACTAAAAACTAAATAAAATAAATCAAAACATAATTTAAATTATATAATTTTTTCTGAAATCAAAACTAAAATGTGAACAGTTTTTTTTTCATTTTGTAATATTGTATTTTATGTAGTAAGTCCTCCTTCACATCTCTCACTTTTGCAGTTTATTCTATATATCATTATCTGAGGCTGGTGGTGTTTGCTTCACTAAACTCAAATTTTAGAATTAAGACTGTAGTTATTAAGCCTCTGTTGAAGCTGTTTACTGGTCCTTAAATAAACTAAAAAAAAAACATTATTAACCTCATTTTACTAATAGCAACCAAAATGGGTTATGCACAATATATTTAGTCACTATTTATATCATAAAATTTTTATAGTTCTTAAGTATTTTTACATAATTTCCTCTTACTACAACAATTTATTTTGTTGCTAACATATTTTGGCAATCAGTGTATGCATCTGTCAGCATAACTCTATTGTGCTTTTACCATACCTAGTTTTAGTTATGAAGGTGATAATAATAACATGATACATATGAATGATACCATACTTAATTTTACTGAATAAATCCATCTTTATTTTATTTTTTAATTATTACTTCACATATTACTTATTTTTAACTTGTCATAACTTTTTAATATCTTACAATAGACTATTTCCTATAATTATTTTTAAATTTCTTTTTAATTGTTTAATTTACCACTATTTTAATTATTGAAAATGTAAGTTTTATATTTTCCCAGATTGATATTTTATGTACCGCTGTAGGCTATTAATGCATTTGCAACTCATCATTCTATTTAAAACCTAATGATGCTAAACACTTCCTTCTTCTTTGTAACTTAGGTTATATTAAATTACATAATACAGCTCGAATGCAATAATGTGCCTATGTTTAATGTCAATTAATTAATTAATTAATATATATTTCTCTTTATTATTTTCTCGTCTTATTATATTAATTGTTATATAATAATTATTATATTATATTCGTTTTACTATCTCAATAATAATAATTTATTGTTTATCTTCTTTACTGAGTTTTTTAATTATATTTTGTTAATTTTTTAAAATTGACAATAATCTAAGTCATGAAACATTTTACAGGCTATCTGTTGTCTTTTTATTATTCTTTTAATAATTTAACAAATTTATTGTAATTCAATCTGATGCTTACAATACTATTTTTGTTTTGCATATCTGTCAAATCTGGTTTCATTGGCAACGTGTGGAGCCAAATATATCACAAGGGATATAATTTGAATAATAGGTTTGGTTCAATCTTTCAGATTTTTCTAAACAGCCTAAATGCTTATTTTTTACTCAGTTTTTGCTTACTTATATTTTAAGTGTATTTATCTTGTAACCTTTTGATATTCCATATCAAGGTAAAACAGTTCTCATATAACATTTTTTCTTACTTCCATGTCATATTATCCACCCATCCATTGCAGTCTATAAAAGTCCACAGCTGCACATAGGCCTACCAACACCAAAATGCCTGATAGAGGGGTATCATAGTATTATGTAGCTTTTTATTTTTTATTTTATGTGTCTGCGAAATAATATGTAATAATATACTGTCTTTAGATTTAAAAATGCACCTATTAAATCCCATTTGTTTGGGAATTAACAATTTTAAGGACTAGTAAACTGACTCTCCCTTACACACCGTTTTTTTCCCAAATTTTATCCCAGAATTCAGTTATTATTTCTAACTTGTTCTGCCAATTTTTTGTGGACGTTAAAGGTTTACATAACCTTAATAAAACCATGAGTTAAGTTTATTTATAGCACTTATTTCTTTTCATAATCGGGATTTTCTGATACTAAAGAAAGTTTAGTTGTAATCTCAGGGTATACTTCTAAATCTCAGGGTGTATAATTTCCGGGTCTGCTGCCCAACGTAAGTAAATGAGAAAGTAAGAAAAACATTATATATATATATATATATATAAAAAAAAAAAAAAAAAAAACTCACTCAAAATTTCTCAACGTATCTCTGTACAATGTATCTCAAACCACTATTATAGGTTTATACATAATACCTATTTACTATTTCATATTATTAGAGTGACGAGGTTATGTCATTTACCCTTAATAGTGAATTTGTTCGATACTTTATCATACTTGTTAATAAATGGGCACAGTGAATTTGATTTTATTATTTAATAAATGTTTTAACTTTATTTATTTTATATACACGTGCACGTACCTCGAACAATAGGATCTGTGTTTACCTTTGATCGGTTGGCTCCATTTTGAATATCTTCCTTTCCCAAGTACATAATCAAATTATTACTACGCAAATACGTAATAAATTTATTTGTAGTAGGTTTTGGATACAAAATATTTGATTTTAAACTAAACATATTTAATTTTTACAACAAAAATTATAAAAACACACCGTGATGGCTGGCACAAAGAAACGTAATGAAGTTGCATTGACGGACGGGTTGATACAGTGTTGCCAGATATACTGCTTTAAAATTTTTTTTAGCGAGCTTGGATAAATTGTGATGCTGGCATGGAATGCGGCGTACTACAATTGTTAAGAATGTCTAGGACAAGGAGGGAGTATAATTTCTGTCAGGTGCATACGCACTGAAACTTGGTAACGTAGTTGTCGGGCGAATATCTGGTTACAATGGCTATGGTTATTTTGTCGCTTGTGAAATTCATTTATCATATGTCTCGGATTTTTATTATAGCTACAAAGGTTTTTCGTTTTTTCCTATAGTAGCTGAAACAATCATGACCGAATTATTAACATATGGAACATTGTTTATATGATTTGGAAGAAATTTAACTAAAAATATTTTTTCTTCTATGGCACGCGTAATTGCCTCGCTTAAAATGTTCGGGTTTCGGCATCTAACAATATATCCATAATTAGAATTTAAACCTAATATAAAACTGTTGAGGGCTAAATTCTCCATAGTGGCAATTCTTCCTACTAACTCGGATTTATTCTAACAAATATAATGTATATCGCATTGTAATTGCGTTAAACAAGATTCAGTTCTAAGCGAGTATTGTATTACGGTTTCAGAATATTTTTGGAGTTCTATTCAAAGATGTGTTTCTTTTCGCCAAAGGTAGTTTTTAGAAATATTTTTAATTCATCATCCTAACTCTTAAAAGTTTTTAATGAACACGCGATTTGGACTTTTCCTCTTAACATTACACAAATACACACGTTATTCTGTCGAGGATACTTCAAAAAAGGACTTCCTATTGCATTCTCTGTGGTCTCATGGACATCCATGTTTTCTCCTAGCATCAATATAGCATATGATGTAGCGATACAGAACTAATTACTGTTCTGAATTGTCGAGTGCTATGGTGTTATCATAATTTATTAGAAATGCTGGAGGTGATTTTCTATCGCCATTATAAGGTTTAATAAATTTTGTAGGGACGGATAAAGGAATTTTGTCAGACATTTCTTCTGGTTTTTCCTTTAAAGTTTTAGTCTTATGCACGTGGAATTTAAAAATAGTTTGGGGAGTTAGGAAATATAAAATTGGTATAATGAGAACATAGTAAGCAATATATGACAGAACTATATAGAAATGGAAGAACAGCTAAATTAAATTAAACTAACAGTATCACTAACACTACGGTGAACATTGGTTGTTATGCGGGTGTCGTATTGCAATGACGTGCAGCGGAGTCGAGTTGCCATGAGACCCAGAAATTCGTGACGGACCCAGTGACGGTAGCCCCCACGTGGTTGTGCGGTGGGGGTGCAGCAACTCATGGCAGGCTCACACGCTTGTAGTGTAGACTGACAGCCTTGATGAACTTCGGGTTGATGATGATGTTCCAAGCTCGTGGGGCTGAGACTTCGTAGGTGCTTTGATAAACAGGTTCATACTCGTAGGGTGGAGACTTTCTGTCGATCTTTCTTCAAAGTTTCCCAGAATTATGATGCCATGCTACCGATATACGAGTTGACCTCATGACATCCCAATTTTGACACCAAATTTGTTAGGAGGGCCGCTCTGAAGGTGTTTTAAAAATAAACTTTTATACCCAATCCCCGAAGTTCTTATGGTTAATTTTCCCAATATTACAATAATACAAAAATGTACAGAAGCTGCGAACGGTATGTGCAATATGCACTTAATATACACTATATACACTTATGGGCTGGAGCTGCACTGCCTCAGTTATCTCAAACACCACGTTTTTGTACTAAATAAAATAATCGAGTCAGCGCTTTTAACTAACTAGGGTTAGAAATATCAGAACGCAGATGAAGTAAAATGGTGAAATTATTATCTCGAGTACTTAATTTTTCGAAAAAAAAGATATATATTAATCACTTAAAAAATTAATCTGTATAGTATTCAGGTTTCATGCTTTAACTAGAGCTTTCTTAAATTTGAGTAAGATCTGAGAAAGATATCAAAATAACTTAAATAAAAATTTAATAGCATGTATTGAATTGAATAGTTAATAATCTCAGATGTAGTAAAACAAGGTAGATACAGCGCGGCCTTTGTTATTGGTGAAGCCAAAAACTCCGCTCCTTTACGCGTTCCTTTGCGCACACGCGTTCACGCACACACATGCATCAAACTACGCTCATTTTCGCTCAGTACTTCCCGGGGCGTCGTGCAGTAAATTTGCCTACAAAATGCAGTCCTGTGTAGTTAAATGGTGCAAAAATAATACTAAAGTGAACAAAATGTCTGAAGTAATTGCGTTTCACTCGTAAACACTCATTTACTCAATATATCTTAATTTGTTATTCCAACAAAATTTTGAAGGTTATTCGAAGCACGAATGTCAATGTTTCGAGATTACGTAACGGGAGAATGTTGGAAGTATTTCTTATTTCTAATAGTCCAAGATTTAGATAATTAATTTTAGGATAAGTTATAAAAAATATGTAGTCAGCATATTTTTTTTAATCAGTTGTTTTTATGTTACATCAAATTGAAGTCAAGGTAAATATTTAATTTTATAAGTCGCTGATGTTACCGTTTTAATTGTTGAGTACTTACAAAATTAATTCTGCTCGCGACTAAAACTGCTAGGGGCAGCGGAGCAACAAGACCAAGGCAACTCCTGTCACGACATCCATGAATTTTCGTAACATCAGGACACTTCATTCCAATCTTAATGCCACCCGGAGACTGCAAAGCCGGCCTTGCTCTTTTTAACCGAGACTCAGGTGTCCTCTCCGGCTGATACTTTATAATATCTCTCCTACCCGGGGTACAAATTAGAACTCTACTTTACTCCTTTGTGCCTCGGCTGGAGTTTGTTCTATTTTGCATTTACTAAAATATACTTTTTTTCATTTGGAAAAATATATGTTTAATTCCATGGAAATTTATTTTTTACTTTATTGTCTAAATCGTAGTAAATCTAGCCAAAAAATTTATTTTTTGGCTAGATTTACTAGCGACCAAAGCTGGTAATTCTGGCGTTAAGAATGATGAGAATGAAAGAAAAAAGACAGAGTTTAAACGTTTAAATAAGAGAGTAAAAGAATTAGTTGAAAGGAAAAAGCAAGAAAGAACGGATAAGAATGATAGAAGAATATCGGATAAGTTCCAGGCAAATATTAAAACGTTCTGGAAACTCGTAAGAAATACCAGGGGACTTTCAAAACAGCCTAGATTGAATGCGATACGAGGCGAGAATGGCTGTATCCTGAATGATGAAGTGTTGAGTCTAAAGAGATGGAAGGAATATTTTGAAAGCGAATTTATGAGTGAGAAGTGTGAACTAAATGAAATAGAAATTCCGAAAGAAGATGAAAGAGATAGGGAGATAAGTATAGATGAAATAATGAAAGCAATGAAAAGCATGAAAGTAGGTAAGGCAGCCGGATATAATAGAGTTTCACTCGAAGTGCTAAGGGCTGGAGAGGACGTGGTGGCAGGCCTGCTGTACACCTTGTTTAATTTATGTTGGGAACTAAAACGGGTACCGGGAGACTGGTGCAAAGCCGTGATAGTCCCAATATATAAAGGGAAAAGGTTCACAGCAGGACTGTAAAAACTACCGTGGTATCGGCCTTCTTAGCATTGTGGGAAAACTGTATGCTAAGGTACTAATTGAAAGAGTTATGAAAGAAACTGATGAAAAAAATTTGGGATGTGCAAGCGGGATTTAGAAAGGGAATGGGGTGTACAGATCAAGTCTTTTCCATGCGCATGATCGCGGAGAAATTTTTGGCGAAAAACCAAAAAAGTTTTTTGTGCGTTCATGGACTTGGAAAAGGCTTATGACAGAGTGGACAGGGATGTGTTATAGCAAACGCTGAATGCATTTAGGTTGAGCGCTGGTTTGATACAGGCATTAAAGTCTCTGTATAGGGACTCGAGTGCTTGTGTTAGAATCAACGGAGTCTACTCGGACTGGTTTGGCATCCACAAAGGTGTCAGACAGGGCTGTGTAGCTTCCCCGTGGCTGTTCAACCTATTTATGGACAGCTGTTTGGAAAATTTGAAAGTTGAAGAATGCGGGTTAAGAATGGGTGAGTTAACCATCAAATGCCTTTTGTACGCCGATGATCAAGTCATACTTGCGTCGTCGGCGGCCGAGTTGCAAATGATGGTTACATTAATGAACAGGTCATTAAAAGAAAGGGGAATGAAAGTGAACGCAAGTAAGACGAAAGTGATGGTTTTTGAAAGAGATGAAAGCAAAACGGTATGTGAAATAAGAATAGAAGGAGAGTTAATTGAGCAAGTGGATGAGTTCGTATATTTGGGATGTGTATTCAGCAGGGATGGGAGATATGATAAGGATATTGAACGACGAGTGAATGCAGGAAATAAAGGAAATGGGGCTCTACACTCTATTGTGAAAAGTCAGAATGTGTCAAAAAAAGGCACGTATGGCAATTCACAGTGCTGTATTAGTCCCTACTTTAACGTATGGTAGTGAAAGTTAGTTGTGGCAGAAGAAGCACGAGAGTAGAATAAATGCAGTAGAAATGCGGTCGCTAAGGAGTATGTAATGGCTGAATCTGAGTGACAGGGTGAGAAACTGTGTGATAAAAGAAGAGTGTGGTTTGCAAGATGATGCGGTGACCAGCATTAAGAAAGGAATTCTTCGGTGGTTTGGTCATGTAGAAAGAATGAATGCGGAAAGACTGACAAAGCAAATATATGTTGCAGAAATGATTGGAAGAGTCGGAAAGGGACGTTCTAGGCGGAAGTTTGTCGACCAAATTGGCGATACACTAAAAATTAAGAGTACCCTTAACCGACGAGCATGTATGCGTAGGTATATGGATGTGGAAGAGGCGATAAAGGTATGTCAGGATCGTGCTAAATGGAAGTCTGTAGTCTCTGCATACCCCTCTGGGTGACAGGCGTGAGTGTTTATGTTTATTTTTTACTCCAACTAGTTTTTTTTGTACTAAGTTATTTTTTATAATAAACGTGTTTTACATTACATATGTTGTATATTTTATCGATGCTTACATGCTCCCTGGACAAACTATCAAGATGACTTTTAAATGATCTACAGACGCTTCCTACGTGTTTTATCTTTTTTGAATTGTCAAATTGTTCAAATTAATTAAAACAGACAGATATACTTCCGAATTTGCATTGCATATTACTCCTAGAGTTGTAGCATTATTTTTATTTTAGTTTATCAATTTTCAGGGACTTTCACTTTCACACAAAGTTATAAAATTGGTTACAGTTTCTTGTTCTAGGTGCGATATCTTCCTTTTTTACTTCATCTGAGCTGTTATTTAAGAAAATCATTGTGGAAATAGAAATACATCTTTATGTTATGTACGATTGATTTTTATTTATGTACCATAAATTCTGAATTGTTATTAGTACGAGCACTAGGACAAGACATTAATCTGGAATCAGCAGAATATTATCATTAACCTTAAATTCAAAATAAAACACAAAAGTGGCCCAGACCACAACGGACCACAGTGATAGTGCCGTACGAAGTTCTAAAATTAGGAGATGGCTCAAAATAAGCTACCGTGGAGGACGCCTCAGTAAATTCACTGAATATATTATATCGCTAATAAAGCCAGTCAGTGCCTTTTAGCGTACGCTGCATACTCCTCCCAAGTGACCTCTCCAACGTGAATAGTCTGGAGTTGAGTTTGGCTATACCTCCAAGCACCGAAACTGATGGCGTAACTGGTGTCGTCATTCTGATGCTGCATCCGCGGTTGTCGCAACTCTGCATACTCCTTCCGCATGACCTCTCTAATTAGGATAGCGTAGTATTGAGTTTGGCTATCTCTCTCAGCATCGGTGTCGTCATTCAATTTTACTCGCGCATTTACAATACGCTTAATTACTCAAATTTAGGTTATTATTTGAATATTAATATTCGTAAAAATTATCAGAGATGGGAGAGAATCAAAGTAAAGAAGAAACAGTTATCACTCAGCCCAAGCTGGCAGTAGTACCAGCATGTTTGAAGAGCATTTGAAGCTGCTATCGCATTTTTAGTAGTCATTGTCGTAATCACTATTCTGGCGATCTATTTCATTTACAAAAGATGCAATTTTGGAACTAAAACTAGGATAGGCAAGCAGATGATGGTTCATAACTGAAAACACGCGCATAACCATTATCCTTCTTACAGACAATCTCCGATACTTCTCCCGTTCTTAGCTTTACGATTATATAATGAGTCGTTCTAGCGAAGATATTTCAAAAATTATACAGAAGAATTGTCCCGTTAACTAATTTTTACTGCTACTCGTACTAGTTTCAGCTATATATCTGAAACTAGTATTTCATTTCCATCTCCATTGACTTGTTTTCTTGAGGAAGTTATTTAAAGGTATTTATCAAAAAGTATTATATTAATTAGTGTCATCTCACCACTAAACATTTCATTACACTGTGTTGTTTACATTTCTTCGCCGTGTACCATTAATTAATTTATATCTACCGGCAATTTGTGTGTTACTCAAAGAATTTATTTACAATATTTTATAACCAAAATTCTATTTAAAAATACTTTGTTCTCAAATTAACATTAATAATTATAATATGTACTTTGTAAAGCAAATTGCGTTTACTTACAAGTTAGTAGTTAAACACACTTTAATGTAATTAAATATAATTTGTTATTCCCGCTTATTTTTACTGAAAACTACAATTAATTCTTTTACTGGGATTTATATGATAAAGGATGAGATTTGCAAATATGAAACACAAAATTATGAAATACTATTTCATTGCGTAAAAAATTTAACAGTTAATTTACTAGTAATGAACTTGCCTTTGATTGGAAATATCTGTGCTAATTTTTGTATATTAACAATTATTATACACAATCCGCCACATTTTTTCTTGTTGAATTGGAAAATAATAGAATATGTTAGTCCCAGTATGTCTGTTACTTTATTTATATACTCGTATTTTTTCTACTATTTTCCTTTTATTTCTTTCTCTTTTTAATAGGTGCAGGTAAAACTTATGTACTAAAAATAAACAAAGATGATGACTAATCGTTTTAAATATATACATTCCAGGAGCTTAAGAACCAAAATAAATGCTCTGTATACAAATATATTATCAGATGGCTATGATTTTATTATAGATTATGATTGAAAAGTTGTTGCTTCCGAATTAGCTGTCTCGAATAAAGAGCGAATTCATAGATGATAGATATGTAGTACATCGTTGCGACCGAGACCGAAACTTGACAGGTAAATGGGACGGCGTGGCGGTGGCGTTTTGACCGCAGTGCGTCGAGGGCCCATTGCTCGGTACGAACTACAGTCCGTTCGCGTTAAGAAAATAGTGAGTGATCGTTGTCCGCCGGCCTGGCTACGTCCACCAGCCAATTAAAATGCAAGAAATTAGAAAGTCGGGTTCACAGTGACCAGTTGAAGTCAGGCCTTCGAAAAAAACGGTTGTGTATTTTGCGTGTTACTCATTCAACATTAAATTTTGAAAATGAATATCTCACCTATTCGAAAGAATAAAGGTGGATCAGTAATCCATAGCGAAGAGAGACGCGTAATTCACAATGTTTATAAGTTCTTTAAACTGTGTGATTTAAATGCGACTGTGGAGAGCACAGTAATAAAAACAGCAAGTGCATGTGGTGTGTCCGAAAATACTGTTTATAAAATTTTTAAAGAACAAAAGGATACTAACACATTAAAATCACCCGTGAAAAAAGGAGCTCGACTATCGACGGTCGATAAATTAGATGAACTAGACAAATATGCAATAAGGGAGAAAAGTTTACTCAATATATTTAATTACATCATGGAACTTGCAGAACAAAATTCTTTCATAATTAATGTAACTGGAGAATCTAGCGATACTGATTAGTGATTTAAGTAATTTTAAGATAATTTGTTTCCATTAAACTTAATTAAATGTTTGAAAAAAAAAAAAGAATTTTTACTCCATTGTGAATACACCTTTACCCTGTAGTTGCACTGATGACTCACTATTTTTTTAACGCGAACGGACTTATAATAAGGTATAAAGGTTATATAATAAAGGTTCACACGACTATCCTATTTCACCTTGTATTGATTATGTATTTCTCAGTCTTAGTAGTCAAAAGGTCATAATACTTTTATCTGCGATATTTATATTCCACCTAATATGGAAATTAACTATCAGCACGTTTACGGTATTGGTGATTTAAATCTTATTTATCTACAATGGCTGGAAAGTGATCAAATGGTTTTAAATATAGCATCTACATCTTCTTACCCGAATCTTACCAATAATGACAAATCACTGCTTAACTTTATATCATCATTAATCTTCAAACATTTAAACACCATAAGAATCACTTTGGACCGTATTTTAGACTTGACCTTCCCTGTTGGACTTTCTGCTGACCTCTCACAAGGACGGATATCAGATTTCCGTCGACGCCCCTTTAGGCTCCTCGGACCATTGCCTTGTCCGGAGTGTGGTGCCACTCACGCTGAAATCGCAATTGCATTCTGCAGGCTGCCGCCGTGTTAGGCACTATAGGTCATCCGATTTTTTATTATTTTTTTATAAAAAAAAAGAATATTAACAATGCTATAAACATTACTAATGTTCCCCTTAACCAATCGTAGTAAGCTTAAATTGCTTGTATTACGAGTGGTTCACGCCAGTAGTCGAATGGCGGATTCGAACCCACGACCTTTTTGAGTTCGCGGTCCGCGCCCTGCCATTAGGTCACTTAAGATTGGGATGGGCTGCGGTCTTTCTTTGCATCCTACCCTTGGGAGCGGGTTTGCTTCTTACCGGACGATCCCAACGTCGTTGCGGATTCTTTCGCTGATGTGGTACTTCAGGGTATGGAACTTTTTATTCCTTCCTCTGTGGTGCCCATTGGAGGCAAATCTCAGCCATGGTTTGGTCGCTCCTGTAAAATAGCATCATGCTATAAGCGGGAGTGCTACCAAGCCTGGGCTGACGCATCAGCGTCCCGGGATGTAAACACCAGCGCTCTAAAAAGGAAGTATAATTCCGCCTCTAGGTCCTTCAAAAGAGTTATTGCCAAGGTAAAATCAGAGCACATAGGCAGAATTGGCGAGAAACTAGTTCGCCTTCCTTCTGGAACCCGTGCATTTCGGTCTCTCGCCAAGGCTGTCCTGGGGAATTTCTGTCAGCCATCTCTTCCATCTCTGCACAGGGAGGACGACTCACTGGCCCATACCGCAAAGGAGAAAACCGATCTGTTAGGCTCTTTCTGAATAGAGTCTCGGATTGGGGGCGCTAAATCTAGTCCAGTTCAACCCCCAGAAGACACAAGTTTGCGCGTTAACCGCTAAAAAGAACCCCTTTGTCGTATCTTCCCATTTTCAAGGCACTCCCCTTGTTGCCTCAGCCAGTATCGGAATCCTCGTCATCGACATATCGAGTGACGTGCAGTTTCATGGTCACTTGGAAGAGAAGGCCAAATTGGCCCCTTAAAATGCTTGGCGTGCTCAGCAGAGCGGGGCAGTATTTCATGACGACACACCGCCTGCAACTTTACAAGGCGCTGGTTCGGCCGCACGTGGAATACTGTTTTCATCTCTGGGCTGGGGCTCCCCAGTACCAGCTCCTTCCACTTGACCGTATCCAGCGCAGAGCGGCTCGAATCGTCTACGACCGAGTGCTTTCCGATCGGCTCGATTCACTGGCGTTGCGAAGAGATGTTGCATCTCTTTGCATTTTCTTTCGCATATACCATGGGGAGTGCTCTGAGGTATTGTTCGGATTAATCCCAGCTGCCAAATTTCGTGAACGTACTACGCAGCAAACATCCCGATACCATCCACACCATCTGGATGCTTGGCGGTCCACCACTGTACGTTTCAAAAGGAGTTTTCTTCCGCGTACGACCTCTCTGTGCAACAGTTTATCACCGGCGATTTTTCCGGACCGATACGACCTGGAGACCTTCAAGAAGAGAGCTTACTCTTTTCTAAAGGGCCGGCAACGCACCTGCAATTCCTCTGGTGTTGCGGTTGATCATGGGCGGTGGTAGTCACTTAACATCAGGTGAGCCGCATGCTCGTTTACCCCCTCTTCTATAAAAAAAATTAAGACACTGTGTGCTGATTGCTTTAATACTTACATTAATTCTTTCGAAGAGGGACTTAAAAAGGACGTTAAATTATTTTGGTCCTTTGTTAATAATCGAAAAGGCAAAAGCGGAATACGAAAGTTAAAAACACCAAAGGGTATCTGTGAATAATTTTCTGAATTTTTTTGCTCCGTGTATCAAAATAGACAGAAGTTACAACAAGAGAATTTCAGTACCCAGTCTACTCGCGATTCAGATATTATTTCAAATATCTCCTTGCCTGACAGCCTTCCACTGTTTTTTTTTCAAACACACTGTCACAGCTATTAGTGTTCCCTTGTATCTTATCTTTAACCAATGTCTTAGAGAAAGGACTGTGCCCCAGATACGGAAAAACGCTAATATAACACCGGTTTGCAAGAGTGGGTGCAAAAACGACGTTTCTAACTACAGCCTTATATCTTTGTAATCAACTCTATCAATATTTCTTGAGAGGCTAATACATAAGGTAATTTGTTCTATATTACATAACATAATTATACCTGAATGACATGGATTTGTAAAACAGCGATCAACAACAATTTTACCTCGTTTTTTACAAAAAATATCTTTTTCACTGCATGGATAGCCGTCTGCATGTATATAAAATTTACAGTGATTACTCTAAAGCCTTTGATAAGGTTGATCACAACATACTTTTAAAGAAATAAGTGTTTAATGGGATACGAGAAAACATGTTAAGATGGTTTAAATCATACGTTTTAAACAGGTCTCAATCTCAACGGGTTGTGATTAATGGTTTCTCAACCATTATCATAAATGTCAATTCAGGCGTACTGCAAGGTTCTATTTTTGGGCCTTTGCTTTTTATATTATTTGTGAACGATATCAGTTTTTCCATTTTACTAACTTTCTCTTTTATGCCGATGACCTTAAAATTTATCACAGTGCCAAAAGGGTCTAAGACTGCGACAAAATACTACAAGACCTAAATCGCTTGGCAGGCTACTGCAAAAAAATAAACTTCACTTAAATACATCAAAATGCAAACATATTATTTTCACAAAAGAAATTAACATTATTAAATACACATAAGTGTATCTAATAATGTTAAGTTTATAAAAACTAAACTGTGTTTCGTTGGAATAAGTATCTTTAATCAGGGATCTAGGATTGTATTTACACTCTAAACTACACTTTGATGAACACGTAACGCACATAATCAATATAGCCTTTCAGCTTTATGGTTTTGTTATGCGGACATGTTCTTTCTTCAAACATTCTACCACATTTTTGCCTTTGTATAAAACTCTAATAAGATCACAGATCGAATATGCATCAGTTATATGGAGTCCAATATATAGTAAATATAGTTTACAGTTGGAGCGTGTTCAACGAAAATTCTTAAAATCTATAACGTATAAATGCTTTAAAAGCAATTCTTATGAATATTGTGAACTTTTATTAAGAAAATTTAGTATTCTTTCTTTAGAAAAAGCTCTGTTTCTTTACAATACTGCCATAACAAATTTGACTGTAAGGGACTCACGAATCAAATATACATTCGTATACCCAGTCGCTCGTAGCGTATATATGAGCTCCATTCACATCAAATTTTCTATACAAAAGCAAGTAAAATAAATGCCGGTGAGAACGTTACATTTTAAACACACCATGGATAACGGTGTTGATTGTATGACTATTAAGCTTAAATATAGTACTTTGTTAATAAAAGGATTATATTATACAATTATTCGTTATCCTGAATAGAAAAAAAAGAAATAAGATACAGGAAGTGCCGAAAATGGTAATTAAATGAAGCGAAGATAAAACGGTGAATAATTAAATTAATTTAATTTTCGAATTCAATTTAATTCTATGAAAGTGAAAGTTTAATTTATCTATGTTAGAATGTATTAACGGTTTTAAAGTATGTTTTCTTTTTAATTATCTTTTGGTTGAATGTGCTGGTAACTTGTAAAAAACTAGTTTAATAAAGTCTTTGTTAAATTTTGACGACGATTTTCTATCTCACAACTTGAATTTTGAATCAACATGTTATAACTTAAATGTTTATTATATATTGTAACTTCACATTGAAATATTTCATTGTTCTATGTTCGATAATCATGTCAGCAAATTCTAGCGAACTGTCTTTGACGGCGTCGAGTAGTTCTGCGAACTCGTGACGCGATATAGACTAGGTACTTACTTCGATTTAAGGCCATGTTAATTGTAATATTTTTTTGTTTAAATATTTTTTTTCAAAGGCGAGGGGGGATGATGTTGTGGCGACTGTACATCAAGTTTGCAGTTTTGAATCAGCATTTTAATGAGCATGGCGAGTCGTTCGCCCCCCGTCACGTATTCTCCTCGGTAGCTACCCTCGTTAGCTTCCCTCGGTAGCTTCTCTAGTTAGTTATATTTTCCCACGTTAGATTTAGCTCCCCTATGTAACTTTAGCGATAGCTTCTCCACGGTGGTTCAGTAGTGTTAGATATAGTTCGGTACACCGGTTAAGTAGCTTGGTATTTTGGCTTTTGCATAACTTACTGATTTAGGTATTAGTTAAGAGAATCATTAAGGAAATAGAAATACATCTTTATATTATATACAATTGAATTTTATTTGTGTACCATAATTACTGAACTGATATTAATACGAGCAATAGGACAAGACATTAATCTGGAGTCAGAAGAATATTAACCTTAACTTCAAAATAAACCATAAAAGATTGCATGTACTCTTTCTGTGCGTTCCATTACTATTCACCGATTACGATGAATTTTTTAGAACTTATAGTGTACGCGATCGCCAAGGTTTCTGATAAAAATGCGTATAGCAACAGATGTCTTAACAGTTGATATGTAAAGCTTCGCAGCAAGGCTCCCTTTTCAACATCCGTTGGGTCGATATAATCCTCTTACGCATTTCTCTAAGCAGTAATGAAAAAGTAATAGACACTCAGTATGTAGTAACAAACTGAGTTATTTCATGTTAGTCCTTTGGTGTGACAAAACATTGTTGCATTTAAGAGGATTGTGAAGCAGTAAATTTTCATACAAAAAGTGATAACGTTTTCTCACCAGCAAACATAGTCTAATTTTCATAACTTATGGAAAATTTGTAGATATAACAAAAAACTAGGTTCGTAAGTTTTAATTTTAAAGAAATATTACGTACGATGTAAGTTATTATCATCTAAATATCTATATTTTTGACTTAAAAACTTCCTCGAGCGTTTTTATTTTTCTTAATTAAACTAAACTGATTTACTATAAAAGAAAAACGTACAGACCTAGACTAAGATGTACTGAATCTAATGGTACCAAACGTATCTCATTTCTTACAGGTTTAGGGGGGTAAAAATGTTATTGCTCGAATCAATACTTCAATAAAGAAATGTAGGCAATTTCTTCCAAGACTTGCAACTCTCTCTATCGCACGATACGGGTCGGGAGGCAGGGCATTTCATTTTTTGCAAAGAAGCCAAAAACTCTTCCTTCTTTTCTTAAAAACATGATTGGCACTGATTTTTATGTCATTTTTGATGTTTTTAATTTTTTTCTTAGTCAGTGATGTCTTCATTCTTCCAACGTTTCACGGCGCCAACTACTGCTTTTTATGGAAAAGGATGATAAACGAGCACACAGCCCACCTGATGGTAAGTGGTTGCTGTGGCCCATAGACATCTACATATATCCTAGATTACGAATCAAAATGCAGATGCGTTGTCATCCGTGAGGACTTGGGTGGAATGCCTCGTTTCTAGTAAAAAGGGTCTCCGGTTCTCGACACCCACCATACGAAACACAGAGCTACCATTTGACGCTGGTATTCTGTGAGAGCGTGGTCCTTCCCCGGCCGAGCCGACCCATTCGTGCTACAACTCTACTATTAATATAACTGCAGCATGGCTCTACCACGTAAAAGTGACGCAATACTTTGCTCACAAGTCTTTTTCTTGTAGGTACCGGTAAGTAACCTTATTGTTTGTTAGTTTTCTTTCCCAACTGCTTAAATTTGGAACAAAAATTTCTGAGTAGGTGATTTTTGCATTCAACTTTTTTAACCATGAGGTTAGAACCGTATGGCATAGTAATCCATAGTCCATTTATGATACCAGATTCGCCATCGTCAATCAACATGCGACATCGCACATGTTTTTCAACCCTTTTTTGGAAACCCTTCACTATTATGCCTTCTTCCATCGATGTATTAGCCCTGTTAGACCTCTAATATTCATTCGACTATTAGGATAAGAACGAAATATAATAAGAAGTACATCGTCGCTGCATATTGCTGTCCGGTAATTTCTTGTCTAGCTCAGTCACTGAAAAATGAAAAGAAGTTAAAAATATATTTTATGGCTAACTAACGCGGGCAAAATTCGCGGGCAAAAGCTAGTTTATCTTTAATTCGATTCATTGTTAAAATCTAGATTAGTAAATTAGTAATTAGAATAAGTAATAGGAACAACATTTTCTAACGGACTAATATTATTACTAGACAAGCGGTAAAATTGAAAATTTTGTACAACCGACTTCAGTAAAACCCAATTACAACATATATCATGGTTGTAATGATTTCTATGACATTTATATGGGGCCAAATGTGAGACATACATTATCGAAGAAAAAATGAATAGGTATTCAAAATCGGTCCACAATTGATGGAGAAATCGGAAAAATCAAAGAAAAAGCATACAGCCGAACATCGTACACATACATACACAAGAACCTCGTCCTTTTATGAAGTCTTAAAACCAACATCAGCTATTCCATAATTTTATATTTTGGCGAAATAAATTTGGGTCTATCACCTACCGAGCAAAGTATGATCACAGAATAAATACAAATATTACGTATGATACCTATGTGCAATAGTATGTTATGTGGTATACCTGTAGATTTTAGAAGTTGGCGTTACCCATCCTATCGATTTGCGAATAAAATTGAATTTTTTTTCGTTTCGTTGATAAACACGGTTAATTTTTTTTCCTAGTCTATAATCTTTATCTTCCATTCTAAAAGGTATAAATTAATTTTATTTGAATGAATATAATACTCATCGTAAAAGCTGGCATTTGCCTTTGGCAGATAGAGATAGGTAGAAGATACTTACATATAAAAAAATAACAGCTCACTTCTATAAGGTATATGTAGTTAGTACCTACTAAATGTCTACACACACTATGCAATAAGTATAATAAAATTGCAAAGAAACACAAACAAATTGAATAATTATGTCACTTGTCGTCAAAGACACTTAAGTATGTAGTATCAGGATGACCGAGCTTTGCTCGGTATTTTTTTAATAATAAATTAATTTATTATTAGAAATAAAAGATTTTCTCATAAAATATGTAACAAAAACCCTGTGTGTTATCAGAATCGGTATCCAAGCGTATAGAAATATTAAAATTTAAAATATTTTACTGAAAAAATAATTAATTTGCAAATTTTATGTGGTTTTATTTCCTCTAACTCACACGAGTATGCGTACTGCGGGGTCTTTGACAATCCTCTTACTTCTCGGCCAATGCAGAGATTTTAAAACTATATAAAATTTGCAAATTAATTTTTTTTCGTAAAAATTTATTTTTTAGTGTGTTTTTTTTTAAAGTATTTCTATATGCTGATATAGAAATAACTGTTTGATAATATGATACTGATTCTGATAACGCAGTTAACGGGAACCACAGGGTTTGTGTTACATGTTGTATATATATATAAAAAAAAAAAAAAAAAAAAACTTGTTTAAAGGTATTAGAATTTAAATCTCTTTGTTTATCGTTAATGTATGTGCAAACTGCGAACCACAGATAGCCGATGTTCGAACGATTCACAGAATACGCCCAAGCACCGCTAACTGCTGCTATTATAGTGTGCGTGAGAATTTGTTTATAACATGTTATATTTGTGTTTGTCACACCCGGAGGGAGGCAAAGCGAGCAATATGAAACAGATAGCATTTTTGAAAATACCTACTCGGATCGCGTATCGGCACTTCACAATCCTCTTAAAGAAGATTCCCCACAATAGATTCCTTTCTTTATTGAAGGCAGTTTACGTACATAAATTGCACAAGGAGAAACATCCAGAACGGGAACAATTGAAGACCATAGAAATATACTACTAATAATATTTTTATGGCCCTCATATGGGTTATACAATAAATTGTGTAACGTTTATTTTGTGATTCGCTTGTTTGAAGTCGGTTGCAGGTTTAGTTCAAAGTCTGCATTAGTACTATAAATATAGTATGTCTAAGTTCAAATAGAAGTATACTATAAAAATTATACAATGTATATTTTAGTTTAGCATACGTATACATTTTAAGACAAAGAGTTTGTTAAATGGTAAGTTTGAATAAAAAAAAGTATTTGTTATAAAAACAATACCTCCATCTGCGGTCAATGAATACGTGACTTACGCAAAAGTTCATATTGCCTCCGGAATCTCATGCTTTGTTCTCAACAAGTATTCATGTTTCAAGTAAGAAAACGCTGTAAGGAGGATGGTACTTCACCGTTACATTCCAGGTCATATAAAAATCCAGCATTTTTTTCAAATCGCGATGTAAGTTGAGGTTTCAACTACCTAGCTTTTGTTGCAGCACATGAAATCCGGCAATATACGAGTAATTACAGTAGCGAGCTTTTATCATTCTTTTTTTTAAATATATTCTTGTGTGATGATTACCAAAGAATATTCAGTTAGTACTCATAAATAAATCATCAAAAAAAAATGTTATATTAATATTAATGTTTAAATGTTACACAACTTTTGAACGCAATATTAATGACAAACAATTAAAATGACATTTTTGGTGTAAAAGTAAAAATATCTTCAGTTTTGCTAATATATACAAAAAATAAGTTACTAAATGACAAAATATTAGATTTACACAAAAAATACAAATGAATTACATGAAATAGGAAACTAAATCATTGTTAATACTTCTTCCTTATGCTTCTCCCCCGATATTTAAACTTTATTTCAGACAAACTTCTTTTTTGTCCATGAGCCCGTTTGGGTAGGTATTGCAAACTTACCTATTTTTGGCGCCAAACAACATTACCTGCACTGTGGTGTTTCCGGTATGAGTAAATAGAGTCAATATAATTACGAAAAATTTAGCATTTTATCTTCTTATCCTTAAAGATGACAACGAATCATCTCCCTTTTTCAAAGTTAGTTTCAGGTGTCCATGGCCTGTATACATGTAGACATTTACTTTCAGAGGGACTGTAAGTTTTTAATAATAATAATAATAATAATAATAACGTGACGTGAGGCTGTTCCCTCATCAAATGAAAACGCTACGACTGAGGGTGCGGTGCCACAAGTTGCAGAACAACCCGCACACGTGGATGCCGCCGAGAATACCCCAGTGGTTGCTGATTCAAATGATGATGGAACATTCACCCAGGAACTAGAAATAGAGCAAATGAGGAGTACATTGGAAGAGGCGATTATGGAAACGCGCAGTACGCCTCTCGAAAATCGACCGCGACTTCCCCGCATAGCCCTAAGCAAGCGGAATCGGGCTGTCGTGAGGGCTCTGAACCCAATGCTGGTGACCTATTTGGAAGCCAGCCGGGACCTTTGCGAGACGGACTCAATTCTCTTTGGCGCCGCACTGGCAGTCTGCCGTATTATAGGCGCCAAACTTTCCACGGCGGGACGCACTACTGGACAAAGTAGTGCTATCCCAGCCTGGAGAACAAGAATTGAAGAACGTATCGCAAAGGCTAGGGCCCTCATCGGCAGACTGACATGCTTCAGGTCAGGCAATACCAGGCCAAGGATTGTGCGCACCGTCAGGATGGCGTTTGCTGGGACAAATGTTAGTTTGTCCCAGCCGGATATAATGCAAAAACTGACGGAGCGCATAGACGACCTGAAGCAGAGAATCGCTGCTTGGGGAAAGCGAATTCGGCGATATACCGAGAGTTCAACACGTTTCAACCAGAATCGTTTCTTCCAGAGTGATCAGAAGAGGCTCTATAAATCATTGGAGCGACCAATGGTAAGTGGAACGGGCCCAGTACCGAATCAGGCCGACACGGTCGCATTCTGGCGCAGCCTGTGGTCAGAGCCCGTAAACCACAACGAGGGCCCTTGGACGGAAGTTGTGGCGAGTCAGTGTGCGGGTATTACGCCCATGGACCCCGTCACCATAACGCCGGATGACGTAGCTGAGGCGGTCCGTAGGGCCCCGAACTGGAAAAGTCCGGGACTCGACGGGCTGCATCACTACTGGCTGAAGGGGTTCGTGGTGTGTCACACTGTGCTCGCCCGACAGTTTCAAGAGGTTCTCAACCAGAAGTCGCTCCCGAGCCTCTTCACTACTGGGATCACCCATTTGGTTCCTAAAGGCCAGAGTACCACAGACCCGAGCAAATACCGCCCCATCACATGTCTACCGACCATATATAAGACACTAACATCCATTTTGAGCGCGAGAATCACTCGTCACCTGGACTCAAATCAGGTGATGTCGCGCGCTCAAAATGGATGTCGGGGCGGCGGTCGTGGAACCAAGGAACCACTCCTCATTGACGCGGTCATTGGCAAAGTGGTGAAACGCAACCGTCGGAACTTCTCCGCCGCCTGGATAGACTACAGAAAGGCATTCGACTCGGTGCCCCATACATGGCTAAAGAGAGTCCTCGAACTGTACAAGATAGACTGTACAGTTAGAGACTTCCTCGAGCAGTGTATGGGGCAGTGGAGTACGATCCTTTGTCATCTGGGCGAGCGGATGATGGCTGCGGAGAACCACATAAGGATAAGAAGGGGTATCTTCCAGGGCGATTGTCTGAGTCCAATATGGTTCTGCCTCTCTCTGAACCCTCTCAGTACCTTACTGGAGGGCTCCGGGAGGGGATTTCAGCTACGGAAAGGAGGGACAAAAGTGACCCACCTTTTCTATATGGATGACCTCAAGTTATTCGCCTCCAGTCGCTCCCATCTTATGGAACTGCTAAACATCACTTGTGAATTTAGCAATTCCATTGGAATGGAGCTGGGGACGGATAAGTGTGCGGTCCTCCATGTTGAGAGGGGTAGGGTTGCTAACTCTGAGGGCATAGACTTATCTATGCCCGTCAACTTAAGGACCCTTTCCGAGGCTGAAACATACCGATACCTGGGTATGTCACAGAACATTGGTATCGATGAGGCTGGTATGAAACAGTCAGTTTGCGACGTGTTTTATGCACGCTTGACCAAAGTGCTTAACAGCCTTTTGTCCGGTGTGAATAAGACACAAGCATATAACGGCTGGGTCATACCTGTCCTCATGTATACCTTTGGCATACTCAGGTGGACTCAGACTGAACTTAACGCCCTGGATAGAAAAGTCCGCACTACCATGACGTCCCACAGGATGCATCATCCGAGATCGTCGGTAATGAGGCTGTACTTGCCGCGAAAGCATGGTGGGCGTGGCTTCTTGAGCGCGCTCACCATGCATAATCGCGAAGTGTGCAGCCTCCGTAATTACTTCCTGGCGAGATCGGATGATCCATTCTATAAGGACGTCATTTCTTGTGATAAAGGACTTACCCCTCTATCCTTAGCCAACGAGCAATGGCAAGACCCGGCAGTGCAGACAATTTCCGACCGGGAGACCGTATGGAAGGAGAAGGAGCTCCACGGGAGGTTCTACAAGTCTCTACATGGGCCTTTCGTAGACACAGTAACCTCTCTCCACTGGCTACGCTTTGGTGACCTCTTCGGGGAAACCGAGGGTTTTGTCTGTGCAATACAGGATCAGGTTATTAAGACCAACAACTATCGGAGATACATCCTAAAGGATGGCACCATCGACATCTGTCGAGCTTGTCGCCATCCCGGTGAGTCACTTAGGCATGTCATCTCCGGTTGTTCGGCGCTTTCTAACTCTGAGTACTTGCACAGGCACAACCTAGTAGCCAGAATTCTACACCAGGAGCTCGCTCTGAAATACGGTTTCGTGGATCGGAAGTTGCCGTATTACAAGTACTTGCCGGAAGCCGTGCTCGAAAATGATCGCGCCAGGCTCTATTGGGACCGGGCCATCATCACAGACAGGACTATTCTTGCGAATAAGCCTGATATTGTGCTGATGGACCGGGCACAGTCAAGGATATTTTTGGTCGACATTACCATTCCGTGTGACGAGAACCTCGTGAAAGCCGAAACAGATAAGCAAACAAAATATCTGGACCTGGCTCACGAGGTGACCGACATGTGGGGTGGTCTGCCGACCGAAATTATTCCTGTAGTCGTCTCTGCAAACGGGCTAATCCCAGTCAGCCTCTCGGGTCATCTGAGGCGGCTGGGACTACGTGGCGGACCGCTCCAGGCTCAAATGCAGAAGGCGGTGCTCCTCGATACCGCCCGCATCGTCCGCCGGTTTCTTTCCCTTTCCCCCTAACCCTCGGCCGTTTGGT
Source organism: Parnassius apollo (assembly GCA_907164705.1). Taxonomy (NCBI): domain Eukaryota; kingdom Metazoa; phylum Arthropoda; class Insecta; order Lepidoptera; family Papilionidae; genus Parnassius; species Parnassius apollo. The sequence continues at coordinate 16,127,634 of CAJQZP010000693.1, forward strand.
CTCCCCTGCCGAGGGCTTCCATCTGGTTGGGCTTTTATTTATTTATGTATTTTCATATTTATTTTATTTTATTGATATTTTTGTATGTTTATCTTTTCATTTTCGTTTATAATTATATATTTATACAACCAACCAGATGAGAAAACTATATAGATACCCCACACATAATAATAAATGATTTTATTTTTTTCTCTTCAAAAAAAGGTATATAATTTCACATTATTTCTTAAATAATACGGTTGTAGATAATTTTGACCTTTGTGAGAGACTGGTGTCCATACTAGGGTAATCCCTGTGTTATAGATCACCAGGCCCTCACCCTAACGGATAGCACGTATTACATTTTCAAAAATATTACAAGAGAAATACAAGAATAAGAAATATTTCAACAAGGAAAGATTCTATATGTTGTTTTTAAAGTTATTTCTATATGTGTAATAGTATGTATGTGTACATGTATGCGTGTGTGCGTGCATGTGTGTGTGTGTGTGTGTGTGTGTGTGTGTGTGTGTGTGTGTGTGTGTGTGTGTGTGTGTGTGTGTGTGTGTGTGAGTGTGTGTGTGTGTTGTGATGTGTTTTTTAGGATAATATTCTCAGTAAATTTTCAGCATCCATATAATCGATATTTAGCAACCACTTCTGTAATTTTTGTTTACATGCATGTTTTGGTAGAGAGTAAATTGACAAAAGTTTATTTAATTTGTTATAAAGGTAACCTCCCAGGAAGCAAAAATGCTTATGCGAAAATTTTGTCTTTAGAAGCTTACTGGGACAAACTACATATTTCCTTCTTTTGTCATTATTATAGGAGGACTCATACTGTATAAGAGAATGTTGTAGCAGCGTAGTGTGCAATATAAACAATTTACGAACAGATAAGACATTACAATGTTGATAAAAGTCAGTTGTAAGACAACGGAATGGAAGAGAATTGCTAACTTTTAATAGTGCCCTTTGAGCCCTTTCTAATTGCAATATGGTCGTTTTAGGTGCTCCTCCCCAGATGGTAATGCAATATGTCAACAATGATTGGCACAGTGCAAAATATACCATTTTTATTACATTAAAATCTGCAACACGACGTAGATTTTTAAAAAATATAAATTAAATTACGTATCCTTGTACTTAAGAGGCCAATATGAAAGTGAAAAACAACTACTTTCTTTTTTACGGTCAAGGTTTGTAACAACGAAATCTGTTAGTTCATGAACTGCATCCTGAGTAACGTTTTGGTCAAAAACCATATTGGCAATGTGATAACAAATCATGTTTCTCTAAGTAATTAGTCAAACGCTTGTTAATTACTTTTTCAAGAATTTTGACATAGTGGGAAGAATGGAAATGTGTCTATAGTTATTGACACAGCCCACATCACCGCTCTTGTAAATAGGGTGAATTTCAGCTAGTTTGAAACACTTGGGAAATTTACCAGATTTAAGGGAAAGGTTACATATATATGTAATGGGAGGAACAAGTAAATGTCTATACCTTTTTAGAAATAAAGTAGAAATAGTATCTCTACCTACTACAATTAGATTTCAAATTTAAAATAATTGTCTCTATTTCATGTTCGTCCGTGTCAATCAGTACCAAGTTAAATAAAAATGCTACGAGTGTTATTATTAACGTGGTGTTTTTCCGCCAAAGATTTACCTATATTTACAAAAAATGAATTAACATAATTAAGTGAAGTTTTAGGGTCAGATTTGTTTAATAATATATCGGCATTATTATTTAATTTATTCGTATTTGTGACTGTTTTAATTGTGTTTCAAAGTTTTTTATTGCTTGTTTTAACTGCTGTTGTTAATTCTGCTTTTTCATATTCTTTATTAAGTTTTTTAAGTAGTTCATTACAATAATTACGATAACGTTTGTATGTAGTTACGATTACGTCAACATGCGGATATTTTTTACATTTCTGGTGTAATTTGTCGCGATTTCTTAAGCATCTCAAAATACATGTGGTAATACAGGGCTTTTTAATAATTTTGCGATTAGAAACTTTAATTATTTTAGTATTCATTTTTAAAGCATTACTTAGGGATATAGTATAGGAATGTAGTTGCTGAGTCAACATCTACCATGGAATAAATACTTTTAAAGTCTAAAGTGAGAAGGTAACTATCTAAATTATCGTAATTTACAAGTTCTCTAATTTTTGGCGGCAAACTACGTGTATCTAGATTAGCATCTAATTGAAATATAAGAGTAACGTGATCAGTAATGGAAGTCTCGGCAACGTAGCAGGTTGACCAAAGTTTTGTTTTCAATATGACGTGATCTAGACATGTTTTGTCATGGGTAGGGAAGGTGGGGGCAGGTAACATACCTTTAGATGCCAGACTATTTAAGTAATATAGAGAGTAGGAGTCGTTACTATGTATAACAATATCTATATTTATATCGCCAATTATAATTATGGTTTTATAAGGTGAATACTGATCAAGCGTACTACTAAGCGATTCAATAAAATTTGTGGGATCCTTAAATCCAGCTGGTCTATAAATTACAATGACTATGGTATCCTTACATATTTTTAGAAGAATACAATTACAATCTGATATTGACAGCTCCTGCCAGGTTATATTCAAAGATAATGATTTCTTATATTTACGCGAACAGTACACACTGAAATAATACTAGTTTTTACGGATTTTATCGCGTATATTTAACTATAAACACCCGACGTTTCGAGCGCTTTACGGCACCCATGGTCACGGGAGGACTGAGATGTTCAACGTCCAAATGTCATAGTTAACAGCGGTTACCATAGATAAAAATTAACTTTTGTTCCGATCTACACAGTATGAACTTATGGTATCTTGAAGTCTTGCAGTTGTATGCTTGGGTTGGGATTTAAATATATTTATTATAGGATCCCAAGCAGATGGTAGCACACAGCCATTTTCTCTATTGAAATTAGGATGTTTTTTGATTTCAATAGCCTCGCGAATCATTCTTGGAAGGAATTTGTGTTTCTTTTTGATTTGTGGTCTATCAAATCTGATGTAGTGACGGGGGCGATCCTGTACGTGTTCACAGACTCAGACTTCTCGGAGCGTCGATTCTTCACATCAGCTATATGTTCTTTAACGCGGATTTTAATTGATCTTTTAGTTTGTCCTATGAAGCAGAGACCACACTCAAAATCAAGCTTGTACACTCCTGCATCTTGCAGAGGGACGTTACACTTGACTGATGGTAAAAACTGACCAATCTTCTTCGGCGGCTTGAGGTATATTTTGATAGAAGCGCGCTTCAAGATATAGCCAATCTTATTACAGTACAGCAGGTACATGTTCGACTGTGGCCGGCTTCACTCGTTCACTGTGACGTAGGCGCGGAACCCGAAGCTTGTTGTCATGCAAAACTTGCTTGACATGGTGAAGCTCGGCAGCCAGGTGTTTACTGTCACCGATTTATCGTGCTCTCTGAAACAAAGATTTACCCACCGAGAGAATCACCGTTTAAATATCTATCTGTATGGGTCTTTTTTATATACACATTATGGCTCAAGGTGTTATCAGGATTCCGAATTACTAACACATCTAGAAAAGCTAAGGAATTGTTTGCCTCTAACTCCATTGTGAACTGAATTTTAGAATTTATAGAGTTGAGACTGTCTAAAAATACAGTTAGTTTATCTAAGGGTAGAATTGTGAAAGTGTCGTCTACGTACCGCTTGTAGAATCTTGGATTTATGTGAGAAGTAAGCAGGGCTTTCTCCTCAAAGTCTTCCATGAATATGTCGGTTACAATGGGAGATACAGGTGAGCCCATCACATCTACTTATTTGTAGAATTCCTCCTTCCACAATAGGTAGCCAGATGTAAGGCAGTGTCTGAGTAATACTGCATATTCTACGGGCATGTTGTTTTCTTCCAGCCTTCTAGTTACAACTGAGATGCAGTCTTCAACTGGTAAGCATGTAAACAATGACTGTACATTAAAACTGACCATAGTTTCATTGTCTGCCAGATGTAGGTCTTAAATCTTGCTGACAAAATGGTAGGAATCCTTTATGTGTGCTCTTGTATGTCCCGTGAGCAGTGAGAGTATTTTCGCTAAGTGTTGAGCCAATCTGTAAGTTGGTGAATCAATTTGGCTCACTATGGGACGTAATGGAGCATTAGGCTTGTGTATTTTCGGTAACCCATACAACTTTGGTGATTTGGCGCACGTAGGTATTATCCATTTTACGTCCAGATTTAATTTTTCGGAGTGTTTCTTTACGATGTCACTAGTTGTTTTTAGTGTGCTATTTGTTGGGTCTTTTTTAACCTTTTTATAAGTGCTTACATCCGACAAAAGTTCTTGTATTTTAGAATTATAATCTGACATATCTATGACTACCGTGGCGTTTCCCTTATCTGCGCGGAAAATCGTGAGTTCTCATTTATTGCGTAGGTGCTTTAACGCTATAAATTCGTCTTTGGGAAGATTCGGTTTAGGCACTGAACATCAACGTAACATAGACGAAATGTCTTGACGTATCGCCTCCAAATATTTTTTCCGCATATTGTTTTTAAATAAACAGTCCTCGACACTACAGATAATTTCTTCGTACCGTAATCTGCGTGGTGTTACTGCAAAGTTGAGGCCTTTGGATAAAACCTTAATTGTTGCAACAAACACTGGATGCAGTGTTTGTTTTGACAGATTATAGAACGCGATTAATCTATGATATGTGTTTGTCAATGGTTGCTATTGGTTCTGGCATTGATTTGGATGTTTCACATATGATTTGGTCGTTAATTTTTGATATTTTTCTATATGCTTGTTTTTGCATTCTTTATATTTACTGATTTTGCGTTTATTTAATGTTTCCATGCAAAAATGATAATCAAACGTCATTAAAACTTTCTTTAATTCACTGGATAATGTGTCTATGGATTTATTTATGTCATATAGATCGGAGCATTTTTGTTGGATTATCGTCCGTAACAACTTTTCACTCGCCTGATTTCAGATCTTAGCGCTTCCTCGAATGTCCGTTTTGGTTGATATTTTGACACACGTAGGAGTGAGATACGGTCTCGCCATCTCTTCAAGAAATTTAAAGCTATTAGATATCTTGCGCGCTTGGTCTTTAGATCTTCTAATCGGCGTATTTTATATTTCACAGACTGCAGACTTCCCGGAGCGTCGATTCTTCACATCAGCTATATGTTCTTTAACGTGGTGTAACGTTGCTTCTGAATGCACCCTTACACTTATAATTGATTAATCTTAAATCTTAAATAAATAATAGTAATATAATATTCTAATCTAAAAATAAAAAGTAACGAATTATTACATATTGTTAATTTAAAATAGTTATTCTACGGAACCATAGACTAGTAAATTTAATCCGCGCAGTTCTAAAGCTGACTTATGTATTATAACTTTAAGTTCATCTATGTTGCTGTTGTTGAAAGTTAGCTTAATACTTTCGTTTTGTATATAAAAATAAAAGAAGTTAATGTACTTCTAGTCACGCAATTGGTACCAGTTGATAACAATTTAAATATGCCAAAAAAAGTTTAGTACAAAAATTCGCACTTATAAGTACATTCCAACTTCCAAATAACACAAGAGTATCTTTGTCGTTGGTGCGTTTATTAGTGTAACTGTAACTTAGAAATGGCTTGACTAATTGAAGTTATATTCTTGGTTTGGATAATTATTATAAGTAATTAAAAAAAATCTATATTTACGAGGGCGATAATGAAAGTTTTTAGAACTGGCCACTTGTAAACGATATAATAAAAAAATAAGTTAAAATTTTAAAAATTTAACTCTTTGCCAATATAATTGTGTATGTATTTTATTAATTTGCCATTTGTTTACGATTTGGCGGCAAATTGAAAATTGTTTATATCACGTCAGCATGAATTTAACGCGAGAAAATTTTCGTACAATGTTTTTTTATGACTCGATGTCATTTAAACCAATAACAAAGTTACTATACACGTTGATTGGAAAATTTTAAAAATTTAACATATTTTTTTATTATATCGTTTACAAGTGGCCAGTTCTAAAGACTTTCATTGTCGCCCTCGTAAATATAGATTTTTTTAATTACTTATAATAATTATCCAAACCAAGAATATAACTTCAATTAGTCAAGCCATTTCTAAGTTACAGTATCACTAATAAACGCACCAACGACAAAGATACTCGTGTGTTATTTGGAAGTTGGAATGTGCTTATAAGTGCGAATTTTTGTACTAAACTTTTTTGGCATATTTAAATTGTTATCAACTGGTACCAATTGCGTGACTAGATTAAGTACATTAACTTCTTTTATTTTTATATACAAAACGAAAGTATTAAGCTAATTTTCAACAATAGCATCATAGATGAACTTAAACTTATAATACATAAGTCAGCTTTAGAATGGGACTTAATTCTTCTTACAGAATGTTGGTTGCCGTCCACTCACTATATTCCGATAATGGATGGCTATAACTATTGTAAAACTCCTAATAACGCAACCCAAAATGAGGGTGGTGTGGTGTATTTCTAAAAATCTTTGAATGTATTGAAATAATACTAGTTTTTACGGATTTTATCGCGTATATTTAACTATAAATACCCAACGTTTCGAGCGCTTTTAGAGCACCCATGGTCACGGGGAGGACTGAGATGTTCAACGTCCAAATGGCACAGTTAAGAGCGGTGACCATAGATAAAAATTTAACTTTTGTTCCGATCTTCACAGTATGAGCTTACGGTATCTTGAAGTCTTGCAGTTGTATGCTTAATTTGGGATTTAATTTTATTTATTATAGGATCCCAAGCAGAAGGTAGCATCCAGCCATCTTCTCTATTGAAATTAGGATATTTTTTGATTTCAATAGACTCGCGAATCATCCTTGGAAGGAATCTGTGTTATTTAGCGAGGATTTGTAGTCTATCAAATCTGATGTAGTGACGGGGGCGATCCTGTACGTGTTCACAGACATAGGATTTGTCCTACATACGACAAACTAAAAGATCAATTAAAACCCAATGAGCCGTTAGGGGTACAGAATAGGTGGGTTCTTAAAAAACCAAGATTTACTGTATTGTAATTATTTATTTATCTTACTTCCGCACACGTACAAGTAATTCTATTAAGGGGATCACTGGCCTGACGTAGGGGCGAAGTCCAAGCGCTGTTTCCCCAAGGCCGTAGACAGCCAGTTAGCAGAAGGGCCGGTGAATCCCAAGCCGATAGTGATGATGGCCGTTGGTAGGAAGGTAGGCCAACACTCCGTTAGCTCGCGGCTCGGCAGCAGTAGCCCTTAGGTAGCAGGTAGATGCTTAGGTAGTAGGTAGATACTAGGTGGTAGTAGATCCTGGAATTCCAGACGGAGGCCAGCATTAGGGAAACTTCCTATTGCACTATATGCGCCCTAGTCAATTCCAGCACCCCCTTGTAGGAAGTTAAAATTCTTAAAGCTAAGCACTAAGCAGCCTCAGCAAAAGAGGTATTAATTAAGCAGAGATTAATACCTCTTTGCTGAGGCTGCTTAGTGCTTAGCTTTAAGAATTTTAACTTCCTACAAGGGGTGCTGGAATTGACTAGGGCGCATATAGTGCAATAGGAAGTTTCCCTAATGCTGGCCTCCGTCTGGAATTCCAGGATCTACTACCACCTAGTATCTACCTACTACCTAAGCATCTACCTGCTACCTAAGGGCTACTGCTCGAGCCGCGAGCTAACGGAGTGTTGGCCTACCTTCCTACCAACGGCCATCATCACTATCGGCTTGGGCTTCACCGGCCCTTCTGCTAACTGGCTGTCTACGGCCTTGGGGAAACAGCGCTTGGACTTCGCCCCTACGTCAGGCCAGTGATCCCCTTAATAGAATTACTTGTACGTGTGCGGAAGTAAGATAAATAAATAATTACAATACAGTAAATCTTGGTTTTTTAAGAACCCACCTATTCTGTACCCGTAACGGCTCAGTGGGTTTTAATTGATCTTTTAGTTTGTCGTATGTAGGACAAATCCTATGTCTGTGAACACGTACAGGATCGCCCCCGTCACTACATCAGATTTGATAGACCACAAATCCTCGCTAAATAACACAGATTCCTTCCAAGGATGATTCGCGAGTCTATTGAAATCAAAAAATATCCTAATTTCAATAGAGAAGATGGCTGGATGCTACCTTCTGCTTGGGATCCTATAATAAATAAAATTAAATCCCAAATTAAGCATGCAACTGCAAGACTTCAAGATACCGTAAGCTCATACTGTGAAGATCGGAACAAAAGTTAAATTTTTATCTATGGTCACCGCTCTTAACTGTGCCATTTGGACGTTGAACATCTCAGTCCTCCCCGTGACCATGGGTGCTGTAAAGCGCTCGAAACATCGGGTATTTACAGTTAAATATACGCGATAAAATCCGTAAAAACTAGTATTATTTCAATATATTCAAAGATTTTTTTAAATATACCACACCACCCTCATTTTGGGTTGCGTTTTTAGGAGTTTTACAATAGTTATAGCCATCCATTATCGGAATATAGTGAGTGGACGGCAACCAACATTCTGTAAGAAGAATTAAGTCCCATTCTAAAGCTGACTTATGTATTATAACTTTAAGTTCATCTATGTTGCTGTTGTTGAAAGTTAGCTTAATACTTTCGTTTTGTATATAAAAATAAAAGAAGTTAATGTACTTCTAGTCACGCAATTGGTACCAGTTGATAACAATTTAAATATGCCAAAAAAGTTTAGTACAAAAATTCGCACTTATAAGTACATTCCAACTTCCAAATAACACAAGAGTATCTTTGTCGTTGGTGCGTTTATTAGTGTAACTGTAACTTAGAAATGGCTTGACTAATTAAAGTTATATTCTTGGTTTGGATAATTATTATAAGTAATTAAAAAAAAAATCTATATTTACGAGGGCGACAATGAAAGTTTTTAGAACTGGCCACATGTAAACGATATAATAAAAAAATAAGTTAGTAATAAGTTTAGAACTGCGCGGATTAAATTTACTAGTCTATGGTTCCGTAGAATAACTATTTTAAATTAACAATATGTAATAATTCGTTACTTTTTATTTTTAGATTAGAATATTATATTACTATTATTTATTTAAGATTCAAGATTAATCAATTATAAGTGTAAGGGTGCATTCAGAAGCAACGTTACACCACGTTAAAGAACATATAGCTGATGTGAAGAATCGACGCTCCGGGAAGTCTGCAGTCTGTGAAATATAAAATACGCCGATTAGAAGATCTAAAGACCAAGCGCGCAAGATATCTAATAGCTTTAAATTTCTTGAAGAGATGGCGAGACCGTATCTCACTCCTACGTGTGTCAAAATATCAACCAAAACGGACATTCGAGGAAGCGCTAAGATCTGAAATCAGGCGAGTAAAAAGTTGTTACGGACGGTAATCCAACAAAAATGCTCCGATCTATATGACATAAATAAATCCATAGACACATTATCCAGTGAATTAAAGAAAGTTTTAATGACGTTTGATTATCATTTTTGCATGGAAACATTAAATAAACGCAAAATCAGTAAATATAAAGAATGCAAAAACAAGCATATAGAAAAATATCAAAAATTAACAACCAAATCAAATGTCAAACATCCGAATCAATGCCAGAACCAAAAGCAACCATTGACAAACACATATCATAGATAATCGCGTTCTATAATCTGTCAAAACAAACACTGCATCCAGTGTTTGTTGCAACAATTAAGGTTTTATCCAAAGGCCTCAACTTTGCAGTAACACCACGCAGATTACCGTACGAAGAAATTATCTGTAGTGTCGAGGACTGTTTATTTAAAAACAAAATGCGGAAAGAATATTTGGAGGCGATACGTCAAGACATTTCGTCTATGTTACGTTGATGTTCAGTGCCTAAACCGAATCTTCCCAAAGACAAATTTATAGCGTTAAAGCACCTACGCAATAAATGAGAACTCACGATTTTCCGCGCAGATAAGGGAAACGCCACGGTAAGTAACGGTAAATAATTCTAAAATACAAGAACTTTTGTCGGATATAAGCACTTATAAAAAGGTTAAAAAAGACCCAACAAATAGCACACTAAAAACAACTAGTGACATCGTAAAGAAACACTCCGAAAAATTAAATCTGGACGTAAAATGGATAATACCTACGTGCGCCAAATCACCAAAGTTGTATGGGTTACCAAAAATACACAAGCCTAATGCTCCATTACGTCCCATAGTGAGCCAAATCGATTCACCAACTTACAGATTGGCTCAACACTTAGCGAAAATACTCTCACTGCTCACGGGACATACAAGAGCACACATAAAGGATTCCTACCATTTTGTCAGCAAGATTTAAGACCTACATCTGGCAGACAATGAAACTATGGTCAGTTTTAATGTACAGTCATTGTTTACATGCTTACCAGTTGAAGACTGCATCTCAGTTGTAACTAGAAGGCTGGAAGAAAACAACATGCCCGTAGAATATGCAGTATTACTCAGACACTGCCTTACATCTGGCTACCTATTGTGGAAGGAGGAATTCTACAAATAAGTAGATGTGATGGGCTCACCTGTATCTCCCATTGTAACCGACATATTCATGGAAGACTTTGAGGAGAAAGCCCTGCTTACTTCTCACATAAATCCAAGATTCTACAAGCGGTACGTAGACGACACTTTCACAATTCTACCCTTAGATAAACTAACTGTATTTTTAGACAGTCTCAACTCTATAAATTCTAAAATTCAGTTCAAAATGGAGTTAGAGGCAAACAATTCTTTAGCTTTTCTAGATGTGTTAGCAATTCGGAATCCTGATAACACATTGAGCCATACTGTGTATATAAAAAAGACCCATACAGATAGATATTTAAACGGTGATACTCTCGGTGGGTAAATCTTTGTTTCAGAGAGCACGATAAATCTGTGACAGTAAACACCTGGCTGCCGAGCTTCACCATGTCAAGCAAGTTTTGCATGACAACAAGCTTCGGGTTCCGCGCCTACGTCACAGTGAACCAGTGAAGCCGGCCACAGTCGAACATGTACCTGCTGTACTGTAATAAGATTGGCTACATCTTGAAGCGCGCTTCTATCAAAACATACCTCAAGCCGCCGAAGAAGATTGGTCAGTTTTTACCATCAGTCAAGTGTAACGTCCCTCTGCAAGATGCAGGAGTGTACAAGCTTGATTGTGAGTGTGGTCTCTGCTTCATAGGACAAACTAAAAGATCAATTAAAATCCGCGTTAAAGAACATATAGCTGATGTGAAGAATCGACGCTCCGAGAAGTCTGAGTCTGTGAACACATACAGGATCGCCCCCCGTCACTACATCAGATTTGATAGACCACAAATCAAAAAGAAACACAAATTCCTTCCAAGAATGATTCGCGAGGCTATTGAAATCAAAAAACATCCTAATTTCAATAGAGAAAATGGCTGTGTGCTACCATCTGCTTGGGATCCTATAATAAATATAACTAAATCCCAACCCAAGCATACAACTGCAAGACTTCAAGATACCATAAGTTCATACTGTGTAGATCGGAACAAAAGTTAATTTTTATCTATGGTAACCGCTGTTAACTATGACATTTGGACGTTGAACATCTCAGTCCTCCCCGTGACCATGGGTGCCGTAAAGCGCTCGAAACGTCGGGTGTTTATAGTTAAATATACGCGATAAAATCCGTAAAAACTAGTATTATTTCAGTGTGTAGTGCTCGCGTAAATATAAGAAATCATTATCTTTGAATATAACCTGGCAGGAGCTGTCAATATCAGATTGTAATTGTATTCTTCTAAAAATATGTAAGGATACCATAGTCATTGTAATTTATAGACCAGCTGGATTTAAGGATCCCACAAATTTTATTGAATCGCTTAGTAGTACGCTTGATCAGTATTCACCTTATAAAACCATAATTATAATTGGCGATATAAATATAGATATTGTTATACATAGTAACGACTCCTACTCTCTATATTACTTAAATAGTCTGGCATCTAAAGGTATGTTACCTGCCCACACCTTCCCTACCCATGACAAAACATGTCTAGATCACGTCATATTGAAAACAAAACTTCGGTCAACCTGCTACGTTGCGGAGACTTCCATTACTGATCATGATACTCTTATATTTCTATTAGAGGCTACTCTAGATACACGTAGTTTGCCGCCAAAAATTAGAGAACGTGTAAATTACGATAATTTAGATAGTTACCTTCTCACTTTAAACTTTAAAAGTATTTATTCCATGGTAGATGTTGACTCAGCAACTACATTCCTATACTATATCCCTAAGCAATGCTTTAAAAATGAATACTAAAATAATTAAAGTTTCTAATCGCAAAATTATTAAAAAGCCCTGGATTACCACAGGTATTTTAAGATGCTTAAGAAATCGCGACAAATTACACCAAAAATGTAAAAAATATCCCCATGTTGACGTAATCGTTACTACATACAAACGTTACCGTAATTATTGTAATGAACTACTTAAAAAACTTAATAAAGAATATGAAAAAGCAGAATTAACAACAGCAGTTAAAACAAGCAATAAAAAACTTTGAAACACAATTAAAACGGTCACAAATACGAATAAATTAAATAATAATGCCGATATATTATTAAACAAATCTGACCCTAAAACTTCACTTAATTATGTTAAAAAACTAGTATTATTTCAATACATTCAAAGATTTTTTGAAATACACCACATCACCCTCATTTTGGGTTGCGTTATTAGGAGTTTTACAATAGTTATAGCCATCCATTATCGGAATATAGTGAGTGGACGGCAACCAACATTCTGTAAGAAGAATTAAGTCCCATTCTAAAGCTGACTTATGTATTATAACTTTAAGTTCATCTATGTTGCTGTTGTTGAAAGTTAGTTTAATACTTTCGTTTTGTATATAAAAATAAAAGAAGTTAATGTACTTAATCTAGTCACGCAATTGGTGCCAGTTGATAACAATTTAAATATGCCAAAAAAGTTTAGTACAAAAATTCGCACTTATAAGTACATTCCAACTTCCAAATAACACAAGAGTATCTTTGTCGTTGGTGCGTTTATTAGCGTGTATTACTGTAACTTAGAAATGGCTTGACTAATTGAAGTTATATTCTTGGTTTGGATAATTATTATAAGTAATTAAATAAAAATCTATATTTACGAGGGCGACAATGAAAGTTTTTGGAACCGGCCACTTGTAAACGATATAATAAAAAAATAAGATAAAATTTTAAAAATTTAACTCTTTGCCAATATAATTGTGTATGTATTTTATTAATTTGTCATTTGTTTACGATTTGGCGGCAAATTGAAAATTGTTTATATCACGTCAGCATGAATTTAACGCGAGAAAATTTTCGTACAATGTTTTTTTATGATTCGATGTCATTTAAACCAATAACAAAGTTACGATACACGTTGATTGGCTTTTCAGGATGAAGTCTCATCGCTTGTCACTGTTTACAACTGGCTTAATGAGTTTAAACGTGGTCGCGTTAATCTCACCGATGATCTGCGTGAGGGACAGCCTTCTACGATGACGACTGAAGATAACATCAGTGTTGTGCGGCGTATGATAGAAACTGACAAAAGAGTGACTTATCGGCAGATTCGGACAAGCTTAGGCATCGGTATGAGTGAAGTGCACAAAATCCTCCATGAACATTTAGCGGTCAAGAAGCTTTGTGCCCGGTGGATACCTCATAATTTGACAGAGCCCCAAAAACTCCGTCGTGTTAATTGGGGTCGTAAAATGGTTCAAAGATTTAAACGGAGGTGACCCAAATGGTATTCTACATATTCACGGGTGACGAAAACTGGATTTTTTGTTATGAACCTTAAACTAAGCGACAGTCTGCTGTCTGGGTGTTTCCTGCCGAGGAGTTGCCAACTAAAGTGAAGAGAGGTCGAAGCGTGGAAAACGATGGTGGCCTCGTTCTTCATAAGTATAGGTCATTAAGCAGTAATTGTTTTAGATAATCAAAAAACAGTTACTGCTAAGAGAAGAAGTAATAAAGAGATGTAATGAAAACGTTTCAAACCTACCTCTTTAAATAAAAGGGTATACAAAATCCCCGTCCCTAAAACGTTTTTTGCTTGTCACCTACCACGTTTTTTTCATCGCGCACACATGCACACGCACACGCACACGCACACGCGCACGCGCACGCGCACCGCCACGCGCACACCGCACATGCACACACACACGCACACGCACACGCACACGCACACGCACACGCACACGCACACGCACACACACACACACACACACACACACACACACACACACACACACACACACACACACACACACAACACACACACTATTATACTTTCAGTATTAAAATATGTCTTTTCTTTGTTAGACTGCGTACGATTCTCTAGTTAACTTGCGCTCTCGGACCCCGAGATACGGGATTATCCTAGTTTGGGGTCCAACGGAAAATATTTGTATATGTTATCTTAAACATTGTTTAGATGTTTAGCTTACTGTTCTTGCTTACATTTGTTAAATCTATATGTCAATAAAGTTTATTACTATTACTATTAAACACTAACAATTGTTACTTGTCTTGAAAAAAGTTCGGGAGAAACGACCTTGCAGTAGGATCCTCCTTCACCACGATATTACTGGTTCATCCGCCCTATAGCCACGACCTTGCCCCGACAAATAAAAGAAAAACTTCGATGAAAACGTTTTATGGACGCCGAGGCAGCAGTGGCTGCGTTTCAAAATTTCATCGAAGAGACCCCTAAGGACGAGTGGGCAAAGTGCTTTTCTCAGTGGTTCAATCGGATGCAGCGATGTATTGATAATTTATGATGTAAATGGACACTATTTTGAAAATATATAATAAAACTAATAACTTGATAGTTTGATTAAAAACTACATTTATGGATTTTATCACGCTTAATTTATTTGGTCTTTAATACCCGAAGTTTCGGGTGCTTTTAAGCACCCAAGGAAAGTACCCGAAACGTAAAAGTAGTTTTAATCAATGTGTAGTGTTCGCGTAAATATAAGAAATCAACTTGGTAGTTTTTTCAGTTTTTGGTTTTCTAAGAATTTTCAGTGTCACCCTCGTATGAACAAAAATCAAATGTATCATATTCTTAAATCACAAGATCTAGATCCAATAGGTGGCAATATGGTTGAATTATAATAACTAAGTAAAAATTTCAAAAGCCAGAACAACGTCTGCCGGCAAGTAAACTATATGGTTGTAATATAAGTGCTCATCTGCGAATTTTGTAACCAGTGAATGGCTTTTCATTAATTTTTTTTCAATAAAGAATTCCCATTTAAAACTAAACCAAATATTTTTACTCTTCTGTTATGCGTACCAAAATCGTGTAAACCGTACTTAAAATTTAAATATGTTTGAATAACAGAAGTCAAATTTAATAAATAATACATTTGTATAGCCATACGAGTCAAAAACACAAGAAATTACTACCGGTGTGAAATGAACCCCAGTATTGTATATTTAAGGCGCGCGCTTAGCTACTTTACTTCTTGTACGCTTTTAATCCCCTGTTTGAACCCAGGTTTCTCACGTACTGTGAAATCTAATGCAAGTACTGAGCCCTACAGTGCTACGGTTTACAATGGAAATTTCATGTAATTTAAAATGTAAAGCATATAATAAAAAATTATTCAGATGTTTCATTTTCAGCGTTTAATCTTCGTATTTGTACGCATCTGACAGCGACTTTACTCTTCTTCACGAGCTGGTCGGTCGCGCCACAGCTAGTTTTAAATTTAAATATTATAATTATGTGAGTAAATCAATCTACGTTGTCAGTTGAAAAAAAAAACGTGTGCGCTTATGACCACACGTGTGAAGTAAAACTCTAAGCTCCATCTATATATATATATATATATATATATATAGTATATCATTATCTACAAACTTTATATCTATTATCGACTTCCTCCATAATTTGTTACTACCCGAAAATTAAACATATTTGAAATGAGTCTACAATTTTACTCACTTTGAATAGTACCACATACTTTATACAGATACAGATATTAAGGCAACTAAGCCATTAATTTTCATGTAAGTTTTATATTTTTAGAAATTGGGATTAGTTAATAATATCAATAAAAGATTTTAATAAATAAACGTACTATAAGCATAAACTAAACGCAATGAGGGCTATCGCGTATGAATTCGCCGCTAGAGGCGCTACCGCTAGTGTAGAGTGAGGTCTCCGATATGTCAAATGTCACTGTTATTAGTAGGTGGGCTACGCGTGTTTATTTCTTTTAGAATAATATTGTGAATATATTGCAATTCCTGAGATTAATTATGAACAATATGAGTTACGTGTCAATGAGTGACAGTGCTTTAAAAGCGGAGCTAAGAAAAAGAGGTGCAAAATTAAGTGGGTTGAAAGAACAGTTAATTCAGGGGTTAGTTTGTTTACTATTTACAAATACATTTTTGTCGAAATTCGAAATAATAATTTTTAATAGAAAGATAGAAGATGAAATACTACAAAATGATTTGGAGTAGTTTTGCTTTGCTGTGTTATAAGTTGTGTATGCGTATAAGTTGTGAGGAATGTTGTTTATGTAATAGAGTCACAATACTCTAGTAGTAAGTAGTAGTCTTTTTCTTGCAATTTCTACAGCCACTTAGCCTGCACTGAAAGGCTTGATAGCCGCTGCGGAAGCAGTTTCTATATAAATTCAATAGGAAAACCTTAGAAATACGTTCTGTAACCAGTAAAGCTTTAAATTTCAAACTCACGTGTAATTTATGACCTTTGTTGTAACCTTGGTTTGGTTTTGATCTGTATCACACACTGCTTGTCAGCAGAAAACTAGGCAGAAGAAGTAAAAAATGAATTCGTTTCTTTTACACTGTATCGTTTTTCATTTTTGCGTGACTTACTAGAATTCATAGTTTCCAAAACCAATCAACGCGTTGACGAAGAAAGGAATAGGATTCCTCTAAGCTTGGCGAAACTGTATCGCTTCATAATTCCTCCCATTTCCTAACAGTTGCACTATCTAACCTTGTCGAGGCCATACAAATAATAGTTATATCCCATTTGTAGGTAAGTAAAGTAAAGTAATGTTACAGCCTATATACGTCTCACTGCTGGGCACAGGCCTCCTCTCATTCCTGAGAGGGTTTTAGGGCAAAGAATAGTCCCGCCGCGCTGCCTCAACGGGTGTTGGCGAACTTCACATGTCTTCGAAATATTTTTTCTTATTTTCAGACTTGCAGGTTTCCTCACAATGTTTTCCTTCACCGCCAAGCACGTGGTAAATCAGCACTTAAAATTGCAACTAACAATTTTATCGGTGTCGGCGGGGATCGAACCCGGTTTGCTCGCGTATTTGGAAATTTACAGCGAGCGCAAACCATCTGAGCTACCACGGCTCTCTTTTTCCGAACCGATACGACCTGGAGACCTTCAAGAAAAGAGCTTAATCCTTTCTAAGTTGTTAGTAATAATTTGCCATCAGAAAGTTTGTCACTAAATGCATTTCATATCAACAAAAGGCCTTCAATCATTCAAAGGTGGGAAAGTTAAGAGAAAATGTTATATAAACACGGGAGGGCAGAAAAGCCCGTAAAAAAACTACTTAGGGGAGTCAAACCAAGACGCCGGCCAAGGGCCGGCAACGCACCTGCAATTCCCCATTTGTAGGTAGGTTGTCCTCAATAATTTAGAGCACTTAGATTTCTCAATAATGTACCAATAAATCCGTTGGGCTATGTCGGTCACTCTGGTTTTACTGCGGATATCCTCATTTCTGAGTCTATCACGCAGTGAAACTCCGAGCATAGCCCTCTCCATAGCTCGCTGAGCGACCTTGAGCGTCCTCATACGGCCAGCAGTGAAGGACCACGTCTCAGATCCGTAAGTCATCACTGGCAACACGCACTTGTTATACACTTCAGTTTTCAGAGATTGAGGTATACCTAACGAGAAAATGTGTCGTAATTTCCCGAACGCTGCCCAGCCGAGTTGAATCCGTCGATTGACCTCTCGGTCGAAGTTGGACTTACCTAGTCGGACTATTTGTCCCAGGTAAACATACTCGTCAACAACTTCGAGCATAGTGCTCCCAACAACTACCGGCATATGTGTGACATGGACATTAAACATGATCTTTGTTTTGTCCATGTTCATCTTAAGACCTATCCGTTGGAAGACACCATTGAGGTCATGGAGCATAGTGCTAAGGTCCTCCAGCGATTCTGCCATAAGGACTATATCGTCGGCAAATCGAAGGTGAGTGATGTACTCGCCATTGATGTTAATACCGTATCCTTTCCAGTCCAGTAGCTTGAAAACGTCTTCCAACGCAGCGGTGAAGAGTTTCGGGGATATAACATCACCCTGTCTTACACCTCTCTGCAGTTGGATAGGTTTCGAACTCTGGTTCTGTACTCGGATAGCCATCGTAGCCCTACTCAACCCAGCACTTCATATACCGACAGTCAACTTGGCATCGCTGAAGGGACTGTAGCACCGCCCAAATTTCGACGGAATCAAAGGCTTTCTCATAATCCACATATGCCAGGCAAAGTGGCAGATTGTACTCTTCGGTCTTCTGTACAATCTGCCGCAGGGTATGTATGTGGTCTATGGTACTGAAGCCTTTTCGGAAACCGGCTTGTTCGGGAGGCTGGAAGTCGTCGAGTCTGCGTGCGAGACGATTCGTAATGACTCTCGAAAACAGCACGTAGACGCGGCTCAGAAGGGAAATCGGTCTGTAGTTCTTCAAGAGAGCGTTGTCGCCTTTCTTAAAGAACAAGACCACCGCGCTACTGCTCCACGCCTCCGGAGTAGTGCCACCATGGAGGACGGAATTGAAGAGCTTCTGAAGGACTTCAAGTACTGGTGTTCCACCAGCTTTCAGAAGCTCCGCTGTAATTCCATCCTCGCCCGGGGCCTTGCCGCTTTTAAGGTGGTGGAGAGCCATTCTAATCTCGCTCAGACTGACGTCCGGGATATCATCGGAATAGTGTCGGGTAAGACTTGCTCTTGGATCGTTACTCACACTTGCGTGTGGCTCCAACGATGATGTGTACAGCTGCCCATAGATCCTCTCAATCTCACTCAAAATCTCAGGTGTCTCGGAAACGATGCTGCCACACTCAGTCTTCAGCTTTGACAGTTGGCTCTTTCTGGCAGACAGATCTATGGCAAAGACTTTGGAGCCTTGGTTCCGCTCGATCGCTTCTTTAATACGAGCAGTATTAAAGTTGCGTAAGTCTCGCCGCATGCATTTGGAGATCTGTCTGTTCAGCTGCCTGTATGCTGTCAAATCTGTTGACGATTGCAGCCTCATCTCCCGTCTAACAGCCATGAGATTAAGAGTGTGATCGGAGAGTTTTTGTGTTCTTCTGCGGCGGGTCTTGCAGAACTTAGCTCCGACCCAAATCCTCTGGGCCCCAACTATATTAACCGTGCTTTGTGGCATTACTTGAGGGAGGCCTATGGTCAGCAGTGGACTTGTGAAGGGCTGTAATGATGATGATGATGATGATGACGTACCAATAAAACTATGAATGCCAGCCTCTGTCTCCTTATATAACGATTTGATTGAAAATAGCTCGTTTATGTGTTCATTTATCAATAAGTGCTTATTATTATACAGCTCACAAAGTGGTTGCCAAGCTGTCCACAATTTTTAGACTATAGAGTAATAACGGAGTTAATGACAGAGGAAACATTGCCCTCTAAATATGATTAAAGGTAATGAAATTTACTAATGTCGTCAACATTTTCATTATTGTGAATTGAAGATAAATACGTATCGCTAAAGGAAAGCCATTATTTACTTATTGACTCAGCCAGTATTGGTATCCTCGGCGTCGACATATCGAGTGACGTGCAGTTTCGCTTTCACTTAGAAGAGAAGGCCAAATTGGCCTCTAAAAAGCTTGGCGTGCTCAGCGGAGCGGGACAGTATTTCATGCCGGCACACCGCATGCAACTTTACAAGGCGCAAGTTCGGCCGCACATGGAATACTGTTCCCATCACTGGGCTGGGGCTCGCCAGTACCCGCTCCTTCCACTTGACCGCATCCAGCGCAGAGCAGCTCGAATCGTCGACGACCGAGTGCTTTCCGATCGGCTCGATTCACTGGCGCTGCGAAGAGATGTTGCATCTCTTTGAATTTTCTTTCGCATATGCCATGGGGAGTGCTCTTACGGAATTGTTGGGATTAATCACAGCCGCCAAATTTCGTGAACGCACTACGCGGCAAACGTCCCGATACCATCCATACCATCTGGATGCTTGGCGGTCCACCACTGTACGTTTCACAAGGAGTTTTCTTCCGCGTACGACCTGTCTGTGGAAAAGTTTACCACCGGCGATTTTTTCCGAACTGATACGACCTGAAGACCTTCAAGAAAAGAGCTTACTCCTTTCTTAAGGGCCGGCAACGCATCTGCAATTCCCCTGGTATTGCGGTTGATCACGCGCGGCTGTAGTCACTTAACAACAGGTGAGCCGCATGCTCGTTTGCCCCCTCTTCTATATAAAAAAAAACTTATTTGGAGCACCGTCAAATGATGGGATCTTTTGATTGATGAGATTTTTTTTGGAAAAGTGGTAACTTTAAATTGCTATTACTATTTTCGCACCTAATAATTTTAGGCCATTGTTCTCGGGAGTAAAACCCGAGACCCTGTAGCTTAACTATTTTGTGACCATCCACTTCCGTATATGAAAAAAAGGAACTAACTAGTAGTAGTAGCTTAACTATTTTGCGACCATCAATTTCCGTATATGAAACAAGGAACCCTATCGCTCCACCATTTTGTGGCCCTTCATTCCGGATTTAAAATTAGCAACAATTAGTGCCACCAGGAGCTATCTGTGCCGATCCAGCTCGTTGTTATCGGCTAGGTATTCATTGAATATGTCATTGATGTGTGTTTAAGAGCTTACTTCGCCGGTCTAGGTCGATGCTATTGACTATGACTTCACCAGGTTTGTTGGTGGTTACTTTGAGGCTTGACGTCAGCTTCATCTGAGTGTTATCAGCTATGTTTCAACTAAAGCTAACGTTACGTACGTTAAACCGTGGTAGCTGGTGAGTTGGGTGCGATTTTCACCAAGTTTGTTGGTGATTGCGTTGAGGCTTGGTTTCCGCTCTAGTTTGTTATCAGCTACGTTTCGACTGAAGCTCACGTTGAGTTAATTCGTGGTAGATGAAAAGTCGGGTGTGGTTTTCTCACAGTTATGTTGTGTGAGTATCAAATGTGTCTGGAATTTTGATACTTGAGTGATGTACGAACAGACTTCTGTGTGTTGTAGTATAAATGACTGACTGATTAGAAGCAAATGCTTACAATGGCTGGAGATAACGCTCGTCTTTGTTTTGAATTGCTTGACTGAATTTTGATAGAAAGATGTGTATACTACAACTACAATAAATCATATTTGTTACTTGTGCATTCAGCTGTAATTTGAAATTTACTATAACGCTAAAACCATTTTATCGATGTAAAAACTTCCTGGGAAAATCCTAATTAACCGTATGTCGTCCGCGCTTGTTATTTGTGAACTATGACTGCAGCAAACGCGCTTTGCCGAACAATTTTTAGGTTTATAGATTAACGACACAGAAAATAGTCTAAAAAGTTAAAATTTTATAGGCGTGAAGTGACTTATTTTAACATATAAAATATAATATTTTGTCAGATTTTACTGATCAATATTAGCTACTTATATAGGGTATATAGAAGTCAGCTACACTAGGATCGATGAATTCTTAGACTCTTTTAAAATATCTGTAAGTTTTAATTAATTAATTCATTCATTACAGCCCTTCACAAGTCCACTCCAATAATACCTTTGGTTATATACCTGTCTAAATAGAGTGTTACGCTACAATCGCAACAAAAACAACGGCTCCGATTTCGAGCGCTTGTGTGCTTATTACACACACAAATATTCGTAACTACTATTGTTTAACAAGCGCGCTGCGTCACTCGGGGGAGAGTTGAGTGATACCAGCTCCTGATTATTTCCCATTAGATTAAGTACTCATTTGACATTTGAATTTTTATATATACTTATTTTGATTTGCCTAGTTATAAAATAGTAACGTTTCAGATGGCAATTGTACTTTTAATTAATTTTATTTAATTTGATATAATTTTTTTATTTATTGTCTTACTTACTTATAAAAATAATGATTTGATATATTATGTTAAATAATTTTCACATGTCAGATATGGTAAACATATGGAATATGTACAACTATTTGTCATCTTTAATGTACCATGTTTATAAAATAAATAATATTATTAATTTTTTGGTATTTATATACTTAGTTATTTTTAGTTATAGTTAGTTTTAGTATTTATGTAGTTTTAGTTATAGTTTTATAAATATATAAAATAAAATGATATATATATATATATATATATATATATATATATATATATAAAAAATATATATATATATATATATATATACATTCATAT
This sequence comes from Parnassius apollo, assembly GCA_907164705.1. Taxonomy (NCBI): domain Eukaryota; kingdom Metazoa; phylum Arthropoda; class Insecta; order Lepidoptera; family Papilionidae; genus Parnassius; species Parnassius apollo. The sequence continues at coordinate 16,150,107 of CAJQZP010000693.1, forward strand.
CAATAAAATAAAATAAATAAATAAAATACATTAATAAATAAAATCCAACCAGATAGGAGACCTCGCCAGGGGACCAAACGGCCAAACGGTGGAGGCTTTGATTATATACTTGTTTAATCAGATGAAAGTTAAACAAAATAGGTTTAATAAAGTGATTATTATGTAGATTAGTTTTATTTATTTCATTTAAAAATATAAAAATATTTGAAAGAACTTACAAAAATACTATTTAGTGCATGACGTCATGTCATGTTTGTGCCGGTAAGTTATCATTTACTGATCAAATAACTAAAGTAATTTTTAAAATAATAATGTTCTCCTGATCGAATATATTTATACATAGTTTCGTCAAAGCTCCCTAGTAATAAACTGTCAACACCGGTTGATCAGACTAACCTACAAAGTAACGAATTAAAAAATCGTGTTTTCATACAAAAATAGTGGTTAAATAATAAAACTTATTGATGAAAAGTGATCTTGGTGTTATTATATGGTTTTCTCACACAATTGCGACACAGTTTGACAGCACAAACCGGCATAATTAATTATTTTCCGTGAGCACGTTATCCCTAAGTGATTCAAATGACACTGACGTAGGTGAGAAGCGAGTCTACCAATTTTAGTAGACTTTATTTGGGCCGTTCTGTATGGACAATGTGGCATCTAGACAAGTATATAATCAAAGGATAATACAGTTTAACGTGGTCGGAGAAATAAAACGGCAATGTATAGCCTAGTGAGGCACAGGAACTAGTTTCTTGTTTTTATTTAGTAGGAGTTTTTATACCACGGTTTAGGTAAAAAGTCTATAAATATTTCACTGCTGCGTGCTTTCTTGCATGCCATGTCTTGTCATGGAGAAGATTTTTATGAGCCGAAGATTTATGCGCTACTCCATTACAATTTGCCGAAATTCACGTTCCTTGAAACACTTTTAAATCTCAAGAAGACTTATTTTTGGAATGTTTTTCTTCAATGTCAATCACATGTTAAATTATTCAAAGGCAAGCTTGTTAAACAGCAATTATCAACTTATCTAGTGCCTGTTTCCCGCTCTGTTGATAGATTCCTGCAATATTTAAATGCTGTCACATTCCAGCGAAGTTGGAGTAGCACGGGTTGTACATACATTTTATTTGCGCCAAGTAAAGCATGACTGAAATGAATCAGTTTGTAATAAACACTCATCAGAAAAAGACGTTATTTCATTTTGAAATCTATTTTCAGTACAAAGTGAACCCTAAACACACCAACAGTACTTCTATACAAAATCCTAGGCAGATAGAAGTACTATAACTTAGTATTTTGAAAACGAATCTAATTCATACGAAGGTATTTGATATAATGTAGGGTATATTTATTATCATCATTACAGTCCATCAAATCCTCCACAACTACAATATTACATAACTTGAAGTAATCACACCAGAAAACCATAAGTTATAAATTAATAAAAACCATAAGTTATAAATTAATAAAAACGTGCGTGACAAAGATCGATTATTTTCAAACGAACTAATGCTACCGTAGATTAATGGCGTAACACAGAACACTGGCGTATGCTGCTATGTTTCGAATAAGTGTAGAGAACTGAAGACCCTTTTTGCAGGAAATAATGCACTCCATCTTAGCCCTCCGTGGTTATAATGCATCTGAATTTTGATTCTTCATCGAGGGTTTACGTGGGTGTCTACGAGCAACCGTATCCACTTACCATCAGGTGGACTGTATGGTCGTTTGTCACCCTAATTCTACTAATAATCACATACAATTACAATAACGCGTAATATTTGTAGCAAATTTGGATTGTTTTGTATAATTCCACGTTGAATAATGATACTCCGGAATCAGGATTGCTTTTGTACAATCACAAAATCACACACATACACACGCACAAACACGTATATACGCAAACACGAGCACACACGCACACACACGCGTTCACACGCGCAAACATGTGCTCACATGCGCACACACACACACACACACATGCGCAATTCTCACTCGCGCATACGTGAACACACGTGAACACACGGGTGCACATGCATGCACGAGTGCATGCAAGCACGCACGCACACACGCGCGTACGCACGATGTACGATGTGAGTTAGATTTAATTAAAATATATTAAATTACTTAAGTTAAACATTACAAACATTGGGCAGCAGCATCTTCCTGATAACAGCAACTGTACGACAAAAAAAAAAAAAACTGCGGTTGCCAACCCGCTCGCCAAGCGTGGCAACTATGGCAATATACCCCCCATGAACAATTACACAAATAGACGGCCCCCAGTCCCCGGCGGCCCCGCTATTCCTGGCTACGGTGGCGACCATGGTAACGGCGGGGCAGGGGGTGCTAAGAATCTCCGGTGGAGGTTCGGTTGCCACCTACGACGACTCGACCTGGCAACATTTAACGCACGCACACTGACGACTGACGAGAAGATCCTGGAGCTGGAAGAAGAGATAGACAAGTTGCGCTGGAGTATTATAGGATTATCCGAGGTCCGAAGAGAGGGGGAGGACACGGTAATTCTCGAATCCGGCAACTTGTTCTATCACCGGGAGGGCGACCATCTGTCCCAAGGAGGTGTCGGATTTATCGTCCACAAGTCTCTCGTCAACAACGTTGTACAGATTGAGAGTGTGTCGACGAGGGTCGCGTACCTGATACTCAGAATCACCAAACGGTATTCGCTGAAGGTCATACAGGTTTACGCACCAACGTCGGCACATTCCGATGAGGAGGTGGAGGAAATGTATGAGGATATTTCCAAAGCCATACATTCCTCCAAAACCCACTACACGGCGTTGATGGGAGACTTCAACGCAAAACTAGGCACAAGAGAAAACGGTGAGCTGAAGTTAGGGAAATTTGGAGTAGGGCAACGGAACCGAAGGGGCCAGCAGCTGGCCGACTTTATGGAGAAAGAGGGACTCTTTATGATGAACTCTTTCTTCCAGAAGCGGCCCCACAGGAAGTGGACCTGGTCGAGCCCCGACGGTTCGACAAAAAATGAGATTGACTTCATTATGACGACCAGACGCCAACTGTTCAGTGATGTCTCAGTGATCGCAAGGGTGAAAACTGGCAGCGATCACCGAATGGTTAGAGGCACACTGAACCTAAACGTTAAGTTGGAGAGGTCTCGTCTAATGAAGTCAACGCTCCGTCCCCCTCGTGCTCTGATCTAAAATCCCGAAAACTTTCAGCTCGAGTTACACAACCGCTTTCAGTGCCTACAAGATTGCAATGCAGTGGACGATATGAATGACAAGCTCGTGGAAACTGTCCATGCGGTCGGAGCTAAGTTCTGCAAGACCCGCCGCAGAAGAACACAAAAACTCTCCGATCACACTCTTAATCTCATGGCTGTTAGACGGGAGATGAGGCTGCAATCGTCAACAGATTTGACAGCATACAGGCAACTGAACAGACAGATCTCCAAATGCATACGGCGAGACTTACGCAACTTTAATACTGCTCGTATTAAAGAAGCGATCGAGCGGAACCAGGGCTCCAAAGTCTTTGCCAGAGATCTGTCTGCCAGAAAGAGCCAACTGTCAAGGCTAAAGACTGAGTGTGGCAGCATTGTTTCCGGGACACCTGAGATTTTGAGTGAGATTGAGAGGTTCTATGGGCAGCTGTACACATCATCGTTGGAGCCACACGCAAGTGTGAGTAACGATCCAAGAGCAAGTCTTATCCGACACTATTCCGATGATATCCCGGACGTCAGTCTAAGCGAGATTAGAATGGCTCTCCAGCACCTTAAAAACGGCAGGGCCCCAGGCGAGGATGGAATTACAGCGGAGCTTCTGAAAGCGGGTGGAACACCGGTACTTGAAGTCCTTCAGAAGCTCTTCAATTCCGTCCTCCATGGTGGCACTACTCCGGAGGCGTGGAGCAGAAGTGCGGTGGTCTTGTTCTTTAAGAAAGGCGACAACGCTCTCTTGAAGAACTACAGACCGATTTCCCTTCTGAGCCGCATCTACGTGCTGTTTTCGAGAGTCATTACGAATCGTCTCGCACGCAGACTCGACGACTTCCAGCCTCCCGAACAAGCCGGTTTCCGAAAAGGCTTCAGTACCATAGACCACATACATACCCTGCGGCAGATTGTACAGAAGCCTGAAGAGTACAATTTGCCACTTTGCCTGGCGTATGTGGACTATGAGAAAGCCTTTGATTCCGTCGAAATTTGGGCGGTGCTGCAGTCCCTTCAGCGGTGCCAAGTTGACTGTCGGTATATCGAAGTGCTGAAGTGTTTGTACAGTAGGGCTACGATGGCTATCCGAGTACAGAACCAGAGCTCGAAACCTATCCAACTGCAGAGAGGTGTAAGACAGGGTGACGTTATATCCCCGAAACTCTTCACCGCTGCTTTGGAAGATGTTTTCAAGCTACTGGACTGGAAAGGATACGGTATTAACATCAATGGCGAGTACATCACTCACCTTCGATTTGCCGACGATATAGTCGTTATGGCAGAATCGCTGGAGGACTTAAGCACTATGCTCAATGACCTCAATAGTGCCTCCCAACGGATAGGTCTTAAGATGAACATGGACAAAACAAAGATTATGTTTAATGTCCATGTCACACCTATGCCAGTAGTTGTTGGAAGCACTGTGCTCGAAGTTGTTGACGAGTACGTTTACCTGGGACAAATATTCCGATTAGGTAAGTCCAACTTCGACCGAGAGGTCAATCGACGGATTCAACTCGGCTGGGCAGCGTTCGGGAAATTACGACATATCTTCTCGTCAGGTATACCTCAATCTCTGAAAACTAAAGTGTACAACCAGTGCGTGTTGCCAGTGATGACTTACGGATCAGAGACGTGGTCCTTCACTGCTGGCCGTATGAGGACGCTCAAGGTCGCTCAGCGAGCTATGGAGAGGGCTATGCTCGGAGTTTCTCTGCGTGATAGACTCAGAAATGAGGATATCCGCAGTAAAACCAGATTGACCGACATAGCCCAACGGATTAGTAAGCTGAAGTGGCAATGGGCCGGCCATATAGCTCGAAGAACCGATAACCGATGGGGAAGAAAGGTTCTCGAGTGGCAGCCTCGTACCGGTAGGCGTAGTGTAGGGCGACCCCCCACTAGATGGAGTGACGACCTGGTAAGATATGCAGGAAGTCGATGGATGCAGGTGGCTCAGGACCGTGCTTTGTGGCATTACTTGGGGGAGGCCTATGTTCAGCAGTGGACTTGTGAAGGGCTGTGATGATGATGATGATGATGAAACATTAAACACTAAACGGCCCTTTTTGCAGGAAAAATCTTAGCCCTCCGTGGTGATAATGCATCTGAATTTTGATTCTTCATCGAGGGTTTACGTGGGTGTCTACGAGCAACCGTATCCACTTACCATCAGGTGGACTGTATGGTCGTTTGTCACCCTAATTCTACTAATAATCACATACAATTACAATAACGTGTAATATTTGTAGCAAATTTGGATTGTTTTGTATAATCCCACGTTGAATAATGATACTCCGGAATCAGGATTGCTTTTGTACAATCACAAAATCACACACATACACACGCACAAACACGTATACACGCAAACACGAGCACACACGCACACACACGCGTTCACACGCGCAAACGCGCCATGCCGTGTAGTGGCGGTTAAGAATATCCACTACCCCATATCTTCCCGTGGGTGTCGTAAAAGGCGACAGAGGGAGACAGGCAGGAGATGGGCAGCAGCATCTTCCTGATAACAACTGTGACGTAATAAAAAACTGCGGTTGCCAACCCGCTCGCCAAGCGTGGCAACTATGGCAAATACCCCCCAATGAATAAATACACAAACAGACGGCCCCCAGTCCCCGGCGGCCCCGCTATTCCTGGCTACGGTGGCGACCATGGTAACGGCGCGGCAGGGGGTGCTAAGAATCTCCGGTGGAGGTTCGGTTGCCACCTACGACGACTCGACCTGGCAACATATAACGCACGCACCCTGAGGACTGACGAGAAGATACTAGAGCTGGAAGAAGAGGTAGACAAGTTACGCTGGCATATTATTGGATTATCCGAGGTCCGAAGAGGGGGAGGACACGGCAATCCTCGAGTCCGGCAACTTGTTCTATCACCGGGAGGGCGACCATCTGTCCCAAGGAGGTGTCGGATTTATCGTCCACAAGTCTCTCGTCAACAACGTTGTAAAGATTGGGAGTGTGTCGACGAGGGTCGCGTACCTGATACTCAGAATCACCAAACGGTATTCGCTGAAGGTCATTCAGGTTTACGCACCAACCTCGGCACATCCCGATGAGGAGGTGGAGGAAATGTATGAGGATATTTCCAGAGCCATACATTCCTCCAAAACCCACTACACGGTGTTGATGGGAGAGCTGTTTTCAGATTATCCCAATTTTTTCATCCCAAAATCTAATAATTTAGCCCGATTATAATTATTAATTATGCCCGAACATTTTTTAAATTATTATTATGCAAAGGATATCCGGCCTATGTGTTATATAACATAAGTATCAAGTGTCCGTCTTCGATAAAATTTTGACGTGAAATGTATATATCATATAATGGATTCCAGATCTACAAAGTATATTCAAGCGTACTACAAATGTACAGTACAAGATTTGAATTTTTTTAATGTTACTAAGCTCCTTTGCAGTACGCGGTTTAGAACACGCATAATGATATTACAGTATTCCTCCAATCTTATTAGATATTCCTGCAATAATTCAGCATCAGCTTGAGATGAGATTTAGGAAAAAATTTGAAAAACACAGTAGGCGTGATGATTTAAAACAGGTTTAAATATCGTTAACAAATATAAGAAATAGCAGCCCATATAGCCCTTGCAAGGAGCCCTGTGGTACGCCACTCGGTATTGACACTAAACCTGATTTATAATTGTTAACGACTACAGCCTGCGAGCGACTGTCAATATAAGAGGAGAACCACTGTAGTAGGTTTCCACAGCAGAATACCAGCGTTAAATAGTAGCTTAATTCCGCTGTGATTCGTATGGTGAGTGTAGAGAACCGGAGACCCTTTTTAAATAAAAACGAGGCAAAAACTCACTCTATTTCAAGTAGTCTCAATTTAGGTAGTGCAATTTATAGCAAAGGACAGTCTATTAGTGACACTTTTGCAACTTATTTCAAGGCAAATTTCGCTTCGGCGCTCAACCAACTCTTCCAAATATTTCTAATGTAACATCAACATCGACTGCAAATATTTAAAAAATAGAAGTTAACGTTAAGCACGTGTATTTTTGACCAAAACTCTTGATCTATAAAAATTTCCTGGACCTGATAACCTACCAGCTACTTTTCTTATTAATTTGCGGAGACGATAGCACTAACAATAAGTTTGCTATTACGCAAATCGTTGGATGTATGCTCAGTTTCCATATTTGGAAAGGTGCATATATCACTCCTGTGCACAAGAAAAGCCCTAGGACTGATGTCGATAACAATAAGTCAGTTTCTAAGTTTTGCGTTATTTCTAAAGACTTTGAAAAGTTGGTATATGAGCAGGTGTATCCGTTACACAAACAAAGCTTAAGTCAATCTCAACATGGTTTATTCAAGGGTAGATCTACCGTTTCCAAATTGGTGCTATTATTTTTAGAATATAGTGACTAACCACCACCTGATGATAAGTCGTTGCTGTGGCACATAGATATATACATATATCCTCAATTACGAATTAAAATGTAGATGCGATGTCACCCGTAAGGATTAAAATGGAATGCCTCGTTTCCAGTAAATTGGGTCGCCAACATCTCTACAATCGAAACCATACGAAACAGCAGTTTGTTATGTTCGAGAAGTTTCTGTATAACCGGTTCAGTCATTCCAAAGATTATCTCGGATAGACAGGCAGACAATTTTTTTTAAAAATTGTTATACACATCTAATGCAAATATAACAATTAACTTAGTAGAAGGAATTTTTTTCGATATTTCAAAAAATCCTCAGAAAATCCATTTAATAATAATTATAAAAACATTTATTCATTACCACCAATTCAAACACAGAAGTAACCAAAATTACACAGTGTAGTAATTAATGGGCTCTAGCTCAGCATAAATGTTGCAGTTGCCTACAACGCTGTTATTCTGACAGCGCCCAAGAAATGAAGAGTACAGTACGCGCGCATCCTATATTACATTTAATCACAACTGTTCACATTAGAGTACATCTCGTGGTTTCCCAAGTATTAGCGAATATTAGCAAATTCAAATTAGTAATTAAGAAATGTTTTTAATTATCGTAATTTTTTATATAAATTTTCTATTTTTATATTTTATATTGTTAATAATTATTGCAACATTACAACTAATAGTAACAACAAAGTATTAAATAATATTTATTTTACTGAGCCTAACTTATTTGAGCTTATAAGTCTACTACCGCTTACTGGCAATGTTTATCCTATACCTTTAAACGAGCAATTCTTGTATATATATAATCGGAATCTCGGAAACAGTTCCTACGATTTTCATAAAATTTTGTGTGCAAGGAGTTTCGGGGGCAATTAATCGATCTAGCTAGGATTTATTTCTAGAAAATGTCTTTTCGTCCGTGTTTTTAGGCAATGAAAAACTGCTACAATATCGTTAGAATAAGAAGGTAAATTTTGACAGTTTATTAATGTTTACAAATAGGTTAATCGGTATATAGGGCGGTCCCAAAATTGTAATACCATGGTTCGAGCCCAGACCGACCGACCGACTTTTTTTTAATTTTTTTTCAAGTTCCTTTCTTTTTTGAGAAAATCTATTTATCCGAGCCCTTTTTTAGTATTTTTTAAAAACACGAAAATTTAAATTAAACTAATTGCACTCATGAATTTTTATTCAAATAACCAGTTCAGTTTTTTCTATTATGTCGCTAAGATCAAAAAATATTATCCGTATTTCATCAGTATGTAATTTGTATCTAAATATAATTTCCAAAACACACGAATTAAAAAAAAACCGAGCGAAAAATACCGAGCAAAGCTCGGTAAACCGGGTACTTTATATTATATATAAAACGGCCTTGTAATTTAGTAAAAAATATTACGATTATGACAGTAATTATTCGCTTAGTAAGTGACGTCTATAATTCTTTTTAAAACGGGTTTTACTTGTCGTAGTGCGTAGTGGTGGTCAGATCATTCCAACACATAGTTGCCATAAACTTAAAACTACCACGGAAAGCCGATTTTTTGTGTTTAGGGACGCAAAAAACTTTAGAGCATAGTCGAATTTTATATAAATGTTGATCATTTCTCCAATTAAGTTTTTTGTATAAATATTCTGGGTTCTTTGTATTTATTACGCCGAATAGCAAAGAAGCATAAAAAAGTTTGAGACGCCCCTGCATTTTTAACATATTCCAAGCATTAAGAATGACGTGACATGAGATCGTCTCGGTACGTAAAAACAATAGCGTGCACAAGCATTCTGTACCCTCTGGATTAATTTTTGAGATTTCTTAAGCAAACAAGGTCCGTAAACAGTTATACAATAATTTAATTTAGCTAAAACTAGAGTTTCACAAAGTTTTACACGTAAATTAACTGTAACGAATTGTCTAAATTTGTATAGAAATTTTAACCTGTAAAAGCAGTTTTGTACCAAATTGGTTACATGGTTTTCAAACCTCAATTTGCTGTCAAAAAGAATGCCTAAATTTCATGCTTTTTAATTTACTTTATTAGTTTTTTATTTCACAAAAAAATCCTTTATAAAACTTAATCAAAATCAGTTCAGCTATTCCGAAAATTTGCCAGGGTTAACATACAGAGACAGACAGATGAAAAAAATGTTTTTTTTTTTTGTAGTCTTAATGGTGCATCCAATAATCCTCTCAGTTCAATTTAAAAAGACCAAAGGTCTTTCTATATATTTTACTCGAAAGACTTGTGTTTTTATCCCAGTTTTTATTTAATTTATGGTCTTTGTGTTTACTTTAATCTAAGTGATGCCACATTAATATATTCTACCCAGGCGAAGCCAGGGCCGGAAACTAGTTTTATCTATAGATTAAATAATAAATAGATTTACAAACATTATGCGTAATATTATTTTCTTTGGAATTTTTGGGGAAGTTTACCAAGCATGTGTTTATAGATATATTTTTATATATTAAATGACGCTCCGAAAGAAGGGAACCTGAATTACAAATAAAACGTCTTCTAAAACACAAATAACGTTAAAATCCCTGTAAAGCTTTTCTTCACATAAAATTATATATATTTTTATAATTTACATAGGACCAAAATCTGAAAGGAACTGTATCTGCCAAAGTTTGTGTCAAAGTTCCTAATTATTGTTATTTGCAATGTTATTTCGAATGAAACATTTCTCGCTCAGAAACTGAAAAAAAAAATGAGAGTGCTTTAAAAAGTAGAATGTTTTAGTAACAACTTAGAAACTTTAAATGTCCTTACATTCATTAAAGTTGTCGTGACAGTTTATAAAATAAAGCTATATGAGATTTCTGGTTTTCAATTGAAGTTTGCTAAAATTCGAATTCTTGGTAAGTAAACATTATTTTGATTCCAATTTGTAGAATTTTGTAATTCAAAAGAAAAGAAATAGGAAATCTTACAGGATTACATGGTTGTCCGGCTGTCTGTCTGTCCGTATGCCAAGACTCGTTTTCTCAGGAACTGGTGGAGATATAAAGAGAACATTAATATCTTTATTTACATCGAGGCCTTAGGTCCTTTTTAGGTGTAAAAATTCAGTCTACTTAATGAATATATTGGTCAATGTTACAATCCAATATATATCAGTAACTAACGACATTTGGAAAAAAAAATTGTTTTGCGATTACAAATTTACATGGCGCATTGACCATGATGTTGATTGATATATGGGAGAAATTTCTTTTCCGTTGCAAAATTAAGTTCGCTTGAAACATGACTTGCCTTTTAGTTAAAGCAATTTTTGATGCTTACCTTTCCTATGACGTATGAATTTCAATATCTTATGTTAAACTTTTAATTTAAGTATGGTGTCGCTGTCGTCGCGCTACAATCGAAATATATCGAAGCCTAAATCGCGCTATCAAAGCTCCGAATCAAAAATACTCCCCGCGCAGAACACCTTGCTCGGCGGGAGATCTCCCCTTTTCTTTCCACGGCCACAGTAGTGACTTACAGACGTGATGTGAACAACAACCCTCGGAAAACTACAACTTCAAGCCTTCGTCATTATCCTCAAGAATCCCTACCATTCACTCCTGAGAATCGTCTTCTGCAGACACTTGCAAGTGCGTAGTACGGCATGCATTACGCACTGGCGTATCGTTCGCACCGGTGTCACTTGCCCTTATGGACACAGGGTGCAGTCCTTACCGTATTAAGGACGCACCGGTAATCGGACTCCATTATCAACTCCAGTCTGAGCAGGATGTGATGTGGCAGCGCTATTGTTGCTCAACAAGCGAAACACATTGAAGCCTAAATCGCGCTATCAAAGTTCCGAATTAAAAACAGTATATATAGAATAGCTCAAAACTATCACACGGGGCATTGGCTGTTCCCCGGGCAGAACACCCTGTCCGGCGGGTGATCTCCCCTTTTCTTTCCACGGCCACAAACGCTTATGTAGATGGTAAAGAAATATAACATAAATGAAATGAAATACATATAAAAATTTAAAATAAAACGGCAAATACATGTAAAGAGCGGTAATATTAAAATTTGCCCAATCAATTTGCATAATAAAAACATAATAAAGAGGAAAAGCAGCATAAATCAGGCCCAGTGTCAGTTCAATTTATAGGACAATACTATTTGTTTTCTCATTGTAATTATTATTTAACACATTTAGGTGTTCATTTACTAAATTGAAGTATTATGGCAAAGTGCTACTCTTGAGAAGTGATGTAATAACTTAACTATTTTGAAATGTACACATTATTGGATTTTTAAATGAACGAAGTCAAGAGAGAACCAAAAATTACGAGTTGCTACTCGCATTAAGACAACTCGTAGCTGGTACCTCGTAGCACAACCAGTGCTGCTACACACGTAGTGAAGTGGTAAAAATATATTTTTAACCGACTTCGAACGTGAAGAAGGCTGTGTGTGTATTCGACTTTATGTTTTTTGTATGTATATAATATTACGTGATATATTTATCAATTGTGAATTCATTTTAATGATTGTTTTTTACTGAATTGGTTGGCTCAAGGAGGTTGGCATAGCCTTTTACTTTTCGTTATCAATCTTGACGTATGATTGTTTTATACCTGTGTATTACAATTTTACCTAGGGGTAAATGGTAATATAGCCCTAGGTTTTAAATTTCATTTATAAATGATGAAATGCTAATTACTATATATTGTTTTTCCATAAATTTTTATCTTTACAATAGACCAGTTGAATATATAAAGAAATAATGCATGCAGATGAAAAAGATATTTATTAAAATTAAAAATTTAGTTAATAGTAATAGGTAGCAACATATATTGTCTACAATATTATACGTATATTTACAAAATAGAAGTAATACAAAAATAATTTTTGAAGTTTATGGACTATTAAATTACAGAACAATATCAGACATACAAAGACATGTGTATATCATAAATTCTTCTCATTAGCTGATGCTTTATCAAATGACACTGTATGAATTCATTCACGGCCGCCTAGATAATTCGCATTTACTGGGACTTATCAACTTCTCCACGCCCATAAATATATCGTGCTAGACATACCAAATCGTTTTCCATCTCTCACTTTCATACAAAATGTACCTAAAACTCACCAATAAATCGGGTGTGTTACCTATAACCAATTTTTCGCAAACATTGATATTACATAAAATATATACAAGCACACACACACACACACACACACACACACACACACACACAAACGTACATACACGCAAGCGCTGACCGCGCGTGCGTACACGCACGCACGCACCCACGCACGCACCCATGCACGCGCGTAACATTCTGCTCAGTTTTGCAAATGTAAACTTATTACCATCTAAAGCAGTAAGCGGTTAGCGTAGTAGATCTTCTTGCTATAAACCCACAGGTGTCATAATCTAACGGAGTTGCTTATTTTTGGAGAAAAATAGATAATGCTGTTCGCTAAAAAGTTTTAACAGTGGTAGAGCACCTCTGGAGAATCCCTCGCTGAGCATCCACAACCAAGGTACTTCACTGCTAGAGCATGGGTGCTCAGGCTGCCCCGCGTATTCTGAGGGGGGGGGGGGGCAAATTCCACTCGAGACTAAACCTGCTTGGGGCAAACGGCGCAATAAGTTCAAGGCGACCCCTACCACGATATCCGTGAATTTCTGCAACATCAGGGACTTCATTCAAACCTTAACGCCGTGCATTACCACAAAACGGCGAAGCCACTCTTGCTTTTCCTAACCGAGACACGGGTGTCCTCTCCGGCTGAGACTTCATGTCTCTCCTACCTGGGGTATAAATTAGAACACTCCTTTGTGCCCCGGCTGAAGTTTGCGTTTACGTCAGAGAGGACATCTGTTTTCGGCACCTCGGGAGAATAGAAGGTACGGACCTGTCCATCTTATGGCTTCGCGTATACAACGACGATCATCCCCGCGTCTACTGGTGCCTCTATAGGTCCCATAGCGGTAACGCTAAAACGGACCAACTCATCGACCACGTCCAAATGGCTACAGACTCCGTGCTACAACAGGTCCTATTCACAGAGATCGTGATACTTGGTGATTATAACGCCCACCACGCTGAATAGCTTGGTTCTCGTTTAACCGATCACACGGGTAAATCTGTTTATGACTTTGCTTTGGCATATGGTCTGACACAATTGGTCACCTCGCCTACGCGGATCGCAGATGTGGAAGACCTTCCCTGTTGGACCTTCTGCTGACCTCTCATCCGGACGGATATCAGGTCTCTGTCGATGCCCCTCTTGGCTCCTCGGACCATTGTCTGATCCGGAATACGATGCTACTCAAGCTCACTTCGCGGTTGCGTACTGCAGGTTGCCGCCGTGTTCGGCACTATAGATCAGCACATTGGGACGAGATGCGATCTTTTTTTGTATCCTACCCTTGGAGGCGGGTTTGCTTCAAGCCGATGATCCCAGTGTTGTTGCTGATTCTATCGCTGATGTGGTGCTACAGGGAATGGGAAATATTATTCCATCATCTGTGGTACCTACCGAAGGCAGTACCCAGCCTTGGTTTGGTCGCTCCTGCAAAAGTTCATTACGTCATAAGCATACCATCTGGATGGCTGGCGGTCTACCACCGTGCGATTTAAAAGAAGTTGTCTTCCTCGCACAACTTTCTTGTGGAATCGACTACCACCATAGATTTTACGGACCGACTTAGGAACTTCAAAAAAAGAGCCTACTTATTTTTAAAAGGCCGGCAACGCATCTGCAGTTCCCCTGATGTTGCAGTGTTCATGGGTGGCAGTAATCACTTACCATCAGGAGAGCCGTATGCTCGTTTGCCCCATTTACTATAAAAAAGGTAAAATGGTAATAAATTAAAAATTTGTAAAAATTTATAAGAATTATAACATTGGATAGAAATACCTTTTTTATTCAGTATCACTTAAGATATAACCATTGTAATTGCTTTAAAAAATATAAAATAAAAAGAGGTTGCCTGTTATAAACCTAATAAAACTAAATCGGTCTTTATAATATTAAATATAATTTAATTTTAATTTACTACCATTATATATACCAAAAATTATGTCTTTCTATTCGTGAAAGTTTTACTTGAAAGAATTAGGGTAAAACCCTCAGCCGCTTGCTCTTTTTGTGATGCAAATGTCTGTGCCATTAGAGGGTTGAAAATTGAGCAAGGGAGTAGATAAGGCTTTGAGCATTCAAATGTGAGTATGTGAACGAATATATTTGGTATTTAATACAGCAGATAGATGATGATATACTTGTTTTCCTTAAATATTTGTAGTAGCTAACAAAAATCAATTGTTATAAGCACAATTTTATAAAAAAAAAGTACAGTTTTGGTTTCAGTTTCTGCCAGTTTTGGCCAGAAATGCTGGTTTCAACCAATATTTCAAACAAGCCTTCTTGAGCTTTTGGATGAGATAGGGTCATCTTCAGAACGATGTATACATATAATTTCAGGCTTCGGTTTGCTGAAGTAATTTTGTTGTGAATGTGAAATATTTTCTGTTCTTACGAGTAGTTTACAATAGAAGATTTTTTACTGACCGCTATATAAGGTCAAAAACACTTATAAGGAAACATTTCCAAGTTGTTACTTAAGAAATATAAGAGTGTTAACATTTTTAATAGTGGTAGAGCCACGCAGCAGCTTTTGCTGTTTCACGTATGGGGCGGTTCAAACCGGGGAGGTACCATGATCTCACAGAAGACCGGCGTGAAGTAGAAACTTTGCTTCTGCATTTTGACTAGTGAATGCAGGTGGCCGGAGGCCAAATCTTCCCGCTTAAGAGGATTGTGAAGCTGTTAATTTTCATACAAAAAGTGATAACGTTTTCCCACAAGTAAACATAGTCCAATTTTCATAATTTTTGGAAATGTTGTAGATATAACAAAAAGCTAGGTCTGTACGTTTTTAATTTTAAAGAAATATTACATACGATATAAGTTATTAGCATCTAAATATCTATATTTTTGACTTGAAAACTTCCTCGAGCGTTTTTATTTTTTTTGATTAAACTAAACTGATTTACTATAAAAAAACGTACAGACCTAGACTAAGATGTACTGAATCTAATGGTACCAAAACTATCTCATTTCGTAAAGGTTTAGGGGGGTAACAATTTTATCGCCCGAAACAATATTTCAATAAAGAAATGTAGGCAATTGCTTCTAAGGCTTGCAACTCTCTCTATCGCACGATACGGGTCGGGAGGCAGGGGCATGCGCATACTGCTGTAGTTGTGGTTTGTTGTTATTATATGTTGAAGATTTTGTCGATATACATGTATAGATTTGACAGCGACGTTGCGCAGTAGCCCAGCAATGAGTTATAGCGCTGACGGCCGCGGGTTCGAATCCCGCAAGTATTTGTATGACCTACAACTAATTGTTCCGGGTCTGGATGTTTGTCCTTGTGCATTTTATGTACGTAAAAACTTCCTCCACGATACAGGAGAAAGTCCTAGTGTGGGAGTAACGTAATAAAATTATATTTAAAAAAGATATTATTATAGCCTAGGAAGAAGAAACTAATACCGAAAACCTACAGAAATGGTACTTCTTATGAAAAAAATAATATCTGTGAATAACTTCAATAGGTATTTAGTATATATTTTAGAGTCTTTATTGGATAAGGACTGTAACTTAAAAAGATTTCGAGATTACAATTAATAGGTGCAGAAATAAAAAAGTAACAATTTGTGGAAATTATTTTTTTATTACCACATATTACTTTATTACACTCTTTCTCGAGCTGCCATATTTCTAGGTACTCGAGGGTCAATCAGTTCTGGTAATAAACATTGAAAATAAAATGATTTCAGTTTTGGTTTCATTTTGTCTGTCCTAAAGTGGTCAACCTACTTGAATTTTTTTCATACGCCAGAACATGTAGCGTCCATACTACGAAAAAACAAAATTGCCTACCAGTGACGTGGAATTTACCCCGGAATAGATAATAGTAATCATGCCTTCGTTTTGAAATCATCTGTCCGTCTCGTATCAAACAAAATTTGATCTTTTTTCAGTTATGGCCTCCACAGGTGGCATATTAGAAGCAGAAACAGGACATTTGACCTGAATTATAGAGTCATCTCCGATAAGTCCAACGGGACTTGCCCCGATTAATTTTTTATTCCGCACACGAAAATATTCGGTATTCCCCTCCTCATCCCTATTTCCTTTGAAATAAGTTTTCGAAATTTATACGTAGTTAGCCTTATTCACCGTCCAGTGTGCCACAAATCATTGTCTCTTTGACCTCTAGTAGCCAATGCGATTCGTCGAGTCGATTACAAATCAAAATGAAGATACGTTGTCATCTGTGATCTGACCTAGTTGGAATGCCTCGTTTCCAGTAAAAAGGGTCTCCGGTTCTCGACACTCACCATACGAAACACAGAGCTACTATTTGACGCTGGTATTCTGTGAGAGCGTGGTCCTTCCCTGGTCTACAACTCTTCTACTAATATAACTGCAGCATGGCTCTACCACGTAAAGCGACGCAAAACATTGCTCACAACTCTTTTTCTTGTAGGTAAGTAACCTTATTGGTTATCTTCCCCAACTGCTTAAATTTGGAACAAGAATTTCTGAAAAGTTGATTTTTTCATTCTACTTTTTTAACCACTACTTTTTTAAACCTGCATGGTGCAAACGGAGCAATAAGTCAAAGGCGCTCCCTGCCACGCTATCCGTGGATTTTTGCAACATTGGGGAACTTCATTCAAACCTTAACGCCGTCCACTACCATCTGGAAACGGCGAAGCCGGCCTTGCTCTTTCTAACTCGCTGCTCGTTATTATGTGGAAATTATTTTTCTTTTTATTTGGATGTCGATTTTACTAATTTAAAGTTAAATAAAATCAAAATTTAGATTTATTCAATTTATTTCGTGAAATACTAGTAGTTTTATTAAATCTTCGTTAATATTTACTTTTTATAGTTGGAAGTTTGAAGTTATTCATACTTAACATAATAAATCGTTAGTTCAAATAACAACACTCCACGCTTTTGCGTATGATAAGAAGTTGATAGCGGATAAGAGAGTAGCCATCACCTAGCACCAACGGAAAATTCTAGAAAGATGGTGGTTCTAATTAGTGAAACATTTTTTTGAATTGTTTTAACATCTCATTAACGCTAGTCATAAAATATTCGGACCGGTAGCGTAGAGTACATCTAGGTGTGGGGCACGCAGCATCATAGGTGCGGGAAACCTGAAACTGCGGTCGTAATTCCACCTGGCAAATGTGACAGTCAAAGGAAATCCATACAATTGACAAGGTCAAGTTAAATTAAAAAAAAACTGCCAAGTCGGCACCGAAAATCAAACCAAATTTGCATTTTACTGTACTGTTCTCTTACTATGAAAATTAAGGTGAGGCTTTAAAAGTTTTATCTCAGGCACATGATAATATTGTTAATCAATGTACAGAAGCCACCAGTTGCCTGTCTAAACTGATAAGGTTATTATTGGGAACGGATGACATGATTGTAGCTCTGACCTAGTTCACGGCAAGCGAAGTTTTTAATTAGAATTAGAAAGATTAATATGTATGCGGTCATCATCATCATCATCATTTCAGCCGTTCACAAGTCCACTGCTGAACATAGGCCTCTCCCAAGTAATTCCAAAAAGCACGGTCCTGAAACACCTTCATCCATCGACTTCCTGCTTATCTTAAGAGGTCGTCACTCCATCTAGTGACGCGTTGCCTTACACTACGCCTACCGGTACGAGGCTGCCACTCGAGAACCTTTCTTCCCCATCGGTTATCGGTTCTTTGAGCTATATGGCCGGCCCATTGCCACTTCAGCTTACTAATCCGTTGGGCTATGTCGGTCACTCTGGTTTTACTGCGGATAACATCATTTCTGAGTCTATCACGCAGAAAAACTTCGAGCATAGCCCTCTCCATAGCTCGCTGAGCGACCTTGAGCGTCCTCATACGGCCAGCAGTGAAGGACCACGTCGCAGATCCGTAAGTCATCACTGGCAACACGCACTGGTTGTACAATCTAGTTTTTAGAGATTGAGGTATACCTGACGAGAAGATATGTCGTAATTTCTCGAAAGCTGCCCAGCCGAGTTGAATCCGTCGATTGACCTCTTGGTCAAAGTTGCACTTACCTAGTCGGACTATTTGTCCCAGGTAAACGCACTCGTCAACAACTTCGAGCATAGTGCTCCCAACAACTACTGGCATAGGTGTGACATGGACATTAAACATGATCTTTGTTTTGTCCATGTTCATCTTAAGACCTATCCGTTGGGTAGTGCCTACTATTGAGGTCATTGAGCATAGTACTTAAGTTCTCCAGCGATTCTGCCATAAGGACTATACCGTCGGCAAATCGAAGGTGAGTGATGTACTTGCCATTGATGTTAATACCGTATCCTTTCCAGTCCAGTAGCTTGAAAACGTCTTCCAAATTTCGACGGAACCAAAGGCTTTCTCATAGTCCAAATACGCCAGGCAAAGTGGAAGATTGTACTTTTCGGTCTTATGTACAATCTGTCGCTGGGTATGTATGTGGTCTATGGTACTGAAGCCTTTTCGAAAACCGGCTTGTTCGGGAGGCTGGAAGTCGTCGAGTCTGCGTGCGAGACGATTCGTAATGACTCTCGAAAACAGCACGTAGACGCGGCTCAGAAGGTAAATCGGTCTGTAGTTCTTCAAGAGAGCGTTGTCACCTTTTTAAAGAAGAAGACCACCGCACTTCTGCTCCACGCCTCTGGAGTAGTGCCACCATGGAGGATGGAATTGAAGAGCTTCTGAAGGACTTCAAGTACCGGTGTTCCACCCGCTTTCAGAACCCCCGCTGTGATTCCATCCTCGCCTGGGTCCCTGCCGTTTTTAAGGTGCTGGAGAGCCATTCTAATCTCGCTCAAACGTCACCCGGATATCAGGTTCGGGATATCATCGGAATACTGTCGGATAAGACTTGCTCTTGTATCGTTACTCACACTTGCGTGTTGCTCCAACGATGATGTGTACAGCTGCCAATAGAACCTCTCAATATCACTTAAAATCTCAGGTGTCCCGGAAACGATGCTGCCACACTCAGTCTTCAGCTTTAACAGTTGGCTCTTTCTGGCAGACAGATCTCTGGCAAAGACTTTGGATCCCTGGTTATGCTCAATCGCTTCTTTAATATGAGTAGTATTAAAGTTGCGTAAGTCTCGCAGCATACATTTGGAGATCTGTCTGTTCAGTTGCCTGTATGCTGTCAAAACTGTTGACGATTGCAGCCTCATCTCCCGTCTCACAGCAGTGAGATTAAGAGTGTGATCGGAGAGTTTTTGTGTTCTTCTGCGGCGGGTCTTGCAGAACTTAGCTCCGACTGCATGGACAGTTTTCACGGGCTTGTCATTCATATCATCCACTGCATTGCAGTCCTCTAGGCACTGAAAGCGGTTTTGTAACTCGAGCTGATATGTATGCGGTTCAATTTAGTAATTTAATTAACGTGTATATCATAAAAGACAACTATGGGAAACATTAGAAAATTTTAATGAACGGCTGTATAAATACGAATATTATCCGCCTGTCAAATGTCGACACATTTGACAGGCGGATAATATTTATTATATATATTAAGAAAATGTTATTAAGGCTAAAGGTAGAGTGAATATCCTAGTAGATTATTAATTAGTAATTTATGCCGAACCAAGCGAGTGCGGAGTTCATGCCCGGACGGATAGTCGCGTACGGGAGTTTCTGTCGTCGCCCGCGCCACTGCTTGCAGAAGAGTGCTTCATCTCTCCCAATGAACTGCGACCACACTTATCCACCTGCAACTGAAGAAGGCGCCAAGGCACGACAGGATTGCCAACGCTGCACTCCAATAGCTGCCCAACAGATTACTTGTAGAGATTGGTCGACTCTACTACAATGGTATAATGCGAACTTCCCATTTCTTGGAGTACTGGGAAATCGATAAAGTGATCCTGCTGCCGAAACTCGAGAACAGCGTACAGCGTACACAGGCGTAGAACAGCCAGCTACAGGCTGATCACGCTGCTACCGCACGTAGCTAAACTGCTAGAAATACTGCTGCTAAGACGCATCCGCTCGTGCATACATTTTTGGTGGAGCAGCACGGATTCAGGATGGACCACTCTACATCTACAAAAGTCAGCTGACCAGGGTGCTGCACTATCTTAAAGCTGAGCACATCTAAGGTCGCACATCGTTGGGCGTCTTTCTCGACACAGAGAAGACGTTCGATATGGTGTGCCACTCTGGATTATTCTACAAGTTAGAAGAACAAACAAGTATCCCTCCCACTATGTTGCGGCTAGTGGCGTCATTGCTTGCAGACAGGAAGTTCTACCTCTGTGTAGAAGACGTCGAGTCTGCAACTGTCTGTCACCAGTCCTGTATGCGGCTTAAACCATCTACATACCAACTCTGACAGGAGATGTGAGCGAGTGGGAGGACGACGTAGAGCTGTCGCTATATGCGGACGATAGTTCTTTCAACCATTATTTAGCTTTTCTAGATGTTTTAGTAATTCCTAATCCTGACACCTTGAGCCACACTGTTTATAGAAAAAATACTTGTACAGATAGATATTTAAATGGTAATTCTCACCACCACTGTTCGCTACCGTGGGTAAATTTTTGTTTCAGCGAGCACGAGGGATCTGTGACAATAAACACCTGGCTGCCGAGATCCAACACGTCAAGTAAGTTTTGCATGTCAATAAGCTTCGGGTCCCGCACCTACGTCACAGTAAACGAGTGAAGTCGGCCACAGTCGAGCCTGTACCTGCTGTACTGCCATATGTCAGAGGAGTCACTGACAAGGTTGCCTACATCTTGAAACGCGCTTCCATTAAAACATATTTCAAGACGTTGAAGAACATTTGTCAGTTTTTACCATCAGTCAAGTGTAATGTCCCTCTGCTAGATGCAGGAGTGTACAAGCTTGATTGTGAATTTGTGGCCTCTCCTAATTAGAACAAACTAAAAGATCAATTAAAACCCACCTTAAAGAACATATAGCTAATGTGAAGAATCGACGCTCCGAGAAGTCCGCAGTCTGTGAACACATACTTGATCGCCCCCCGTCACTACTTCAGATTTGATAGACCACAAATCCTCGCTAAAGAACATCAATTCCTTCCAAGGGTGATTTGTGAGGCTATTGAAATCAAAAAACATCCTAATTTCAGTAGAGAAGATGGCTGGGTGCTACCATCTGCTTGGGATCCTATAATTAATAAAATTAAATCCCAACCTAGGCATACAACTGCAAGACTTCAAAATACCATAAGTTCATACTGAGTAGATCGGAACAAAAATTAGTAATTTTAATCTATGATAACCGCGGTTAACTATATCGTCCCCCTGACTATGGGTGCTATAAAGTGCTCGAAACCGGACATATTTAAAAATTTAAATATACGCGATAAAATCCGTAAATACTAGTATTATTTAAGTATGTAGTGTTCGCGTAAATATAAGAATTTTTTTTGCCCCCATACTATAATAATAAATAAAAATAATTACGGCACGACGACAACTTTCCAGCAAATGTGATTAAAGAGGCGAAATTTAAATACAACATAACAATGCTTTCAAAACCTTTCCTGTAATAACATGTTTTTCGTTGTTCAGAAGTGCACTTAAATAATAGACTTAACTGATAAATTAACTTCTTTTTTTACCGCACAGGAAGATAGGAACACCATCATACTTTTGTTTTACAATCTCATTTACTTTCCTATTTGAAATTTAATAACATTTACTATTTAAAACTAATTGTGAAACGAAAGGCCCAAATCGAAATAATAAAACAATTTACTCAATACAAAACAATCATCATTATTACAGCTCTTCGCAAGCCCAATTCTGAACATAGGCCTTACCCAAGTAATGCCATTAAACATGGTCCATTGCGACCTGTATATACCGATAACCTGCATGTATTACCGGCTCACAACTCTATCAAGTAAGAGGTTCTATTCCACTTCGCTTACCGGTGCGAGGATGCAATTTGTGAACAAAATAATAATTTATGGTAGTAGTAATAATTTTTATTTAATTTTTCACTTACACATGTTTAGATACAGGATCAAATATGATTACAATTTATAAAAGTAACAATAAGTCGAGAAAAATAACATGTTATAATAAAATTAAAACTATGTGCATCTTTATAATTTAGAATCTACAAAAGAAAAATTAAAAAGTCAAGTTTATAATATTAGCTACCTACCTGAACCTGTGTTTCAGACCATCTAGGTGATGGTCTGAACAATGGGTTTAATGATGTAGGACATTTGATAATTTAAATAATTAGATTATGTGAAATAAAAAATAAAATTACTAAATAACAATTATTTGTTACCTACGATCAATACAAACTATTTTAGAATTTTTAACAACTTCTCTGTGTCTTCGTAATTTAGTTTATTGAGAAATTTCTGTACAATTATATTTCATTTCTTATAACTACACTATGTATCTTTAGTGACTTGTTGAATTTGTTAAGTAGAAATGGTCCTACAATATGTAAAATCTGTTCACAAATGCGGGGTTTACACTTTACACTAACTAAGTCCATTCTTCTCCTGTCTATGGATTTTAAGTCAAATGGAAGTTCGTTATGCTGTTTTATTATGATGATAATGATAAAAAACTGACAGACAGTAAGTACACTACATGCCAACTACCTTTAGAACTACTCTATGAGCACGTTCTAGTGGGAGCAACATTGTTTTAGAAGCATCACCCCAGGAGGTAATGCCAAGAGTGAGTATGGATTGATACAGAGCTAAATAGACTTGTCTTATTAATTTGAAGTCAGCTATTTTACGGAGTTATTATATATATATATATATATATATATATATATATATATATATATATATATATATATATATATATATATATATATATCTACGAACTCTAGACCAAAGTAAACCGAATTGCTTGCGAAAAAGTAAATTTGTGTCAAGCGTGATACCTAGATATTTTACATTGTCTGTTAATGCGGCACATGCAGTGACATCATATGAGCTACAATTATGAGCGTAAATATTTAGATGAGTAGATAATATGTGAAATAATAACATATCTACTAACGCAAATAATTATATATAGCATAGCATAGCATGGCATTATATACATCTTAAAGAATACCATGTATTGTGTTTTATCTTCGTTTAAATTTAGGAGATTGTTAAGAAGCTTATTTGATACTGTGTTTAAGCCTTGCTGAGCGTATTTATAAAGCTCATCTCGTGATTTAACTGAGAAAAATAGAGATGTGTCATCCGCATACGATATTATGACACCATTTTGAAATTTGCATAAGTCATTTATGTGGAATTCCATAAGAGCTGTATTGTAATTCAGTACTTGTATTCTCAGTGATTTTTACACATTGAAATCAATCACTGAGGTAATCGATAAAAGTTGTAGTTGAGTTCCCCTTATGCCAAGTGTTTCAAGCTTTTGTAATATTATAGGGCATGAGATAATATCACATGCGTAGCCAAGGTCTTAAAAGAACCCAATTTAGTGCATACCGTTGTCAAGATAACTTGTGATATAATATGTCAATTGGTGCAAGGCATCATTACATGATCTCTTAAGCCTAAAACCAAATTGTCTATCTGACAGCAAATTTATAGTTTTCAGGTATTTTATCAACCTGGGATTTATGATTTTTTCTAAAATTTTAGATATACTAACTAAGCTTTGTTTTAAGCACTTTCGCGTAAATACCTTTAGACGGGGATAATTGAAAGATATGTGTTAAATGTGCGGCCAGTAAATATTTAAATCTTTTGAGTATGCTATTAGGTATACTGTCCCATCCAACTGAACAATCCTCTTTTAACCAAGTTATTATACTTAAAATCTCGTCAATGTCGGTATTGAACAATACAAAAGAATTTAAATTAGAAAGGGATGTGGGCATAAAAATTTGATCTCGAGTGTTGCGTAAGTTTAAAGTTGTTGTTTTTTTTTGCCAACATTAATAAAAAAAATACTTTATTAGTTGCTTTGTTTGGGCTTTAGCCTAATGACAGTTGAAAAGTGGCAATCCAAGTTTTTTTTTAACTGAAGGTACTGTTCTAACGATCTTTTGTAAAAAAAATTATATTTTATTTTTAATTTTTTTAATGGTATTGCAAAAATTTCTATATCTTTTATAACCAGCAGAAAATTTTAAATTATCAGGAGGAAGTTTTGATTTTATATATATGTATACAGCGGACGAGACCAGACCGTAGCCAAGGTTTAATAAATAGTTTACAAAGTACCTCAAGTACTTATTATATATATTTATACCAAAAGTATTTTACAATATTAATGCTACAAATATCATTTTCAAGTTTCGTCTTACGGACATAGTGTAGCTGCGTATGCAGTATTTTCTAGGTAAGGTTTATTGTAATGTTAGTGAAATTGCTTGATGATTAGTAAGCAAAGAATTAGTGTGTGTATAGAATTAATGTAGTAGTATTACTGGTGTTAAAGAAGCTTTATTTGATTTAATCCCAAAATGGTCTAAACATGAGCCACTTTAATGTATAGGGTGGTAATCTGTTGGTAACAGACCATGAAAAGAGCTGGTATTTAGGTAGTTATGTGCGTGGTTATCTGTTTCCCATGGGTAAAATTAATATTTTTGTCACCGGTTAGGTTTATATTTTTATATGTGCTAACATTGTTCAAGGTAATATCAAGGGACTCTAAAAATCTATCAATATTTTTAGAAGGAGATCTGTAAATTGCTATAACAATCGTCTTGGCTCAGGATCATGTTTTGTGACAGTCCTTGGGGGAGCCCTATGTCCAGCAGCGGACTTGTGAAGGACTGTATAGATGATCATCCTAGCAATAATTAGACTTGAAATTCTAAATTCTTTTTTTTAAAGGCAATTTACGGAAAAAAATGTATCTCGAACGGTAGGCAATATCAATGACATAATATTATACGGAACTAGCTAGCACTACCAACAAACGCACTGTATGATATTGGTTAATCGATTTCGTTCGGGAAATTTCGACCTCACAAATTAACCTCGCAGCCTGAACAGAAGGTAGTGGAAGCAATTTGGTCACAAACTACGGCTAACGAGTGTGTACTTTTGACCTAAGTGTCAAAACAATATCAGATAATTTGATTCAAATTATGTTAGTCGAAAATGGGTAAAGAAATTTGAAAATTGGTACTGTACGAACTAAGTGAGCAATATCGTAAGGCTCGCATCCAAACTCGCATTGTAGTGCTGAATAAGCAGAGAAAAAGAGAATTTTGAGGGGCTATCTGCAATAGGAAGCAGATTCTATACCACAATCGTAAGCGTTCGTCACAGTGATAAGATCCAGGTGCCCAAGTCAGACAGTGCCCGAAGCAAATGCTTAGCCCGAAGAGGCAGATGGAATACTTTTTGGTGCCTTTCACTACTACTTCTTGCCATTTAGCGGAAAAGTTAATACTGACCGTTGTTGTTAAGAATTGCAAATTATCATGGAGATGCTGTCCACATAACCCAGATTGGAGAACTGTCCTTCGGCATTGTTTTTTCATAACAACGCCCAGCCACATTCTGCACAAAGTATGTTGGCAAAATTAGCATGGCTTAAACTAGATCCTTCCTCATCCACCATTGTCTTAAGAACTTACCCCAAGAGATTTCCACTTACAAAATGTAGGTAATTTAAATAGTATTTTTTTTCAAAGAAGTAAAAAAGAAAGCCATCTTGTAGTACTGTGTGTAGGTATGAAAACGTTACCTCACTCACGCTACGCTTGTATAGTTCAGTTTTGCTTATTTTAATACAATAAAAATAAAAACAAACTTGTGTAAAGTGACTCCAAAACGACCTAAAGTAATAGGATAGGATATAATTGATATTATAGTCATCTATATTCTAGTTTAGTTATAAACTTTATAATTTTTTTTAAAAACTATGGTCTTTTGGTTTGTCTTTCCGGGTTAATCTACTGGATGGCTGAACCAATATTAATAAAATTTTACGAACATATAGAGAGCAATGCCAGGAGGTATCTAGCCTATATGTTATCCGAACAACTTGGAGATTTTGTTTTTATAAAAACGAAAAATCTCATTAACACATGTTATACAAGCGTGCTCGGACGGGTCACTAATTCAATATATGTTTCACATGGTTTCATAATGAAATCTACACAATGTACCTACTTTGCGGAGATTTTATTATGAAACCATTGTTTGAATAGGGATTTATTGTCTTTATGAGATTTTTAAAATTATTTTTATTTGCGTTTCTGTCTTCACACAACCCCTTGTCTCTTCAATCTTTATAAAAATTTTTCGTTTAGTCTAATAATAACATCTAAAAATATTAATAGATATTTAAAAATTTAAAAAGTACAGTAACGTCGCTAAGAGCTCATCCATTATCGTGCATACAAATATATCGAACATGTTAAAATTTGTCAGCCTATAAAATTTTAACATTCAAGTCTTTTTCTGTGTCGTTCATTTTCAAAACTAAGAAATGTTCGGCAAAGCGCGTTTACTCCAGTCATAATTTACAAAGAACAACTGCGGGTGAGATGCGGTTAAAGAGGATTTTCCCAGGAAGTTTTTACATTGATAAAATGCTTTTAGCGTTATAGTAAATTTCAAATTAAAGCTGGAATCACAAGTGAACAATTACGATTTATTTATGAACGCAAAGTAAACATTTAATATTTTTAGTTTTTTAACGTTATATAAAAACGAAGGACATGATGTTGAATTTATTAAAAGTAATGTATTCACATTACTGATAGTCATATTATGTGACTTATCAAGTCAAATTGATTAGTTAAAGTTAACTGTTTAGGTCAATCTTTCAATTGACTTTACCCCATACTTTTACGAATAGAATTATTGAAAAAAAGCTGACATTGCCTGATTAAATTAAGACAATGGTAATGAAATTAAGAAAGAAATGGTAATAAATCATAAAATCCTTATAGCCTATTAAAGTCCACTGCTAAACATAGGCCTACCCCATAGACTGCCTCATAGGGGGGATATTCTTTATAAAATATAAATGCCACGCTTGGCAAGCGGATTGGCAACCGCAGTTTTCAGTTTTTAGTTCTATAGTAGTTTTTGGGAAGACGCTGCTACCCATGTCCTGGTTTGTTTGCCCCTGTCGCCTGTGACACCTACAGGACAATATATGCTAGTGGATATTATTACAACGACACAATATGGTTATCTTACAACTCAAACCATAAAACAATTTTTTTAATTGTATTTTGTCGGAATTTTTGTCATTCACGAATATTTTATAATATTTAAAAATAGTTTATATTAATACAATAAAATAATATAGTATGGCCATTTGGTCAGTTTACAGCAGCGGACAAGTCAATTATTTGGTATGTTTTATGTGTTATAGATATGTCCGAATAATAATTCATTCAAAGCCTTGGTTAATTCCAAGTAAATCCTGATAATTCTATGCTCAAAAATTATTAAGTCAGTAGTTCAAGCATTGAAATGATTTATGAGAAGTTTAACTACTAAGAAAAAAGTCTCATTCTCTGAGAATTAACGCTATGTGATTTACATGAATATTTTTTTCTAATATTGATATAATTTTGCAGGATTTCAAATGATTATTTTGGAATGAAGTTAACATCAATTTGTCATCTTGACCCAATTTCGGTCGCGGCAGCCAGTCGTAACGAAGACACTGTCTATTCTCTCACTCTAATAGTCCGATGGGAAAGCAAATCGACACGAATAGAAAGATCAGGCGCAGGACCAACGGTATTATTTGGTATTAGAAAAAACACATTTGCACCCGGACGCTGGCTGGGCGGGTAGCTGGTTCGGTAAATATGCCACAAAGTTGTATTTTCAGTCACGACTGTTCTTAGGCAAATATGAAATAAAGTTACTTATCTGAAATAACTTACTTATCCAAAATAAATTTCAAATCACGTTGATAAATTGTGCATATAAATAAAGAATTAGTTTTCTTAGTCTCATTAAACAAAATCGGTGTTACATTATCGAAAAGGACGTTCGAGGTTCACAAAACAGAGAACTAGTCTTCTCGCCCGTTCGCAGTCGAATAAAGAAGTTAGGAAAAATTAACTGTAAAAAATTATAAAATAAATACCGTAGTACACGTCTAGTAATATATTACATGAAATTCTTTAATTATGTAAATAATATTAAACTTATCACTTCTTGTTATTTTTCAATTACGCTGCCTTTTATCAATTATAAGTATTTTAGTAGTAAGGTTTCGCTTTTTTAGTATTAATATTAGAATATAAATATTAGAATGTCACAATTATTTTGTCCTTACAGACTTAATTCATTACAAGAAAATTGTGGAACACACTTTCTCAATATATTTTTATAGAATAATAGTAACAAGCGAGCTCATAGTTCATAAGACAAGGTAAGTGATTGATGTGGTCTTTAGACACCTACATCTATCCTCGATTAAGAGCGAAGCGTTGTCACATCTTAGGACTAAGTTAAAATGCAATCACCATACTAAACACTGCAGCATTTAGCCACTATTTTATGCTGGTATTCTTTGAGAACCTGATGCTTCCCCGGTCGTGCTATGTCTCAGCTATACATTATAGAGTGCAGAGTGGCTCTAACATGTTAATGGACGACGAACGAGGAAGGATGGCAAGTGAAAAGTCTTAAATTAAAGTTTGGTTTCACCGAGAGAAACATTAAATGTCGTGAGAGGTTAACGGGTACTTTGCTAATATTCTTAGCTTTTACTTCATATTATTAAAGACTTTGGCTCTATGTATAGTTTGTTGTTTATATAATTTCATTCATATAGATCCCTATATTATACTGTGTATTATTAAATCCTTTATTGAAGTCAATTATTTTAAAATAATGTAATCTTTATTTAACGTTCTAATAATATAGAATGATAACAACTCATGTACTGGTGGATAAATAAAAATAAATTTCTTTTGAATAGGTAAGAATAAATGAGTTGGTGCTTGCTGCCAAAATCATTATAAGCCAGAAGTAATCCTTACAATATATTTTATGTTTCATACATTTGAAGCTATTTTTAAAGAAATAGTTTATTCACTAAAATGAAATAAGTCATCATTTTTTATTATACTTATTATTTTGTAATAAATAACTTCAAAGTACCATGCCCATATTAGTATGGAGCTGAAAGTCAGCAATGCCATGCAATGCCCAAATTTCAGCTCTATGTCATATGATAACTTATTAACAGTATTTATATGATATCTAGATTTAATGTCATATAAAGCACCGGTTTAAAAGATATTGGACATTAAACATGATGACTTCCTACTGGTTTGTTTTTTTATACATTTTATCGTTTACAGACAGCATTGCTATTCGTTTTTCACTAGGAACTTCATGATCATCACATAAGCTAAGCCAGATCAGTGTTCTTTTATATACTTATCTGTATGTTATCAGATAAACATGTCAGTTATTTGGAATTATCTGGCCTGCCTCCATTGTATTGTGTCAATATATATGTGAAAACAATTTGGTTAGATACAAAGGTTTAAGTACTCGAGTAAATAATAATATGGAAAGAGACCAAATATGTACCTCATGATAAACCGGTGTTTGTAATGAGATTATAAAAGCACATAGCAATAAAATAGTATGGGTTGTATTAAACTATCTTTTCACGTGTTTTTATATTTAATTGACATCAAATAACTGCTTGACTCAAAGACAAATATAAAATCGAACAATTGTTGTGTGTCTTTTAAGTAAGTACTTATTTACAATTATTTTATAAAGATATTATAGATATAATAGGTTGTTTACCTTTTCTATTACCGGTTTGTTGCTGTATTGGTTTCTGGTGATATGATACAGGTTGCGAAGAAAATAAAAAAGAAGTATAAGTAGGTAAGTGTTTATTGTTTTATTCTTCAATCACAAGTAATATATTATCTAAATATGATGCTGGTCTAGATATATTCGTCTCATGTCTAGCCCAACCCAAATACCATATTATGGCCATAACGTGGCAACAGCATCCCACTGTTCTGTTACCTACGAGACAGTTACAACAATAACCCAATATTACATCTAAGCAATTATTATTAGATGGTTGTGCATCAATTAAAATATATGTAAAATATTTACGGCGACCAACATGGTGCGACTGAATTCGACCCCTTAATAAGTAAGGTCTATTTCCTCCAACGGCTGCAACCATTTCTTCAGAGTGTTCCAGTTCGGGACATACTTCTATTTCATATAAACCATTTTGTCGAATATGCTCGCCATAATACGATCGTGCTTGCTTGACCTGATATGGGCCCAAAGCAAAAAGAATTAAATCAGAATAATTAAATACGGGAAATATATTTAATTGAGGAAAGCTCCCATCGATGCGTCTAAACATGACTGATCGCCTATTTAAATTATAGTTTCTTACAAATTCTGCCATGTAATTCGGAGTATGTTGATACCTCATGGCCCTTTCTATTATAAGAGAAGCATCTGGCCGATCTTGAATTGTAGGATGAAATCTATTAATTAGTGCAGCTGCAATTTTAAAATCATTCATTAAATGCGCGTGAGCTCTATTAAAAAACTACTGGCGAAATAATTTGAAATCTCTTTTAAAACGCCCGTTAACTACTTCGACAACCCATCGACATAAAGTTACTAATCGACTTTTATTCGCTTGAATAGTTGTTAACTGGTGTTCTCCCTCATTTAATGACTCAGGCTTCTGCACATTATAATTGCAGGCCTCTAATAGTGGGATTGCATCTCTGAACCCTCGGTCGAGTATAAATACATCTCCCTCTCTGTAAAACGTTCGCATGGGTCCATTTTCATCACTAAATAAATCTTTCATAATTTCCGCATCCTTTTGTTCCAGTTTCCTTTTGGTAAAAATAATTGGAACTCTTTTCAATATATATGTAAGTGCCATCACATATTGTGATTGCAGGTCTTGTTTGATCTGAGTCATTTGGATTGCCAAAAAAAGCATTTGGAATACTAAGATTTCTTCTTATGATATCTTGTCTAGTAAGATGTTGCAACCCAATATGCAATGGCACAAAATGTTCCATAAAACATGAGCGTACAATGTTCATGTGCCTCTCCATTGTTGATCGAGGTATATTAAATAAAGAAGACAACCTCTTGTTACTGTCCCCTGTCCTCATTTTAATTAAAAAGATAGCCAAAGCAGTTTTTGGTGATGGTACCTGATTAAGTAAAGGTAACTCGTTAAATAAAATAACAAATTCGGTCACTTTGAGACCAGTCCAATAATGACATATGTGGTTGGGCATTTCTTCTACACGTTCAAAATCAAATGTGACAGTGTTTCGTTTTGCAATATCAATTAAATCTTCTAATTGATTGATAGTAAAACTTGATATTGTAGATGATTGTTCTGGTAATTCATGCCAAATATTTAAAAAGAGATGGTGTTGGCAAACACGTGCAAACCGGGGCACATAAAAGTTATATTCTGTAATTAACATTTTTTTAATAAATGTTGGTATTAAATGCATGGATGCATTACCACAGTCAGCATAAATGCAGTGTCGTGATGTACTAGCAGCTCTCTTGTAATGAGGTAAATAGATAGGGGTCGATTCAATGGATCTTTGATCTGGCACAGAGGCAGGTGTAGGTAGAGGGGCAGGGGCAGATGCAGGGGCAGGTTCAGATGGCAACTGTGGTATAGCCATTTCACGTTGAGAATCTTGTGCAGCTTGTCGGCTAGCTCGCCGCCAACAATTATGACAAACTGCATAGCTATCTCTTCCATTCTGAAAATAATTATCATTATTAAATAAAGCAATTTAAGAAAATGATAAAATACACAATCCCTTAAATAACTAAGTTGAGTAACAAAAAAATCCTCAAACCAAGGGAGTTTTGACGTTTATCTAAGGTATGTTTAAAAATGGATCAAATGATTTAATTTTAAAAACTATTCCACTGATATAGATAGGTATAAGAATTATTTTCTAATATGGTATGAGTCATTACCATTAACCATATTCAATATAAGTAGTAATAGGTAAATACCTGTATTGATCTAATCCACGAAAAATATTCATAAAGTGGTCCATTTTCTTCAAGAAAGTGAAGTCTAGCTTCATTCAAAGAACAGCCACAACCAGCACAGACATTTGTATGACCTAATGTCCTAGGTGTATTTACATCAGCATTTTGTATCAATACATAACAAGCATGACACAACACATCCTCCATAGGAAGCTGAAAACAAAACAATGGGTGTTAGTTAGTTGTCACATTCCATAAAAAATGATTAACTAAGTAGAGAGATATGTTATCTTACGCGTCTACGATGAGTTAAGACCTGAAGTTCGATTGTATTAGATAATATTTTATTTTTTATACAGCGATATTTTTATATAACTTGAAACCTGAGTGCGAGACGCACTCAGGTTTCAAGTTATCGTGTACGCATACTTTATCTACAAGATACTGAGATATATAAAGATACTCACATATTCAATTCTCAGCCAAATAGATAAGATTATTAGCAACTCTTGAGGCAGAGTTGTAACCACATGCCTCTGTATTCGTTGAACGCGTAACCCGCAGTTCAGGCAACGCATTTTGTATCACAAACGAAAAGTCCAAATCACAAAACACAGTCAAGTCCTTATTAGAAAAAAGCCGAAGTCACCGAATAAAACGACACTATCAATATCCATAAAACGAAGCCAAGGTAGATTTTTTATCGAGCAGAAAAGTTTTTTCAGATTTTAACAGTTGGGCAGGCAGAGTGAAATGAAAGAATGAGTGACAGTCATTTTAGTTTTTTGGAATTATTTTGACTTGGAGCTAAGTCTTTTGAGCCATTACTTCATTAGGTTTTTGCTTGAATTATATTTGTTTATTTGAAGATATACTTATACACTACCAAAAGCACTTTTTTACTTCTAAGTGCATCATTTAGATCTTTATTAAACTCGTTGATGATTCAAATGTAAAATATTAACCGATATTGGAACGGATTACTTTTTTGACACATATACATTGGCCAAAAGACGTGATTCCAGACCGTATAAATAAAGCATGAATGAATACGTAATACAATGTCAACAGAACGTCTTATTTTTTTTATTTTTTATCCAGTACTTCATATGATTTAAAATTAACAACATAATTCTAGTTTTTATTTATTAAAGCAATCTTGTAATATACTTTATCTGGGCATTTCTGGGGCACAGATGGGCATTGTTATTTCCATTGTGTAGCAGCAGTAAATTTCACACTATCCGAGTAACCCGGGTTAAGTATAACTGTTAAGTAGCTAAGCGTACGACGAAATTTTACAATACAAGAGTTCAATTCACGCCGGTATCAATTTGTTGTGTTTTATGACCAGGTTTGCTAATTAAACGTAATACTAATGACCTTTAACTTCTATTCTTTGAACAAATATAAATTTTAATTGCAATTCTAATCATTGATTTACCATCGGCGGTGAATGAAATTATTTGGGCGCGTAAAAGGGTATTAAAAATGTTTCGAAGCTATGCAAAGTATATCAACAAACGCTGCAGGAACGCTATTTAACAAAATATGTGATATTAATTTTTGCAGAAAAATTGGGCTACAAATTTGAAACAATAGCGTTTGACGAAGAGAAACCTTTTATTTTCAGAGCCAAAATGAATTGAAGGCTTTCAAAGCGGTTATTAAACGTGCAGTAAAAATAACACAAAGTCACGAACCATATTAACGAAAAAGGGTATAAGAGTAAAGAGAAAGCTTGAGATATTACCTTAATGCATTATTGTTAATAAATGTGAAAAAAAAAGAATTTAATAAAAACCCATTCTCTCTTATACAAACTCCGAAGACACGCATTTATATTACAACCATATAGGTTGCTTGCTGGCAGACATTGTTTTGGCCTTTGGCTGTTTTACAATGTATTTATTCAACCACAGCGCCACCAATTGGATCCAGATCTTGTGATTTTCTGTTTAAGCAATGAACCAAAATTATATATTAAGAAATAGCTTTTCAACCGCGGCTTCGCTGGCGTGCGGGCTTGAATTTAGAAACATCGATAATACTATTTAGTACTAAAACTAGCTAAACTGAATCACTTGTAAAGACATGTCAGTATCGGTGTCTATATTGGCAATATCATAAGCTACAGAAACATAAGTTATTTTATCAGAATCGCATAAATATCATACGTCAAGCAATATCTTTTTTATATCGAACATCTCTTCCGACGTGTGTTTTTGAAGGGAAAGTTGTCCTGGAATCGGAAATGTGTTCTTTATATAATATGCATTATTAAAGATGATATAGTGTTGATAAAATAAGGTTTAATTTCATGGTCTTTATTAATATTGGTACCAATGAATATTGATTAGCACCACATGCCAGTATTTTTTTACGCTCATTAAAACGTAAAAAAATACTGGCATGGCATCACCGTGAATAGAACTACATTTATGAAATTTTGAAGACTTAATAGTTCTATTAGTTCTATTCACGGTGAACGTGTAAGAAGAACTAAGCTCATGAACAGAAATCTAAAATAAATAAAACGGGTAACAGCATCTTCCTGATCGTAGCTCAAAATAATAAAAATATGCAGTTGGCAACTCGCATGCCAAGCGTGGCAACTATGGCAAATATCCTACTTAATTGACAGTTTGTAGAGGAAATTCAATTGATGAACGGGAGTAATATATTAGCCAGAAGGAAACTGAAACAGGAGATGAGTAGCATCTTCTTGATAACAGTGGAAAGTAATAGAGAGCTACGGTAGCCAACCCGCATTCCAAGCGTGAATACAACTGCAAATACCTGGTCTATTTGACAAACAATGCGGGAAGTCTATGATCAGCAGTGAATATATAAAATAAACCTAAATACATCCTACTAATGGCCACAGCGAGTTTTAGGTCAAAAGTAGTTGGCTAATTTGACTCCATCGCGGGATGACTGACTTCACATACCTATACCTAAAAATGATTTCCGAAATATTTTTTAACTTCTCAGATATGCAGATTTCCTTGTGATCTTTTTCTTCACCACTGAGAACGTGTAAATCGAAATTTCAAATTGCAGTTAAAATATGAGTGGTGTTGGCGCGGATCTAATTTTGGTTGCTTACGTGCCTACTACGAAATTTACGTTTAGATCGGTTTGATTACCGGCTTATACAGATGACTTTCAAGATTCTATTAATGCAATTCTGCTCACAGCTAAAACAAAAATAAATCCGTGTTTAAAGATTTTTTTGGCTATTTTTAGTACTTTTTCACAAGTGCCTGTTAATTTCCTCATGTGAGCTATGAAAGCGAGACTGTCACAAAACATTTAATAATTATGTCTGAAAATGTAAAAGCTATCTTATTATATGAAAAACTGTTTTAAAAATCTCATTTAAAGTAAAAAAAGTCTGCGTCTACGGTATCACAAACTATTCAATCAACTAAGGATAAAAATATTACAGTGCATTTAATTTTCAAATATCAACTAATTTCAGACTAGAAAAACGAAATCGATAAAATATTGCTATGCCAATAGACACACAACATGTTTAACTAAAGACCTTCACTATCAATCAAAGTTTTGTGTACACAGGTTTTTTAGTAATTTTGCTAAAGTTTACAATTATGATAAATCATGCAGACAGTGGCCACCAGTCTATACCAGTCTGACAATTTTGATACTGAACAATAAGTATGCTCTCTATCGCACAATAAAGCCGATAACATTTATATAATACATAAATTTGCCATAAATTGATGTAGAATCCATAAAAAATTCTGCTTTTATCAAATACACGCGTTCAGCGCTGCTAGCGGTGTGCAATGAAAATATTTTACGATATTACAATGACATCCAGAAATAGCTATGTTTAGTTGTTAATATCGCCAAACAATCTCTATTCATTGATTTGGTCAACCTTTATCATAACATAGTCAAGAAACACTAAAATTTTATGAAATACCGCCATTTCAGTTTCAATAATCGACAATTTTTTATATTATAAATTTTAAGGTCTGACCAGTACATATATAAAAATCTTCTTATTATAAATTATAAGGATAATAAAAGTTTTGTACTAATTGCAACTAAAACTTTTTATAGATTAATACAGATACTTAACACCCCTTTTTTCAGTTCCCTAATCGAATAAAAGTAGCCTATGAGTAGCCCCGAGTCCAGTTACGCGCAAAATTTCATTGAAATCTGTTTAGCAGTTTTTGTTCAATTCAAAAAACTACTAATTTGGCTTCAGTGCCCTTTACTTATACCCTGAACTTGTTTTTTTTTTAGTAAATATTAGAATTACAAACATGACTTTTTTACAGATTAGTTATATGAATAGATTGATTAAAACTACTTTTAAGGATTTTATCGCGTTTTATTTATATTAATTTTAATACCCGACGTTTCGGGTGCTTTCCAGCTCTTTGTTTGCCTATAAGAGATCAATTAGAACCCGCGTAAAAGAACACATAGCTGACGTGAAGCATCAACGTTCCGGGAAGTCTGCAGTTTGCGATCATATTCTAGATGGCCCCAACCATTACATCAGATTTGTTAGACCACAAATCCTCGCGAAAGAACATCGATTCCTACCAAGGATGATACGTAAGGCTATTGAAATTAAAAAACATCCTAATTTCAATAGAGAAGGAAGCTGGGTACTACCACCTGCTTGGGATCCTATAATTAATGAAATTAAAACTAAACCCAAGGATACCACTGCAAGACTTCAAAATACAGTTAGTTCATTCTGCGTAGATTGGACCAAAAACAATAATTAAAAAGCTGAAGGTAGTCCGGGTTAACTTTGACATCGGGACGTCAGTCACCTCAGTCCCCCGTGACCATGGGTGCTGGAAAGCACCCGAAACGTCGGGTATTAAAATTAATATAAATAAAACGCGATAAAATCCGTAAAAGTAGTTTTAATCAATGTATAGTGTTCGCGTAAATATAAAAAATCATTATATATGTATGGATAAAACGCGTTTTGGTTTTGTTCATAAATATAGGATTTCTTAATTACTTATAAAATAATCCCATTCTAGCATACGAGTATGTGTAAAACATCGTTTTGATAAAAAAATATATTGCATTAGCTGTGCCCCGTGTTTTAATTCACCGGCATATATCACGTGCCTGGGCCACGCAATATGACATGACACCTAGTTCAAGCATTTTAGATATCATGTATGGAAAAAATTGGGATCTAGCCATCTTCCTCCTTCCAGGTGAACGTTCCCCCTCGCGCCCCAGAAAGAGCGAGCTTTTTTAGTTTTTAAGAATACCATACACGATATACGAAAATTGTGTAGGTTTGAAATAATCCCTGATTAAATCTAGTCCAGTTCAATCATCCGCTAAAAGGAATCCCTTTATCCTATTTCCTCAATTTTAGGGTATAATGTAGAAAAGGAGTTAAGATGAAGGAGACGTGTTGCCCTTGCTATGACTTTAATTATACTACTCACTTAACAGCTGCAATTAATGTTAATATTAGATCCTTACATATGAAATTAGCGTTTAGTCGTACTGACCACTTTGATCTGAAATATCTCCTCTTTGGTTCAGAATTCCAAATTCAAATTTATAAATTCATTTAGCTAGTACATTGGAATTTTGAAAACAGTCATTCAATTGTTTTTCCTCATTACTTTTTTCTTTGGCGTCACTTATTACCGCACAATGGAAAACATGAAATATCGGTATATTCATGAGTGTACGGCGCTGGTGTCGCAAAAGAAAGCACGGTACGTTTTTGGTTTCAACGTTTTCGTTCCGGGAATTTCGACCTTCAACCCCCGTGGACGGCTGGAGACCAAAGTGGAAAATGAAGAATTAAAGGCTATTCTGGAAGCGGATACATCACAAAGCACTTTAGAGATAGCTGCAGTATTCAAGGTAAGGCATAAAACTGTATTAATCCACTTGAAACAAATCGGGAAAGTAAAAAAACTTGAACGAAAAACTTGCAAATACGCGTCAACTGCTGTGTTACTTTGCTCAACTGACACAAAAATGAAGGGATTTTAAATCGAATCATTATTTGTGATGAAAAGTGGATATTGTACGATAATCGGAAGCGCTCGTTACAGTGGCTGAACCCTGAAGACCCAGCCAAATCCTGCCCTTAACGAAAATTGACTCAGAAAAAGTTACTTGTGACTATTTGGTGGACAAGCGCCGATGTCTTTCACTACAGCTTTCTAAAATCTGGCTAGACGATTACGGCAGATATCTATTGTCAGTAACTGCAAACAATGAAGGAAAAACTAGCTGCTAAATAACCGAGATTGGTCAATCGCTCTAGGCCATTGCTGCTTCACGACAACGCAAGACCACACTCTACACAATAAACAACCACTAAGTTAGATGGTCTACAATTGGAATGTTTGCGACATCCACCCTATTCCCCGTACTTTGCTCTGACAGATTACCATTTTTTGTAGAATTTGGATAACTTCTTACAAAGAAAAAAATTCAACTCCGATGTGGCAGTCCAAACCGCCTTCAAAGAGTTTATTGATTCTCGCCCCCATGGATTTTTTAATAAAGGAATCAATGAACTATTTATAAGATGGCAAAAATGCATAACAACCGTTCATGCTTTGATTAATTTAATATAATATAACAAAAAAATTGACTTTATATTCCTCCCATACAAAGCGCCAATTCCATATGTAAGGACCTAACACTAAAGCGATATACTTAACAGTTTTCGCGCATATTACCACGAAATATTAACAATTTTTTTTCATTTATCGATTTTTTCTCAAAGTTTAGTTTTCTTAATCACTTCCTACTTTACCGCCGAGACTATATACGTCCAACTGCTTGGCACATACCTCCTCTCATTGCTATTATTCTTTGTTTCTTTATATTGTTCTTTATAATCCATTATTCTGTTCGTTCCATCTTCTATTCTCTCTATCATCTATTCTTTCTATCATAACCAATTTTTATTGACTTTTATGAAGTGCCACCTCTCATAAAATCGTATCGGGTAAGTGGATGCACTTATTTTTTTTGTTTGTGTTCCGTCCTAAAAGTAAGCTTAGTGCTAATTTTCTTACTAATTTTCATTTTTTTTAATGTTTTCATTGTCTTAGTGTCCAGTACACTAAATGTTTAAGCGGTTTCATCCCTCGTTTTATCGTCAGAAATGTAATAGGTTATAGTAACATGGAAAGAATAAACATTTAAGA
Organism: Parnassius apollo; assembly: GCA_907164705.1. Lineage (NCBI taxonomy): Eukaryota > Metazoa > Arthropoda > Insecta > Lepidoptera > Papilionidae > Parnassius > Parnassius apollo. Next base: position 16,189,992 of record CAJQZP010000693.1, read on the forward strand.
CTAAACAAACGAACTTGTGGATTTTGAGAAGCACATTAATTAATTTCTCATAGTAATGCCAACAAAACAAGAAGAATTTTAAGAAATTACTTAATAGTCAATTTTGAAACCCTAAAAGTCGCTCAAGTTGTTATCGAAGATCGTGGTATAACAGGTTTGTTCTAAACTGTCTTTGTTCTGTAACTAGTAATTTTTCATTCGCGACGACAGTAATAAGATATGTTACATTGACAATTTTGTGATTGTCTATGACAATCGCATGGGGTATCCATCAGAATAGCCTCTTTTCTTATCCGCATTGCAGGGAAAAAGATGGGTCACGTCGGATTATACCGAATGAAATTCCTTGATATTAGGTGGGACCATGGAAACGATTTTGCATATATCCACGGCCCCATCAGCGCCAGCCACCGCTTGGCGTTGATGCATGGCCACTTCTCGCTTGGCGTTACTTCTCGGTTAGGACAAAATCTCCACCTTAGAAGGTCCGGTACATGGTAACGCGATCATAAATCCGCTAATTCTAACAAGGATAGAGATGCATGCCAGCTGTGACCTTTCACGAGCTGACAAAAAGAAAAAGAATTAAAAACCAAACACTAAAACAAATGAGCGCTAAATATTAATATATTAAAATTGTTTGTGGTGAGTGATCGGTAATATCGTCGATTCCCTTTATAAGCACTAAATGCTGACTGTTATACTATCCAAATACTTCTTATTTGTGATTATCATCATTACAGCCCATCAACTTCAAGTGTTAAACATAGGCGTCTCCCTTAAATTACCTTATGGGAGGGAGGGGGAAAATTTCACAAAAATTTGCTACGCTTGACAGGCGCTATCAGTCTGCGACAGTGCACTACTGGACATAGGCTTCTGTCTTTGCGCACCACTAATCTTTATCTTTGGCTGTATGCAACCAGTTCCTGCCAGCCATTTTGCGCAAAACGTCGCTCCATCTAGCCAGGGAACTTCCCACACTGATTTACCTAACCATCAATTTTATGGGCATGTCTAATCATGTTCAATCGTGTCAAATCATTGTCACTACAGCTTGTAAAAATACGGAAAACTATGAAGGTGACCTTGGTTTTTCGGTCGTTTTCTTCGTTAAGAATTTTATTTTATATCTCTCAAATGCACTGGAGTAGCATGACGAGCATGACAGGTATATTGCCACAGAGTAAGGCTCTTTACTCATGTGATATTGCTCCATGACCCCATAAGATATGAAAGACGAGACCTTTGCCCAGCCGTAGGCGGTGTATGGGCTCTATACTTACTAACTTTTATTCATATCATTATAAGATATCATTCATATTTATTAATTTTATTCATTGTTAAATAAAAATATAAAAATTTACGTGGTAGAGCCACGCTGCATAAAAACACAGGCAAAAGAAAGCTCATGGTTTTGAAAACATCAGCACAATTATAAATCATGTAATAATACTTCCTGCGAGAAATTACATTATTCATGTCTTTTCAAAACACGTGTACATTTCCTATATCTACCTATCTAAAATTTAAACCCATTAAAGTATAACATATTTAGTTTAAAATAATGGCGCAGAATTAATAAATTATAACACAGAGTAACAATAATTCATGGCACTGCGTGTAATAATTTTAAATGGACTTTGAAGCTCTGAAAGACACAATAAGCTGATTATCCCAGCTTACTGCGACGAACAAATAGAAAATTGAATGGTGCAATTGCAATAGAAAGCCACAAAATGCCAGTAAAATTGTCTTTCATGGTCGAAATAGCTTCAACGCCGAGCGGATAAAACATGTCTGAGATGCCTGAGGATTTCCAAGAATAGTTAACTGGCTAGATTCCATCATATGGGCTATATTGGATCTACCAATGTTTTGTTTTTTATCTACTTTAAAACAAAAATGTAATGAATTATCGTTATATGAAATTATTGCTTAATATAGAAGAATTAAACCTGAAATATTTAAAACTTTTTCTGGAACATACATCTCGTAACGTTAAAAACCTTATGAAGTTGTTCTTCAAATTAGATAATATGTAGATTTTTTCAAACCAACAAACGACGTAAAAACGTTTACACAAAAAAAGAACTGTAACTACCAAAGTTTGTGTCGAAGTTCCTAATTCTTGTTATTTACAATGTCATTTGGAATGAAAAATTGTTCGTTCAGAAGCTGAATAAGGAAATAAGATAGCTTTAAGAAGTAGAATGTTTTAGTAACAACTTAGAAAATCTCAATATCCTTACATTAACTAAGTTCTCGTGACGATTTATAAAATAAAGCTGTATGACGTTTGTGGTTTTAACTGTTTTAAATTTTGAGCAAGTTTGCACAAATTTTTTTTCTTAGTAGTGTAACAGCCCATCATTATTATTAATAATTAATAATTAATTTCCATATAAGAGGAAGTCAAAACATAATCTGAAAAGATATATATTAAAAATAAAATGAAATTAATAAAAATAAAGTTCAAATAAATACATTTCAGACGTTAAGTATTATGGTAAATTAAAGGCAAAATATTTATTTATTTAGAAAACTTTTAAAAATATTCAAAATGTGATAAATAATAGAAATACAAGTCGAAAATATTATAAAAATAAAGATAAATAACATTTATAAAATAATTGAAAGTTGGTTAAAAATTAGAATGTATCTATGAAGTATGAGCATTACAATGCTATAGATATGGGTTGAAGTCCTATATAATTACTTTATGATAGTAAGGTTTATTAATGACTTATGATAGTAAGGTTTATTATACTAAAGCATTATTATAGGCATATTATATTGGGGGTCATTGTAGAAGCGTGCTCGTCGCGACCCCTGCCAGCCCTTTTCAGGGCTGCAATTCTACACAGCTGCGAACCATGCAAACGAGGGTTAGGGCGTCCCCCCAAGGCGACGCACACCAGCTCGTCCTCGTTGGTGTGGAATGCAGCGCGCAAAGCGGCGATGGGGACCGCCACCCGTCACGCACAGCCCGACACGGCGGAAGGTGGAGGACGGAGTGCAGAGTTGGCACGTGGAATGTTAGAGGGGGCATGAGAGATAAGACGAATGAGTTGATCGAAATAATGAAAGAAAGAGAATTAGATGTCGTGTGTATGTCGGAGACCAAACGGAAAGGCAGTGGTACTGAAGAGCTCCCTGGCGGGACGTTAGCTATATGGTCCGGAGTCCCGGAAAGCGAGAACGCCTGCCAGGGAGTGGGAGTGCTGTTGTCGTCCCGGTTGGTCGATCTTATGACAGAATACAAGGTTGTAAACTCAAGACTTCTCTGGGTTCGCTTCAAAATGGGACTGACGAAGTTATTCCTTTTGGCTGTTTATGCGCCGGTAGCTTCGTCCTCCAGGGCTGAGTTGGAGGAGTTTTGGGAGAATGTAAGAGAAGTTCTAGATTTGGTTAAGGGAAACGAAAGAACTGTTGTATGTGGTGATTTGAATGGATGGGTAGGTATCGCTCGACCAGGATGCGAGTCGATGCTTGGAAAGTTTGGCGATAAAAGGGTTAATGATGCTGGCAAGCTTATACTGGCTGTATGCAAGGAAAAGGGTCTTCTTGTGACAAACACTATGTTTAATCACAGGAAAATCCATATGTACACTAGAGAAAGAAAGAATGAGAGAAGTATAATTGATTTGTTCCTGGTGGATGACCGACTGCGAAAACAGGTGATGGATACACGAGTGTTCAGGGGTGCTGACCTGGGAACGGATCATTATCTAGTAATTACTAGATTTAGGGGTTTGTTCGCGGGTTGGCGCTACCGGACGGCAGTAACAGAACCACAGTCGGTCTGTCGCATCCGAAGCTGGAAGCTTCAGGAAGCGGATACTAGGGACAAATATCACACGAGGGTAGCCGAAAAGCTTGACACCATCGATGGCAGGAAAGAATGTGTAGAGAGAACATAGCAGAACCTTAGGGATGGAATGGTAAGTGCAGCGGAAGAAGTATGTGGTACGATAAAAAGAGGTAGTAGTAAAAGAAGAGATGCATGGTGGAATGATGAAGTGAGAGAAGCTGTAAAAAAAGAAGAAAAAAGCATGGTTATACTACTTGGCCTCTAGTAACGATGAGCATATGAGAGAGAAGATGAAAGAAAGATATAAGCTGCAGAAAGTTCATGCGAAAACATTGATTGAGGAAGTACGTGAAAGGTGTAGAAAAGAAGCGGACGAGAGGTTGTCGCACAACTTTAGGGAAAACTCCAAACTCTTCTGGAAAGAGGTTGGAAGGTCCCGGAGTGGTGCAACAGCCTTAAGAATGAACAAAGTGCTTTCGAGAACCAATGACGTCCTCTCAGAAAAATCGGACGTCATGCAGCGATGGAGTGAATTTTATAGAGAAATGTATGCGTGTCATGATCTTAGTGAAGGATCCGGGGGTGAAGCCGTGACTGGCATGCCAGACACGGACCTCGATAACACTGAGGTCATCAGCATGAAAGAGATTGAACGTGCGATTCGAAGTTTGAAATGTGGTAAGGCTGCGGGACTAGACAGAGTTACTGCTGAAATGGTCAAGTACGGTGGGCCTCGCGTCTGGGACAGCTTCCATCTGCTGTGCAATTTGTGCTGGCGGACGGGAGATGTCCCGGATGATTGGCGATCCGCGGTCATTGTGCCTTTATATAAAGGTAAAGGTTCACATTTTGACTGCGGGTGCTATCGGGCGATCAGCTTGACCAGTTTAGCAAGTAAAGTTTACTCGAAGGTTTTGACACGTAGGATGCAAGAGAAATCGGAAAGATTCTTATGGGAGGCACAATGCGGATTTAGACCTGGAAGAGGATGCACGGATCAAATGTTTTCTCTCCGCATGATCACGGAGAAGCTTCGGAGTGTTAACCAGAATATTTTCTGTGCTTTTGTGGATCTGGAGAAAGCATTTGATAAGGTTATAAGGAAGAAAATGTGGGAACTGTTGCCGGGATATGGTGTGGATGGTCGATTGTTAAGAGCTGTGCAGTCACTTTACTATGACTGTAAAGCCTGTGTGCGGGTAGGGCATGACCTGTCACCCATGTTTAGCGTCCAAGCGGGCGTAAAACAGGGTTGTGTCATGTCTTCCTGGCTGTTCATACTGTATCTCGACAGCTGTTTACAGAAGCTGAAAAATAGCTGTTTGTGTGTGAAATTGGGTGACATAAAAGTTAATTGTCTGCTGTATGCTGATGATGCAGTGCTTATTGCACCATCAGAAGCAGAACTGCAGGCATTAGTCACGTGTATGAAGGAGGAATGTGAAATTAAAGGTCTCCGTTTGAATGCTAATAAAACTAAGGTTCTGGTATTTGAAAAGGACGAAGAGAGAACGAAATGTGAAATATGGGTAAATCAGGAATGTCTAGAACAGGTAAATGAAATTGTATACTTGGGGAGTGCTTTCAGCCGGGATGGAAGATGTGATTTAGATGTGGATAGGCGTGTCGCTGCCGGAAACAAAGTCAATGGTGCCCTGAATGCATTAGTAAAAAGGCAAGGCGTGGTGAATAGTGCACGCCTTGCAATACATAATGCAGTGTTGGTACCGACTTTGTTATATGGCAGCGAAATCTGGGTATGCCAGAAGAAGCATAAAAGCAAGTTGAATGCAGTGGAGATGCGATCTCTTCGTAAAATGTGTGGCGTTACCTTAGCCGACCGAAAGCGAAACGAAGAGATTCGCAATATGGCAGGATTGAAAGATGACCTTATCACAAAAATTGATAGGGGCGTACTCCAATGGTTTGGGCACGTTGAACGAATGAGTGAAGACCGAATGGTGAAGAAAATATATAGAGCGAAAGTAAATATTAAAAGGTGTCGAGGTAGACCGAGACTAACTTTCGAAGACCATGTGAGCAAATTGCTCGAAGAGGGGAGGGTCAAGAGTACTCGGATACCTAGACGTGCATGTATGAAGAAGTTAATGAACCTGAAAGAAGCGAAAGAGGTATGTTAGTATCGTGACACTTGGCGATCTGTTCTCTCTGGCTACCCCGTTAGGGATTGTGCGTAAAGATAAGTGTAAGAGTATTATTATAGGAAGTCTCCTTGATACATAAGCATTATATGTGGTGGTCGGGTGACCGACTGCTTAAAGTACTGTTGCACAATGACTAGTCCTATATTAGGGACTTATGATAGTAAGGTATATGATACAAAAGCATTACCATAGAAGGTCTCTATGATGAATTTGCAGTACAATAGAGTTGTGGGTTGACGTCCCATATATTAAAGACATATAATAGTAAGGTCTATGATCATCATTATCATCATCATTACAGCCCTTCACAAGTCCACTGCTGAACATAGGCCTCCCCCAAAGTATGCCACAAAGCACGGTCCTGAGCCACCTGCATCCATCGACTTCCTGCATGTCTTACCAGGTCGTCACTCCATCTAGTCGGGGGGTCGCCCTACACCTCGCCTACCTGTACGAGGCTGCCACTCGAGAACCTTTTTTCCCATACGGTTGTCGGTTTTTCGAGCTATATGACCGGCCCATTGCCACTTCAGCTTACTAATCCGTTGGGCTATGTCGATCACTCTGGTTCTACTGCGGATATCCTCATTTCTCAGTTTATTACGCATAGAAACTCCGAGTATAGCCCTCTCCATAGCTCGCTGAGCGACTTTGAGCGTCCTCATACGGCCAGCAGTGAAGGACCACGTCTCGGTTCCGTAGGTCATCACTGGCAACACGCACTGGTTGTACAACTTAGTTTTCAGGTTTTGAGGTATACCTGACGAGAAGATGTGTCGTAATTTCCCGATCGCTGCTGGTCAATGATACAAAAGCATTATTATAGAAGGTCTCTTTGATGCATAAGCATTATGATAGTAGAGTTATGGGTTGAAGTCCTATATATTAAAGACATATAATAGTAAGGTATATGAAATAAAGCAAATATGTGGAAGGTCTCAAATAAGTAAAAGCATTATATTAATAGAAATGGGTCTTAAAAAGGATTAATAAAGTGGCATGTATGCTGCTTCACGAGCAACTAAGACCGAGGTAAACTTCGACTCGCTAACCGATGTGTCCTAGACATATTATCTTAGTGCCGGTGGTAAGCACGTTTGTTGTAGCAATACGGCTTTACCGTGGACATCGCATACCGTTTGTGGTCGGCGTCGTAGCGCAAAGCGAACTTTTAACAACGTTTTCACGAAGTCATAATAATATCAACGTCATTGCAGGAGCATATAGAAAAGCTAAAAGAAGTTTTTGAAGGATTTAAAATAAATAATCTGAAAATCCAGTTGAACAAGTCTGAATTTCTTCAAAAACACGACACATTTTTAGGCCATGAACTAACTGATTAGGGACTAAAGCCTAATCATGACAAAATTAAAGCGGTTCTGAACTTCCCACTACCAAAAACACAGAAGGAGATTAAAAGCTTTTTAGGACTCTGAGAATACTACAGAAAAATCATAAAAGACTTTGCCAAGCTTACAAAACCGATGAGCTTATCGGGATTTTTGGAATCTTTCAATAATTGCAAACATATTTTAACCAATGCACCTATCCTGCAGTACCCAAATTTTGACAAACCATTCGTACTGACAACAGACGCATCGGACGTAGCCCTTGGTGCAGTACTGTCTCAAGGAAAGATAGGCTTAGACTAAATAACCGGTAGCATACCCATGGAGGCCACTTTCGGATGCAGAGTGAAATACTCCACAATAGAAAAGGAGCTCTTAGCCATTGTTTGGGCAGCGAAATACTTTCGACCTTATCTTTATGGACAAAAATTTGTTATATACACCGACCATAGACCCCTGACATGGCTAATGTCTCTAAAAGACCCTAACTCTAAATTGACTAGGTGGCGACTTAAACTCTCTCTCGAGTTAAAAATTATTATAAGAGCATTGATTCACTAGCAGTCAATCTTGATGACAATGATGATGACGACATCATAAATAGAATTTTCGACAACGCACGGCAAGAGGTAGATACGGAGAGAAATGCAATACAACAGTCTGAGGATAATAATGACAACAACAACGATAGCAATGACAATAACGTGATGAATGGATGGATGGATAGGACTAACGTACAATCTCCTCCAACAGACATAATCCGATAGTATGAGTATAGTTACACTCGACCCTGATCACTTATTATCGACAAACCATACGCAACCCGATAATGAAAACAACGGGATACTAATCTTATCGGAAGCGATCGACAGACAACTAAAAAAATTAATTAACAGAGTAGAAAATAGGTCTACTAATTCTAGAACAGGAACAGTAATTAGAGATGTATTTATTCCGGTCAATAACAGAGAGAAAGAAATTATCAAATTCTTAAAAGAACACACCATTGCTGATCGCGTATTTTATTGCTACTTCTATAACAAATCGAGAGATAAATGGGTGAAATTTTTTCTCTAGAAAATTAAGTTTGTCTTGTAATCCGTCTTGTTTTTTCGTTAAAGCAATATTTGATGCTTACCTTATCTACAAAAGAGGTTGACAAAAACATTTTATTTTCTAGGTATTTGTTCTAATGCATAAATTCTGTTGCTGGAAATCGAAAAACATCAAAATATCCATTCTTAGCTTTTTAAGTTTTCATCGATCCGAAATTGAATAATCAAAAAATCGATAATAACCCTACATCGTTCCAAAAACCTCTCGAATCTGAACAATCCAAAAACAAGTATCTTATTTTTTAATTTTATCGGTATCTTAGTTTTTTAATTTTTTTTTTCTGTTGTCGGACGTATAAACAACTGGTCGTTCTTGATTGATAATTTTAATGTATATATAAATACTTATGAACGCATCCAAAACGTCGTTACTTTACTTATTGATTAATAATGTAATCATAGTAATTTCTAATCTAACTCGTGGATCCCAGCGTCTAACCCAATCTGTGCTGTGAATTTACTTTATTTATCAAAAATATACTGTGAGTCAATATTATTTGTTTTGTTTCTAAAAACAAACTTTTACCAAAATCATTATTCTTCCCTTTATAAGTAACGTAGAAGAAACGAAAATTTGACACTCGGAATTCGTGAATTTCAGTGTATGTATTTTAATGAAAGTAAGTTTTTTCACCCTTTTGTTTAAACGGGACTCTTATAGCACAAATCCTACTCACATTTAGTTTTTTTTAGCTTTTTGTTTCAAATTCAGCAGAACTGAAAACTTATGAAATTACTAATAGGTAACAAAAACAATTTTACTAAGAATGTTTTACTCAATTGTTTGAAATTTGATACTTATTACCTGCGGGTAATAAGACCACAAGAGAAATTTGAAAAAAAAGTGAGAAATTTCCCATTAATTTTGTTCATTGGTGTACACGTTTTAATAAAAATGTTTGGTTTAGTACAATTACTATAAAGTATAAATGAAAAAATTGTAATTAATGCCACAAAGAAAAACAAAATTAAGCATTTCGTAAAACCTTGGTCGTCGGTCTTATTTTATTACAGTAGGGTAATAAGGCGTATTGCTTTAACGAACCTTAATAATCAAACTATACGTAATATATTCAATATTTGTGATCAATAATCACATGAATGTAGCAATTAAGACTTAAAGTTCTAAAAAATATAAATTTCCTTGCCTAAGAGCCCTTAAAAGTGATAAGTATAATGATGAACAAACTGACAACCGAATTTTTCTCACAGCATTCAGTCTCCACAGAGACTAGCCTATTTGGACAATACAGAATTATAGTGCCCAAGTAGCATAAATTATAAGCACAGGTGCACTCTCTATTCTCTCACAATCGTCAAATCGCAATCGTGAATCGAGGTCTCAGAGAGCTTAGGCGGAGGACCAATAATTTACACATAATTTAATAGCTTCTAATGTCAAAGTCTTAATTCTTCGACATACTTTGGCTTTGCACTGTTTGGACAGCTAAAACCAGGTCGTTATCTGATTACGTCACTAGTTTAGTAATAAAAGCGTAGCGCATTTATTTGCATTATAACATTTTAAAAATGAAACAAAATACATTATAAAACGAGAAAAACTACACATGAAGATGAAGTATAATAGAACCTGTGATTAAATTTATTTAGCCTTAATAACCGCCGACCATAATTATATTAAAGAAAAATCAGATAAAAAAATAGACGACAAAACGTTATTCATATCTTCAAGACAAACCAAGCATTTATTCACAAAAATAAATATTATGATTTAAGATAGCTAAGTGTAATATTATAAACATATTTAAGTTTTATTTGGACTGATTTTTATTATTGGTGAAATGCGATCTTATCTTATGATAGATAATGCAACTCAGGTGGCAGGACGCAGGGTAGCGTGACCATCGAGATACTATGTATTACGCACAGTACAATTTAGTTCAATGAGCGTGACTCTGCAAACTTGTAGAGACATTAACGTGTAATAGAAGTCTGTTGTTATCTCCTTGAGAGAGAGAGTGAGAGGAACAGAGAGATAGAGAGAGAGAAAACGGTTATTAAAAATATGATTTTTGTTACTTAGGCCTTATGAGCCGACAGGCCTTATTACCCGCAGGTACCTTAATTGTAAAATGTAGTTACGGGCATACAGACTTAAGATTATATTAGAATGTCGAAATTAAGGAAAAAAATAAGATGGGATTGCATTTGACAGCATAGTTATCATATACTTTGTTTGATTCATTCATGCACTAATTAAAAGCGACCAGCTGTGTTGGACCTAAACGGGCGAAGAAAGTTTTTTATGTAACAGACTACAAAAATGCTTTTCATGTCCTTATTGAGATAGACAGCCTTAAATTACTAACCGTAAGACGGTTAGTAATTTTATATTTTTTTTATTAAACTTTTATTTTAAGTATATGATAAACAAATAATTAAATGGTTAAGTGACGGATTCATGGCGCAGTAGCTTAGCAATGAGTTATAGTGCTGAGGGCCACGAGTTCGAATCCCGCACGGAACAAGTTTTTGTATAGCCTACAAGTAATTGTTACGTGTCTGCATGCTTGTTCTTGTGCAATTTATGTATGTAAATTGCCTCTGCGGTACAGAAGAAAATCCTAACGTAGGGGTAACGTTTTTAAAAGGAAAGGAAGAAAGAAGTATACGCGCTAAAACATAAATGAAACTAATTAGTTATATGAAACTTTGGAATAAAACAGCAAATACATGAAAAGAGCATAATAAAGAGGAAAAGCAACATAAATCAGACAGAGTGTAATTTATAGGACAATACTTTATGTTTTTTTATAATTATAATTATTATTTAACAAATTAAGGCTTATTATACTTAACTTAATTCGCGGTCACATAAAATTTTTTTGTTTCTTTTCTCAGTTATTTAGAAGAGCACATTAAAACGCACTAAAGCATATACTAAAAACCACTGTATGCAAGTTTCTACTAATATATTCTCACATATCACACATGATATACGCACACATATTGTAAGACTAATTAGCGTACACCTATATATATATGAGGTTAGGAGGAGATAAATTTGATCAAATAATTATGAACTTTATTCGTGCCTTGGTTTGCTCGCATCATATTGTTAAGGCAGGAAGAAAATTAAGGTGAATAACAGCAATAATTTTTTTTTCACTAGATATGTTTCAATTTTTAATAATGAAAAATATGTCAAAAGTAGAAATACAGTCATGTCATATATCTAATAAGTGTGGAGGTTAGTCTACTCCTAACGTTTTGGTATTATCAGTAGGACTAGATTAACACCTATTCTGGTCTCCTGTACGGCGATCAGTCTGGCGAGCAGTCTGACGAATGGCTCTGGGCTAGAGCGCAGGACATGTTGATCCCCAGGGCAAATCTGAGGAGTTATTCCTTAACGCAGTTGCCGCCTGTTATTTGGTCTGGTTCAATAGAAAACAGACAGAACAAGAACACTCAGACGATCCTCTTCTTATTATCTTTTATCCCACTCCCTTTTTCCCGTCCTAACCCAATCCAAGGTGTCAAGCGTACCGTGCCGATGGATGCGTGGCTGGAGTGAGTCCAGTTGCAAACGGTGCCTACCCGAGACCAGGGCGATTCGGGTAGTATTTTGGCCCTTCATTCGGCATGCAGGGCTCTGCCATGGGTGACCGAAAATTTCCCTAGCTAATGGTAGGATCAAAATGGACGAAAATCGAGATTTTGAAAAGATTAATAAGAATCTTCTCATATGGAACTATCTGTAGTTTTGAAAGAGGCTCTTTTAGACTCACCAATATCCTGCAACACTACGCCTTGACCTAGGATGAGCCGTGAAATGGAGGGCACGTCTGCAGCTGAACCACAATCGGAAACGAATCTGGAAGGGGAAAAGAAAAAGTTCGCTAGGCATTATAAGCTTAGTGGGGCAGCAAGGAAGAGGTACCGAAGGCTTGTAGCAGCTGAGATGGGAGCCGAAGAGGCCCTCTCTCTCGGCCAGAAGTCCTGGGACGAAATTCCTCTGCCGAAACCTCCCCAAGTACCGAAGGCGAAAAAACGCAGTGGCCTGAGGAAGACCAGCCCAGGAAGTCTGTGAAGCTGGTAACGGGTAAGTTCAGTGCCGTAGCTGGCACCGCGTGTGTGGGAATTCGCAATACAAATCCTATAAGTTTGTAGAGTGTGTAGATGTGGCTGGTACACCGGGCACTAACACAGGCCATCGCTAAGACGGCCTGTGGAGCGCAGCCAGGAATGGGACCAAAATTTTCTGGTTTCACTCACACAAAGCCAGCCAGGTTGGATTCTGGTAACGTGCCTGAATAAGACAAGCCAGGACTGGATTGTGGGTGAGATCGGAAAACTGAAATCCTAGCTGGAGACAGAGCTCTCGATAATACCCGAAGGCGAACTGCCTAAGCCTCAGCTGGACATTACATATTAGCCCCGCAGCGAAGCTGACTCTCCAGAGGAGGCGGCTGTGCTGTTGAGGGCACAAAACGAAGGGCTACATACCGAACTCTGGAGAATCTTCCACCGTAGGGATGAAGAGAATGGGTTCCTAGTAACCTTTTTCTGGACGACCCATCGGCGGAGGCTCTTCGGAAGGCAGGCGGCAGATTCGTCCTTGACTTTAAAATAATGAATTTTAATGTCAAGGGAGGCTCTGATGCGGCAATGAAGCCTGAATCGCCCAAACTCCGATCTTCCCAGCCCTACACCTCTCGGGGTGAGACTGGAACACCATCAGTAAGAGTGACGACGATCCAAGGTGCTGATTTCACCTCTGTCCGACTGCCTCTGCTGGTGTCGTCCAGGAGTCTAGGGAGGGGAGGTAGAAGCGGTACAGCGGAAGATAAGGCAGGGGTCCAGAGCGCTGGTAAAGGACGTCTTCGTCCTTAACAGGCGGAAAAAATCCCTGTTCCACCACGCCCGTAAATGTCTAACCCAAGGGTAAGACGATGGTCCTGCAGGCAAATCTCCACCATGCAGCGGATACTTCTGCCGTGTTGAAGGTTTGCTTCGCAGAGGACAATATTGATCATAAAAGAGCCTTGCGTGGCCAACGGTCAAGTTCTGGGATTGTCGACTGCCGATATGATTCTTGTCAATACTAAAGACAGTAGACCCAGAGCTTGTATATTTTACAATAAAAATATTGAACATTTAGCTGTTCCAAGGTACTGAAATGATGACCTGGTTACAGCGTTCATAAATCTCAAGGGATGCTTAGGGATCAGAGTAATCATTTGCTCAGCCTATCTTTCCGGAAAAAACTCAGATCCTACCATCGAGTTAGAGCAAAGAGTGGAGTACGCCCGAAAACACAATGCCGAACTTGTGGTGGATTGTGATGCAAATGCTCACCACACAGCCAGGGTAAGCACTCTAACATCAACGAAAGAAGTGAGTTACTTTATGATTTTCTCATCTCTAACCGCCTGGTAAGCCTAAACTTAGGGTGTTCACCAACCTTTGTTACGCGTGCTAGGCAAGAAGTATTAGACATAAACTTTGCTACTAATAACATATTCAGGCGGATAAATGACTGGCATGTTTATAGCGAAAACTCAATATCTGATCACAAACACATTAACTTTGTGATTGAATCATCACCAACCTACGAAACCGTTACTTTTAGGGATCCAAAAAACGACCTCCTGGGATATCTACAGAGATAGATAGATAGCGAAAAGTTCCTTGGTGGAATTCTAAGCTAAAAGAACTTAGGAAATGACCAGGAAACTATTTAATATGGCTAAGAAAACCAAAGAGTGAATATTTATAGTGCAGCCCTAACTGAATATAATAAAGAAATAAGTAAAGCTAAGAGAGCATCGTGAAGGAAGCTATGCGAGGAAGTTTAGTCTTTGTCTCGCAGTGCAAGACTACACAAAATGCTATCGAAAGCTAAACCTTATCAGAACCGCCTTCTTAAAAAGCCTGCTGGTAACTTCACTAATAGTGAAACAGTAACATTGAAGTTACTAGCGTCAACCCATTTCCCAGGGTCACAGAAGACTTTGGTCTTGAATTCTTTCAGACCCCTCTGAAAGCCTTGTAATGAGGACTGGTGTAGGGCTGCAGATGATAATAAGGCCAAACCTGGTGCAGTATGCTGTTGACTCCTTTAAACCATTTTAAACAAGCTGGGAGAAGGGAATAATTCCCATCCAACTACAGAAATGTATCGACATCTTTCTTCCCTATCTGGTGATCCCTATCTTCTGTACAGGTTTCTAGAGGATATATTCCAGAACGATGTACAATTGTCAAAATTCCATTTATACCTAAGACCGGTAGATAGGACTACGCTTTACCAAAGTTATTTTGACTTATAAGTCTATCTTCCTTTCTCCTTAAGATACTGGAAAAGCTTATAGATAAATATATAAGGGATGCAGCTCTAGCTACGAGGCCCATATATTACAACCAGCATGCTTACAGCAGAGGCAAATCTACGGAAATAATCCTCATCAGTGTCATTGACAGGGTCGAAAAGCACTGTAGGATTAAAAGTCTATCTCTAGATATTGAGGGCGCCTTTGACACCCCACATCATAAAATTTCATGTGAATACAAGAGACTGCCCACAAGACAAGTTTTCCACCCCTTCCTCTTACAAAAAACTTTTATGTTTATCCCAGTACTTCATTCTCAATCATACAAAGAGCCCTAAATACTATAAATAACTGGTGTAGGCATAACAGTTTATCAGTTAATACTGATAAAACTGTTAAAATATCCTTTACCAAAAAGACACGGTTGAACAAATTAGACACACCAAAACTTAATAATAAAGAAGTATCATTTTCTACTGAAGTTCAGTACTTGAGCGTAACAATCAACCAAAAAATAACGTGGAACTCTCACCTTCGCAACGTATGCCATAAGGCAAAAATTGCTTTGGGTACGTGCAGTGGTTTTGTCGGGAACAACTGGGGCTTGCGTCTTAGTATAGCACTATAGCTGAACAGCAGCATAGTTAGGCCGATTCTCACCTACGCTTCTATTGTCTGGTGTAACAAGGCCAACCAAAAGACGACTGCAGACAGACTAAATAGTCTACAAAAGACTGCCTGCTTAAGGGTACACTAAACGCTTATTCTTCCATACAAACGTAGTCTGGCGATTACGCCACTGTTTGATGGTGTACGTTCCAAAATAAAAAATGATTTCAATTTGTGTCATCATTGTCTAGCCCTGTATAGAAATAAAAAAGTAAAAAAAGAGTATGTTTAAAAGTTATAAGCGTCGAAAATTCCAAATTTCAACACTAGTTTTAACACATCTTTGGGCGGAAATAAATACCATAAGAAGAACGAAAATTGCAAAACAGTTACCATACAAGGATAGATTTGTTGTTCAAAAATGCAAATAATTTTATTTTAAGCAGATATATTCAATAGATTTTTCATGACATCCAGATTACCAAAGGTCTGTTTATAAAATTTCGCACGCCCCTTTTTGTTGTAAATCATCTTGCCTTTCGCTACAAATTGTTTCCCCGATCAGTGGTACGGACGGAGGGGGGGGAGGCGGGGGCGCAGCGCGCACTCACACATGCTCAATAGGTTAGCCGCTGCCTTTGAGTATTAAACCAAGAATACTCATAGGCCGCTGCTATCTATTTATGGTTGTAATACCTACATGTCTACATCTTTATTTAGAAAAATTGCTTCCCTTTGTTCGTGTCCATTGCTGAAGCCAGGATGAATATAGCTGCTAAAATGTGCCCAAAAGTTTTTTGAGCACATTTAGTAAAAATTGAAAACAGGTAGGTACATAATAATGAACTTTCGATACAGGTAGTACATTAGGTACTTAACAACTTTAATTTGTTAACTAACGAAAACACATCATAGATAAGCACGATTATCGAAAATCTTGAAATTGTCTATTAATTTAATTAGAATAGGTAATTTTTAGATTTTAGATAATCGTGCTTACGTATAGGAATCTCATATCCTAATATATCTAATGTTTTATTTATTTATTTAATTAATTTACACATAACTTAATCTAAATACATTTAGTGACAGTGTGACATAAACCAGCATTGGTTTTACCGCACACTGCGATTCGACATCCGTCGCTCGAACTGAACTAAGTAATATTCATTCTTAACTACCTACTTACACATTAATTGCGCAATATGATTACTGCGCATGCTATTTGACCAATCAACACGCATAACACATATTATGCACCTCTAACTCCAAAAGCCAGAGTAACTCGTTTGGGTTTGTAGATTCACACGGGTAACATTGTTTGTACAATTTTTTTTATATTTTACGCTAGTAATGCTAAAGATAAGTAGTGCTGTTTAAGTTTATTTTTGATGTTCACTTTAGCAATTTGGCCTTTAACTGTTGTAGGTAACTAGTTTATCAATTTTGGTATTAGGTATTGGAACATTGCTTTTCCGTATAAATTTCTATAGCTCGGTAAATTAAGAATTGCATTAGAGGCACTTCTTGTTTTACTGCTGCGGTAGGTAAATGTTTTAAAACTGTCAGTAAAGAAATGATCGCAGAGCAGTATATATTTCACTTTGTCGTATATAGGTATGGTGTTGCAGTGATAAAAAAGTTGGTGGTAATTATTTTTATATTTTTTTTTTATATTCGTAGGTACGATGGTTTTTGACTGACTTGGAGATTATATATTTGATCAAGATGTGATTTGCTAGTTCTGCCATAACTACTAAGACCATAATGTATAGTGGTCTCCACCAAGGCCTTGTATAAAAGTAAGAGCGTGGGAAAGGGAATTTTATTCTTAATAAGTCTGAATTTAGCCAGCATTGCACGTACTTTATCACAAACATGGTTTATATGTTCTGTCCATTTAAGACGATTATCGATTACTAACCCTAGGTACTTTTGTTTGTTGACAATCTCCACAGGAGCACAAGAACAGTTAGTCAAATCGCTATGAAGACAGTTATGGTTATGCGCGATTAGTTTGAGGCTATAGGGTTTTCTATTTTGACTTGAGCTTACGTACATGAGTTTCGTTTTGTCCGCATTAAGAACAAGGCCTGCATCGTGCGACCATTTTGTCAATTGCGTAAAGTCGCTTTGTAGTTTTTTAAGAGCAAGATTAATATCCCTGTCTGCGGCTACAAGACACGTGTCATCAGCGAATTGGTATATTTCACAGTTTTTGACAATATTAACTACATCGTTGATGTACGTGATATAGTGGAGTGGTCCAAGTACCGAGCCTTGTGCCGTTCCTTCAGAAGTTTTAATTTTCATACTGAGAGTGTTCCTGATCTTTACCACAAATGAACTATCCTCGAGATAGTTCTTACACCATTTGTTCAGAGGGCCTTGTATCCCACAGTCGTTTAACTTCGCAAGTAGGGTATCATGATTTAGTGTATCAAAGGCCTTACTGTAATCTATGAATACTATAAGAATATGTTTTTTGTCATTAAGGTGCTTGTATGTTCTGTCAGTGAATTGGGATAGAAGCTGTGTTGTACTCTTTTTTGGTTGAAATCCGTATTGTTTGTTAGTGATAATGTAATTATTTGTATAAAACGTCTGAATTTGTTTCGCAATGGCTTTTTCAACTGTTTTGTCTGAGTCTGAGAATAGTTATTGTATCAAATATTACCTTTTAATGATAAGAGAGATTAAGAGATAAGATGTTATGACTTCCTTTTTTGTGTATTAGCCTAACTATTCCCGTTTTCAACTCATTAGGATACTTACCTTGTCTAACGGTTTCGTTTATAAAATGAGAAATCACGTCGGCTATTTTAATCCCAATGGTCTTTAGGTCCTGCGCTCTAATCTTATGAATTCCCGGTGCCTTAGTGCTATTTATGGATTTTATTTCTTTAAGAGTTGATTTTGCTGTCAATTTTTGAAAGCGACAGGATACTTTAGGAAAATCTGCATAAGTTTCCCTATCAAAAATCTTTATATTACATTTTGGCATATTTTTAACACTATTTTTAAAACATAAAGCAAAGTTGTTGGTCAAATCATAAATTGAGGTATTATTTTTTTCGAGTGCATTGGTAATAATCGTATCAGCTAATATTTTTGTCCTTCCAGTGAGTTCATTTAATATTTGCCATAGTACTCTGGGGTTGTTTTTATAGTTTGTGATGTCTTGACGTAGTTTTTGATTTTTACACTTCCAGATTAATTTATTTGCAAATTTCCTTGATGAGTTATATTGCAGTTTTAGGATTTTATTGGATGGGTCGGCTATCCAGTTTTTAAATATTTTATCCCGGTATTCACAAGCTTTTAAAATCTTATTATATCTTATTATTTATCCATTTGTTATTATGACGATTTTTATTAGTTGATGTTTTTATTTTAACAGTTGAGTTTTCGTAACATTTGTGTATGTTATTAATTATAAGTTCATATATTTTGTATGGACATATAGTTTGCTTGGCAGGCTTCCAATCTATTTCGTTTAGACTTTTTATTAGTTTTTTATTGTCGTAGCGTATGATATACTTAGAATCCTCCCGTGTGAATCGATTCATTATAGCGGTAACTGCAAGCGCAACAGCGCGGTGATCGGCCAGAGCAGTTCCCAGTGCCGCCGTGTACACGTCTAGTGAGCGGGATCGTGCGTATATGTGGTCTATGCAAGATTTACTAAGTCCATTTTTTGTTAACTCAATGCGTGTGTACTCGTTGATTCCGCACACTAGACCATGGGTGTACATAGTAGTGTTATAAATTTCTTTAATGGGCCTACTTGAGCGTAGATCTATGTTGATATCACCTAAGATATATAGGTCTTCTAGTGTTGGAACTTTACATAACAGTGTGTCAAGTTCCTTAACAAACAGGTGCTTACTGCTACTGGGTGGACGATAGATGCAACACAGGACATCGGAATAGCGTGTAGGCGTGTATATTGTTCCTAATAAGCTTTCGCAGTGTTGTGTTTTGTAATGTTTAATTTTAAATTTGTGTTTATTATTTATGTAGATAATTACGCCACCGCCCTTTTGGCCTTTTCGCAGTCCTGTGTGCATCACATAGCCTTTTATTTGGTATATGTTACTGAGTGAGTCAGAAATATTAACTTCCGTCAACATAATTACATCAATAACCATAGAAGAAGACATAATACATTGCTCAAGTGAATCAAAGTTTTTTATGACAGATCTTATGTTCATATGTATGCAGAGGAGTTCTATGTTATAAGGGATTTTATCTAAAAATGTGTTTATGTCTACACAGTCTGTAAGTTGATATACATCTTCAGGTGTGCTATCCATAGTAGTGTTCGAAGAAACGATATTATATAGTAAACAGAGAAGCGAAAAAAAAAAACAAAAAAAAAAAAACAGGCGCAATACACAAATTTAGGAGGTACTTAGCTTAACTCTTTTGACATCATCCGCTGAACGTATTATAATTGGTTTCTGGCTTTCTCCTGTCCGGCGTACACGCAGAACACCTTTCTTAATCCATATGTACCGAAATGAGTTCTTGAGCTCCTGTTTGGCATAGAACAGTAGTTGCTTGTTGTATTGCGTTAGGGCTTCGCATATGAATATTGCTGTATTTACATTTGAAGAGTGGTTGTGTGAGCATATTTCTTGAGCTGTAATTCTGGGGCTTATCGATTTCGAAGCAGCTAGCCATGCTAATTGTGTTTGCTCACTATTCAGTTCAATCATGACCGGTCCTGGTCGATCATTTTTACTGGGAAGTCGTTTCATTTGCTTAACATTGCATGCATTTTGATTAAGCCTTATTGCTACTATACCTATAATTTCTGGTAGGTTCTCGTTTTCAATGTACGGGATGTTGTGGATTTCAATGTTTTTATGTAGCCTTTGTTGTTCTATTTCTTGAATGCGCTGTTCTAGCGCACCTACCCGCGTTTCTAGGTTGTTATTTTTATTGGTAAGTTCTGTGTTTTTCTTTTGGAGATTAGAAATATTATCTTGCATAATTTCTATGTTTTTAAGCAGTTCGTCCATTTTATCTGATTGAAATTGGAGTGATTGAGTGAGGTCTTTCATTTCCTTTTTTATGGCTCTTTCTACCTCTTTAGATATATCACCCAGCAGTTTTTTAACATCGATCTGTATAGTGGGAGACTCAGAGTAATGTTCGTCGTCTTCGTCATCGTTAGGGATCACTATTGAGCTACGTCGGGGTGTCTTTTCTTGGCAGTCTTGACAATTCCACTCTAGGTTTTCGGAAGCCTTCAGTGCAGCCAGTTGCTTATTGGTAAGTCCAGTGCAATGGTTGTTAAAATGAACTGGTTTTTCGCAGCGATTGCATTATAGGCCCGGTTTAGATTTCGTAATTTTTTTGCTGCAGTAATCACATTTGTTCAACATATTGGGTTTTAGAGGGTAGTTATCGCATACAAGATAAACTTCACAACACACGCATGTTATGTAGGAGCGAGCGATGAGGAATGAGTAATTTATGTAAGTACATAAGAATCTAAGAAGGGCAGTCAATGATGAATAAAATTTGTTTTGTGAGTTGTTTTTTTTTAAACACTTTAACATAACAAAAACATGAAACTGAGAAGAAGCACCCGATCTGCCGAAACAAACTCAGAGAGGTCAGTCCAGGTATTACATTGGTCATGTAATACGAGAACCAGGCTAATATGGTCCTTTGAAGAAAGAATCATACAGATGTGAGTAGACAACTAAGTACTTTTTAGGATTCGGTACCCGAAGGGTAACCAGCAGGGCCCTAATACGGAGCCTCCGCTGTCCGTGTGTGTCTGTCAGCGGGCTGCATCTCATGATCCGTAATAGGTAGCAAATAGTAAAAATTAATTTGAAATTAAAGGATTTTCTACTAGAAAAAGAAACGTGTATTTTTAGCTTTTTTGATCGATAGTAATATGTATAGGTATTTAAATCTTGTAAGATGGTACGGAAGCTCGGAAGTCCGATTCGCACTTGGAAAAATATTTGTTTATATTTAACCTTACCTCAGACATACTCATAATTTTTATATATAATTTACTATACTACTATATAAGCTAATACTAAATAAAATAGTACAGTCGATCTCTAAATTGTAGTTTTGTTCTAATTACTTACCTTGTCTAGACGTGTTCTTTGGACTTCTGTAAGGAAGTCTGTGCTGTTAGTATTCCGTTTATATACGTTACTATTTTGATAGACGTTTGTGCTTGTCCATGCAGTGACACAATGCCTATTTTTGATAACTTTCTAAGTACCAAGAGAATATTGCAAACCGCTATTGAACACAAACAATCAATAAACAATTTACAAATTAACATTTTTTTATTTATTTAATTAACCTATATAAAAGCCCCACTCACATCAAAACCGCGCTGTCGAAAAAGCAGTTATCCTGACACTGGCTGGCATATTCTTCGGGGACTTGCCTGTGGGCTATTAATAGCTAACTAGCTATGGTAAGTAAATACCTATTTAGAATACATAGTGCCTACAGTAATATTCGCATAACCTACAATAAAATACAAAAACATAAAGAAAACATAATTATGTTACACTTTTTTGTATTTGTTTTAGAAATGGTTATATTTTTTTTTTCAAAAAAAGGTTTTTTATGTTACCATTTTTAGTTGAGAGTTATTTCCGTTTATTGGGAACAGGCGTGATATTATATTGTGTGATTGCGTAAAGAATGCATCGATAGGCGATAGCAGCAATCCCGGTTGATTTGCTGTCATTTATTGAAGAGTGCCCCCGATTTCTCCAAGATCCCATCAACAGATGCTGACCTGACCATCATGGATTACCGTGGGATTATCTGGAAAATATATCCTTTCAAACAAAAAAATAATTTTTCAAATCGGTTCAGGCATCTTCGAGAAATCGGGGGACAGAACATACATAAACAAAAACCAACGAATTGAGAACCACCTCCTTTTTTCGAAGTCGGTTAAAAAGTAGGTAAAAACAAATCAATGGAATTGTTATATAATAACAACATCTACTTAAGTTCACATAAGAACTTTCATAATAACAACTACATAAATTGGGTTCATAATAATTACGTTTCACACAGCAGATTCTAAGTTACAATAACACCAATTTGCTTTCTCTTTCCTTTCTCTTTATAAAATACGTTACCCCCACAGTAGGATTTTCTCCAGTATCGTGGAGGCAGTTTAAAAACATAAATTGCACAAGGACAAACATTCAGACCCGGAACAGCTATTTGTAATCCATACAAATATTTGTTCCGGGCGGGATTCAAACCCGCGGCCCCCAGCGCAGTCTCATTACTAAGCAACTGCGGCATGGAGCTCACAATTGCCGTTTGAGTTTATGTTATTATTCAAAAATGAATCGTATAGGTAGGTAAGTGATGACGAGCACTCGAGTGCGTATGTGTGTGTGCACTAGCTTCTTACTGCTCATCACAGCGTCTATCCCTTTCGCACGTGATGTCGGCTGAGATAGCATGCATTTTTACCCCGCCCACCACTTAGTTCGTGCCATCGACTAGGGGCACCTTAATGGCAACTGGAGCTATGCGATCGTAGCCTGTATATATCAACAATAATCAAACAATAATAAAATAAAATATGTAATACATCAACAATAAAACTGTCACGTAAGTATTATAATATTAAACCTTGGATAACACCTGGTCTCGTCCACTGTATAAGAAATAGAGACAAACTACATTTACAATCAAAACTTTCTTAGGATAATTTAATATTTTCTGCTACATAGAAAAGATATAGAAATTTTTGCAATAAACTATAAAAAAAATTAAAATACAATATGATAAAAATGTTTTACAAAAGGCCGGTAAAAACAGTAAATTTGTATGGAAATTTATTAAACCTTCAGTTCAAAAACCCTTGGACCACCACTTGAACTACTTTCACTAGAGAAAAGCCCAAACGAAGCGACTAATAAAGTGAATATTTTTTTTATTAATGTTGACAAAAAATTGCAAATAATACTTTAAAATGAAGCAACACTGGAAATCAAATTTTTATGCCCACATCCTTTTCAAAATTAAATTCTTTTGTATTTTTGAATACCGACATTGATGAGATTTAAAGTATAATAACTGGCTTAAGAGATATTGTGCAATTAGGTGGAACAATATACTTAATAGTATACTCAAAATGTAAAAACATTTCCTAGCCGCCCCGTTAACACGTTTTTTTCTTTTTTTATAACTATAGCCCGAATTCAGTTTTAGCTGGTTTACACAAAAAATATTAGAAAAAGTCATAAATGCCAAGTTAATAAAATACCTAGATACTAACAATTTGCTGTCAGACAGGCCATTCGGTTTTAGGCCTAAGAAATAATGTAATTATGTCTTGCACCAATTTACAGTTTATGTCACAAGTAATCTTGACATTGGTATGCACTTAATTCGAATCTTTTTAGAACTTGACGTAGCATTTGATTCTATTTCTTGCCGTCTACTATTAAAAAAGCTTGAAACACTTAGCATAAGGGGAACTGAACTACAACTTTTTACCGATTTCCTTAGTGATCACTCTCAGTGATGTATTAAAATCGGTGAGTATACAAGTATTGAATTATAACAGCTCTGACAGCATCCCTCAGGGCAGTATCCTGGGGCCTACATTATTTCTAATTTATTTAAATGACTTACGTAATATCCAACTTCAAAATGGTTTTATACGTGGTAGAGCCATGCTGCAGTTATATTAGTAGTATAGTTGTAGCACGAATGGGTCGGCTCGACCGGGGAAGGACCACGCTCTCACAGAATACCAGCGTGAAATAGTAGCTTAATGCTGCTGTATTTCGTATGGTAAGTGTAGAGAACCGGAGACCCTTTTTACTGGAAACGAGGCATTCCATCTTAGTCCTCACGGGTGACAACGCATCTGCATTTTGATTCGTAATCGAGGATAGATGTAGATGTCTATGGGCCATAGCAACCACTTACCATCAGGTGGGCTGTGTGCTCGTTTGTCACCCTATCCTATAAAAAAAAATAATGTCGTATGCGGATGACATAGCTCTGTTGTTCTCAGCTAACTCAGGTTTATAAATACGCTCAGCAAGGCTGTAAAATAGTATCATACATAAATTTAAACGCAGTTAAAGCACAATATACGTTATTTTTAATGAGAAACAATAACATACCTACTCACCTAAATATTTACGCTCATAACTGTAGCTCGTATGATGACACTGCATGTGAAATTCCCGCATTAACAAAAACAGACATAATAAAATATCTAGGTATCACCCTTGACACAAATTTAAATTTTCGCAAGCACATCGATTTAATTTGTGCTAGATTTCGTAAATTATAATATATTTTTAAGTATCTCTTCTAAATAACATCGCCGACTTTAATTTGATAAGACAGGTCTATTTAGATTTGTGTCAATCCATACTCACTTATGGCATTACTTCCTGGGGTGGTGCTTCTAAAACAATATTGCTCCCACTAAAACGTGCTCAGAGAGAATTTCTAAAGGTAGTCACTTTCCGTCCTTTCATGTTTCCTACACATCAACTTTATTTGACACGTAGTGTACGTCTGTCCATCAGTTGTTTATTCTGAACATCATATTAAAACAGCATACCAAACTTCCATTTAGCTTAAAATCCACAAACAGGAGAAGAATGGACTTAGCTTGTGTAAACCCTTAATTTAAACACGTACTTATAACGGGTTTTACATATTTTTAGTACCATTTCTATATAACAAGCCCAACAAGTCACTAAAGATACGAGGGTGGATTGAAAAGTACTCGGCCTAACCAAGAAAATAAACACATACTAAATCAGTTATATTTTTATTTTTCTACATAATCACCATCAAGTTCAATACACTTTTGCCACCTCCCCTTCCAAGCATTTAGACCGTTGAAAAAAAATGATTCTTCCTTAGAGTCAAAATATGCGTCTACAGCTGCTTTGACCTCGTCGTTTGTCGAAAATCTTTGACCTCCCAAGTGCTTTTTTAGGTTAAGGAACAGAAAGAAGTCTGATGGTGCCAGATCAGGTGAATACGGCGGATGCGGTAACAGTTCAAAGCCACAGTTGTGAATTTCAGCCATTGACTGTACTGACGTGTGAACACGGGCGTTATCTTGATGAAACAGGACTTTTCTTCTGAGCATTCCTCGACGTTTTTCTTTTATTTCCTCTCGTAAATGAATAGTAAGGTGCAGTAGTAATCAGAGTTTATAGTCTGACCTCTTTCAAGATAATCAATCATAATCACACCTTTCGAGTCCCAGAATACTGAAGCCATCACCTTATTTGCCGACAAAATCGACTTAGCCTTTTTTAGGGGGTGGTGAACCAGGTCTTCTCAACTGTATTAATTGTTGTTTTGTTTCCGGTGTACAGTAATGAACCCATGTTTCGTCCATAGTAACAAAACGATTCAAAAAATCATCTGCATCGGCTTCAAATAACTCCAAACAGTCGCGTGAAATAGTCAATCGCGTCCTTTTTTGTTCAACTGAAAGCAGTCGCGGAACCCACCTCGCAGACACCTTGTGGAAACCCAACTCGTTGACAATGATGTTTTGAGTTCGTTCGTAAGAGATGCCTATAATCTCGGCTATCTCTCTAATTTTTAATCTGCGGTCTCCCATTATTAAATCAAGTACTTTTTTAATATTTTCGTCAGTAGTTGACGTCGAAGGCCTTCCAGAGCGGGGTTCATCTTTCACACTCTCTCTACCACGCTTAAATTCTGCTATCCATTTTTTGACGGATGAATATGACAGAGCACAATCGCCTAATGTACTGACCATGTCATCATGGATGGCTTTTGATGATAGCCCCTTCTTATGGAGGTACTTAATGACGGCACGCTGCTCGATTTGCTCCATTCGCGGAAATTATGTCCGATTACTTTGTTAATAAATTTATAAAATCACAACTAATTATCGCACACGTTTCGAACTTCACACAATGAACTAATCTGAACTGAACTAAATAATGTGGGTAGATTTGATTTTTAGAATTGAATGGATCTGTGTTAGGCCGAGTACTTTTCAATCCACCCTCGTATATAGTGTAAGTCATAATAATAGTAATAATGTCCTACAGACCGAATTTTGGCCACGGCTGCCTGTCTCAACGGAGGCTAGCCATCGGCGCAGGACAGGATTATAGTGCCCAAGTGTATGCGCAAGCACAGGTGTACTCTCTATTCCCTCACTCTCATAATCCAATGGGACGGTAAACCGACATGACCGGAGAGAGATCAGGCGTAGGACCAACGGCTTTACGTGCTTTCCGAGGCACGGGGGTGAGACACCGCCAACTTCCTGACTCCGGGCAGTTACTAAGAATTTCTTGAAACTCAATAACCGATTTTTTGGCCCGACCCGCAATTAGAACCCAGGCCGAACTCGACCTTATGATCAGCAGTCGCACCACTACAACCACTAGACCAACAAGGCAGTATTTGTAAGTTATAATAAATGTAAAATTATTGTAAGGGAATTTCTCAATACATTAAATAACGAAGAAACAGAGTTATTAGAAATATTCTAAAGTAGTTTTGTATTAATTGTAGGTTACAAATAATTGCCATTAAGATATTTTTTCAATTATATAATATAATTTAATTATTTAAATTATCTTGTGTCCTACATTATTAAACCCATTAAGTGATGGTCTGAAATACAGGTACTCAACCTAGTTCAGGCAGGTAGCTAATACTATAAACTTGAGTTTAAAATTTTTCTTTTGCAGATTAAACTTAAACTTTGTTACGTGGTAAAGCCATGCTGCATTAGTAGTATAGTTGTAGCACGAATGGGTCGGCTCGACCGTGTCCTTCCACGGTCTCACAGAATACCAGCGTCAAATATAGCTTAATGCTGCTCTGTTTCGTATGGTGAGTGTAGACAACCGGAGACCCTTTTTACTGGAAACGAGACATTCTATCTTAGTCCTCACGGGTGACAATGCATCTGCATTTTGAATCGTAATCGAGGATAGATGTAGATATCTATGGGCCACAGTAACCACTTAACATCAGGTGGACTGTGTGCTCGTTTGTCAACCTATACTATAAAAAATTAAGATTAAATTATTAAGTTTCACATAGTTTTAATGTTTATTATTGCATGTTATTTTAACAGACTTAATGTTACTTTCTTTAATTGTAATAGTATGTGTTCCACTATGTAAACATGTGTAATTGAAAATGAAATAAAATTTATTTATTTTATTATTTATTTAAAAACTTATTATACTTTATATTAAAAGTATTATTTTAGTAGAATTATTTTACCGCAGCTTTTTTTCCGCAGAAAACACAAATAACTGACTTTGGTTTGACTTCAACCACGTGATCAGTAGTCGCACTAATGGCCACTGGACCAAGTATGCAGTATATGAAAGATACTAAGAGATCGATCATAAATAACCTCTCCAAAAAACGTACAAGAAGTTCAAACTGACATCTATTTTCTTTAAACGTTTTTGTATATTTATACCTAAAATGTAAAACACACTTATCAGGAAGAAAGGCAATTCTAAAACTTCATTAGTTACCGCTATCGCCAAGTTTGCCACGCGGTTAATTAAAATCCTCCCAATAATGTAAGAAGCCTGCGTCCACTCAATAAAAGCTAATATTCGTCAAATATTACCTTTTACTGAGTATTACCCAACAAATTTAAGGGTTTGTTTGTTGCAGACTAAGTTCCTTTGAACGTGCTCGGTCACATGACCCCAGGGGACAAAGCTCTCAATGGTTTCAGAACACAAGCAAACAGGACCGATTAATACTCGATCTTCTGTGAAAGCTTTTAGAGCAGATAAATTAAATTTTATTTATTTATTTTATTCTTTATTGCATCCTTAAACAAAAGAATACAAAGGGCGGATTTAATGCCTTGAGGCATTCTCTACCAGTCAACCCATGGAGCGGTGAGAATTTGATGTAGGTGTGGCAATAAGAGAACACTATACAAATGATAATTAACTACATAATATATACAAACTACTAATAAATAAACTATACATATATGATCTATCCTTACATATATACAAATATATAAATAAATGGATATACATACAAGTATATATATATATATATATATATATATATATATATATATATATATATATATATATATATATATATATATATATATATATATATATATTTAAACTATAAATATATACGTCTGTTTGGCAATACATATTAAATAGATGAGTCATGTAAAATGCATTATCTTTAAGAAATGATCACGGACCAACTTTTTAAAAGCGAAATTATTGGGAGCTTTTCTGATGTCATCGGGCAAGGAGTTCAAAGGCGTGTAGCCTGAATTGTGAAGCAGTTACCATAGAATTCGGTGAAGTGAACTGGAGTACAGATTTTGTTGTTAGAAGAAGAGCGTAGGATCCTATCATGAGATGAAGAAAGATAATGAAATTTACTCTTAAGATAAGAAGGCGAAGATGGATCATTTAATATGGAAAAAAGTACAAGTAATATTCTGGAGTTGCGCCTCTGCCGGATTGTAAGCCAATTTAGCTTAGATCTGTATTGAGAAATATGATCATACTTACGAAGCCCAAAGATAAATCTTATACAGTTATTGAGGAGGCGTTCCAGCTTGTTCAGAAGATCTTGGGACAGGTCTGGCTAACACACATCTGCATAATCAATTATGGGTAATATAAGTGATTGGACAAGCATGATCTTAGATTTTGTGGGAAGAAAATGTTTTAAACGATACAGAGAGCATAACGTGGCAGTGACTTTACGACTCACATCTGAAACCTGAGTTCTCCAATTCAGCGTGCTGTCGATGTGAAGGCCAAGATTTCTAACAGAATTACTGAAAGGAATTGTAGTATTATCATAGTAAATAGAAGGTAAGTCTGTCAGATTAATTTTAGCCAGCATCCTTGAGCTACCCACCAGTATAGCGTGGCATTTCAAAGGATTGACCAAAAGTCCATAACGAGTAGACCAATCCTTGATAGTTGCTAAGTTGCCGTTAAGGTTTTTGATCCCATTATGGATATCCCCAATCTCAGTTTGCACATAAAGCTGAAGGTCATCGGCATATAAATGGTACGAGCAGTCGATGATGGAGGTAATAAAGTTTATAAAAATTGAAAACATTATAGGAGAAAGAATACCGCCTTGGGGCACACCAGCATCCACATCAGCCCAAGCTGAGGACAGTTGCCCCACACTGACTGACTGCTGTCGACCGCGAAGATAAGATGCAAACCAATCCAATTCAGTAGGGCCAAAATTCAGATGAGACAGTATGGAAAGAAGGATTTCATGATCAACTGTGTTGAAAGCATTTGAGAAATCAACTAGTACCAGTACTGTTATTTTTTTTCTTCCATGCCTTGTTTAATATTATCAATAACATTGATTAATGCAGTAGTGGTACTATGACCAGGACGAAACCCAGACTGATATATACTCAGTAGGTTATGTTTCGAAATAAAAGTAGAAATTTGCTTGTAAACACAGGATTCTAAAATTTTGGAAAGAAAGGGTAGAATGGATATTGGGCGAAAATGATTGGGATGAATGGGAGTAGGAACTTTTGGGAGAGGCTTTACAAAAACCCTCTTCCAAAGATTAGGATACTGACCTGAACCAAGGGAAAAATTGATTATATGGGAAATTGCCGGGAGAAGGTGCTCTAGTATAAATACAACCATATGTCTACTAATCTCGTCGTAACCCACGGCCTTGGACTGGATTGCTAAAATCGACTTTTTGACATCATCCTGAGAAACAGGAGAAAAATTAAAAGTAGGAATGTTAGGAATTTGCATAAAAGCAATGGAAGCCATAGTTTGGGAACGAATTGTAGGGTCCAGTGCTTTTACAGAAGCGAAATGTTGGTTGATTTCATCAAGTGACACAGAAGGACCACAATCCAACGTAGCTGGTCTACAAAGACCGAAAGATTTTAGGAATTTCCACACTAAAACTGGAGAAGAATTATTAATACAGTTATGGAAATATCGGCGTTTAGCTGAACGTACCATCTGATTACACCTATTCCTGGCTGCTTTAAAAGATGTCCAATTTTCTTCAGTTCGATCTCTCTTGAAACGAAGAAAAGCACGATTTCGTCTAGCCATTGCCATCTTTACGCCCTCTGTCGCCGTTCGTGTAAATTAAGCACGCTATCGTTGAGAGAATCATTACAAGAGTGAAATGACAAAGTAGAAGAATCATTTGCAGAGCTGAACGACTCAACATCAGACATATTACATATACTAAAATAATAAATAAATTAAGTAAATATATAGAAAAATAATTAAAAAAAAATATAATAAAAACAGTAAGTTATGTAAACTATTAACCTATTAACTAACAATTACTAAACAAAAACATCACCAACCCATCAGTTCACTGTTTACAGAGTAAACTAAATATAAATAAATTTTATATACAAACTTATGATCTATAATATCTAAAGTGGCAAAAATAATCTTGACTGATAATAAAGTTCCTAAGTAGATGTCACACAAAATATTACAGGAGAATGTTTACCAGGAGAAAATCGATTAAAGCAAAGTATAAGATCGACGTTGGCTGTATGATACATGTGTCCTTTGTCTATAAAAGGCTAAAAAAAGTTATACATAGTTGTCATTGTCAAATCAATCAAATCAAAACCCAAAATTTGACAAAAAGAAAATCAAATTAGAAATATGCGGTAGGTACATTTATAAAAGCATAAGTATTGTTACCAATATCAAGCATAGTGTAAACAAACCTACTAAATAAGAAACCTAACTAAGAAACAAAAGAATACTAAACGCAAGCAAGTTATGTAATACAAGATAAAATCTCATTAAGTTTATATTTAGAGAGATAAAGATTCCTATGCAGACTATACTATTAGTAGAAAACAACTTAAAAAAATGCAATTATACTGCTGTAAAAAAGTAAACAACTTATGACTACAGTACGGACAATATTGTTCTGTGCCAGTCATTACAACCAAGACGATGCGGGACTGTAAACACTTAAGTAAATATATGTAAATCAATAATAAAAACAAGAGATTACAAAAATAAAGGATACCTAGGAATACCATATGTAAATTAAGCAAGCTATTTTTTAGCAATTAAACGGCGGGACCTTTTGGAATCCTCTTTCTGCATCACCACACCAACTTCATTGCGAGGAGAAGTCTCGCACAGAATTTTTGTGTTTGAAGAACTTTGCAGTGCTTGTATGGGTTTCTTTACGCTATTAGTAATACTGCTGTTAGAAGCCATGCTAAGACTTGCTGATGAAAAATCAACAGGAAACTGTTTAATGAGAGTATCAATCTCCTCTTCAGTGAAGATTTTTGCCCGTTCATTATTGGGAAGTTTAATAAAAATTGATCCATCTAAGGTCCACACATTCTTCATTTCAAAATGCTTGCGTGCTTTTTTAAGTACAGATTGCCTCATTTTAGTTAAAAACTCAGACACAGATATTTGAGAGCCCTTTAACTTAGTTTTAGCTTTCCACACTTCAGACTTTGTGTTATACTCTTGAAATTGTACAAGAATTGGACGTGAGCGACCATCCTTTTGAGCACCAATTCGATGGCAACGTACTAAGGACACATTTGTAACATGTGGGATACCCAGTATTTCTTGTTCAATATTAACTTCTGGGGAGTCAGAGATCCCATTAAATAGAAGGATATTCTGTCTGTGCTGCATATCAATAGCATCAATTGACTTAGTGCAGGCTTGAATTTGGTGCCGAAGGAGATTGAGCATGGAGCAAACGACGTCCTTGAATTCATAAAACTCCTCGCGGAGTTGATTAAGAGAGGGATTAGTAGGTGTGGAGGCAGCCTTTAATCTGTTTTCAAATTCAGCCATTTTGCGACTCCAGCTTCCTTCAAGTTCTCTTTGCATGACCTCCACATCAGTTACTTTTGCCATTTCTTCCAATATTTGCTGTGATATTAGTGAACACAAAGTGAAGTGCTAATGAGTGATATAGTTTGCAGAAACAAGGTGACACTAATGGGTGGTATGTGAATGTCACAAATATTTTATCTGGACATATATTTCAATAGGACTTCAAAAGAAAAGGTAATAAAGATGTAATTGATATGTAAATGTAGTCCAAACACTGGTTTAAAATAATTTTAAAGTATATAAAATATAAGAGCTAATAAGTCAGCTGTTACTTGTTACACACCTACCCACGAAAAATTTTTGTCAAATCATAGTGCTGAAATTTGAAGAGATTTAGAAGCGAGCGAAACGAGAAACGAAACGACTTTTATGTAATATATTTTTTAGAGTTTCATTTTTTTAATTCACATAAGTACTCGTACTGGCAATGCTATTCTTATTGAATCAAGTAACCACTCTTGATTCGCTTAAAATGATTGTGCTAGGAGTGGTTCACGACAGCAGCCGATAGCGGATTCAAACCCACGATATTTGGAGTTGGGGGATGAGTCGCTCGCGTCCGTAGGCTTCGACCACCTAACCTTAGGCCCACCCTACACGTGTCCCCCGGGTGGTGCTAAACGAGCGACAAAACCGAAAAAATAGACTCGGCTCCTCGCCGTATGGTAGCGGCGTAAAATCTACCACCACCCCTTGTTCGCACCATGACTCAGAAAACAAAAGAAATGCCCCCGAGTTGCCGGCGCCCATTCAATGGGGCAGGGTTGCGAAGAATCTCGGGAGAAAAACCGGCGACGAGGTTCGCCACCCGTCACGTTCTGTCTCCCGGAGGGGCGAAAAGTGGATTGCGGAAACCCGTCTGGCTACGCTGAATGTATGTGGAGGAATGAATGATAAAATGGATAAAGTATGCGAAATGATGAATGACAGAGGAATAGATGTGTTATGTGTGAATGAGACGAAACGAAAGGGAAGGGATGCCACTGCACATGGCACGAATACCGCGTATTGGTCTGGTGTAGACGAGACCGAACGGGCATGCCAGGAAGTCGGTTTCATCCTTTCAGAAAGAATGAGTCAATGTGTGAAAGAGTATGAATGTGTAAGCCCGAGGCTGCTATGGATACGAATGAAAGTGGGCTTAAAGAAGCTGTTCCTTCTAGGGGTGTACGCCCCAGACATGTCTAAGCCCACTTACATCCGAGAGCAGTTTTGGGACATGGTAAGGATGGTGTTGAGAAAATGTAAGGAAAATGAAAATATTATAATGTTAGGAGACTTTAATGGAAGGGTTGGGGTGAAGAGGTCTGGTTATGAAAGGATATTGGGAATGTTTGGTGATGAAAGTATAAATGAGAATGGTGAAGACCTCCTCACCGTATGTGTGGAAAAGAATCTTTTTGTGACGAATACTTTTTTCGTCATAAGAAGATTCACATGTATACATGGGAAAGAGGTGATGATAGAAGCATGATAGATTTCGTAATTGTGGATGAAAGAATGAGGAGCGCAGTCGTAGATACAAGGGTTTACCGGGGGTCCAACGTAGGGACGGATCATTACTTGGTCTTATGTAGAATTAATGGTCTTTTCAAGCGTTGGCGGCATCGGAAATCTATGTCTACCACTAAGTTACAGCGTATAAGAATAGAGAAGTTACAAAATGAAGATGTGAAAGAGAAGTATAAATGTAGATTGAGAGAAAATATTAGATGTTTGAATGAGTTGTGTATGTATGATTTAGACTTGAATACTGTGTGGGATAATATTAAGAAAGGTTTGGTGGATGCAGCCACCGAAATATGTGGTGTAAGTAAGAGAACAAATGAAAGGAAAAGTAATACGTTGTGGTGGGATGATGAGGTACGAGTGGAAGTTGAATCAAAGAAGAAAGCATGGTTAGATTTACTAGCAACCAAAGCTGGTAATTCTGGTGGTATGAATGATGAGATTGAAAGAAAAAAGGCAGAATTTAGACGTTTAAATAAGAGAGTAAAAGAAGTAGTTGAAAGGAAAAAGAAAGAAAGAACAGATAAGAATGATAGAAGGATATCTGATAATTTTCAGGCTAACATAAAAATGTCCTGGAAAGTCGTAAGAACTGCCAGGGGAAATACAAAACAGCCTATAATGAATGCTATAAGAGACGAGAATGGATGTTTTCTGAATGATGAAGCTTCGAATTTAAACGGATGGAAGGAATACTTTGAAAGCGTGTTTATAAGTGAAGAGTCGTCTGAATTAAATGAACTAGAAATTCCGAAAGAAGTGGAAAAGGGTATGAAGATAAGTGTAGACGAAATAATGAAAGCAATGAAAAGCATGAAAGCAGGTAAGGCAGCTGGATATGATGCTAAAGGCTGGAGAGGGCCTGCTGTTCACCTTGTTTAATTTATGTTGGGAATTAAAACGGGTACCGGATGACTGGTGTAAAGCAGTTATAGTACCAATATATAAAGAAAAAGGGTCACAGCAGGACTGCAAAAACTACCGTGGTATCAGCTTGCTTAGTATTGTGGGTAAACTGTATGCTAAGGTGTTAATTGTAAGAGTTATGAAAGAAACTGATGGAAAAATTTGGGATGTGTAAGCGGGTTTTAGAAAGGAAATGTGGTACCCAGATCAAGTCTTTTCCATGCGCATGATTGCGCAGAAGTTTCTGGCCAAAAACCAGAAAGTTTTTGTGCGTTCATGGACTTGAAAAGGCTTATGACAGAGTGGACAGGAATGTGTTATGGCAAACACTGAACTCATATGGGTTGAGCGCTGGTTTGATACAGGCATTAAGGTCTCTTTATAGGGACTCTAGTGCTTGTGTCAGGATCAATGGGGTCTACTCGGACTGGTTTGGCATCCAAAAAGGTGTCAGATAGGGCTGTGTAGCTTCCCCTTGGCTGTTCAACCAATTTATGGATAGGTGTTTGCAAACTTTGAAATATGAAAAATGTAGGTTAAGAATGGGCGAGTTAACCGTCAAATGCCTTTTGTATGCCGATGATCAAGTCATATTTGAGTCATCAGCGGCTGAGTTGCAAATGATGGTTACATTAATGAACTGGGAATTAAAAGAAAGGGGAATGAAAGTGAACGCAAGTAAGACGAAAGTGATGGTTTTTGAAAGAAAAGAAAGCAAAGCGGTATGTGAAATAAGAATAGAAGGAGAGTTAATTGAGCAAGTGGATGAGTTTGTTTATTTGGGATATGTATTTAGCAGGGATGTTAGATATGATAAGGATATAGAACGACGAGTAAATGCAGGGAATAGAGTGAATGGGGCACTACACTCTATTATGAAGAACCAGAATGTGTCAAAAAAGGCACGTATGGTAATTATAATGCTGTGTTAGTCCCTACTTTAATGTATGGTAGTGAAAGCTGGGTGTGGCAGAAGAAGCACGAAAGTAGAATAAATGCTGTAGAAATGCGGTCTTTAAGGAGTATGCTAGGGTTGAATCTGAATGACAGGGTGAGAAATTGCATGATAAGAGATAAATGTGGTGTGCAAGATGATGTTGTAACCAGGATTAATAAAGGAATGCTTCGGTGGTTTGGTCATGTAGAAAGAATGAATGAGGAAAGAGTGACAAAGCAAATTTATATGGCAGATGTGAACGGCCGATCGGGAAGGGACGCCTTAGAAAAAAGTTTATCGACCAAATTGGCGATATTTTGAAAAGGGGACGTTAGAAGTACCCTTAACCGACGAGCATGTATGCGTAGATATATGGATGTAAAGGAGGCGAAAGAGCTATGTCAGGATCGTGCCAAATGGAAGTCCGTAGTCTCTGCCTACCCCTCTGGTTGACAGGCGTGAGTGTTTATGTTTTATGATATTTGGAGTTGTTATTTAAAAAAATATTTTGCCAAAGCCGATTCTTCCGACACTCAAGTTATGGAATGGTACAATGGATTTCCTTACACTGCTATCATATGACTTATGTCACTACCACTTGGTTATAGATTTGCTTACGGCTTTTGAAATAAAACTAAAAATATTTGAAAACAGAATAAATATTAACAAATTAACAACTTTGAAATTTGATAAAATAACAACTTTTTTCTCCACATGCTTAAATTACTAGTACGTGGTGCACCCTGCTCATCAAGGAGAGTGTCTCCCATATGTTGGTTTTTATCCAAAATTTCTTTATCAGCCCATAAAAGTCCATATCTGAATATGGACACATTCTTTTGCAGGTGGGTAACGATCGAAGTACCAGACGTACACTTTAAAAGTTAATGGCCGTTGCCGATTTAGGTATTACCTGTTATCGTAAATAAGATAGAATAACCTTATGAAATGAAAGCAATTCAAGCATATTGCCCTATAGCGCCATTAAATGTTAAATAGAGAAAGTCTCAGACATTAAGCCTGCCTATACGTCATGTTGTGTGCTATTTAATGATTAAATAAAATTATATAGTAAAATTACAAATATATAGTAAAAAACACTTTCTCGCTTTCGTGGTAGAGGGAAAAGACATTGAAAAATCAATGTTGAAGGTACTATAGGTCAAAAATCTTTGGACCGTTTTCTGCACTTAAGGGCTGAATTTTCATTAAAATGCTTGCTAAATTAACGCTAAAACGACTATATACCTCGCATGTTCGAATTAAACAACTCTTTCACAATCACCTAACCTGCTTGCGTTATATTATTTAACTTGCTGAAATAATTTTTGACTATATTAGGTACTAAAATAAAAGTAAGTATAGTGAAGTAGAGCCACACGGTTCGCTGTCGCACGGATGGGCGACTCGAACCGGGGTTGCACCACGACCTAACAGAATACCAGCATGAAATAGAAGTTGGCCTGTGGGTTTTACTTGGTAAGTGCAGGTGGTAGGAGGAAAAATCCCCACTCCACCATATTAACATGGTAGCGGGATCAAGTAAAAAACTGCTTGAAGGAGAATGCCTCGCTGAGCATCGAAGACAAAGCTATCTTACTCTTACCCTTGAGGGGAGGGCGGGGGGCGAAATTTCACTTGCGATTAAAATTACTCGGGGCATTTTTCTTATAAGCAGAGCAATAAGACCAAGGCGACCCCTATGACGCTGTCCGTGAATTTTTGCATCATCGGGGGCTTCATTCCAATCTTAACGCTGTCTGAAGGCGGCGAAGCCTGCTTTGCTCTATTTAAACGAGACTCAAGTGTCATCTCGGGCTGATACTTCATATCTCACCTACCTGAGGCTTAAATTTGAATACTCTTTTGTGCCCTGGACTGTAGTTTGCGTATACGTCAGAAAGAACATCTGTTTTCGACGCCTCCGCAGCCTGGAAGGTACGGACATATCCATACTATGGCTTCGCGTAGACAGCGATGACCATCCCCGCGTCTTCGGGTGCATCTACAGTTCCCAGAGCAGTAATGATGTAACATTTCCTTCCTACAGCAGATCTCATTCACTGAGATCGTGATTCTTGGCAATTTTAATGCCCACCACGCTAAATGACTCGGTTCACGTTTAACCGAACAGCGAAACAGAGATCTGCTAACACAGCTAGTTAATTTGCCTACGCGGATTCCAGATGTGTAGGATCATGTATCTTCCCTGTTGGACCTTCTGCTGACCTCTAATAATAATCTAATAATTTATTATAAATTACGGTATTCAATTTATAATACGTAACTATTCTTTAATAATACTATCTGTTCTTTAATATAATAAACATAATATTTAAGTCATATAATTTTTTTTTCCAATTCCAATACTCCTCACTAAATAAACGAAATTGCGGACACAACAACTCAGTAATAACTCAAGAAATTATTTTTTTACCGTCGCGTACATTATTTTTTAAATTTACTTTCTCTGTTGCTTCAAGTCATTTGAATGACAAAAAGGTAATGCACAGAGTCTCGCCATTAATCAAAAGCAGCTATCCTTCATCGTGACGGTTAATGGAGAACTTTTCACAAAATTTATTTGGGTGTTCATTTTTTCCATAGTTACTTCATAAGCCTTATTAAGACTTTATTGATTTTCATACAAATATTATGTATATATATGTAAAGCAATAAGGTCTTAATAAGGCTTACAAAGTATGTACTTATATGATAAATAAGTATATTAGTTTTTAAGTTAATAGTTTAAATAATACATAACATAACATAACATAAACACTCACGCCTGTCACCCAGAGGGGTAGGCAGAGGCTACAGACTTCCATTTGGCACGATCCTGACACACCTCTCTCGCCTCCTTCACATCCATACACCTCCGCATACATGCTCGTCGGTTAAGGGTACTCCTAATTTGGCCCGTTTTCAATAAATCGCCAATTTGGTCGATAAATTTTCGCCTAGGACGTCCCTTTCCGACTCTGCCATTCACTTCTGCAACATAAATTTTCTTTGTCACTCTTTCCTCATTCATTCTTTCCACATGACCAAACCACCGAAGCATTCCTTTCTTAATCCTGGTCACAACATCATCTTGCAAACCACACTCTTCTCTTATTACACAATTTCTTACCCTGTCATTAAGATTCAGCCCTAACATACTCCTTAACGACCGCATTTCTACTGCGTTCATTCTACTCTCGTGCTTCTTCTGCCACACCCAACTTTCACTACCATATGTTAAAGTAGGGACCAACACAGCATTGTGAATTGCCATACGTGCCTTTTTCGACACATTTTGACTCTTCACAATAGAGTGCAGGGCCCCATTTACTCTATTTCCCGCATTCACTCGTCGTTCTATATCCTTATCATATCTCCCATCCCTGCTAAATACGCAGCCCAAATATACAAACTCATCTACTTGCTCGATCAACATTATTGAGTATAGGGTCAAATCTGCTGCAGGAAAAAGCAGGCCAAAGCTAATCTATATAAAACACAAGTCTGGTCGTGCGTGGAGCATCGCTGAATTATATGTGTAAGTGTTGCAAAATGCCACTTAGCAGCTTTGAATACCCATTGAGATCAAATTGAACCCAAGGCAAGATCAGCCGCAGGGGAACTAGATAGGTTTGTTGGCAAAGCTTCTAACCCTATATAAAGCGCGAGTCTAGTCGTACAATAAGTACTGCTGACAACCATCCCATAAGTGATACAAAACGTCGCACAGCAGCGTTAGACTCAGTGGGCAGGCGTTCCAAGAGGTTTACTGGTGACTTCAATCTGGTTGTAGCCAATCTTCCCTGATGAAAATTGCACAGCATATCGATGTTCTATGATACATTTCAGAGTATCCAGGCCTTAACCCTCCCAATCCACCATCGGTAAAACAGACGCTCGGTCAGTCTTCACTCTACAAAAGCTGAGTGAAGACTGACAACGTGTAAATATGCCACGAAAATTGACCAAACGGTTTGCCTTCATCTTTAATAATGCGTATATAACGGTGAGGAATATTTCTTTTTATTTGGAAAACCAACAGTGTATATATAGTAGTAATTATCAACATTAATAAAAACTAAAATTACAACTAATAACAGGTTTTCATTTTATTGCATGATGGTATTGTTGTTGGAAGACATTGAAATAAGAACTATCTAATAGACAAATTATAAGCAACTTATACTTGTACGTGGTAGTCACGCTGCAGCTATATTACAGTCGTAGCAGGAATGGTTCGGCTCGGTCGGGGCAGGAACATGCTCTCACAGAAAACCAGCTTAAATAGGTTCGTAATGCTGCTGTGTTTCTTATGGTGAGTGTAGAGAACCGGAGATCCTTTTTGCTGGAATCGAGGCATTCCATCTTAGTCTTCAGGTAGACAACGCGTTTGCATTTTGATTCTTAATTGGGTATAAATGTGAATGTCTAAGGGTTGCAGCATCCACTTACCATCGGGTGGACTGTGTGCTCGTTTGTCAGTCGATGCTATAAGAAAATCTAGCTTTTGCCTGCGACTTCGTCCGTGTAAAAGAAAATGGTTCTAATATGATTTTTAATTGGTTTTTACGTTATTAATAATTATATAACGTACATACTTTTATGTTAAAATGTTTGAATATTCATAAAATATTTTTTTATTAAAGTGTAGGGATTTAAAGTTATATAAACATGAAAATTAAATAAAATTTGTTATATTTTATGAACACGAAGCTCGGCCTTTGATCTGGTGAAAGTAACTCGGAGGTATTATCTTTTTACAACGAAATAGAAATACTACACCTCCCGCAGTATTTTTTTGTAAGCAATATTTTTTGTTTTTCCTTCGGGTGCTAGAAACACCAGTGCTACTCTGTGTGATTACTTTGGATCATGCCACATACAACTGACCGTGGGAAAAGCAGCTTTCTCTCAAGTCTACTACCGCTACCTTAATAGTTGGACCTTGAGCTTTGTTTATGGTTATGGTGTAGCAGACTTTGATAGAAAACTGCACTCTCTTGAATTCGAAGGGTAATTTGATGGTGTTAGAGGAATCCTAGGAATAAATACAGCTCGAGAACAACCTGTCTGTATAGTTGCCTCGATTACATTGCAATGCAATGTTTTCATTTATATTCTAGTGGAATTGCACAATTTTTGTGGATTTATATTGCGCAGTAACATGGCGCGCCAACTCTAAATTTTAATATATGGGTTGGGAGCCCGGGAAGCTTCAGTGTATTCAGGAACTCGACCGGATAATGATAAATGGCATCATCGGGGTTTATCACTGAGTCGACTGATTGATATTTGTATTCGACCCCGGATCTCAAAAGTATTTCATTTATGTCCGAGGCTTATTCGTTTTTTGGTGTTAGGATGGCATGCTCGCATAACTGTGCTGCAGGTTTATCGTGAATATTATATATTATATTATTAATGTTTGGGTGAAAAATTGTACCTAACTTCGTTCGGGCTAGTTATATTATTATCAAGTTCCGGGAAATCACCATTTCCTATTTTAAGCACTAGGTCAGAGAACTGTCTGGCAGAAACATCTCCCCTAAGATAGACTCTCTGTTGGTAAGGATCAATATTGTCACTGAAGGCCACAAATGAGACCACTTCACGTGCATTTTAACTTTCTCCGATCGCGTTCCTCTTGGCACTACTGATAAAGTCTGCTAGAAATCGCCTGCTAACAGTACAGTTAATCATCCCAATTCACAATTATTAATCCTAATATCTTGTGAAGATCTATTTAGGAATTCAAAACCCCCTTTATGAGCCATAGTAATTGCATCCCAAACAATTTCGTTTTGCGGAGTACTTCTGCCATTTTACTTTGTTTGGGTATATTGCAGTGGGGTTTCTTTTGTAACAAATCGACAGGAAGTTTAAATGCAGAGTATGTAGTTTTACCTCTTTCCAGCAGAGTGGACAATGTGACCGCTAAGGCGATATTACGATTGCTTTACACTTTAATCAACAGTAAAATTAATAGAAAAGTCTTGTTTGTTCCACCAGGAGCATCCAAAAAAGATATAACATACTCCTGCGTCGATACTGAAAAGTATTTTATAATAGATATGTCTTTGTAAATTGGTTTGAGAACCATCACAACTTCAGTTTAGTACCAGTTCCTCTTATATATATAAACGGTGAAGTGGATATAAAACTCTGTATAGGAAATATTAAGTAAGCCGATTAACCGCCAATTAGGATTAAAACAGTGAAATGGATATAAAAATGTACAGAAAATACTAAGTAAGCCGATAAACCGCCAATTAGAATTAAAACGGTGAAATGGATATAAAACTTTGTATAGAAAATACTAAGTAAGCCGATAAACCGCCAATTAGGATTAAAACGGTGAAATGGATATAAAACTTTGTATAGGAAATGCTAAGTCATTCAACCTATTTTGACGAAATTTGATATTCAGATAGCAGTAAAGATTAAAACGGCTAGGTTTCTTTTTATCTTCAAAGAAATAACGTGGTATGACTGAATTCCACACGGGTGAAAACGTATTCATATACTTCTTCAAATTAGTATTTCTTTACTATTTTTTATCTTTGAAACGTCTAACTATCTACGTTAGTTAACATCCACAAATTGCAATAGGTTGCTATGAATACAAAACTAACCAAAACTAAATATTGGTCTGTTAAGAAGTTACTTAGGTACCTCCTTTAATAAATAATACAGAATTTACGGAATAATAAAATTTATTCAAACATATGGAATAATAATATATTTATTAAAATACTGCTACTAGACCTGGCTGGGACAATATACCCACAAAATTTATTAAACTTGCTAAAACAGAACTTAGCCTTATTATTAATCACCTTTGTGTGCTACGTTTTAATAAAGGCGTGTTTCCTCAGTCATTAAAAAGGGCAATTATTCATTCTATAATAAGAGTGGGGCTAGAGACGACGTTAATAACTACAGACCTATTTCTGTTCTAACAGTGATTTCCAAAATTATAGAAAAAATTATTAATAAACGGCTTTTAAATTTTATAAACAAATATAACATTTTATCGGACGCTCAATTTGGCTTTAGAGGAAAAAGGAGCACGGAAGATGCTATTTTAGCATTGACCGGCAATATTGTTGATATACTTGATAGAAGTGAGAAGGCTCTGTGTATATTTTTAGTCCTAAAAAAGGCGTTTGACATCGTCTCCATCCCCATTCTTTTCAAGAAACTTGATAGAATTGGTGTTCGTGGTCAATTTCTTCTTCTCATATCCGACTATATATGGGGAAGGAAGGTTCTCGAGTGGCAGCCTCGTACCGGTAGGCGTAGTGTAGCGACCCCCCACTAGATGGAGTGACGACCTGGTAAGACATGCAGGAAGTCGATGGATGCAGGTGGCTCAGGACCGTGCTTTGTGGCGTTACTTGGTAGAGGCCTATGTTCAGCAGTGGACTCGTGAAGGGCTGTGATGTGAATGATGATGATGAATGATATCCAACTATCTTTTAAAGAGAACTCAATAAGTTAAAATAGACGATAACTCATATAGTTTTAATGAGCTCTGCACACAATATGGCGTTCCACAGGGTAGTGTTCTTGGACCTACCCTATTCCTAATATACATCAACCTTACTGAAACTAAATTAGATAACGGTAAAATCTTCTCTTGCACCGACGGTACAGTGCTTTTTTCATGGTAAAAACTGGGATGAAGTCCATGAGTCAGCCTCCAAGGGCCTACACACTGTTATCAAATGGTTACATAGCCATCTTCTTACCTTAAATATTATTAAAACAAACTATATAACATTTTCAATCAAAAATTCCTCGCAACCCAATAATAAATATTCAGGGATATATCTCGATCAGCAACTAATTTGGCATAAACAAATTGACACTTGTACCCACAGAGTCAGACAGCTATTGTGGTTGTTCAAATACATAAGACATGTCACCGACAAACAACTTATTACTTACATTCTAACTGCTCTGGTACAATCCATCATACTATATTGCTTGCCAATATGGGGTGGTACCCACAAAACCAAAATGATTAAAACTGAGAGGGCTCAACGCTCACTCCTTAAAGTTATGACATTCAGGAAAATTACATCGGGGACTTCTGAACTATATCGGGACTGCAATGTTTAAACTGTTAGGCAACTTTATACACTAAAATGTATTCTTAAAATTCACAAAAATATTATCCTAGACCCAAAAATCTTAAGTAAGCCTAATCCCTATTCTGTCGTTTCCTGCCCCACTGTTAAAACAAAATTAGCTCGCACAAATTACAATTCCCAATCTCACTTATTGTATAATAAATTAAATGAGAAACGCAAGTTTTACAGCAAACATTACTTTGAGTGTTTTTTTTTTTTTTTTTTTTTTTTATAGAAGAGGGGGGCAAACGAGCATGTGGCTCACCTGATGTTAAGTGACTACCGCCGCCCATGATCAACCGCAACACCAGGGGAATTGCAGGTGCGTTGCCGGCCCTTTAGAAAGGAGTAAGCTCTTTTCTTGAAGGTCCCCAGGTCGTATCGGTCCGGAAAAATCACCGGTGGTAAATTATTCCACAGAGAGGTTGTACGCGGAAGAAAACTCCTTTTGAAACGTACAGTGGTGGACCGCCAAGCATCCAGATGGTGTGGATGGTATCGGGACGTTTGCCGTGTAGTGCGTTCACGAAATTTGGCGGCTGGGATTAATCCGAACAATTCCTCAGAGCACTCCCCGTGATAGATGCGATAAAATACGCAAAGAGATGCAACATCTCTTCGCAGCGCCAGTGAGTCGAGCCGATCGGAAAGCACTCGGTCGTCGACGATTCGAGCCGCTCTGCGCTGGATGCGGTCAAGTGGAAGGAGCTGGTACTGGGGAGCCCCAGCCCAGAGATGGGAACAGTATTCCATGAGCGGCCGAACCTGCGCCTTGTAAAGTTGCAGGCGGTGTGCCGGCATGAAATACTGTCCCGCTCTGCTGAGCACGCCAAGCTTTTTAGAGGCCAATTTGGCCTTCCCTTCCAAGTGACCACGAAACTGCACGTCACTCGATATGTCGACGCCGAGGATTCCGATACTGGCTGAGGCAACAAGGGGAGTGCCTTGAAACTGAGGGGATACGACAAAGGGGTTCTTTTTAGCGGTTAACGCGCAAACTTGTGTCTTCTGGGGGTTAAACTGGACTAGATTTAGTCGCCCCCAATCCGAGACTCTGTCCAGCAGAGACTCGACTTCAGACACAAGTTTGTCCCGGCAC
The DNA here is from genome assembly GCA_907164705.1 of Parnassius apollo. NCBI lineage: Eukaryota > Metazoa > Arthropoda > Insecta > Lepidoptera > Papilionidae > Parnassius > Parnassius apollo. Next base: position 16,234,848 of record CAJQZP010000693.1, read on the forward strand.
TCAGAGACGTTTTCCCGAGAAATATTGGCTCGGCCGGTGTAAAGAGCATCACCAGTGCTGTCATCTGCATGGCAATGAATGCTACGGGTTTGCAACATATCATTGATATGCAGAAGAAACAGCGTTGGCGATAGCACGCAGCCCTGTGGAACACCAGCATTAATAAGCTTGCAATCGGAGCTTGCACCGTCTACAACGACCTTGATGCTCCGATCTGCAAGAAAACTGGTGATCCAATCGCACAATTTCTCGGGAAGCCCATAGGAAGGGAGCTTCGAAAGAAGCGCTTTGTGCCAAACCCGATCGAAGGCCTTCGCAATGTCCAAACTAACGGCCAATGCCTCCCCCTTGGACTCTACTGCCTCCGCCCATCTGTGAGTTAGGTAGACCAGAAGATCACCAGCTGACCTACCACGGCGAAAACCGTATTGGCGGTCACTAATCAGCTGGTGATCCTCAAGGTACCTCATGAGCTGGCAGTTTACAATGGACTCCATTGTTTTGGAGAACAAGGAGGTGATGGCGATAGGCCGGTAGTTGGACGGGTCTGAGCGGTCGCCTTTTTTTAGGGATCGGGTGGACGAAAGCCGTCTTCCATGATTTTGGGACTACGCCTAGGGAGTAGGAGTACCGGAAAAGACGCGTTAAAACCGGTGCCAACTCTGGAGCACACGTCCTCAGCACAATTGGGGCGATTCCATCAGGCCCACTCGACTTATAGATGTCCAGGGAGAGGAGTGCTTTGCGAACCGAGCGCTGAGTGAACTGCACTTCCGGCATGGAGCACTCACACCGCGGGATGGTCGGCGGCGTACTCCCCCCGTCATCGAGAGTCGAGTTAGACGCAAAGAAAGAGCCTAGAAGATCGGCTTTCTCCTTTGCGGTGTGGGCCAGTGAGTCGTCCTCCCTGTGCAGAGATGGAAGAGATGGCTGACAGAAATTCCCCTGGACAGCCTTGGCGAGAGACCAGAATGCACGGGTTCCAGAAGGAAGACGAACTAGTCTCTCGCCAATTCTGCCTATGTGCTCTGACTTTGCCTTGGCAATGACTCTTTTGAAGGACCTAGAGGCGGAATTATACTTCTTTTTTAGAGCGCTGGTGTTTACATCCCTGGACGCTGAAGCGTCAGCCCAGGCTCGGTAGCACTCCTGCTTATAGCATGATGCTATTTTACAGGAGCGACCAAACCATGGCTGAGATTTGCCTCCAATGGGCACCACAGAGGAAGGAATAAAAAGTTCCATACCCTGAAGTACCACATCAGCGACAGAATCCGCAACAACGTTGGGATCATCCGGCGAGAAGCAAACCCGCCCCCCAAGGGTAGGATGCAAAGAAAGACCGCATCCAATCCCAATCGGCTGACCTATAGTGCCAAACACGGCGGCAGCCTGCAGAATGCAACCGCGATTTCAGCGTGAGTGGCACCACACTCCGGACAAGACAATGGTCCGAGGAGCCTAAAGGGGCGTCGACGGAAATCTGATATCCGTCCGGGTGAGAGGTCAGCAGAAGGTCCAACAGGGAAGGTGCATGATCCTCCACATCTGGAATCCGCGTAGGCGAAGTAACCAGTTGTGTCAGACCATATGCCAAGGCAAAATCATGAACAGATCTCCCCGCATGATCGGTTAAACGTGAACCGAGCCATTCGGCGTGATGAGCGTTAAAGTCGCCGAGGATCACGATCTCTGCGGAGGGGATCTGCTGTAGCAACGAATCTGCAGCCACTTGGACGTGGTCGAAGAGTCGGTCTGTTTCGGCATTACCGCTATGGGACCTATAGAGGCACCCGTAGATGCGCGGATGGTCGTCGCTGTCTACGCGTAGCCAAAGGATGGACAGGTCCGAACCTTCAAGTCTGCCGAGGCGTCGAGAACAGATGTCCTCTCTGACGTAAACGCAAACTCCAGCCCGAGGCACAAAGGAGTGTTCCAGTTTGTACCCCGGGCAGGAGAGATACGAGACATCAGCCGGAGAGGACACCTGCGTCTCGGTCAGAAAGAGCAGAGCCGGCCTCGCCGTCTCGAGATGGTAGTGGACGGCGTTTAGGTTAGAGTGAAGTCCCCTGATATTGCAGAAATTCACGGACAGCGTGGCAGGGGTCGCCTTGGTCTTGTTGCTCCGTTTGCCCCGAGCAGTTTTAGTCTTGAGCGGAATATTGCCCCCCCAGAATACGCGGGGCAGCCTGAGCACCCACGCTCAGAAGTGGAGAAACATGGTCGTGGATGCTCAGCGAGGGATTCTCCAGGGGTGCTGGTACCCTCCTGGGGTAGTCTATCATTTAATTCCGCTACCATGTTGATGGGGGGGGGGATTTGGGCCTCCGGCCACCTGCACTCACCAGACGAAACGCGGAAACAGAGCTTCCACTTCACGCCGGTATTCTGTGAGGTCGTGGTACCACCCCGGCTTGAGCCGGCCCATACGTGCGACAGCAAAGCTGCCGCGTGGCTCTACCACTGTTAAAAGTGGAGTGTAAAAAATTTATTACTTCTTGGTTGAAACAACTTGACTATGACAGTACTGAATCATTACTTACACACAACACGTAGCATACGTTTGTTCGTATGAATCTTGTTATAATAAATGCATAATTTTGATTTATGTATAAATTGAAAATCACATACATACACACACACACACACACACACACACACACACACACACACACACACACACACACACACACACACACACACACACACACACACACACACACACACACACACACACACACACACACACACACACACACACACACACACACGACAAGACAAGTCATATCTATCATGACTTACTGATTAAAGGAAGAGTGGACTCATCCTAATACAGGTTTTTCAAACTTAAAAGGGTGAGATCCATATCTAACGCTGTAAATGAGACTTGTGTTATGAATAAATATTTTTATATTTTGTACTAGACTCTATCAATTCTACCCATCCGTAATCATTCGTCGATCGAGTGTGTATGTCTACTATGAATTCTTTAAGTCGGGATATCCAGGAAAACTGCAAAAATGTTTTGTAGATAAAAATATCAAAAAAAATACCAACAGTAGTAAATATACAGTACAGTACAGTATTGGTAAGCCAACACAAGGTAAACTGCGAAATCAGATGAAAAAGAACGGACATATATTTTTTTTTACTTTTAACACAAAATGGGTTTACCCAACTCTTTGTGGGTAATGAGGCCTGAAGTAAATATATAGTCTAAGGTTGTCTAAGGTACGTAACCAGAAGATCAAATCTAAAACCCTTATTGCAAATTTTTAATGTTATCCTATAGAGGGAACAAATTTACAATTTGATAAAAATAATTAAAATTGAGCTTATTCGTAGGTCATTAAATTAACATTTTTCATCGCATTTTATCATATCTTTCAGCTTTTCAATAAGCCAGACACAAATTTAAATTCGATTCTATTTTTAGGCTTATCGGTATCGGTAAAATTTTGTTACATATCTAGTACTTGCATAATCTGTTGTTATTGATAAATCAATATTTCTTTATTTTTGTTTCTAACATTCACAAATAGTTTTGAATTACTGGTTGTAGGATATGCCTCCTTTATTTAAATTCCACTTCCCGGTGTTCTTTCGGCACGTAATTATTGCAAAATTTGGCATTTTTTAAATAATTTACATGCAGCGACCTTTGACACTAAAATTGGAAACGATTTTAACGTCAAAAGAGAGCGATATTTATAGGTGTGAATTGACATGTTAATGACATGTTACTGCCTATACAGGCTCCGTTTACCCCTCCGTTCTATTTATGGTTATCGCTAAAAATCATGTAAAAACACAAATTTTCATACTCGACAAAGTGCAATATTAGAAAATCACGTTTTATGTCATAATTTCTACATACAGTGATTATTATGGCGAAGTTGTTTACAAAAAAAAATGGCTTTGTACAAAGATAGCGTAATAGAGTGTAGGCTTATGATTAACCCTTCAATCCCCATAAAATTTCCATGCAGTCACTTGTGTCTGGCAAATCTGAGCGATCGCATGCGACCGCACTCACCCACAGCACTTAAAACCATTAAAAGTTATATTTAGAGACTACTTTTTATGAATAATTTTGGCACTATAAAATCTATATAAAATTATCTATCCTGTGGTCTAAACAAAAGTCAGGTTTTACTTCATTACAAAAAGATTTTATTGTATTTTATAACAAAAAAGAAACATACCAAGCGGATGTCGGCAGCGTGAAAATCACAATTATTTCTATATATTACTCGAAATTATTTACGTAAAAGATAAATTATATTCACACAAAAACTTTTATAACATTTTTATAATAAAACACTAGAAAAATCCAAAAATCAACACAACAACGTCCAAATAAAAATGGCGTACGTAATGAACGTAGAATACAAATTAATATCCATAGACTAACTGTTTTTATTCCACTAGAGGATAGAAAATTTTATATTGATTCTATATCTTCTTCATAGAAAAGTAGTCTTAAAACATCAGTATTTATAGGTTAAAGAGCTGTGGGTTGGTGCGGTCAAATTTGACTCTCTTGAATTTTGGCGGAATATCGAAGCGGTCAAATTTGGCGTTTGAGAGGTTAAATATTTATTTTTAGAGGCACCTACCTAAACATAACATAACATAAACACTCACGCCTGTCACCCAGAGGGGTAGGCAGAGACTACGGACTTCCATTTGCCACGATCCTGACATACCTCTTTCGCCTCCTTTACATCCATATATCTACGCATACATGCTCGTTGCTTAAAGGTACTTCTAACGTGGCCCATTTTCAAAATATCGCCAATTTGGTCAATAAACTTTTTTCTAAGGCGTCCTTTCCCGACTCTGCCGTTCACATCTGCCATATAAATTTTCTTTGTCACTCTTTCCTCATTCATTCTTTCTACATGACCAAACCACCGAAGCATTCCTTTCTTAATCCTGGTCACAACATCATCTTGCATACCATTGCATTTATCTCTTATCACGCAATTTCTCACCCTGTCATTCAGATTCAACCCTAGCATACTCGTTAAAGACCGGATTTCTATAGCATTTATTCTACTTTTGTGCTTCTTCTGCCACACCTAGCTTTCACTACCATACATTAAAGTAGGGACTAACACAGCATTATGAATTACCATACGTGCCTTTTTTAGTCACGTTCTGGTTCTTCATAATAGAGTGTAGTGCCCCATTCACTCTATTGCATGCAATTACTCGTCGTTCTATATCCTTATCATATCTGCCATCCCTGCTAAATACACATCCCAAATACACAAACTCATCCACTTGCTCAATTAACTCTCCTTTTATTCTTATTTCCCATAACGTTTTTCTTTCTTCTCTTTCAAAAACCATCACTTTCGTCTTACTTACGTTCACTTTCATTCCCCTTTCTTTTAATGCCCAGTTCATTAATGTAACCATCATTTGCAACTTAGCCGCCAATGACGCAAATATGACTTGATCATCGGCATACAAAAGGCATTTGACGGTTAACTCGCCCATTATAACCCACGTTCTTCATATTTCAAAGTTTGCAAACACCCATCCATAAATTGGTTGAACAGCCAAGGGGAAGCTACACAGCCCTATCTGACACCTTTTTGGATGCCAAACCAGTCCGAGTAGACCCCATTGATCCTGACACAAGCACTAGAGTCCCTATAAAGAGACCTTAATGTCTGTATCAAACCAGCGCTCAACCCATATGTGTTCAGTGTTTGCCATAACACGTTCCTGTCCACTCTGTCATAAGCCTTTTCAAGTCCATGAACGCACAAAAAACTTTCTGGTTTTTGGCCAGAAACTTCTGCGAAATCATGCGCATGGAAAAGACTTGATCTGGGTACCTCATTTCCTTTCTAAAAACCCGCTTACACATCCCAAATTTTTCCATCATTTTCTTTCATAACTCTTTCAATTAACACCTTAGCATACAGTTTACCCACAATACTAAGCAAGCTGATACCACGGTAGTTTTTGCAGTCCTGCTGTGACCATTTTCCTTTATATATTGGTACTATAACTGCTTTACATCAGTTATCCGATACCCGTTTTAATTCCCAACATAAATTAACAAGGTGTGCAGCAGGCCTGCCATCACTCCCTCTCCAGCCCTTAGCATCTCGAGTGATACTCTATCATATCCAGCTGCCTTACCTGCTTTCATGCTTTTAATTGCTTTCATTATTTCATCTACACTTATCTCCATACCCCTTTCCACTTCTTTCGGAATTTCTAGTTCATTTAATTCAGACGACTCTTCACTCATAAACACGCTTTCAAAGTATTCCTTCTATCTGTTTAAATTCGAAACTTCATCATTCAGAATACATCCATTCTCGTCTCTTATAGCATTAATTATAGGCTGTTTTGTATTTCCCCTGGCAGTTCTTACGAGTTTCTAGAACATTTTTATATTAGCCTGGAAATTATAAGATATCCTTCTATCATTCTTATCTGTTCTTTCTTTCTTTTTCCTTTCAACTACTTCTTTTACTCTCTTATTTAAACGTCTAAATTCTGCCTTTTTTCTTTCAATCTCATCATTCATACCACTAGAATTACCAGCTTTGGTTGCTAGTAAATCTAACCATGCTTTCTTCTTTGATTCAACTTCCACTTGTACCTCATCATCCCACCACAACGTATTGCTTTTCCTTTCATTTGTTCTCTTACTTACACCACATATTTCGGTGGCTGCATCCACCAAACCTTTCTTAATATCATCCCACACAGTATTCAAGTCTAAATCATACATACACAACTCATTCAAACATCTAATATTTTCTCTCAGTCTACATTTATACTTATCTTTCACATCTTCATCTTGTAACTTCTCTATTCTTATACGCTGTAACGTAGTGGTAGACATAGATTTCCGATACCGCCAACGCTTGTAAAGACCCTTAATTCTACATAAGACCAAGTAATGATCCGTCCCTACGTTGGAACCCCGGTAAACCCTTGTATCTACGACTGCGCTCCTCATTCTTTCATCCACAATTACGAAATCTATCATGCTTCTATCATCACCTCTTTCCCATGTATACATGTGAATCTTCTTATGACGAAAAAAAGTATTCGTCACAAAAAGATTCTTTTCCACACATACGGTGAGGAGATCTTCACCATTCTCATTTATACTTTCATCACCAAATGTTCCCAATATCCTTTCATAACCAGACCTCTTCACCCCAACCATTCTATTAAAGTCTCCTAACATTATAATATTTTCATTTTCCTTACATTTTGTCAACACCATCCTTACCATGTCCCAAAACTGCTCTCGGATGTAAGTGGGCTTAGACATGTCTGGGGCGTACACCCCTAGAAGGAACAGCTTCTTTAAGCCCACTTTCATTCGTATCCATAGCAGCCTCGGGCTTACACATTCATACTCTTTCACACATTGACTCATTCTTTCTGAAAGGATGAAACCGACTTCCTGGCATGCCCGTTCGGTCTCGTCTACACCAGACCAATACGCGGTATACGTGCCATGTGCAGTGGCATCCCTTCCCTTTCGTTTCGTCTCATTTACATATAACATATCTATTCCTCTGTCATTCATCATTTCGCATACTTCATCTATCTTATCATTCATTCCTCCACATACATTCAGCGCAGCCAGACGGGTTTCCGCAATCCACTTTTCGCCCCTCCGGGAGACAGAACGTGAAAGGTGAAGAACCTCGTCGCCGGTTTTTCTCCCGGAGATTCTTCGCACCCCTGCCCCATTAAAGGGGCGCCGAGAACTCGGGGCCATTTCTTTTATTTCATGACTCATGGTGCGAACAAGGGGTTGTGGTAAATTTTACGCCGCTACCATACGGCGAGGAGCCGAGTATATTTTGTCGTTCGTTTAGTGTGTAGGGTGGGCCTAAGGTTAGGTGGTCGAAGCCTACGGACGCGAGCTACTCATCCGCTCCTACCTAGTATATCGATAATATTATATTATTTTTTTCAATCACATTTCGGAAGTTTCTATGACCTTGTTTCTTTATTCATAGTAGGTATCTTATTTTAACATACAGATATTGAGCGAGATTAGAGTGGCTCTCCAGCATCTTAGAAACGGCGATGGAAAACCAGTACTTAACCCTTTCACAGCGAATCACGAGTACCGCTCGGCATTCGTATCAAGCGGCGCCTTAAAATGCTCCGCTGTGAAAGGGTTAATGTCCTTCGGATGCTCGTTAATTCTGTCTTCTATGGTCGCACTACTCCGGAGGCGTGGAGCAAAAGTGTGGTGGTATTATTTTTCAAGAAAAGTGACAACGCTCTCTTGAATAACTGCATACCGATTTCCCTTCCTTTTCGAAGCATTACGAATTGTCCCACCATACTCGACTTTCAGCCTACCGAACAAGCCGGTTTCCGAAAAGGTTCTTGTAACATAGACCACATACATATCCTGCGGCATTTTGTATGGAAGACTGAAGAGTACAATCTGCCACTATGTCTTGGGTATGTGTACTATGACAAAGACTTTGATTCCGTCTAAATTTTGGCGGTGCTACATTCCCTTCATCGGTGCCAAGTTGACTGTCGGTATATCGAACTGCTGAAGTAGGGCTACGATGGCTATACGAGTACAGAGCCAGAGTGCAAATCCTACTATCCAACTGCAGAGAGGTGTAAGACAGGGTGACGTTATATCCTCTAAACTCTTCACCGCTGCATTTAAAGACGTTTTCAAGCTAGTGGAGTGGTAAGGATACGGTTTATACATCAATAGCGATTGCATCACTCATCTTCGATTTTCCAACGATATATTCCTTATGGCAGGATCACTGGAGGACCAAATGAACTTAAAAGTGTCTTCCAATAGATACTTCTTAAGTTGAACATGGACAAAACAAATATCCTGTTTAATGTCCACCTATGCCGGTAGTTGTTGGGAGCATTAAGCTCGAAGTTGTTGACGAGTACGTTTACCTGGGACAAATAGTCCGACTAGGTAAGTCCAACTTCGACCAAGAGGTCAATCGCCGGATTCAACTTGGTTGGGTAGCGTTCGGGAAATTACGATACATCTTCTCGTCAGGTATGCCTTAGAACCTGAAAACAAGATTGTACAACCAGTGCGTGTTGCCAATGATGACTTATGAATCTGAGATGTAGTCCTTCACTGCTTGCCGTATGAGAACGCTCAAGGTCGCTCAGCGAGCTATAGAGAGGGCTATACTTGGGGTTTCTGTGCGTGATAAACTTAGAAATGAGGATATCCGCAGTAGAACCAGAGAGACTGTCATAGCGCAACGGATTAGTCAGCTGAAGTTGCAATGGGCCAGCCATATAGCTGGTAGAACCGACAACCGTTGGAGAGAAAAGATTCTCGAGTGGCAGCCTCGTACCGGTAGGCATAGTGTAGTTCGGCCCCCACTGGTTGGAGTGACGAACTGGTAAATCCTGCATATTTTACGGTCCTGAGCCACCTCCTGCATCCATATGCAGCAGGTGGCTCAGGATTGTGCTTTATGACATTCTTTGGGGAAGGCCTATGTTCAGCAGTTGACTTGTGAGGGGTTGTAATGATGATAATGATGATGATGATACAAATATTGGATTATAATATATTCGTTAGATTTGCCTTAGTTGTAGAATTAACATATAATATTTGAATTTTTTTTCTTTCCAGTAAAATTTTGGTTTTATTATTTTTTTCTGTTTTAACCACTGAACTGGTTTATGGAACCTATGTTTAATAAATTGTTTGATATTGATATTTGATGACCTTTTTTACATACAAAAATATTTTAGCAAATAATAAAATTACACCCTCATCCAATTACGTTCCAAATAACATTATTCCTTTGCAGTATTATAAAATTTTACCATTTTTATAAATCAAACAAATAATTTAGTCATCGTTAGTACTCGGTGGTGACTGAAAGAATTGTAAAGAGGTTCACAATCAGCAACACTGTGGAGTAGAAGTTAAAAAAGTAAAGTTACAGCCTATATACGTCCCACTGCTGGGCTCAGGCCTCCCCTCATTTCTGAGAGGGTTTAGGGCAAGGAAGTGTCCGCCGCGCTGCCCAAATGCGTGTTGACGAACTTCACATGTCTTCGAAATATTTTTTTTTCTTATTCCTCAGACATGCAGGTTTCCTCACGATGTTTTCCTTCACCGCCGAGCACGTGGTAAATCAGCACTTAAAATTGCAATTAACAATTTCATTGGTGCCGGCGGGGATCGAACCCGGGTTACTCGCGTTCTGTTATATTTACAGCGAGCGTTAACCACTGAGCTAAACTCTGTGGAGTAAAGTGAATTCACTTTACTCCACAGTGGGACTAGTGAGACTAATTAATTAATTAGTCTCACTAGTCCCACATAAATATTTTTAAGAGTTTAGGGTTCGTGACAATAAAAACTGGCGATTGAATTACCAAAACTGACACTATTATTACCGACATCAATTAAAACTTAAAACACACTAATAATTAATCACACTTAACACTTTAGTTAGCTTTATTTCGCTCCGAAGTCTTCGCTTGTGTAGCTACCGACTTTATATAGGAACTTTTCCCCCGAAAACATCTAGATTATTCAAGTAGATGTTGAAAGTTTTAGCAAAGAATCCTCCAGAAAGCCCTTGACACTAGATGGCGCTAGTGAGAGGGTTCTAGAAAGATCTTGAAGCTCCTATTTCTGCTATTTGATACTGGATGTCAATTATATTCACCCGTCATATACCGGGCATTAATTATGGCACTTATCAATATTATTAAACATCATCACATCATCATCGTCCGTTATTGAACTCTGAAATTTAGTTTGACGCCTGGATGTGGAGCGGGATCAATAAATCTGTAAAAGTCCTAACAGTCTTCACTACACATCATAATCTAGTCATCGTGTCAATCGTGTGGTAGCAGCGTAAGGAAATTCATCACCCCATTTCTTATTGTGAGTGTCATAAGAGGCGAGAAGTTACGAAAGTTTTACGGTTTTTATGGCTTCAATAATAAGCAATGAGATAGCGAGTAGCATTATCCGCCTGCCAAGCATAAAGATTAGGCAAAAGAGGTGTATGTCTCGCAGTGGACTTAGCAATGGGTAATAGCATTGTAGCAATCACCACATTTCCAGCGGTTATTTACCATTCACGTATTCAATAATCAATCAATAAAAAAATTACATATTTTTTTTTATTAATTATTTATATATAATTAATAAAAAAACAACCAATAACCCTTTTTGTACAATTTTATTGTAATGAAAATTTTAAACTTTCGATTTGGCCTACATATTTTTTTGGGAATTTGTTGTAAAAAGCGTATATAACGCCTTTTCAAGGAATTACTGACACTGAAGTCAAGTAACCACTACTACTAGTTTGTGTTTTTGCTATTATTTACAGAATATTTATCACTGTTTATAATAGAAATATTTTTTGTGTACTAAATATATAAATTTTCGTAAATATACTGAGAGATAAAAGTTATTATTTACTTATTTCTTAAAATTTCGCTCTAGAAGACGCCTTTGGATTTAAGTTATATATAGCTTAATCATCGGTTGCCACCTACAACGACTCGACCTGGCAAAGTATAACGCACGCACCCTGAGGACTGACGAGAAGATACTGGAGCTGGAAGAAGAGGTAGACAAGTTGCGCTGGGATATTATTGGATTATCTGAGGTTCAAAGAGAGGGGGAGGACACGGTGATTCTCGAATCAGGAAACTTGTTCTATCACCGGAGGGCGACCATCTGTCCCAAGGAGGTGTCGGATTTATCGTCCACAAGTCTCTCGTCAACTACGTTGTAAAGATTGGGAGTGTGTCGACGAGGGTCGCGTACCTGATACTCAGAATCACTAAACGGTATTCGCTGAAGGTCATACAGGTCTACGCACCAACCTCGGCACATCTCGATGACTAGGTGGGGGAAATGTGTGAGCATATTTCTAGAGCCATGCATTCCTCCAAAACCCACTACACGGTGTTGATGGGAGACTTCAACGCAAAACTAGGCACAAGAGAAAACGGTGAGCTGAAGTTAGGGAAATTTGGAGTAGGGCAACGGAACCGTAGGGGCCAGCAGCTGGCTGACTTTATGGAGAAAGAGGGACTCTTTATGATGAACTCTTTCTTCCAGAAGCGGCCCCACAGGAAGTGGACCTGGTCGAGCCCCGACGGTTCGACAAAAAATGAGATTGACTTCATTATGACGACCAGACGCCAACTGTTCAGTGATGTCTCAGTGATCGCAAGGGTGAAAACCAGCAGCGATCACCGAATGGTTAGAGGCACACTGAACCTAAACGTTAAGTTGGAGAGGTCTCGTCTAATGAAGTCAACGCTCCGTCCCCCTCGTGCTCTAATCCAGAATCCCGAGACTTTTCAGCTCGAGTCACGTAACCGCTTTCAGTGCCTAGAAGATTGCAATGCAGTGGACGATTTGAATGACAAGCTCGTGGAAACAGTCCATGCGGTTGGAGGTAAGTTCTGCAAGACCCGCCGCAGAAGAACACAAAAACTCTCCGATCACACTCTTAATTTCATGGCTATTAGATGGGAGATGAGGCTGCAATCGTCAACAGATTTGACAGCATACAGTCAACTGAACAGACAGATCTCCAAATGCATGCGGTGAAACTTACGCAACTTTAATACTGATCAAATTAAAGAAGCAATCGAGCGGAACCAGGGCTCCAAAGTGTTTGCCAAAGATCTGTCTGCCAGAAAGAGCCAAATGTCAAAGCTGAAGACTGAGTGTGGCAGCATCGTTTCCGAAACACCTGAGATTTTGAGTGAGATTGAGAGGTTCATGGGCAGCTGTACACATCATCGTTGCAGCCACACGCAAGTGTGAGTAACGATCCAAGAGCAAGTCTTACCCGACAGTATTCCGATAATATCCCGGACGTCTGTCAGAGCGAGATTAGAATGGCTCTCCAGCACCTTAAAAACGGCAGGGCCCCAAGCGAGGATGGAATTACAGCGGAGCTTCTGAAAGCGGGTGGAACACCGGTACTTGAAGTCCTTCAGAAGCTCTTCAATTCCGTCCTCCATAGTGGTACTACTCCGGAGGCATGGATGAGAAGTGCGGTGGTCTTGTTCTTGAAGAAAAGCGACAACGCTCTCTTGAAGAACTACAGACCGATTTCCCTTCTGAGCTGCGTCTACGTGCTGTTTTCGAGAGTCATTACGAATCGTCTCGCACGCAGACTCGACGACTTCCAGCCTCCCGAACAAGCCGGTTTCCGAAAAGGCTTCAGTATCATAGACCACATACATACCCTGCGGCAGATTGTACAGAAGACCGAAGAGTACAATCTGCCACTTTGCCTGGCGTATGTGGACTATGAGAAAGTCTTTTATTCCGTCGAAATTTGGGCGGCACTACAGTCCCTTCAGCGGTGTCAAGTTGACTGTCGGTATATCGAAGTGCTGAAGTGTTTGTACAGTAGGGCTACGATGGCTATCCGAGTTTAGAACCAGAGTTCGAATCCTATCCAACTGCAGAGAGGTGTAAGACAGGGTGACGTTATATCCCCGAAACTCTTCATCTTTGCGTTGGAAGACGTTTTCAAGCTACTGGACTGGAAAGGATACGGTGTTAACATCAATGGCGAGTACATCACTCACCTTCGATTTGCCGATGATCCTTATGGCAGATTCCCTAGAGGACCTTAGCACTATGCTCAATGACCTCAATGGTGTCTCCCAACGGATAGGTCTTAAGATGAACATGGACAAAACAAAGATCATGTTTAATGTCCATGTCACACCTATAGCGGTAGTTGTTGGGAGCACTATGCTCGAAGTTGTTGACGAGTACGTTTACCTGGGACAAATAGTCCGACTAGGTAAGCCCAACTTCGACCGAGAGGTCAATCGACGGATTCAACTCGGCTGGGCAGCGTTCGGGAAATTACGACACATCTTCTCGTCAGGTATACCTCAATCTTTAAAAACTAAAGTGTACAAGCAGTGCGTGTTGCCAGTGATGACCTACGGAACCGAGACGTGGTCCTTCACCGCTGGCCGTATGAGGACGCTCAAAGTCGCTCAGCGAGCTATGGAAAGGGCTATACTCGGAGTTTCTATGCGTAGTAAATTGAGAAATGAGGATATCCGCAGTAGAACCAGAGTGATCGACATAGCCCAACGGATTAGTAAGCTGAAGTGGCAATGGGCCGGCCATATAGCTCGAAGAACCGACAACCGTTGGGGAAGAAAGGTTCTCGGGTGGCAGCCTCGTACAGGTAGGCGAGGTGTAGGGCGACCCCCCACTAGATGGAGTGACGACCTGGTAAGACATGCAGGAAATCGATTGATGCATGTGGCTCAGGACCGTGCTTTGTGGCATACTTTGGGGGAGGCCTATGTTCAGCAGTGGACTTGTGAAGGGCTGTAATGATGATGTTGATAGCTTAATAATATTACTCCAAAGCAATATTCCATACGACATTATGCTAAGGAAATAAGTTAAATAAACTATTCTACCTGCATTAACAAAAATAAGGCTTCTTATCTTTTGCACGATAAATGCTGTAGACCTAATCCTTATTTCTAGTTTAGATATATGCTAGCCCTATTTTATTTTGCGTCTAATGCGATTCTCATAAAAACTCTAGTATTGTACTATAATGTGTACTGAACAAAATACCAAAGAAGATCCAATGCCTTTTTTGTATCTGCTTTTAGAATCTCATGCTAGATAATATATCAGTAACAACTAATTGACGCAGTCACGATCTCAGTTTTAATTATAATTTATAAAGTGTGTTTTATTCTGGATCTCTGTACCTCTTAGACCAGAACACGATAGTGTACGCACTGCTGTTTGGCAGCAGAGATGAGTAAGATGGTGATACCTACTCACAGACATTCCTAAGCAAAAAGTAGTCCTACCCAGTTAGTAAAAGATGATGAAGAGGACGATTGTTATTGGATTTTCGTATGCAATGGATACTTTCTATACTCTTATTGAAATTTACGACATTAAGTTTATCGTTATACCGGTACCTACTTTAATTACACACGGTTTCGATCTCGAAGGATACAATATGTTAAAGGGTCTTGAAATTGCTTTCGAAGATTTATGTGATTGTGTCTATCTGATCTGTGTAAGTAATAGAGATAATATGTAAGTTTAGGGTGTTATCGACTATTGTTTTATGTAATGAAAATATTTGTTGTTAGGGGTTAATTTCATATTGTGTTGTCAATAATAAATAAAAACATGCAGTTGTTTTTAGGTAACGGTTCGACACTTAGGTATCATCAGCAGAGTTGTATGCTTGTTTGCCCCTCCTTTCTATATTTAAAAGAAATTATTAAATTTCAATAATTTTGTAAGAACCTAAAATTAAAGTAGTTGGAAAACCTAAAATTCTCACAAAAATAAATACTCTTTGATTCATTTGTAACACTTATTTCTATTTGACATGAAAAATGCTGGATTTCGCAGTCATAAAATTTTATAAAAATGTAAGAAAACAAGGAGTAATGCAGTGTTTTATTTAGGCAAACAACTCTGCATGATTCTGAAGGCAGTGAAAAAATACACTTATTTAGTAAATTGGTTCTCATGATCATTATCATTAATCATTCAAGTCCACTGCTCAACAGGTACTCCCCTGAGGAATGCCACAGAGTACAGTCCTGAGTTTCTTGCATCCATCGACTTCCTCCATCTTTGACCAAGTCGTCACTTTGTCTAGGGAGGGCATCCCTACACTTTGCTTATCCAGTATGAGGCTACCTCTCAAACCTATCGGTTTTTGGTTCTTCGAGCTATATGGCGGGCCAATTGTCTCTTCAGCTTACTGATCCGTTGCGCTATCTCGATTACACCGATTCTAATGCGGATATCTTCATTTCTAGGTCTATCACCGTACCGTATCTTTTCCAGTCCATTAGCTTGAAAACGTCTTCCAATGCAGCGTTGAAGAGTTTCAGATAGAGATAGAGCTTTACCTTCTCTGCAGTTGGATGATTGTCGTACATTACAAACACTTCAACACTTCGATATACTGAATGTCAACTTGGCACCGTTGTTGGGACTGTAGCACCGCCCAATTTCCTACGGAATTCAAGGTTTTCCCATACTTTACATACGCAAGGCAAAGTATCAGATTGTATTTTTCAGTTTTCTCTGTAATTTTCCGAAGGGTATATATGGGTGTATAGTACTAAAGACTTTGTTAAAACCAGCTTGTTCGGGAGGCTAGAAGTCGTTGCGTCTGCGTACGAGACGATTCCTAATGACTCACGAAAACAGTAGATAGACGTGGATCAGAAAGGAAATTGGTCTGTAGTTCTTTGCGGGTTGGCAATACCAGTTTTTATTGCAACTTTACTAAAAATGTTGCTACTCATCTCTTGTTTTTTTTTGCACTGTCGTCTCCACCCGTCGACACCCGATGTGTTATGGAGTAGTAGACATTCTTACACTGCCACAACACAGATCTCAAGATGTTGTAACCTCTGCCTAACCCTTTGGGTTACGAGTGTTATAGCTTATGTATTTATAAATATATTTATTTTAAAACCATGCCTACATGAATATAATATTTATTGAATAAAGCCCAAAAATATAGAATATTTAATAAAATCAAGCATTAAAACTGTTATATAATCCACTTCTTTTCTCAATACAAGATTGAAGTGGATTTGAAACCTAGCTAGCTAGCCATTTAGCACCAGCAACATTAGATGAAATTTATGCAATAATTGAAAACCTAAACACTAACACTAGCTCAGGCTTAGACGGTATTAGTCCGAAAGCAAATAAATGCGTCAACTGTAGAAGAATTAATCAGGTGCGTTGATAAATTTCTAAAGATAGGAGTGTTCTCTGACAGGCTTAAAATAACCAAAATAACTCTAATCTACTAATCTGTAATCAGGTTTCAAATAAGATCCCGGGAATTACTGTCCGATTTCAGTATTACCGGAACTCTCAACAGACATTGAAATAATTATATACATTTGGGTCCTTGACTATAGTATGACTATAGTCCTTCGATGATAAAAGACATGAAAAATAATAAGACGGATCATAAAAAGTATCTAGGTCTTATTTTAGACTAGCTGTGCCTGCGACTTCGTTCGCGTGGAATAGACAGAGTGTATATATATATATGTGTGTGTGTGTGTGCGTGTGTGTGTGTGGGTGCGTGTGTGCGTGTGCTTGTGTGTGTGTGTGTGTGTCTGTGTGTGTGTGTGTGTGTGTCTGTGTGTGTGTGTGTGTGTGTGTGCGTGTGGGGTGCGTGCGTGCGTGCGTGCGTGCGTGCGTGCGTGCGTGCGTGCGTGCGTGCGTGCGTGCGTGCGTGCGTGCGTGCGTGCGTGCGTGCGTGCGTGCGTGCGTGCGGGCGGGCGTGCGGGCGGGCGGGTGGGCGTGCGTGCGTGCGTGCGTGCGTGCGTGCGTGCGTGCATGCGTGCGTGCGTGCGTGCGTGCGTGCGTGCGTGCGTGCGTGCGTGCGTGCGTGCGTGCGTGCGTGCGTGCGTGCGTGCGTGCGTGCGTGCGTGCGTGCGTGCGTGCGTGCGTGCGTGCGTGCGTGCGTGCGTGCGTGCGTGCGTGCGTGCGTGCGTGCGTGCGTGCGTGCGTGCGTGCGTGCGTGCGTGCGTGCGTGCGTGCGTGCGTGCGTGTGTGTGTGTGTGTGTAAAGGAACTTCGTTCCAACCGGGTTTCCCTTGACACCTCTCAAGTTTGTTTTACAGAATAGGTTAAAGACTATAAGCGATGTTTTTTATGTACCTAACTTAGTAACTAATTTATTGTCAGTGAGTTCAATTCGCAAAAGTGTTTTTAGAGTATCATTTAGTGACAAGTTATGAAAAATTTATGATAAGAAAGAGGTTATAGCTGCTGCTGAATGTAAAAAGGGTGTATATATATTAAATACATCAGGTAAGGCATTGTCGTCAGATGTATGGCCAGGTCAGATATTAGTGTAATTTGCAAGGTTTTTGTAATCAGATGGACGCGGTTGCTACAGTAGTTTCTCAACCAGTGGTTATGGAGTCACAAGTACTTTGGCACAAACGACTGGGACACCGGAACGCACGAAGCAGGCAAATATTGAAAGCGTTGCGTGCATTCAAGGCAAACAAACAAGGCTGTCATTCCCACAAAAATTAATAAGTCGTGCAAAAGAAGTTTTAGGGCTTATACATATGGACTTATGTGGCTCTATGCCCTATAGTCTACTAAATAGAGTAAGATATTTTTATATATAATGTATGATTTTTCAACGAAGACATTTATTTATTTTCTGAAGACCAAAGATCAAAAATTTCAATCTCAAGATCAAAAATTTCTTAAGTTTAAGACCAGAGTTGAAAATCGAATTGAAAAGAAAATAAAAATTTTGCATGCTGACAATGATACTGAATTTATTAATACTCATTTTCAGAAGTTTTTGAAAAAGAATTGAATCCGCCATCAAACCACAGTAACACACTCACCACAACAAATGGTGTAGCAGAGCGAGTCAACCATACTATTTTAGAGAGAACTAGGTGTATGCTCCTTGAAGCAAGTCTAGATCAGAACTTCTGGGTAGAGGCAGTTAACATCTCTGTCTATTTAAAATTTGATCTTCAACAAAGAAAGTGAAAGGCACCATCCCTGAGTAAAAATGTTCAAATATAAAGGTAAATGTAACTTATCTTATAATACGTTTGATTTTTATGCTACGTTTTAATAGAAAATAGAAAGAAATGAGATCCAAAAACAAAGGAATGCATATTTGTGGGATGTTGTGAAGAGACTACAGAATGTTAAATCCTTTAAACATGAAAAGGTTAATTAAAGCTAGGAATGTAACATTTTTGGAAAACAAGTTTTATAATTTAAGATCAAATCAGGTAGATCAAAGTTAAGATTTGTATGATCAGTCATGTTCCCCAGCCTTAGATTCAGATAATAAAACAAGGTCATCAAGTAACGCTGGATCATTTAGGCAAAGGGGCAGGAGGGATAGTATTATATCTGTAAATAGTGGCTATGATAGTAACGCAGATGATCCTTGTGATGAAACTTACGCTCTAGATGAAGAATTATTATATTATTCTCTTGAATTTAGTGATAGCGTCCAGCTATCCCTGCATTCAACCTACATGTCATAGACAGACCATTCTGACAACGAGCCTGAGACAGTGAAGGAGGCTTCGGCGGGACCATAATCGCAGGTGTGGAGATATGCAATGTATGATGAGTACCAATCTTTTATTATTAATAAATGCTGGATTTTAGACGACATAACAGATGGACATAGACCTATTAAAACAAGTTGATATTTAATAAAAAGAAAGGGTTAGATGACAAAACATTGAGATTTAAGGCTCTGCTAGCAGTCAACACAGACACAAATATGGAGTAAACTATTTTGAAACCTTCTTACCGGTGGTAAGGTATTCAATTATTAGAACTCTTCCAGCTCTAGTTGCTGAATATACTACGGAAGTGGATCATCTCGATGTTAAAACTGCGTTTTTAAACTGATTATTATCAGAAACTATATTCATGGAATAACCAGAGGGTTTTCGTGATGAGAAAAACCCAACTAAGCTATATCGTCTCAATAAAGCAATTTATGGTTTTAAACAGGAATCGACAGTTTGGTATAAGATAATAAACAAAGAATCGATTCATAAATTAAATGTTTATAATTTTTTGTCAGAACCATGATTAATTAATTAAAACATATTTAAGGTAAGACCTTCGTTAGTTTGTATGTTGATGAAATCATCTTTCTTTCCAATAATAGTGAAGGAAAATTGAAAATCGACATGAAAGATCTAGGGCCAGCACCACACCACACACACACACACACACACACACACACACACACACACACACACACACATATATATATATATATATTGTGACTATTTTTGATGCCCCTTTATATTGAGTTTAATTATTAATAATAATATTGGGCCGTCACAATCCACTCCCAAATTTTATGTTAATGACCCACATAGTGGAGTCGGTGATATAAAATTTTACTATATTGAGAGCATATGCACTACACTCAAAAAAAAACTTACATGTATCTGTTCTTTCCTCTTTCAATCTGTATATATTATCATACCACCCTACCCCAGGGATTAACAACACCCCTTCACCCACAAACAAAGCCAACACCCCTTCAACCACATCTATCCCAATGCGATAAACCGTAAATTGTTATCTTGATAAACTTATTGTATATTATGTTGTTAATATAGTGGTTCTCTTTAGTTTTTGACTTACTTTTTAAGTCTTTAAAATATTAATTCAGCAAAGTTGTCTTTATATACAGTATTTTGAATATGTGTTGAAATCAGATGGCTACACACCCGCAGGATAAATGTGATTGAGCCATTCACCCTGAGCCAACTCACCAAATTTATTCAATAAAAATAATTTACAAAATTATCCTACATCCAATATTTACAGATAATCGTTAATATAATTATTATGTAATTTTTTCTTATTTATAATTATTTTGTGTATTGCTCATAACTTTAAAGATTTTAAATTTATTTTTCAAAAGGCCACCCACGAGACCAATTTATATTACAATATTTATTCTAGTAAGTATATAAAACAAAACTATTATTTAAAATATTTTAATAAATGAATAGCATTAAAATTTCCTCTAATTTCATTTGTTTCTGGGTTTGCTAAAGTATACACATTGTCAAATGGTACAACTGCTTTTATATAAGGGTCATTAACATAAAATTTGGGGGTGGATTGTGACGGCCTAATATTATTAATAATAATTAAATTAATTCAATATAGAGGGGCATCAAAAATTTCAGACATCAATCAAATATTATAGCAAATTTAAGGCAAAATATTATGTTTCAGAATAAATAAAATTATTTAAAAACTTATAAAAATATTTAAAATATGAAAAATAATAGAAATACAAGTCGAAAATATTATAAAAATAAATATAAACAATATTTATAAGATAATTAGAAAAATTTGTTAAAAATTGTCTAAGTCAGAAGGAGTTCATGTATAAAAGACAATTTTCCTAAGTTATGGAAGGTGTTCATGTATAGATGGCTTGTATAGAGGAGCTGCCGGAGATACATATCTGCAGTCGTACATATATATGGGGTGGTCAGGTGCTCGACTGCTTAAAGTACTGTAGCACAATGACTAGTTCTATATTAGGGACTTATGATAGTAAGCTCTATTATACAAAATCAACACTATAGAATGTCTCTATGATTAATTTATAATGCATTACAATAGTAGGGTCGTGGGTTCAAGTCCTATATATTAATGACTTATGAAAGTTTGGTATCTGATACAAAAGCAATACTATAGAAGGTCTCTATGATGAATTTGCATTATAATAATAGGGTCGTGGGTTCAAGTCCTATATATTAATGACTTATGAAAGGTCTATGATACAAAAGCAATACTATAGAAGGTCTCTATGATGAATTAGCATTACAATAGTAAAATTGTGGGTAGAAGTCCTATATATTAATGACATATGATAGTAAGGTCTATGATACAAAAGCATTATTATAGTAGGTCTCTTTGATGCATAAGCATTATATGGGGTGGTCGGGTGACCGACTGCTCTTAGTACTGTTGCGCGCCTAAGTTGACGTCATGTACCCGGCACTAGCGCCATCTAGTGTCGGGGACGAGAGCGAGGGGAGCTTTCCAGAAAATTACATCACTAATCTTTCAACCGACAGCGCCATCTAGTATCGAAACGAAGAACTAATCTTCTAGAAGCCCGACACTCGAACTTTCGACGCCTTGTCGATTGGCGCTCGTATTTACTTGAATATTCTTGATGTTTCGGTGATAATGTGTATTTAAAGGCGCTGCAGTATGTCGGGGAAGTATTGAATTCGGCGAGACAAGCGAAGCATCGGAGCGAAATAAAGTCAATCAGTGTGGTTAATTATTAGTGTTTTAAGTTCAGTTAGTGTAAAGTGAATTAAAGTGTTAATTTTGGTAATTCAATTGGCAGTTTTTATCGTCACGAACCTCAAGCTCGTAATAGTACTGTAGCAAAATGACTAGTCCTTACTAGGAATTAGACTTGAAAAGGAATATTATGGTGGCGTGTATGCTGCTTCACGAGCAATCGGTCCGAGGTAAACTTGGACTCACAAACCGAAGCTTTCGGACTGAAATAAACTGAACTAAAGTGTTAAGTGTGAATAATTATTTGTGTGTCAAATTTGGCAGTTTTTACTGTCACGAACCCTAATCTCATAACAATTGGTGTCATAAGTGGGATCAAATCCTGCCGATTTTACCGAAGGACGACACGAAGGGTGTCCGTACCCGAAGTCAACGCCAGCAGGAGACGGATCAGAGAAGATTTGGTGGTGCAACACCGCAGACGTCGGTGGGCCAACTGCCAGCCACGGCGGCTGGCCCGTCAGCAGCTCCTACACCTGCAGCACCCAACTTAGGTGCTCTCATGATGATGCTGCACTAGCAGGCTCACTGACAGGAGGAACAGGCCCGCCGACAGGACGAACCGGCCCGTTGTCTGAAAGAGCAGCAGGAGGAAAAGGCACGCCGATTGAAAGAGCAGCTGTAGGGTGGACAACAGGAACAGGCCCGTTGGTTGAAAAAGCAGCAGGAGGAACAGGCCTGCTAGCAGGCGGAATAGGTACGGCGATTGAAAGAGCAGCTGCAGGGCGGACAAGAGGAATAGGTACGTTGGTTGAAAAAGCAGCAGGTAGAACAGGCCCGCCAGCAGGCGGAACAGGCCCGCCAGCAGGCGGAACGGGCACGCCGATTGGAAGAGCAGCTGTGGGGTGGACAAGAGCAACAGGCCCGTCAGTTGGAAGAGTAGATGCTCCTCATGAAGGACCTTCACGCTACTTTGAGGGAAGGAGATAAAGGAGGTGAAGGATAGGGTTGCTCAACATGACAACCGTCTATCGGAAACTGAAACCCGACCAAATACCGACCAAGTGAACCATCGGATTGTCAACGTGATGGCTGACGTGAAGAAAACGCTGGACGACCTCAAACTGGGGAATGGAATTACAGCTCTCGTGGTAGCTACAACACCTTCGCTACGTGGATTCAAAGTGCCGCCGTTCGACGGGACTTCTTCCTGGTCAGCCTACAAAATCCAGTTGGAGGCTGTCATGAAGGCGAATGGCTGGAATGAAAGTCAGGCCATGACTGCACCTACCCCAGACCTGCGCGACCAAGTCTTAACTGTGTTGGAAGCTCTCGGTGAGAAAGTGACCTACGAGCAGCTCCTTGAAGCGTTGGAGGCGAAATATGGCGACGCTCAACCGGAACACTAATGATGACTAATAGATAGTTTTATCATTTATTAAATAGTGTAAAAATGCTGTTTTACGTTATGGACTTCAAATTGGCACGATCCTGACACATCTCTCGATCATAATATGTCTATACATAAATGATCGTTGGTTAAGGGTATTGTTAGCAGTTTCCCTGTCCGCGAAACAAACACAATAGTTAATCAATTGAAATTTTCATATACGATTCGCGTAGTACAGCGTAAGAGTTAATTTGATCCATTTAGTTTTAGGTTATTAAGAGGCGATTTAAATTAAATTAACTTTCTTCTTAAGTTTGAACTGGGAAGAAAGAAAAATTGATTCCATTTATATCCCGAGCATATGATGTCAGAGTGTTACGAAAACGCTATTTTATTAATGTATGTACTAGGGAAAAAATCAATCAATCGCACTCGTAACAATGATTTATAGCCACAAAAAACGAAAGATTTACAGCAGGTTGGCGACACACATTCGTGCTGTGTAAAATATTTGCTTTGGTTGTTCTAATATTAGTTATACTAATATTATAATAGACTCAGTGAAACATTTAATCAACGTTATAAGTATATAAATAAATATATATATATATATATATATATATATATATATATATATATGTATGTATAATAACGATTAGATAATAGCTTTAAAGAGATATGTGTAGTGTGTTGGAAATGAAATAGGTCCTTGTAAGAGATAGCGTTTAGTTATTTTACGAGCTTAGCCCCTCAGTCCCCTTAAAATTCTCATCAGGCGCATGCGACGGCACCCAACCGCAGCACTTAAAACCATTAAAACTTATATTTTGAGACTTCTTTTCTATAAAGAAGTTTAGCATTATAAAATCTATACAAAATTCCCTATATAAAAGTCAGGTTTTAGTTCATTACAAAAAGAAGAAAGAGATATTTTGATAACAAAAACAAAACATACTAAGCGAATGTCGGCAGCGTGAAAATCACAATTATTTCAATATATATTACTCGAAATTATTTACGTAAAAAGATAAATTATATTCACAAAAAAACTTTTATTACAATTTTATAATAAAACACTATACTAAAACACTAATAAAACACTAGAAAAATTCAAAAATCGACACAAAAAAATTCACGTGAAAATGGCGTACGTAATGAACGTAGATTATAAATTATTATCCATAGCATAACTATTTTTTATTGCGCTAGAGGATAGAAAATTTCGTATTGATTCTATAATGCTAACTTCTTAGAAAATAGTCTCTAAATATAAGTTTTAATGGTTTAAAGTGCTGTGGGCGTGTGCGGTCGAATTCGACCGCTTAGGGGCTGAAGGGTTAAGGTTCACATACCAGGCGCTAATTATCGAAGATTCAGTTACATAGGTACAATGCTAAGTCACTACCCCCGAAAAAATACTTTTTAAGATACAAATACAACAAAATTTTAATATACAAACAATAAGGTATAGACAGAAACGGGTGACAACGTACTGCTTATCAACTTGTTATGCACAAACATCTGGTATAATATGTCTCTACACTGAGAATTACATTTGATGCGTCAGTAGTTGTCGAGGCTCGACTTACATGCAATTAACAATAAAAACGAGTTGCAATTGTGACGGTCCATCATTATTATTAATAATTAATTTCTATATAAGGGGGCATCAAAAATAATGTTAAAAATATATATTAAGCAGTAAAATTACATTAATAAGCATGCATCTCTTTCGGTGATGTTGGTGCTTCCTTAGGCTGAGTGGTGAGCATCGGCATCACAACCCACCACAAGTTTGGCGTTGTGTTTACGGGCAAACTCCGCCACTCGCTCTAACGCGATGGTAGGATCTGCGTTCTTTCCGGGAAAATAGGCTGAGCAAATGATTACTCTGGCCCT